>CM065913.1:43367500-43967500 GCA_033439115.1 Firmiana major | reverse complement strand
AAAAAAATTATCATAATACAATTAATTAGTTAAAATAATAAAATTAAATTAAAAACTAAAAAGTAATTTTATAATATAGTTGTTTGATTCATATTTCTTTCCTTCTTAACACTAATTTTCCAATTTGCAGTCATTTAATTTTATTAATAAGAAATAAAATAACACCTTTTTTTTTTTTACCAAACATTAATTAAAACGTTTTTTTTTCTTTTTTATTTTTCCATTTATTACCGTGCATACTTTTAACTTTTCTCCTTTACCAAACAAAATAAGTGTTTCAAGAGTTTCCCAACTCGGAAGCGCCGGGTCATATAAGCAAGGCACCACGAATGATAAATACACACATAAAATATACTGATGATGGCCTTGGATTTGTGGCACTTAAAACAACCATCAGTTCGACTGTTTGAATCCAATTAACACGACTTCGAGGCTTTAGCTTATACGAATGTTTGAGCCAATGATAATTTCTTTACACAGAATGATGAGAATAGTCTATTTCAAGTCATTGACTATTAAGTAAACAAATCTGCAAAGCAAGTTCACCAATGGAATAGCTAAAAAACTCAGCAGCCTTTTTAAACTTGGTGATGGGCTCAACAAATCAAAATTGCATATAGATAGGTTTTCTTTTTTTTCTTTTTTTAAGTCGTGCCATAGCTCCGATCTCCTGCATCCCCAAGTCCAGGAATTATAAACCTGAATGCACCCCAAAACCAGTTATCAAATATACATGCTGCTCGCAACATCCATAAGCCATGTCCGGAGGATAGACAGAACATACCCTTTCTCATTGACAGTGGGATCGATAATTCCAGTGTACACATGAAGCCTGAGAATCACAAAACCATAAACAATTCAAATGCTATGAAACTGCACAAGTTTTTCATACATGGATTTCATCGACAAACTTTAATTACCCAGGGAATCTCTCACTGAGCTTTTGAAGGGCTGGCGGAGCTGCCAGAGCAGATATCTGTAATAGAACAGCTCCATTAATTAGCAAGTTGCCATATAAAATGTATTATATTGAAACGACTGTTTCCAATGCTCCGTTTGGCACTCCAGTTGCAACCGGTGTGTGCCAAGTGGACTACAGACAAAAAAATGGGGGTGGTAAAATTATTATTTTTATCCATGGTTTCAATTTTTTTATTTTATTTTATTAAAAAACATATATTTTTAATGGTCATTTTATTTTTTTTAATCTCTCCACCCATTCAAATTAACCCTAAGTGAGTTGAAGACAAAAAAATATAAACAATTTAATCACATTCGATCTAGAGTTTTTACAGTCAGCACATGCTTGCTATGCAGGAAATTTAGTAGCTGAGGCTAGAATTTTATCGGGGCGTGCGTAAAATCTTCCATGAAAGGTCATGGTCTTCTAATTTATTTATGTTGACACAGGGACATGCAAACAATAAAAGAAACTCTAAAGGCAATTGATCCTGATGCAATAAGAAATTGATATCATAAAATAAACGCATTAGTAAGAACATGGGAATGCAATACTTAAATACATATCTGATAAACAGAAATCTTTGACACACAACAAGCATTCCAAAGAACCTCCAAAATATAAATTCAACAGAAACAGGAAGGATTCTTCCATATTATTTACCACTTTCATTTGCTTGTTGCCAATTCCACGTTCCCTTAAGAGGTCGACTGCTGTCACAATCGTGCCACCTGCATTTTTGTAACAAGAAAATTAGGAAAAGGGATCTAACAGAATCAACCTCAATATTGGGGAAAAATTCACTTAAAACACAATGGACACAAGTGTGACAGTATGTGCTAGATTGCTACAAGGATAATAGTTATATTATGATTATCATCTTCACTTTGAATGAAAAAATCAAAAATTTTCTTGATTTTCTTCACTTACAGCTGCAGAAATAATAAGGAAAAATGCCAAAAAGCTTTATAACTATATAGGATGTATATGACATAAGATTTTGAGCTGTTAGATGCAGATTAGTACCCGTTGCCAACATAGGATCTACCACAAAAACTCGAGATCCTTCAGGAAATTTGTCAGGCAACCTACAGAAGACATTACCATAAGTTAACACACACACCCTAACACTTAAAACAGTAAACAGCCCATAATGATAACCCAACTAGAAATTAAGTCTGCCTGAAGCAAAGCAAAAGGATGAAAGAGCTGACTAAACTAATACATTTCAGAAAACCTTTTTTTTTTTAACAAAACAGAAATGATACCTCAAGTGCGAGGAAAAATTTGAATTGAATCATACTTTGAAGACACTAGGAGTTAGGAACCACATAATAACCCTTCATTCAAAACCATAAATCATAAACTGTTGGCAAGAAGTGAAGTATTTTCTTACTTATTTAGATAAACTGTTGGCAATAATGTCTCTTCATCTCTGCTTACCCCTTCATTCATAAAACCATAAATTATCATAAACAATTAATCTGCTCTGCCACATAAAGAACATGAAGCAATGAAAGCTAGGGTCCTGAAGAACAAGTAGGAAGCAAAAGCCAAAATAAAGATAACACATGAAATATAGTTTTTTTTTTTGGTTGGTTGGTCGGCAGGTGGCATGGAAAATCTTGTACAAATTATGTGTCAACTTTACCTAAATGGTATGTTTTCGTAGCTGGCAAAATGGATGATGCGTGTTCAGCCAGAGCAAGACCAGCTCTCAAGATTGGAACAATCTGAGAAGCTAAAAGAATAAAGTATCAGTCAAACCCTCACCAACAACTTTTGCTCAACCAATGCAGAAAGACATCAGGAATCTAAAAGTTGGAAGTAGAAACTAACCGCCACAGGTTCCCTTGGATCAATAAATTCAACTGATGCAATAGCCATTGGTGATTGAATCTCCCCCGTTACAGTAGGCTGCCAGCCGTAAATACCAAGATACATAAGTTCCGTATAGAAAAATACAACCTTGATGCCAATATAATTTAGCAGGAAAAGAAGATAAAGAGAATTTTCCCAGAACAAAAAAAGTAAGGCCTTGACTATTTTGAAGAAAAGGAAACGCATGTACAGTGTAATAACTTACCAACCAATCCCTTGAAGCTTCATACATAAGTAGCCTCCCCAACTCAGCCATAGCATTTCCTGATAACCAGAAAGAAAAAAAAAGGAGACTCAGATCTTTTTCTAATCCAAGACATTATCTTACTTGAAAAGAAAAGATTTTGCAACTGACCCAGATAAGTAAAAGCTAATAAAAATTCTAAATTTCAGCTAAATTCGAGAAAAACTAACTGAAAATGGGGCAAGGAGTTTGCTCGTTTCTCAAAACCGAAATCCAGTGCTTAATCAACGGATGTGGAGGCACGAACACCTTAAAAAAAACATGAAAAACAAATCAACCCAAACTGAAAAACAGAAAGCTACGTCATTGTAGTCAAACAGAAAAAAAGAACAACAGAAGAGAACAGACCAGCATTCTATCCTCTGAAATAGACTTTTCCTCGGTGGTCATATGAGAATTAACCGTCACAAAACCCATCCGCCGCCTCCGCAAATAGCCAGAAGTCGAGAAAGAGAGCTTTTAAGAAGAAAAAAGGAAAGATTAGCGGAGATATTGATGAATGAATTGCGTTTTTATTTTTAGTTAAAAGAATAAAAAAAGAGAATGTGCCGAGGTAATTGAACTGTAAGAGGGAATAAATCAGGAAATTACCTTAATGGGATTGTTGGAGCTGCTGGGTTTAAAAGAAGGAAGGAGAGTAGGGTTTTTGAAGGTGTGAGAAGTGAGCACGAAACGCGGCGTATCGGAGGAAGAACACCGGAGACTATTAATACGGCACGCCATGCATCCGGTGATTTCAATTTCCCAATTGACAAAGACTCGATTGGTGTAGTTGGAACTGCCTTTTCGATTTTCGATGGAGGAGTATTTGCTTCTCTCTCTTCTCTTTTGGATCAGATTTTTGGTCCAGTTTGGACCATTGCTGGCCTTCCCTCTCTTCTTTAAATTGATAGCAGACTGGGTTTCGGAATTCAATGGGTTCTCGTTTGGTTTCTTAGCCCAATAAGCTGTCTTACGCCCCCCTTCTGCATTCCATGTAAGATCACAGGCTTGGCGTGGTTAGTGGGAATTTCATTTGTATGAAAAAAAAAAATTGTAAATAAATTCTTGAGAAATTCTATTCAAGACTTAGCTATTATACCACACAATCTATTTAATAAAAAAAATTTAAACTTTAAAATTCCCTTTTTTAAAACTGTTCTTTACAACTTATTTATTAAATCTATTTACCTATTCTATCCTATCATCTTAAACACTTCAATCTCTTCATTTTTCAATCTCTCTAAATTTTCTTAAAAAGTTATAAGAATTTGAGATAAATTCTTGAATTTCAAAAATTAAATTAGGATTTTTTTTGTATATTGGGTTAAAAACGAAATTAATTTTTTAAGTTTTAGACTGAAATTGATATTGACTTACACTCAAAAATTGTTAAAGCTGACAGGCCTCACAGACGCCATGCTTCCCTGAGGCAAAAATGCCTTGTGGAAGCATCGCTTGCGTGCGGCTTTCCGTGGGCCAATATTATTTGCCCCATGTGGGGTACTTATAGTGCCTCATGAAAGCATTGTTTTCATAAAATTCGACTCTCGAAAATTTATTTTTCGAAAGTATTTTAACTAATAACCAATCAATTCTACCTGTCTGTAATCTTTAGTTTCAGTATAATTAAAAGCTTTGCTCTGTTGGTTCCTAGCTCTTTGCTGCTTAAGTTGCAGCAACAGAGATGGCTCCATTGCCAAGGAACGCCATTCAACATTTCACCCAAAACCATCCCTTAACAAAAGCTTACGATAACAAAGAATTCCTCTGCGATGGTTGCAAGACTCTAGGTTCTGGCACCACGTACCGATGCCATGACTGTGATTTTGATCTCCATGAACGCTGCAGCGCCTGCCCTAAGGTGTTTTCCTCTTTCATGCACCCACAACACAACCTCAGCCTTGTCCTTCGACACCCACAAGCCACCTACCAAAACTTTCATGCCTGTGATGTCTGTGGCGACCTGGTTGAAGGGCTTTTCTACAGGTGCCAGCTCTGTGATTTTGATGTTCACCCTATTTGCACCCAATTGCCTGAATATGTCAAGCACGTGATGCATCCGAATCATCTCTTGAAGCTGCAGTCTTTCCACCCGTGTTGGTGCATGGTTTGCAGAGGTATGTGGACGTCCTGGCGCTGTAGATGTGAACAGCTTTGATCTTCACCTTCAATGTGTTTTAGCACCATGTAACATGTCAGTGCCGCGAATTGTGCCACCAGCAGCTCCGCCACCATCGTTGGCATGTTATGCTCGTGATTCTGTGGCCCTTCCTCGACCACATTATGCTTATGGATTACCACCTTCTTTTGATCCCCATGCTTCTAGGCTCACTAGCTCTAGTAGTCAGGTTCAGGGATATGTCCACAACAAAATTATGTACAATATTGCAGGGAAGCTAGCGGGTGGGGTACATAGTAATATGATTTTGGGAACTTTTTTCTCGTAATTGTAGTATTCAAGAGCAAAAAGCTTATTGATAATGGAGAATTGAAGTTGTTTCAGATGTTTTCATGTTTTCCGTCGAAGGGCTTTCTATTGGTTCAACCTTTGGGAATTCGATGAATACTCAGAAATGGATCAGGCTTGGGTATATACTCTAGAGTTCTTTCTTTGAATTTTATCTTCATTTTCTGTTTCCGGCCCAACAATTCCAATTCTGGGCCAACTGTATATTCAGGTTTCTTTCAAATTCCGTGTTCTGTAGTCTTCTTGTTCTGTGTGGTTGAATGCTTGGGTTGTTTACAATATTTGGCTATGGATGAAAGGAAAAGGCCAGGCATGCTTCCTGGTGCGTAATATAATACTAATTATTGATCAATGATCAGCACAGTTGTTGAACATTGTGGTGAAATTTGATTGTGGGCCTATCATCACTACTGTTGAAAATAATGGATCCATCCATGCCTTGTCCTCGATGAATATAGCTGATCCTTACTTTCTACTCTAGCACTGCAAAGTGTTCCTCCACAAGGATTAGGCCAATTGGCAATTTGGCATTGCCAATCTACTGTGTGTGCACGATTCCTTTCAGTAATGTCCCCGTACAGTATCAAGTGTTCAGGCGCTGTTCTTTATCCGATATAATTGTTCACCAGAAATACCAGTTGTCTGTCAAGCTTTGTTTCTTTTCGTTGCAGAATCTGCAAAGAATTCTATTTTTTAGCTTCTGATTATGATCCTTTCACTATTCTAAAGCAACCTCATTTTCAGTTAAGGTATCCTTTGATAATTTAGGGAAAAAGTGATTTTAGTGTAAAGTAATTATAGGAAAAATAATTATAGGGAATGTGATTGCTGAAAAAGTAATTTTATAGTATTTAGTATGACAATGTAAAATTTTGTTTAAATTGCAAGAAAAATAATTTTACAGCGTTTGATATACAGTCACTTTGCTAAGAAAATAGTAATAAATTTCAAAAATACTCTTAACTATAAAAATAACTTTCCAATTAAAATTAATTAAAATAAAAGTTGTATTATTAATATTACTTTTCATTTGTAATTTTAAATTGTCATATATTATTATTAATTTTAATTTTAATTAGTATAATATTAAAAATTCATGTATTATTAATGTAATACGAAATTTTAATGTATCAGTTATAAATTTTCAATTATCATGACATCAATATAATACCTATAACATTCATAATAGTTATAATAATTCATATAAATCTTAATAAAATATTTTTCATACATGATAATACCCTATAAATATTCATAAAAGTCATAATAAATTCTAATAAAAAAATTTTGGCTGTTTTATTAAAAGGGTAACTCAAGTAAAATTAACTTTACAGTCTACCTGAGTTGCAATCACTTTACAACTTTTGAATACATCTAATTTTTTTGATATCAAATATTATAATTATTTTGTACCTAATTAAATTACAATATAAAATAATTATATACATGATACCAAATGTCTCATAAATACCAACTTTCTATTGATAAACAGGTAATTGTAATTATTTTACTTCTCAACTCTTCAGCAACTGTGAATCAACACCGTAAGGGAATCAAACATCCGAAATAATATTATACAAAAGGGTACACTAAGGAGAAATGCTTTGCCAAAAGATCAAAATCAAACAGTTTCATGTTGAGTCATGCTTCTGGTGACGACTTTTGATGCTTGCCAATCATAAAGGAACAAAGTTTTTTTTTAATATTAAATAATTGATGAAATAGCAAATTGTTGCTTTCAAAGACGTGAAAAATCAATAATTCATTATAAAATACCCCATGTCGTGGATTTTGTAGTCGGATTGGATGGAAAATATATTCAGGAATCAAATGGACATATGTCACTTCCTTTGAAAAACAAAAATATCCAAACACGTCATGCATTGCGGATCCGCTGCCACGACAAAATTGTAATGTACTAGAAAACATATTTGTTTCCCCGAAAACTTTCTGCTGGGGAGACTAGGATTGTTCCTGGCTTAACTTCTTAGCACGCTTCGGTTTTTGGAAGGCGGACAATGACTCTGATCAGCTGTTGGCTGTGAAAGTGGAATATTCCTGGCGTGTACCTACACCCTGGAAGTAGAAAAGAAATGTCCAAGAGAGCCGTGAAAGAATAATGAATCAGCCAAATCGCTCATTTTCTCGACTTCTAATTAAGTCATCGTTGAATTTGCTGGCAATCTTGTTTGTCGTCTACACTCTACAGGAGTAGCCTGCTTTACGTGGCGGTTATCCCTCGTCTGCTTTGTTTCTCTCCCCTAATAATTGGAGCGTGTAGCTATAAATTTCAAAGCTAATCAGACTGATTACAGAAGGAAACAGCAACGCCTTCGATTCGCCTCGCCAACAGTGGGAAAAATCTTCTGACCCACATTTGCTAATCGCTGCCTTTTTTGAAAACTCGCTTCTTTAGGAATGAGGGAATGGCATTGTCCCTCCTCTGAGAACTCCATGGATTGTGATCGACGCTTCATCGGAACCGTGAAGCGTTTGGTTGTTAAGGTTAGCCATAAAAGAACTGCAAACTTTCCCCGTAACTTCGATTTTTTTTTTCCTCGTGCAAGATCATATGTACCCTTTGTTTTCTTTTTAAAGTTTAATAGTAGAGCATATTCTTAATTTTTTTATTTAAAATAAATTTAGCTCTCGTGATCTTATTATATGTAAATTAGTTTATAAATTTTTATGTTTTATAAAAAAAATTTAAATTTGAAAATTATATAATTAAATTTAAATTTATTAAAATATATTAAATATTATATGATAATCCATAAAATTATTTATATCTATCATATAAAAATTAAGATGTCCACATGATAGTATCATTTAATAAATTTAATTTAAAAAAATAACTATATCATCCAAAAAAAAAAAGCTTAATTTCACTAGTTTAAAAATTGAAAATTTCCAATGATTTAATATTTTCAAAGTGTAATAATGGATTTTAGAATCAACTTAAAAGAAAATTTTCAGCTAAAAATTATTCAATAAGATGAATAGATAAACACCTACTTATCACTAAATGTAGAAAATTTTCAACCAATATATCTATAAAAAATAATTGAATTATTTTATCCTAAAAAGCTTACATCATTATTTATTCATTCATCAGATTTAGGTACATACTCCAATCAGACTTCAAGTTTTTCACTTCTCTACAACTCTCGCCATTCTTCTTGAAGATTAAAATTACTGATAGAGCATTGATATGAGAATAAAAAATCAGAAGTAGACAGCTTAACTACTCAATTAAATTAGGGGTAAAATGTAGAAATAACAAAATTTCAAAATTTAGCATTTATTGTTATAAAAAAATATATTTATATTCTGCACTTAATTTTCAGTAAAATACCAAATAGTTTTCATAATTCAAATTCAATATTTATTAAATTCAGTGTAAAAATTCAATACTTAATTTTTCAGTTTGTCCAACAACACCTAAATTATTCCTTCAATTCAAAAACAAATCTAAATCCAAAAAGTATGAATTAATTATAATAATACAATAATTATAGGTTATATGTTTCTTTTAATAATTTTTATTGTTTTTGGATATTGCAGTGATATGTTTCTTTTAGTTATTTTTATTGTCTTTGGATATTGCTTTAAAATATATTTTTAGTTTATGATATTTTTATATTTAATATGAAATAAAAGTAAAAAGGTAATATATTTACTTTTTTCATTTAATTTTTCTGTAAAATATCAAACAGTTTTTATAATTTTAATTCAATACTTATCAAAATCAGTATTAAAAATTTAATATTTAATTTTTCAACACTTAATTTTTGGTTTATCAAACAACATGCAAGAGATAACTATTTCCAAATTGTATATATCTGATAAGATTTTCTTATTCAAATAAGAGTAATTATCATGTATTCAAACTTGTAAATAATCTTTTATTTTTAAAAAAAAAAAACTTGTAAATACAGTGTCTTTATCTGTAATTTCCGTATAAATATACATTTGATTAGAACCTTCTCAAAGATAAACCGAGTATAGACAATAGACATGCCTTGCACCCTAGTCCTTCTCTTTGGAAAGATAAATTGGTCCAACCAAACAATAGTAATATTATTTTAAGTAATTATTATTTTTAAAAAAACAACAAAAATTAACAGACGAAACTTAAATTTCATCAAAAAATAACAAATATAAGAAAATCTATAATTATATTGGTATTTTGTTCTATCAATTACTTTCATAAATCAATCAAACTTGTGTGATGAAAACTTTGATAGGTACTTTTTTTTACAAAACTTAGATATATACTGCTAATATTGGAGCTGTATTTGTATAGTATTATACAAACATTAACAATTGTGGGCCTGCAACAAAGATAATTTTTATTTTAATTGAAATATATAGAGGACAATATTAATAACGACATGAAAATAATATTAATAAAAATATAAAAAATAATACGAATTAAAATTTAATAAAAATTATATATGAATACGTTTTTATTTAATATGTAAAAAAATTTAATATGAAATTTAGTGTTTTTATATGAGATAAATATGATTTTACATCAAATGAATATATATATATATATATATTGCTCCATAAAATATATATGAAATTTAGTGTTTTTATATGAGATAAATATGATTTTATATCACATGAACATATATATATATATATATATAATATATAAAATTTAGTGTTTTTATATGAGATAAATTGATAAATCATAAAATATATTGCTCCATAAAATTTTATTGACTTTTCTAGAGTGAATTATATGACCTTTATTTGCAACAACAAATATGGTGAGTTTTTATAAATCAAATAATTAGTTAAAATGTAATTTTTATTTAATATATATTGATCATTAAAGTTTTTAAAATTTATAAATAAAATAAAAATGTATATGTGTATTTATTAAATATATCTACTCAAACATTTATTAACTTTTTGATTTTATGAAATATCTAAAAATTCAAAATTTTTATAATTTAATTTTTTAAGTAAATGTTTTTTTTCCTAAAAAACCTCTTTATTGAATAGTAAAAAAAAATATTATAACATATTATGATATTTAAATTCAAATTCAAACAACTTCATTCTCACATCAATTATTAAATATTTTATATTTTTTATAATAATAATAATAATAATAATAAAGCTTCTTAAAATAAAATCCCATAATTTAATATCAATCATTTATTTTTATGCAAAAATATAATTTTTTTGGGTTATAATGTAAAAACGGATGTTGTTTACCATATATTAAAAATTATTCTATTTATCTATTGTTTATAGGAATAATTTAAAAAAAAAAAATTATTTCATATTTATCTATATATCTATATATCTATAAATTTGTAAAAGACATATCTGAAAATCTTGATGAAAGAAAATATGAAAGCAACGTGTCACGTAATAAGCGGAAGCCTCATTGTTCTCACTTGTGAGTTGCTGATTTGAATGATGTTTTGTCATCTCATGTATGACATCTCTGCCCCTCTGGCCTCTGCCATTCCATGTGAAGTATCTGCCGCGATTCTCTACGGACGAATCCACACCATAAACAAAACATTTTTTTATTTTTAATTAAATTTTATTTTTTTAACACTATTTATAGAAACTACTTGGACGTGGCAAATCGTTTCCTCACCATCTACTTCAGACCCTCTCCCTTTCTCTTTCTCTGTCTCTGTTGCACTCCGAAATCCTCCCCGCCCAAGCACACGCAACAAAAAGAAAGAAAAAAGAGAACTGAAAGCCTTGAGTCGATCGAGCCGGCTCGGCGAGACTCATTTCCTCGCTTAAAAATTGATTCCATGGATCCTTCCCGTGCTTTTGTGACAAATGTCAAGCGTCTCATTGTCAAGGTTGCTGTTTTTTTTTTTTCAAAAAACAATTTCTTGAATTTCGGAGGGTTTTTTGTTTTACCCTTTTGGTAATGTGGTTTTGATTTAATATTTTTGCTTGAGAAGGACTATATTTGATTTATGAGTTTTAATTAAAAAGGTGGGAACTGCTGTGGTGACTCGAGGTGATGGGAGATTAGCTGTGGGGAGGCTTGGAGCATTATGTGAACAGGTAAATATCGAAAGAAGCGAAAAGCAGAATGGAAAGATGGGATTTTTTATGTCCCATTGTTGCAGCATCTCGCTAGGAAGGGGATGTTGTGGCTAACAAAATTATTAATTTTTTGAATGATTTGGTTGCTTGCAGCTTAAGGAACTAAATACTCAAGGGTATGAGATTGTTTTGGTCACTTCAGGTGCTGTTGGTCTTGGTCGTCAAAGGCTTAGATATCGGAAATTGGTTAATAGCAGGTATCTATTCTTAAATACCTTGTTTCGTGTCAGAAACAGTTAATGGTTTTTAAGAAAATTTGAATCAAAGGTTTCATCTTTGTTTTGTAGTTTGGCTGATCTTCAAAACCCACAATGTGAAATTGATGGGAAGGCTTGTGCCGCTGTTGGGCAGAGTAGTTTAATGGCTCTTTATGACACCTTGTTTAGTCAGGTGAAAAAGACATGATTTCTAATCTTGCTTATTACAAATTTGGCTGCCTCTTTTTTTTTTTTTTTTATGTTTCATTTGCTTTAATATGATACTCAATCTTTATGCAGCTTGATGTCACTTCTTCACAACATCTTGTGACGGATAATGATTTTAGGAATGTCAGTTTCAGAAAGCAACTGTCTGAAACAGTGAAATCGTTGTTAGCTTTGAAAGTTATTCCTATTTTCAATGAGAATGATGCAGTCAGCACTCGAAGAGCACCTTATGAGGTATACAGTTTCTTTCCCTTAATTCGAATTCTCTTTTGTTTTTTGCTCTCTTATAGTTGTGTGTGCTTGCGTGCTAATATTCTTTTGGCTTCTTCTTGTGTTCTAATTTGGGAATTCTCTTTTGTTTTCCATTCTCTTATAGTTATGTCTGTTTCCTCTATGTTGCTTTCAGCTTTAAGAGATAGTATGTCCCACATATGTGCTTGATAGAGGAGTTCAGAGGAGACTTACCTCTCCCCTGAGTTTTCCTCATTTATAAGTTCACTGTCCATCTAGTAATATAAAATGGTGTTTTTAAACTAATTATCTAGAATGACCAAGAATGGTAGTGTTCCAACACTTTCCATGGGTCTCAAGTTGATATTAACAGGGTATGGTAAAACCTTTTCCTTAGTTCTTTTGTGCTAATTCCTTTCAAGCTGCCAAAAAGAGACCTTTCTGTTTGTTAAATTCTTCCTTTCAAGCTGCTTGTTTTGTTTCTGAAAAGTTGTTTGCTATTGTTATTTCAGGATTCTTCTGGTATATTCTGGGATAATGACAGCCTGGCAGGACTCTTAGCTCTGGAACTACAAGCTGATCTCCTTGTTTTATTGAGTGATGTGGAGGGTCTCTATAGTGGACCACCAAGTGATCCTAACTCAAAGCTGATCCACACGTATATAAAAGAAAAACATCAAGGAGAAATAACATTTGGAGACAAGTCCAGGCTGGGTAGAGGGGGTATGACAGCAAAGGTTAATGCTGCCGTTTGTGCAGCTTATGTTGGTATCCCTGTTGTTATTACTAGGTAGGGCCAGGATCCAACACTACAAACCTATTAACAGATATTCAACCAGCATTGCTATTGTATTTAATTGGTTCATTTATTTATATTTATACCGCTATCTGTTAAAATTGGTTCATGCTAGTGACATTTATATAGGTTAACGAGGAAGTCCTTGTGGTGGGTTAACAAACCCTCTTTCTTTTAAAGAATATCATTACCACTCATCTGGATCCTAATCATATCATTAGATTTTCTCTTAGCCCCTTCATTTCTTTTTTTTTTTTTTATTGGAAAACGTTGCTAATGTGTTCTTGTGATGAAAAAAAAATCCTAGGGGTTGAAGAGTATATTTATTGTGATCAATCACTGGGTGTCTAGTCTTTTTTTTTTTTTTGCACTTTTATATTTTGGATTTGTAAGAGTCATGTGTTTCTTTATATACTGTGAATTGTTTCATCCTTGCATTGCACTCCTCATTTTGCTTTTACTTGTTTTGAAGTGGCTATGCCACTGACAACATTATAAAGGTACTCCAAGGAAAGCGTGTTGGTACCCTATTTCATCAAGATGCTCACTTGTGGACTTCAGTTAAAGAAGTTAGTGCACGTGAGATGGCAGCTGCAGCACGGGAATGTTCTAGACGGCTTCAGGTGGGAAGCATCATTTCTTCCTTTAGCATCATATAACTCTTTTAGGCTCCATTTTTTATTAGATGAGGAAGTTAAGTTTGAATGTTTTTGAAATGATCTTAATTGCAGGCGATGCACTCTGAAGATAGGAAGAAAATTTTGCTCGACATAGCTGATGCCCTTGAGGCAAATGAAAGTTTGATTAAGGTTGAAAATGAAGCTGACGTTGCTGCTGCTCAAGACGCTGGATATGAGAAGTCATTAATAGCTCGTTTGGCCTTGAAGCCTGGGAAGGCAAGCACTTGTTGATTCCTGGATTTATGTTATTGAAAAATAAATCGCTTTTCAGTTTTGTGCATGATTGCTGCCGTTTTGATATCAAACTTGTTACATTAAATCTTTTGCACTATCACATTCCTCGGATTTTTGTTTTACAGATAGCTGGCCTTGCAAAATCTATTCGTGTACTTGCTGACATGGAAGAGCCTATTGGTCGTGTTTTAAAGAGAACAGAGGTTTGAAAATCCTAAAAAAGATCAAAGTAGGAGTGTGTCAAATCGCTTTCTTCACTTTCTTTTATTGCCATTGTCCCAGCTTGCAGATGGACTCATCTTGGAGAAGACATCTTGTCCTCTGGGTGTGCTGCTGATTGTATTTGAGTCTCGACCTGATGCCCTTGTTCAGGTAATAGACAATGACTTTTAGCCATATCAACCGGTATCGTAAGACAATTGTGAGATTACATGTTCCTAAAGAATTCATGATTGCTTGTGAACTTAGGGGGATCAATTTCTCATTCATCTTAAAGATGATAATTAGCCAACAGTTTAGTGGTTTATTGCGTTAGTATGATTTCCTTATGATCCTCAGTCCACGAAGCTAATGTTTTGTTCACTGCAGTTAACCATGTCATTTGTGTATTATTTCAGTGAAAAATGATCTACCATTTTACTTTTAGTGAATATCTGCATTATGTAGTCACATTCCTCTTCATACCATAGAGTATACTAGATTTCTTTCTCCTTCTAGATGGAACATGAGATACTGAAGTTTAACACTGGTCTATTTTATTACCGAGTGAAGATTCTTTTGATTGTTGTGTTTTCGAGCTTTGGAATTTTATTTTATGCTGTATCTTCTTTTCTTCCATTTTCTTTTACTCTCTATCTTTGGGTTTTATAATATTTTCTTGATTATTTTACCACCTTTTTCTTTCCCTTTATGATTTGATAGATAGCTTCTCTGGCCATTCGAAGTGGGAATGGCCTACTGCTGAAAGGTGGTAAAGAAGCTAAGAGGTCAAATGCAATTTTGCACAAGGTTTGGTTCTCTGGGTTCCTTGTACTGGGGCATAGGCCTTATTTCTTTTCTTTCTCTTCACTGTTCTTTTCTGCTTTAAATACTTCCTTTTTCTACATTGTCAGGTCATTACTTCGGCCATCCCAAATAACATTGGAGAGAAACTTATTGGACTTGTGGCTTCAAGAGAGGATATTCCTGATTTACTTAAGGTATTTTAGGATTATAGTTGATGACAGTTTCTTGTTCTTTGATGATTTTTAAGTTATTCTTTTTTGCCACAGCTTGATGATGTGATAGATCTTGTGATCCCAAGAGGCAGCAATCATCTTGTTTCTCAAATTAAGAATTCAACGAAAATTCCTGTTCTTGGTCATGCTGGTAAGAAAAATATTGTGGCTCTTTGATGCTCCAAAAAGTAGAGCTTCAACTGAACCTTTAACCTTTTTCTACAGATGGAATTTGTCATGTTTATGTTGACAAATCAGCTAAGGTGGATATGGCCAAACGTATAGTTCTTGATGCAAAAATAGATTATCCTGCAGCATGTAACGCAATGGTAATTTCATTTTACATCAATTTCTGCTTTTGTTCTGATAGGTATATTTGACTTTGTTAACTGCATATTTCTTGCACATGCTTTCAGTTTCATGCTATAATTTATCCTTAACAAATATTTTTGTATTTTTCTATGTCGACTGTTTTGATGTTCTTAATCATGTCATCTTCAGGAAACACTTCTAGTACACAAGGACTTGTCAAGTAATGGGTTGCTCAACGACCTTATTATGGAACTCCAAAATGAAGGTATGCTTAAACGAATGGCTTTCTAACTACCTAGAGCATTCAAATTATAAATCACTTACAGTTTATAAATATGCTAATTCAATGAATTTGGTGGTTTCAATGGTAGCATTGCTCTTCCATGATCATGTACCCAAAATGTTGTGAAGCTCGTTGGGCAATCTAGTTTAAAGAGTGGCTCAAATATTGACTTCACTTACCAAAAACTAATGAAATTGAAATTTGAATGTAGAATCTTGTCTAATATCAAGCAAATTAATTAATTTTAGAGAGGGGATAATCAGAAATAAGGTGAACTAGTTATTGATTTGCTTAGATGAGTTTTCCTTTGCAAAATTGCAGATTAATAAGACAGCAAGTTTAATTGGTGCTACATTTGACAGCTTGTATTATGAGTATGTGACTTTGTTATAATCGCAAAGAAAATGAGCCTAAACTTGTTAGTCACTTTTATATAGGGAGAGAGAAAAAAAATGGAGCCATGTTCACTTGGCTTGGCAATATTATGCTTGATTGGAATGGAAGTACAGAAAGTCTGTGTTAAATGATGAGGGTAGAAAATATTTAGTTGTATTTGTGGATAAGATTCTATTTCTGAGGCTGTTGAGTTCATTGCATCTGTATGTCATTGTATTTTTTTCTTCACGTTGCTGAGGTGTTGCATGTGATGTGGCAAAAGCTTTAGTAGTTCTCAAAAGGTTAATCTAGAGGTATATCAACTATTGGTGGGATTATCTGCTGCAGGTGTTACCCTTTATAGTGGACCAAGGGCAAGTTCCTTGTTAAACCTTCCGGAGACGCATTCATTTCATCAAGAGTACAATTCAATGGCTTGCACAATTGAAATTGTGGATGATGTTCGGGCTGCTATTGATCATATAAATCAACATGGAAGGCATGTCATATCTCTGTGAACTCTTATTCATTTTCTTTTCATTGCTTTATTTATTCCAATGAATAGTTTGGCTACCTTTGCTGGATTTTAAGTAACTTGCTTTCTCTGCAGTTCTCACACTGATTGCATTGTCACTGAAAATCACGAAGTTGCTGAAATTTTCCTACATGGAGTTGACAGGTATGCTTACTTCTTGGTTGAAGATTTAATTTATTTGGGCAGTCACAGAAGCGTACTATATGACCATCTCATTATCACCGCAGTTCTATTCATCATACATTAACTTCTTGTTATTATTCTCATATTGGGCCAATGATTTGCATGCTTTGACGTGGATAACTGTTTTTCTTTCTTGTTGTTGGGTTGCTGTTGGTGACTTTGCAATTCTGACTGTTTTTATTACAGTGCTGCAGTATTCCATAATGCAAGCACACGATTTTGTGATGGAGCACGATTTGGACTTGGTGCTGAGGTATTCGATCTTCCAAATTTCTGATGTTGAACAACATGGTCGAATTTCTGAACTGTTTTTATTTGATGCATGGATTTTAACAGGTTGGAATAAGTACTAGCAGGATCCATGCCCGAGGTCCAGTGGGAGTTGAAGGATTGCTAACAACTCGATGGTATGCAAGTTTCCAATTGACCTTTTTTTTCCTAAAATTTATCATTGATATCTGGAGTGAGACATTCTACATTTTAGTATGCTCCAGATTTTATTTTATTTATTATTATTATTATTTTAGCACTTGCTCAGTTGAGAGCATGCTCATCTTAAAATGCTCTCGTTTTAACATTTGCTTTTGTTTTTCATTTACATCCACTTTTTTTCTGCATCTCTATTGCATCACCTTCTTCCCGAGATCTTTGATTTCTACCATCTCAATATTCTGTATACAAAATTTCGATTTGCTTAGACTAAAATGTTCGGTCCACATGCAGTGGATACTAAATCTTCTAACTATCTACCTGTTAAAAATTCAGGATCTTGAGAGGGAGTGGCCAGGTGGTAGATGGTGACAAAGGGGTTATTTACAGCCACAAGGATCTTCCACTATGCAAAGAGGATTTTTTTTAGTGCTTCCTATTAGTTTAATATTAGCCCATACTAGTATTTTGATAAATGCTGGGAGATATATGATGATTACTATTAGTTTAATAGTTCCTATCTTGTAATATAGCACTCTAGAACTACTTATGTAACTGGGCATGGCGTTGCTCTATTTTTTTACATTTCCCTTATTATTATGTTTCCAGAATTTATTTTGTCTGGATCATGCTTGGCGCAGAACCCTGTATAATTATCTCATTTAATGGATAAGCATTTTAAGATGCAACTTTTAGGAGTGTTGGGCAGCTTAGATGATATATTGAGATCCTGATCACTGGAAGCCAAATGTAAAATCAGATTCATTCATGAGAAAAGGGGTGGTATTCCAAGTGATGGGCCTCATTTGAGAGCCCCTATTCTGCTTCATAAATGATAATTTGAGCTTCATGGTTTAGGAAGTTTGATTGGATCGCATGCATACACTGTCTGAGTGTCAAAGGTGAAACGGCCATTCATAAAATTAGTTCAATGTAGAATTTAGAAGAAAATTGCCCAAAAGGTCAACAATTCATTGTTCCTGAATTAGCACAAAACTTTGCCATAGCAGTCAGACATGGAAAAACTACAGTTCATGCAACTGCTATCCATGACTAACTATTGCTGTGAATCATGATTGTCCCAATTAATCTGACGAATTGATATTGGAAACTTGCCCCCAGCCTGGTTTTCGTTTAGAGAAAGTATAACGCAAAATAGAATCCGCATCATCTCATATTTCACCGTCCCACAGTTCTTCAAGGCTCTTGTAAGGACTACGAGTTTCATGTATAGCAAATTCTCCTCGGAGGAGCCGTTGCTGCATAAGAATTAAAGAGGATTTATTCAGTGGCATTCAATTGGAATTCTTTATTATTCATGCATGCATGATATCCATGCGAAGAGCCCTCTTTTTAATGCAAAATACAAACACGAAACAAGTCACGTTTACCTGGTGGATGCCTGAGAATTTTGAGAAGAGCTCAGGAGGTATGGACCAATCAAACAAGCTAAAATTTTCCTTGATCCTAGACTCGTTCACACTTTTTGGAAGAACACTGTGACCACTCTGAATACCCCAGCGCAGAGCAACTTGTGCTGGAGACTTATTAAGTTTTTCAGCAATTTCAACTAAAATTGGTTCCTTCAAGATTTCTCCTTTAATCCAAGATCCTGGAGATCCTAGAGGGGAATACGCCTGGAAGAATATTCACAATCATATGATATAAAAATCAAGGATTTGCAAACTAGGTCAATTAGTTATTATACCGATAGAAGAACTCCAGTGGACTTGCACAAGTTATGTAGCCCAGGCTGCTGCCAAACGGGGTGGCATTCAACCTGATTGACAGCAGGCGGAACTTTTGCAAACTTGAGCATGTCCTGCAGCTTCTTAGTTGAGAAGTTGCTGACTCCAATGGCCCGAGCCTGACCAGACGCATACAAGCCCTCCATTGCACTCCATGTCTCTGGAAGGCACAGGGGAGCCATGATTTCAGGGTCCCATCCTCTCATACCAGGCTTTGTTCGAAATGGCCAATGTATCTGTAATGTAATGGTCAAAATTTCAGTGCTTTTCATGCACTATAATTGCAGTACAAACTCAGAATCCAAAATGGGAGTGAACTAAAATAGCAGATCTTCATTAATTGTTTCAGGCACAGCTTATTTCTGTTTTTAGTGGCAATTTGGGATCATCCTAATAGAATTGAGAGCACAGGGATATACAAGATACAGATCAATGTAGTCAAGTTGGAGGTCTTCCAGAGTTTTGGTCAATGCCTTTGAGACGTCTTCAGGTGCATGGTCGCTGCACCTGTAAAAGAAAGAATTTGAAGTCACAAGGGCAGCCAGAATCTTTAACCTGAATATAAAATCTGGGTTTCAAATCTTAAAGCCTTCCTGACAATCATTCAAGCTATTCCTTTAAGCAATCAGAGGTCAAATAGATACCATAGTTTTGATGTGATGAACATTTCACAGCGCTTCACCAATCCTGTGGAAAACAGCTCCTTCAATGCAAGCCCAACCTGCATTGCATGAA
This sequence comes from Firmiana major, assembly GCA_033439115.1. Classification (NCBI taxonomy): domain Eukaryota; kingdom Viridiplantae; phylum Streptophyta; class Magnoliopsida; order Malvales; family Malvaceae; genus Firmiana; species Firmiana major. The sequence goes on along the minus strand of CM065913.1, from coordinate 43,947,686 downwards.
ATATATAGAAAAGGAAACAATTAGCTTAAATCAAGTTTCATTTTGTAAACAAATTGGTAAATTTATATAAATAAAAGAACCGGAAAATTTTACCTCTTTTTCATTGTCATAAACATGAGCGCAGTCGATGTGCCTATAGCCAGCCTGCACAAAAATTCTAAGCAATAAATAGCTAGCTAAGTTCAATCTGGTAATGCTACAACATTCCTCCCAGATCCTCAAAGTAATTTTTTTTTTTAATTATATCAGGAATGGTAGAAGCTACTTTCTGGGCAGAATAAAATTGAGACAAAAAGGGATCATTAATGGGTAATGACTGGAAAATTAATAGAATTGGGTTTGGATTCTAATAAGGAAGAGGAAGAAGAGAAACAAATCAAAGGCAATAAATTGAAGATAAAACCTTGACTGCAGCAATGACAGCTTCACCGACAACACCTGGAGGAGCTTTCCATGTCCCCAAACCAACAGATGGCATCTTGGCTCCGGTGTTAAGCTCAAAATAGAAAGGTCCATGTCCAGTTTCCGTGTCCATTTTTCTCCACAGGAGAAACCAAAACAAAGAGCAAACACCAACAGCAATGAACTTATAATACTATATTGCAATGCAATTAAAAAAGAAACTATTTCAATGATCTATACCTTGTTGATCCGAATGATAAACAGCAGCTCTTTGGAACAGGTTTCTAGCGGAAAGGGAAAAATATAACCAAATCAGGAGAAAATCACTATTCTTCAGCGCCAGACCCGGAAACAGGTGGTCAGTTTAGGCCCAGGTTGTCCAATGTCAACCGCCGACGGGATTACACACGTAACATGATTGTACACATGCAGTTGGGAAGTATCATGTTCATTTACACTAGATCCTAGCCGTAACAAAGTTTGGATCTTTTTTGGAACTCTGTAAACAAAGTAACAACCAAAGGAAAATTCTACAGACGGCTTTCTTATTGAAATTGCGTTTTACGACATTAAATAATAAATTTATTGATAATAATATAAATTATGATGTTTATAAAAAATACAATATTTTTTTATTTAATATTTTTTTATTTTTAATTTGTATTTTACAATACAGTAATATAAAAAAAATTATATATAAGATATAATTATACAAAATTTATAAAAATTAAATCAAACTCATATTATAATTTATTAAATTAAAACAGTATATAAAAAAAATTTAACATGTCTTTGATTTGAAAAAAATTGAAAATTTTTTATTTTAAAATCAATCTCGAATACAAATCTTTTAAATGAAAATTTTTAACAAATTCTTATTGATCTGAAAAGGTAGTAAATAACTATTGTATATTCGTTACTATTTTTGAATGATGTGTCACTTGATAATCTAATAGATTCCATATATAAAATAAAAGATATGAATAAAACACTAATTTACAATTTGACTAAATTAAGTTTGAGTTATAAAGTATATTATATGAAAATATAACGAAAATAATCATATTATATAAATTATACGTATTTGTTCCAATAATTTTTGACATTCAAGTTTAATATCAAAGTCATATACTTTAGACATGATCGGTTTAGTATTTTTTTTTTATCTCAATATTATAATCTCTCGCTCTTATTTTGAATATAGAAATTTGATATTTAAAACATTCAAAATTCTCTTGAATTTTATAATCTCGATTTTCCTAAATCATTAGCATAAACATATCATTTAATTAAATTGAATATTGAACAATATTAAAAATAATTGTTAATTAATCAATACTGTATATATATAAAATAATACACTAATAAATGAATGATTACATGCAATTTATTATATAATAACAATGAAAAAAATTAAAAAAATTAATATATATGATATAGATATTATCATTAAGACAATTAAAAAAATTTAATTGGTAAAATTTGTAGATTTAGATGTTATATTTTGTAATATTAATGTGAAAATAGGATTGAATGTTAAAGTATTAATTAAAAATTTTAAAAATTGAAAAATGGTGTTATTTTCTAGAAAATTAAAAAAAATTTAATTGGTAATCTAATAATAGGTAATATGTTCTTATATTAATATTGTATGTTATATTACATTGTTTAAGCTGATTTTGATATATATATATATATATATATATATATATATATATATATATATATATATATATATATAGATCTGTTTTCTTTTAAAAAAAATTAAAAAATTAATTGATAATAGTTATAGATATATATGTTATATTTTATTATATTGATATAGATAGAGGTAAAATATATGTTTTTTTATTTATTTAATTTTAATCTATATATAGATATAAATGTATGTATATCTTTTAGAAATTGAGATAGACAATTAATTTAAAAAGATAATTAATTTATTATATATATATATATATATATATATATATATATATATATATATATATATATAGAGGAAGAGATTCTTAACTTTTGAAACTTGAAAATGAATAATTATTATTTTATTTTAATAAATTACATGTGTCAGATATATAAACTATTCACATAAGATATTTTACTTGTATCCGAATATTTTGGTTTTTATATATATATATATATATATATATAAAAGATTTAATACCTAAAAAGGTTCCAGTAAAATACATAAAATACACTTGCACAGTTTAGGGCGCAGGATACAAAGTTGAGTGTAATACCAAAACCTTTTTTGTGAAAAACAATTATGAATTATTTACCACCCTACATTGATTGTATAAATACGAAAATGTTAATTATAAACCTGAAATTAGTATAACCAAAACCATTTTTCAAGCAAAGAATCTTTTGATTCAAAAATCAGGTTTTAAATTAATTGTTGATAGTAAAGAGAAACAATAATAATGACTTTATTTTCATACACCCTTTCCAAAATTATCGATATTCTTTCATTTAATTTTAGAGATCAACACCCTAAGTTTGTAGTTCTTTACATCTCTATTTGTTTCACCCGCGTGCTCTCATTTTATTTTGTCTTTATATTTAATTTATCTATACTAAAAATATGGTGAAAACAAACTCTCAATCTCATAAAAAATTCAATTATTTATTATCAAAATTATTAATAAACAGATAAAAATAAATATTCATATTTATTTTTATTCATGTATAATAAATGATTGATTTTTTAAATCTGATTTACTTTTGTTTTTTTTCTACAAATAGCAGTTTCCTGCTAAAGCTCTGCAGGCTCTAGTCTAGACCTTCCTAAACCCCTACCATCACCTTGCAACAGCATTATCATCTCAAAAAAGAAACGAGGAACTCAAGGGCTGGCTGGCTCTCAAAAGAACAGATACTTCTTGGCATGGCCAATCTCAGTCATTCAATCAAAAATATAACGAGATAATCAGATCAAAGCATCCAAAACCTGAATATGGTTTGGGTAATCTGTGTGCCGCGACAAGCATTACATTACAACCTTCAAATTTCAAGGTTATTCATGGCCAAGTAATCCAAATTCCAGAAAATTAAATGAAACCAAGATAAAATTCATTAACCAACGTTATTATAGTTGTCAGGCACAAATATGGCGCATCGACCATCTAGTTTCTGATAGTGATAGATACAATAAAAATAAGTACCAGAAACCTCCCTCTTCCCTTTTTTCTTCCACCCTCAACAGCTTCTTCTTTGATCTATCAACTCCATTTAACAGAATTCAATCACTCAAATCTCACCGTCCCAAAGTTCTTCAACAGTCTTGTAGGGACTGAGAGTCTCATGGGCAAATGAAGTTCCTCTGAGCAGTCGTGCCTGCATAATTGAAAACAGAGTGTGTATTCAGGAGAAAAGATAGTGGAGCAAGAGTGTATCAGAATCAATCAAATTAACTTGTTAGTATTCCTTGTTATTGAATAACATTTTTTTTTTTCTGAGTAATGTAATAGCTACTAGCCTGTTCAATTTCAGAAAACTTGGCAAATAAGTCCTCAGGAATAGACCAGTCAAAGACACCAAAGTTCTCCTTGATCCTCTCCTCATGTGTGCTTTTCGGAAGCACACTATGACCCATTTGCAGACCCCAGCGAAGAGCAACTTGTGCAGGAGTTTTGCCTAATTTCTGTGCAACCATATTTAGAATTGGATGCTTAAGAACGTCACTCTTAAGCCATGTTGTGCCAGGAGAACCCAGAGGCGAATATCCCTGAAAAAAAGATGCACCACTTCATTATTTTTCACAGACACAATGGCAAAATAATTTCCCAATCAAGGTAATAGAAGTCTCTTCCGGCGATTGAATCAAACAATAATATAGCACAGTAAAACAAGATTTGCAGGCTTACCGTTAAGTGAACTCCTTTGGATTTGCAAAGTTCGCGTAGCTTACTCTGCTGCCATGAAGGATGACACTCAACCTGGTTGACAGCCGGAGGAACATGTGCCACCTCCAGCAAATCCCCCAATTTCTTTGAAGAGAAATTACTAACACCAAGAGCCCTAGCTTTACCAGAGTCATAGAGTGCTTCCATTGCTCGCCATGTGCTAGGTATGTCTGGTTGAAGAAGGTTTTCAGGCTTAAAACCAACTGACCCTTTCTTCATCCGAATTGGCCAATGAATCTTAAAAACAAACACCCTCGTATTAGACTATTAGTCATGATTGAAAAGTATCTTCAATAATACATCAAGATAATCCAACATCTAATGATGAAAACTAAACAACTCTAAGATGTGATTTGTAAAACTAAACAAGGCAAAGATAGCTAGACTTAAAGGACCACATTATCAGGCATGATTTCCAATTACAAGCAATATTGAATAACCCTAGGTTTGAAAACAGCGGTTAAGCAGCATATTCAACATAGTATTGATTACTTGGTTTGGAAACAACAGTTAACCACCATATTCAACATTGTACAATTTAACACTGTAATGGGTTAGAGAAAGTAGCTTTGACACATACCAGGTATAAATCAACATAGTCAATCTGAAGATCCCGCAAAGTTCGGTCTAATGCTGCAGGCACATCTTCGGGTGCATGATCAGTACACCTGCGCATAACTTGGATTTAGATAGTAATTATGACAGAAAATCCATGCATAAACAGAACATACAAGAATGAAAACAAACCAGAGTTTGGAGGTGATAAATAACTCCTCACGTCTGACCACACCATCTTCAAATAGCTTCTTCAAAACCACACCAATCTAAAACAAATAGAGACATCCAAATATTTACTATTCAATTAAACAACTAAAATCACTATTCGAATAGTATTATTATTTCTGCATCCAAATATAGGCTTTCACACTTTTCCTTTTTTTGTAAAATACTAGAAAAAAGAATCTACATAAAAATGGTAGTAGTAAAAAAACAACACTTTCCTTCCTTTCCAAAAAGAAGGCAAATCTCGTAGCCAAACAGGATATACATTTACCTCCTTTTCGTTTCCGTACACTTGAGCGCAGTCGATATGACGGTATCCAATCTGAGAGAACAGGAAAACGAACAGCTAATTATCGAAGGAGTTCAGTTTTAAAAGTAAAAAAAAAAAAAACTTTTTTTAATTTTTTCTCGAAACATCAAACTATATCAATCGGCAAACCGCATGTCCGAGGGAGACAAATGTACAAAGAGAAATAAGATAATCGACACAGTTTTAACCATATACCTTGACGGCCGCGGCAACGGCGGAGCCGACAAGGCCAGGGTCAGCCTGCCACGTTCCCAAGCCAACGGAGGGAATCTTGGCTCCGGTGTTCAACTCGAAGAATCTGATCTCATTCACCATTTGGAAGGAAAAAAAAAAACAAAGAGGAAATGCGTGAAAAGGTGAAAAGACAGAGAAGCGGCAGAGAGTGACTGGCGGCAACACCTAGAAAAAAACGTACACCGGCCTGCTTTTATAAAGGGAAAAAGGATTTTTTATTTTTTAAATTAATTCATTAATTATGAAACGGGGATTAATTGAGAAATTTCTTCAGTTTTCTGCCGGATCCCAGGTGTCCTGTGATTACATGATAATTGGAATTTCACTTTATTACACTAAAATCTTTTTAAATTAATTTCTTTTAAATTAATATTAATTTAATAAAAATACAATTTTAACTGATTTATTATAAAAAATTAATAAATCACCTCATAATAATTAATAATTTCATTATAAAATTCAGTGTGAAGTTTTGATCTTAATTAATGCAAAAAATAATAACTTAATAAAAATCAATATATTATATGATATTAAAAAAATAATGTTCAAAAATATTTTATTTAAAAAAAATTAAAAAAGTGTAAAATATATTACATAATATATATTTAAGAAAATATTTTTAAAAAAATTATCAACAAAAATAAATGTCTTAAGGAAATTAAATACTATGAAGTTATTAAAAAAGTTTAATTAATATAAAAAATTATTCATAAGAGATATAACAGAAGAAGAAAAATTTGAATCTTGAACACAATCTCAGGAAAGAAAAATAATAATTGTTAGATTAAGTTTTAATTATTAAGCTATATAAAAATTAACAAAATATATTTTTAAAACAAAATAATAATTTACAAAGTAAAACTTTTTAAATTAAAAAACTTTCTAAATTGACATCCAGTAATAAGTCCAAGAGTATTAATTTAAAATTATTTTTTTGTATTTTTAACCTATTAAATGTCTAAAAATATTGATTAAAATAATATTTGATGGATTAATTAATTATTATTCTATATTTTATAAAAAATACAATTAATATAAAATATATGAATATATATAGATTTATATTTGATGTATTAATAATGTACTTCTATTATACATAGCCAATTAACAATAAATTACCGCTTTATTAATAAATAAAATTTAAAAATGCACGTGTCTGTATATATAAATTAAAATTTTATTATTATTTATTTTTAAGAACTATATAAAAATTACACATATCATATACTTATAAGGAGAATTATAAAGAATTATCAATCAAAATGAATTTTTTAAGGAAATTAAATATCATAAAGTTATTGGAAGAATTTAACCAATGAAAATTTTTAAACAAAATAACAGTTCAAAAGTAAAGCATTTCAATGTTAAATCTCGAAATTAAAACTCAATAATGGATAAAAAAAAATTAATTTAGAAGTTCTACGACATTTTTTAAATATTGATAAGCGTTTAAAAGTATTGATTAAAATAATATTTCACGAATTAGTTTATTATTATGAAATTAAATGAAAATAATACATTTAATATAAATATTTTAAAAAAAGGCCTGTTACTATTAATCGAGCAAAAGTTCCCCGCAACTGCAGGCCTCAGCCTTTTCCCCATTAGGCCCACTTCTGCAACATACCAAACCGCAAAAAAAAGTATGCCGTGTTATCGGCGCTATTATTATTTTTATTATTATTATTGAAATATATATGTATATATAAATGAATTAAGTTATTGATTTGATAATAATTTAAATTTATTTATTTTTGTAATGGATTTTGAATTTAAATTATTTGAATAATAAATCGAGTTGTGTTTAAATATTCTTAGATTTGATTTGAATGATTTGAGTGTGTAATCAAATTTTTTAATATATGTTATTAAATATTTTATTATTAATTTATTACTTTATTTTTGTAATATATAAATAAAAATTAACAAATTAAAATTAATAAATTGAGTTTAAACGATTTAAATATTTTTTCGAATCGAGTTTTAAAAATTAACTTCAATCGAGTTTAAATTTTAAATTTTTTAATTAAATTAACTCGAATATGTTACTAAATAATCGTAATCAACTCGATTATATCTTTACTAAAATTAATAAGAATAATTCTTTTGGTATGACTAAAAATAACAAAAACAATAAAACTGAGCATTGCAAAGAAAAAGGATAGTTGGGCATTGCAAAAACGGCAGAAAAAGTACAGTTTAGTTTAGTGACACAACTAACTAAAATATCGGTTGGAGTAGCCCAGCCGAGACATTTAAATGATGACAATAAACAATGGGAGGCAGGCAAATCTACCCAGTTACTATAACCCAAAAAAAAAAGCCAACCAGAAAACCGATTTTCTGAAAATAAAATGAAAATTTGTAGTCTCGTTGAGAGTGACGACATACATGATCGAATCAAACAGCTTTAGTAGGTGAATAATCCTTTTCGCTAAAATATTAAAAAAATCTTTGAATTATTCAATATTTTAAAAGAAGTCTTTTTATTTTATTGTACTCGAATAAATTTTTACATTATGATTTGTATTTAAATAAATTTTTATTTCAGATAAAATATTATGACTGAGTAAAATTAAATTCAAATAAATTTAATGGATCAAATTCTATTAATTCAATTTGGTTAAGTCAAATTTGAATTAAAATCAATTTTCAAAGATAAATTTATTCTGTTAAATCGATAAATTGTTATTCAATATATTATCAATAAAAATTTTAAATTAATAAAATTTATAAAATCAATAAGTGAGATTGAGATAATAATACATACACTTAAAAATATTTTAAAATAATTAAAAAAATAAAATAAACTATTAGTCATCGATTTTCAAAATTATGAATCAAAGCAATTATTTCAACTGTTTTTTAAAATATATTATATAATATAAACAATTAAGTATTTACATAAAATAATGTATCTAAACCAACTTTTTTTTAATATAGGAAGTTGAGTTTTAACTCAATCCAAAAAAAAAATATATTGCTCTGATTTTTTTTTTTTGGATAAATGCTGTGATTTAGGTTAAAAGTTTATTTATATACAATTCAAAAGTTACAAACTTATTTGATACACATACTCATTTTATTTATTTAATTATTTAATATTCCTTATCAGTTTTTCCCGCTGCTCTTTGACTTGACCATTGTTTTGCACCGGAACACTTCAATTTTTTAGAAAGCAACTTACATTCCATTTTGAAGAAACATGGTTTCACTTTCATGCTTGACTGTGTTTTGTAAGCATAATGAAAAGTTGAAAACCCTTGATTCATCCGAAAACATGTTAGTAATATTGTTTTGCGGCATTGGAAGATAAATCCTGAAGCTGTTGACTTGAACCAATAGGAATTGCACGCAATGCAGTATATTGCTATTCTCTTACTTTACAACTAGTACATAATTAAGTTGCAGCGTCCCCGCACATCTGTTTTCCAAATGCGACAGCACTTTCTTATTTTAGTACCTTTGCTTGATCACTAGGATAGGCTATCAGAATCTGATGTTTGTTCAGACCTCACCATCCCATAGTTCTTCAACGGTTCTGTATGCACCAAACGTTTCGTGCACGAAAACGAAGGCTTTGATCAGCCTCTCCTGGAAGACACAGACAGAACATGAAATCAGTTATCTCCGCAAATAGAATTGAATTAACATGGCCTTTTCCATGACTCCAGGTTATATTTTAACCGAAAAGGGAATTTGAGAAGAGTAACTTGCCTGATCAATTTCAGAAAACTTCACAAACAAGTCTTCTGGTATAGACCAATTAAAAACATCGAAGTTTTCTCTGATCCTTACTTCATTCGTACTCTTAGGCAAAACACTATGACCCATTTGCAGCCCCCAACGGAGAGCAATCTGAGCAGGGGACTTGCCCAATTTCTCTGCAATGGTAACCAGAATTGGATTCTTGAGAACTTCTGTCTTGACAGTTCCCGTGCCTGGGGAACCCAATGGTGAATACCCCTGAAACAATGACCATTACTTAATTTGTTAGTATTACATAACTGTATCAAGAGAAAGGTGAATTAGAATATCTTCATAAACTTAAATTGCTGCATATTATGTATGCATACTCACAGTTAAATGAATTCCCTTAGATTTACATAATGCATGTAGCTGAGGCTGCTGCCATACGGGATGGCATTCCACTTGGACTACAGCTGGAGGTATGCGAGCCACCTCCAACAGATCACCAAGCTTTTTGGAAGAGAAATTGCTTACTCCAATAGCTCGAGCCTTGCCAGAATCATAGAGTGCTTCCATTGCTCTCCATGTACTGGGTATGTCAGGTTGCGTTAGGTCCTCTAGTTTAAGGCCAACTGCTCCCTTTTTCATGCTGACGGGCCAGTGAATCTTCAAATGTTTAAGAAACACCACATTAATAAAACATTTACAAAATTTGCAGTTTTTTTCCAGGCAGAAATGTGACAAATCATGTGTAAAGTGGACACTGGAAAGTTACTTTCTCAGTGGAATTTGAAACATGGTTGTCTTGATATTTATACTTACTAGATAAAGATCTAGATAGTCCAGCTGCAAGTCTTGCAAGGTAGCATTGAGTGCCTCTAGTACATCTTCTGGTGCATGATTAGTGTTCCTGAAGAAAATATATTAAATTCATCTGTAAGGCTTCATGGTGGGCACCTTGAAAAACTTATTACTACCCATAACTTTCCAGTGAGGTTCTAAATGTCAAATAGCATTTTCTTAAAATGGATTTTGGAATTGAGACAAACCAGAGCTTGGAGGTGATCCAAAGTTCTTCACGCTTCACCACACCATCTTCCAACAGCTTGTTTAGAACAGAACCAATCTGCATAAACCAAGTTATTGAACATGAGTAAATCATCCGATTTGAGGTATGTGCAACTCTAATACGGATTTAAGATGAAATAGGAACTGAACTTCAGTCCCTGAAAATGACAAAACAAATAAATTATGAATTTAATTTGATTCATGCAATTACCTCTTTCTCGTTCCCATAGACTTGAGCACAATCGATGTGCCGGTATCCATGCTGCATGAAAACAGTGCAATCAGCAGGAGTTCCTCTACACTATTATTTCCTAAGATTTTTCTATTATTTTCTTTAATTGGCATCAATTTGCTAGTACTTGCATCGAGAGAATGTTTACTGTTTTCTTCGAGAAATAGATCATTTTTTATGGATTCAAAATGGGTTAGAAATTTTGACTCAAAAGTCAAAAGCTCTATAGTATTTAAATCTTTTAAAGAGAGATGTAAAACAAACAGCCCCACGGCTCCTATCCATGGAAAATTATCCAAAAGCAAGTTGAACAGAACAGAAAGAATACTAGAAAGGAAAGAATTGAGAGAAGACACTATGGGAAAAACTACCCTAATAGCAGTGGCGACGGCGTTGCCAACAACGCCAGGAGCAGCCTGCCAAGTACCTAGCCCAACAGAGGGAATCTTAGCCCCAGTGTTGAGTTCAAAATGTGTAATTGCCCGAGCCATTTTTGCACAGAATCACACGAAGATGGAGTCCCTTTTGGAGGGACAGCAGGAAAAGAGACCAATAATAGAGCATGGTGGGGTGGAACCCAGGAGAGAAACAAAATTGACTGTAGCTTAGGTTGCATCTGAATGCTCTCCAAAGATTTCTTTGATGGACAAATAGAATTGATTTGATGAAATTATTAGATTGAAATTAATGATAATTATATATTTGGATGCCAATTAAGTAATAATAGTAAAAGTAAAATATAATGAAAAAAATGATAATTAAAAATATTAGATATATAATAAAAATTATAATATTAAAAACTATTAAAATAAATTTATATCAAATAAACCTTTTAATAAATTAAAATTTATTAATCAAATTAAGTAATTTTTACACATATTTATTTAAATATTAACTTATGTATAGATTTATATATACATCTAAATTTATTTATACTCCAAATAAATATGTAATTAAAAACTTCAAATTTTTTTAAAAAAATTGATTTAATAATTATGGTGTCCAGTGGAGTGGATGGAAGCCACACCCTTTCAATCCAAATGGAGGCATAATTAGGAGACAACGTCGGCTGGCGTGATAGTTGACAGAAGCAGAATCTCTTTGTTCATTTATTTCACGGGTGACAATTTGGCAATTTGTCGACAGCACGGTCCCCTCATACACTGGTGAGATGTGAGTACTCACCGGATAGCTAAGTGCTGTTTCTTCTTTTTTTGCCTCGTTTGTGTCGTGTCGATTAATTATTAGTGTCGGATTTATGGCCAGGTTCAGTGATTGGTAGCCACTGATGCAAAGGCAGGCTGGCCGGCCATCTTTGATGATTGAACAAAGGCCCGCCGCCAATCTCTTTTGAGTATAAAATTTTGTCGAGTTTAATTAATAATAATAATAATATTATTATTATTAAAATTTAGTTTGGAATTTTTTCTAATTTTTTAAATATAAATCGTATTTATTTATTAATTAAGTTTAAATATTAAAATTATATATGGTAGAAAAATTTTTTAAACTTATTTTTTAATAAGTAAATAAAATTTAAATTTAAATTTTTTATAAAAATATTAAAATTTTAATATAAACTATGCAAACTGTTTGGCATGTGTATAAATAATAAATTTGAAATTTTATTGTATTTTTATATAATAATTCTCATATTGATTTTTACACGTAAGAAAATGTAATTATGTCTAATTTTAAAAATTTTAAATGGATTATGATTTCAAACTTTTAACTTAAGATATAGTCAATTTAGGAAATAGTATATATATTTGTTGTTATCATTCTAAAAGATAAATTGTAAAAGGTAATTAAGATATTTATAATAAGGTATCAAAATATTTATATGCTTTAAAAATATACATATTTTACGAGAATTATATGTATATTATGATATAAATTCATTTACATTTATTTAAAAAATAATAATTTTAAATATTCAAATATATATTTTTGTAAAAAAATGTACATATATTTATATTATGATCTATATGTATTTTATCATAAAATGTATATATTTTATAAAATGATATATTTATAAATATTCAAATATTTTATTTTAAATATTTAAATTGTCAATCTTAATTTAGAAAGACGTGATTTTGTTCCCAATATCTTATTAAGAATATGATAATCATTATCTTATCTTTTTTTTCTTTTCTATTAATTTTAGAAGTTTTATTTCTTTTTCAGTAATTAAAATATCCAATGAAACCAAACTGCCGAATTTCTTATTCCACACATGTCTTTAAAATTTTCCCTTTGATTTTTGCCATAGTCGGTCAAAGAGTCAAAGTTGAACTCACCCGATCATTGTCAATGTACTCAAAATACAATTATTATAGGATAGCGACAAGATTCTGGTGGTGGCCAATGTAGGCCTGCTTCTGGACTATTGATTTGCCTTGATGCTAATTTGGATGCATATTCTCTTAAAATTATGTTTTATTATATTAGATTTGATCTCATTGAAACTATGATGATATCCAAATATATTTTTATTTATTTATTATTAAAATCTTTTTTTTATCTTGTTGGAATCCAACAGTGGGTTTTTAATATGAGTTTTATGTATTGATACGGTATAATTATTATATATTTGTAGTGAATTACAAACTTTTGTTTTATTAATAAATAAAATTAAAAATAAAATTTTTAAAAATAAAATAAAAATTTTGTCAATATTTATTTTTAAAAAATTATGTATTTTTTAATAGATAATTTATGATTAAATTATTAGAGTATCAAATATAAATTGTTTTAATATTATTACATAAGAAGATGTCAACTTGTAGTTCAGTTCACACTATAACTGTAGTATGCTTAAATAGTAAATACCACTCCACTTATTTTAAAATTTAGCAGCAGCCTTGAATCTGCTTTTACAAGAGCTATGGTAATTTCTTTCCAAACATTTCAGAAAAAACTTTCTGGGGAAGATACATATATAAATGATAAATTGCAAAGGAACTCAAAGCTTTTGGGGGTTTGCTCAGATCTCACCATCCCATAGCTCTTCAATGGTCCTGTATATCCCGAATGTTTCATGCACAAATCCACTGCCTCTGATCAATCTCTCCTGGAAAACATAAGAACAAGAAATAAATAATCTGGAATTTTGATTAGACGCTACAATAAACCAACCATGAGAAAAGGATAAGTAACTTACCTGCTCAATTTCAGAAATTTTGACAAACAAGTCTTTGGGTATAGACCAATCAAAAACATCTAAGTTTTCGCTGATCCTCGCTTCATTTATACTCTTAGGCAATACACTGTGGCCCATTTCAAGCCCCCAGCGAAGAGCTACCTGAGCAGGGGACTTGCTCAATTTCTCTGCAACCATATTCAGAACGGGATTCTTTAGGACCTGCGTCTTGACAGTTCCAGTGCCTGGGGAACCCAACGGCGAATACCCCTGAAACCATCAATGTAATTCTCTTAATTTTTATTCTTAATTAGTATGAATCTTAAATGTCTTCAGATAGGTGAACTTTTCTAGTTGAAGTAGGCATCATAAATGCCAATGAGTTCAAACCTCACATTGTGTTAATTGCTTTTGAACTTTACGTTTGCATACTCACAGTGATATGGGTTCCCTTGGATTTACATAACGCATGTAGCTTAGGTTGCTGCCAGACAGGGTGGCATTCCACCTGCAGAACCGCGGGTGTAACACGAGCTGCCTCCAACAGATCTCCAAGCTTCTTTGAAGAGAAATTGCTTACTCCAATAGCTCGAGCCATGCCAGAGTCATAAAGTGCCTCCATTGCTCTCCATGTACAGGGTATGTCAGGCTGAGTTAGGTTCTCGGGCTTAAATCCAACTGCTCCCTTTTTCATGCTGGCGGGCCAGTGAATCTTCAAATATTAAACAATCAAATTGTCATTCATTAAGAAATCATGAACAGAATTTGCTTATGTTAGTAAGGCCAAAATGAAAAAAAATTATGGTTGTGCTAATATTTCTACATACTAGATAGAGATCGAGATAGTCCAGCTGCAAGTCTTTCAAGGTACTATTTAACGCTTCTGGTACATCTTCCGGTGCATGATTAGTGCACCTGCAGAACGTAGTAATTCATCAATAGCTGCTCAGAACAAGCCTTAAATACTAGATATAACCTCAAGGAATCTAAACAGACTTTTTTACTTTACACTAAAAAATTCAACTTTGAAATGGCAATTTCACATATGAATTACGATACATGCAAACACTTGAAAGGGTTTTGAAATGGAGAAAAACCAGAGTTTGGAGGTTATCCAAAGATCTTCACGCTTCACAACACCATCTTCAAACAGTTTCTTCAGAACAGAACCAATCTGCATATACCATAATACGGGACATGAGTAAAATTTGTTTCCTATTATCATCATTGACCAAAATCAAGGCATGCTGAATTATATTTCAACAGGAATAGGTATTGCAGCAAAAGTGATCACCTCTTGTTGGTTCCCATAGGCTTCAGCACAATCAATATGCCGATATCCAAGCTGCATTAACGCAGAATGATAAACAGTTATTCCTTTATCTCCCAAAATTTTCACAATAACTCTAATTTTATTTAATTAGGATTTGTTCAGATGATAAAAAGTAAGTATCCGTTAATTTTGAGATACTTGAATTTGAATCCGATTATAGTTTACAATACCAAAACCCATTTAATTATTTGAATATTGTGACTTTTACTATTTAAACGTTACTCATATAATTTAAGAAATATCCATTAAGTATCTGAACTAGTTATATACCTATTTATTAAGACAAAACTTAACCTTCAAATTTAAATTTAAAATCAATTTTAATGCTTATTATCAAGAAAAATTAAATTAATAAATTTAAATTAACTCAAAAAATTAATTAAAATTAAAAATCATAATAAAAATATTTAATATATTAATTTAATTAAAAATTATGTAAATAATAAATTATTTATAAATAAAAATATATAATAATTTTTAAAAATTATTATTTATTATAAGATTCGAGATAGTAAAATATCTTAATATCATTATCTAAATCTTACATGTAAGATAAGTAATACAATTATTATCCAAATTAGATACTTTAATCTATTTAATAAAATTTGAATAATAAAGGATATACGGATATCCATTTTCACCCTAGATCTGTTTTAGCCGAATAACCATGCCTAAAAAAACAAAAAGAAAAGAAAAGCAGCACCACAGCCCTAATTCGTAGAAATTTATCCTAAAACACAATATATTACTATGGGAATTGAGAAATACCTTGATAGCAGCGGCAACTGCGCTGCCGACAACGCCAGGAGCAGCCTGCCAGGTTCCGAGTCCAACAGATGGGATCTTTGCTCCGTTGTTCAGCTCGAAGTATCGAATTGCCTGAGCCATTTTTTTCATAGAGACAACAGGCCAATGAAGTAATGTTTACAAAGACTGCAGCAAAAATGATCAGTAAAAGGGTTAAAAAAATGTATCAAAGTCAGAAACGTAAAAGAGTTTTGTGTAACATAAGTACGGCCACTCCATACACGTGTGAGTACTCAAACCAAGCATTGATATATATATTTTTTTTGACATTGACTGCTATTAAGCCTGAGTTTGGGAAAATTTTCGATGACTACAGTTGTTTTTTGTTATATATTCAATGATCAAGTAATTCAATACTAATATCTCTAGTTACAATTAGATTATTACAAGAGGAAGATTGTCCTACGGAACAAGTTTGCTTGTCAATCAAGGTTAACTACATAGTTTTTACCTTAAACGACAAAGATTCGAAGTTTAACTCTAGTTTCACATCTTTCTCAATGTACTAAAAATTAATTAGTGGAAGTCCGAGGAGTGAACTAGGCACAGGATTAATGATTTCTCTTCGATCTTCCTCGAATCTATCCACTGACTTGAGGCAGACAGAATAATGGAGCTTCTTCGGATAGCACTCAGATCAACGTTTAATATTTAGGTCCAAATTTCCAAAATTAGGAAACATTCATGTAAATTCAATAACAATGGAACTCTGCTTCAGTTTTCAAATGTTTTAACCACAATTATTGTAGAAACTAGCATCTAGATATTATTCCATTGGGCAAGAAATCAAGCCACTTTTAGTTAAGTCTCAAACTCTCAATGACCCAAAGTTGCCATTGGCAAAGCAAATTCAGCAAATTAAAGACAGCTCAAAATGATGAACAGACCTTTTATTGCTTTTGAATTCCGTTTGGAAGAGATACTGATAAAGTTTCCATGATTTAAGCTCACCTTCTCCATCCAACATCTTTACCAAGCAAGCAACCCTGCTTCCTTCTTCCTAATATGCAGTCCTGACAGCCTCTCATTACTTTATTCTAAAGTTCATAACTTTTAGATTTAGTTACATAGGTAGTCATGATAAAATGAAATCTAGTAGCATGTCAACACCAACTTGGAACATCTGCTCAGATTTCACCATCCCAAAATTCTTCAAGCGTCCTGTATGCACCACGAGTCTCGTGTACGAAATCACCACCTCTAACTAGCTTCTTCTGCATTGAAAATCACATATTCAATACTTACCTAAACCAAAGACATTTCAATTGGTTGAAACCAATTCAATTGTACACATTCCACAAAAAAAAAAAAAGGGAAGATGAAACCCTCGATAAACAGTATGTCTTTGATCCAAAGATTGTTCGGATACTATAATGTCATATGCTTCAAGATAAGCTGCATAATATCCTTTTTTATTCCCTTGTACACACACAACATATGATGCTAGCATAGTCTCAGAAAATGAAGTGTCACAGGAAGCACCAAGAAAAACAAGCAAGCTAGTCCACAGTAAACATGCAAATGTGAAAGAGATAGAGAAAGAGGAGGAAGCGATGATAAAAACAAACACTTGCCTGCTCAATTTGAGAAAGCTTGGCAATTAAATTATCAGGAATAGACCAGTTAAATACATCAAGATTTTCCTTCAGCCTTGCCTCACTTGTGCTCTTTGGCACCACACTATGGCCCATTTGAAGCCCCCAACGTAGAGCCACTTGTGCAGGAGATTTCCCCAATTGATCTGCAACCATTTTAAGAATTGGATTCTCCAGAACCTTTTTCCTGACATTTCCTGAACCTTGGGAACCCAATGGCGAATATCCCTGAGAGAGAAGAATGATTAGCAATAAAAATCGAATATCAGGTAAGGAGTAAGAGTGGGGAAGATGAGAAACCAAAAAAAATGATCTACCTGCCCAGCTGGTACAAAATGGAAAAAACTAATTCAAACACCACAAGAACAAATATGCTGCCTTAAATCTGCAAACTCACCGACAAATGAATTCCCTTGGATTGACAATATGCATGCAGTTTTGGTTGCTGCCATACAGGGTTAATTTCCACTTGATTAACAGCAGGATTTATGCGTGCTACTTCCAGCAGATCCCCAAGCTTCTTAGAAGAGAAGTTACTCACTCCAATAGCCCGAGCCTTGCCCGAATCATATAGTGCCTCCATTGCCCTCCACGTACTGGGTATGTCTGGTTGGGTGAGGTTTTCAGGCGTGACACCAACTGAACCCTTTTTCACACTGGCTGGCCAGTGTATCTTCACAATTCATCACAATTAGCAACAATTATAGCTCTTTCATTGAAATTATCATGACCCATGTCAAAATATATAACTTCAGCTATTGAAATTTGACACCAAAAAGGAACAAAGAAAATCAAATTAAACAAATCAAAAGGTAACTTTTGAATGCACCTAAGCATTTGGTTAATAGACCTCCTGTTCAAAGAAAAGGTTCAAATCCCTCCTTCTCCAAATCAATAAAATTAAGGGTAACTTCTGGAACATATCTCATTTTTTAAATCAAGCAAACAAAAAAGGAGAGTTTTGTATTATACATACTAGATAGAGATCAACATAATCAAGCTGCAAATCTTGCAAAGTTTTATTTAATGCCTCCGGTACATCTTCAGGCAAGTGATGGGTGCACCTGATTATTCATCATTTTATATAGCTTAGATAGTAAAACAAAAAGAAAAAAAAATCCAAAATAATGTTCAACTACTTGAAAATATGAACTTTCAAGTAGAACCTTGCCCTAAGACTGAGATTAAATAAAGGAAGAAAACAAAGGAAAAGGAACAAACCAAAGCTTGGAGGTGATCCATAAGTCCTCACGTTTCACTACGCCATCATCAAACAACTCCTTCAATGCAAAACCAATCTGCATGCACCAGAAAAATAATTAATTGTATGAAAAAAATGTAAATTAACTTTGGGTAAATTTATTATATCAAGAACCAGAAAGCTAAATTGCAAAATATTCACCTCCTGCTCATTGCCATACATAGAAGCGCAATCGATGTGCCTATACCCAACCTGAATACGCGAATAAAGTAGTAACCCAAACGCAAATTCGACAGAAAAACACAAACGAAAAAACCAAAAATAAAAAGAAAAGAAGATACCTTGACGGCAGTAGTGATTGTGTTTCCAAGAATAGCGTAAGTGCCAAGCCCGATTGAAGGGATCTTAGCTCCTGTGTTTAGTTCGAAGAACCTAATTTCATCCGCCATTCTTTTGCAAGTATTGCAGACTGAAGAGAGAAAGAGCAGACTAAACAAGCACTTAACAAAAACGATTCTTCCTTCAACAGTTTAGGGGCGGATTGGTATTTTAGAGGGAAAGCGATTGCAGAAGTGATGGTTGAGAAAGTGATTGTTGAAAAAATAATTTTTTAATATTTGATATACAATGTAAAATTATGTTTAAATTGTAGAGAAAGTAACTTTACAGCATTTGGTATGCATTTATTTTGTTGGGAAGTTGTGTCAAACTTAAAAAATACTCATAACTAAAAAAATAACTTTAATGAAATGAAAAAATTAATTAAAATGAAAATATAAATGATATAAAATTATATTATATTATTAATATTACTCATTATTTGTAATTTTAAATTTTTATAATTATTAATTTAAATTTTAATGAGTAAATTATTATAAATTCATTTATTAATTTACAATTTCATGTATTATTAATTTAAATTTTAATTCATCTATTATTTTTAAATAATGTTATAATAATTTATTTTAGTCCTTATAAAATATTTTTTATGTATGATAATTATCTATAACATTCATAAAAGTATTTTTGTATTTTTTGTAAAAGGGTAATTTAAGTAAAATTGAGTAAAATTAACTTTGCAACCAAAGTCGCAAAGTGATTCCAGCCTACTTGGACTGCAATCATTTTGCAGCTTCACTTTACATCAAACTTTTTTGATAATAAACGTTATAATTATTTTGCACTCAATTAAATTATAGCGCAAAGTGTTTACTTTCATAATATTAAATGAGAACTTACTGAAATGTCTTATTTACTTTTTTTTTTTTTTCTTTTTCTTGTTGAAGATGACTGATGCCTTGAACTCAAACGATTCTTCCTTCAACAGTTTCAGTGTAATGTCTTATTTACTTTTTTTTTTTACTTTTTTTTGTTGATGATGACTGATGCCTTGGACTCAAGGCATGTGATTAGCCACTTGTTCGGACACTATTGGTTTGTCAGAAATATCAGAGCAAAATCTCCCGAGCTTCCATTATTACTTATTACTATATAAACCATAGATATTGGCTTAGATTTAAAAATTCATTAATAAGAATTCCAATGTCGATAGTAAGGTGTAACCAAAAAAAATTGTGGGTAGTAAGCAATAAATCAATAGAAGTGTCAAACTCCAAATTAAATGATAATTTCTTTAGAAAAAAAATTAAATGATAATTTCAAACTGTTTTTCAGTTTGGACAAAAACAAGGTATCTAATCATTTGTCTAAAAATGAAATCGAAATGAAAAATAAAGACATCTACTTAAGTACGTAGTTAGAACTGTCTGTCAGTCACTTTCATCGACACGCTAAACTAAAACACTTTCTTTCTCTTTTCTCTTCATCAAATCAAAACCATCAATATCATAAATATATATGATCTGCTACGCTAATCATAATTTCAGGGTATTTCTTAAATCCTACCCTTTTTAGTTTACCTGGGTCGTTCAAATCAAACTCCAAATCTCCAAAATCCCACTTATTTATTTTTTTCTTGGAAAATGGGACAAAAAAGAAGCTGATTTCGGCTCTGGATTTGAGTTCCATTAATGGAATCGCTTTAAGATTCTAGGGTTTCTTTTCTTTTTCTTAAAGGAGTGCCCTTTGGGATAGGGGGAGGGGCCTTTTGGTTGAAGAAAGAGGATGAAGGAGTTGATAGGGAGTCCAGGAACGTTGAGTGGGTTAACCCTAAGGATAACCCAATGTGCATTTGCTGCCGCTTCCATTGGAGTCATGGCTTCTGCCACTGATTTCTCTACCTACACCGCTTTCTGGTAACTATTTTTGGGTCTGCTCTCAGTTTTACATATATAGATTTAATGGGCTTTTTTATTTTGTTTATCTTTTTTTATTTGTTGCCATTGATTCTGTATTGTCAGGTTTATTTAACAAAATTTTGGTTAAAATGATCATTTTAAATCGGATAAGCCTTAAGCAAAAACATTCATTAGTCAGCTCGGATGCAGAATTTGTTAGGCAAAACAATGGCCGGAAGATAATTTCCTAGCTGTTAGAAAGAATAGGAAAAAGGTGTATTTGACCTGATTTTTCGATGCGTGGATTGTTTCCTCTTTGCATATTATACAGCGGTACGTATGTTAGCAAAATTTATTCAATACTGCTAATAGTTAAATGAATTTTTCTGCAGTTTTTGCTACTCTATTCTTCTGGTTTGAATTTATTGGAGGAAGTTTAAGTTGTAGTGTAGCAATGTGCATGAGTGGGGGAAAAGATTACCTTTTCAGTTTTAAGTTTAGCTCAATTTGGGGCCCAATTTTTTATGATTTGATTTGTCTTATGCCAGTTGAGAAACTTTGACCCAAGACAAGTCCGAGGGGCAATATTTGGAAGTTGGTTGTTTTAAGTACATTGTTGTCCTTGTAACATCAAATTTTGTTTGGAACTGAGTTTTTGAGTTAGGAAAAATAAACAGAATTCTACGAAGCCTTTCTGCTCTTATGCTTATTGCAGTGGTGGCACTTTCCAAAATCGCGTCATTTTAAGTTTTGTGTCTGCTTATAGTGAGAGTCTGTAATAAAGCCATTCATTGTCTCAGTAACATTCAAGACATGTATAATATAGTTTGAATAAACTTTAGTGCATGGTTGACTAAAAGTATGTAATCTCTTTGTGAGTTCTCTGTAATGCCTGTCTGATCTTTTAAATGTGCAACCTTTGTGGAATTTGTTCTAGGTCTTTTCTGAAGTCTCACAGAATTTGGTTCTCTTTCCAAAAATGCTGAACACACAGTTCTTTTGAGTAGATATAGAATAGCATAAATGCTTATCTCTGATACTGCTATTATAGAAATAAAGTGGCTGTGGATCTTATTTTGCTGTTCTAATTTTTCACCATACTGTACCTCTGGGAAAGGGGGAAAAGGAGGGTAGGTTGGATGGGTGGGAAGTGGGGTTAAAGTTGAGTAGAAATGCGCTGCAATAATTGTTGTTTGTGCAATTTTGATGTTTATTCTGTCCTCTGTTTCAGCTATTTGATTGCTTCTATGGGGCTTCAACTGCTATGGAGCTTTGGGCTTGCTTGTCTTGATGTTTATGCTTTGAGGAGAAAGAGAGATCTTCAGAATCCGGTTCTAGTGAGCCTGTTTGTTGTAGGTGATTGGGTATGCAACTTTTCTCTAAGAATCCTCTCTAATCTCCTTAAGTCTCTAAATGGATGTATGACATTGATGTAGTCCTGTAGATCAGGGTTTTTTACCATAAATTGCCTGCTATTTTCAGTATTTTTCATATTCCACATCATTTATCACTTAGTTTCCCATATTTCTTCATGTTCAGGCTGTTGGTGATTCCATAACTGATTTACATGACTCTGTACTCTTATTCTATCAAATATAGCCCTTCCATCTGCTATATTGCTATTTTTTATGACGGCCTGTTCCCATTTCTAAATGACAATAAAGTATGACCTTACATTCATGAAGAATCATTGTCTCTATAATTGTATATGAACTCTCTATGCATTTTGCTTCAATTTTTCAAAGCGATGCCAGTAATTGTTATTCGGGTCTTTAGAATCTAGTCTTCTTATTTTTTTCAATCCTACATGCGACTTAACTTTTGTGAATCTCTTTTCTCCTTGATACTCTTCGGCCAAAATTGTACATCACCCGGCAAATCCTTCTTAAATGTGCAGGTTACAGCTATGTTATCACTAGCAGCTGCTTGTTCATCAGCTGGTGTTATTGTCCTGTATGCAAGAGATTTGGACTTCTGCAGTGTTAAAGGTCATCCTCCTTGCAGGCAATACGAAATATCTATAATTTTGGCTTTCATCACGTGGGTTCTGATTGCAATGTCATCTCATGTCATGTTCTGGATCTTAGCCTCTTTCTAAAGGACTCCGGGGTTCCCATGCTCAGCGGTGGACATACACTCACATAACAGTATCTCCTATTTGACTTGTAAATTATTTCTTTTTTTCATTTTCTTCCCCATGCCTTAATTTTTTACAATTTTGGAGAATTGGAGAAGTTTTGCCCGTGCACATTGAGGACTTATGTTTTAGTATTCAATTTCATTCTAATCTTACTTGGTCTAAACCAAATGCTCAACCATTATCAAACAATCTGGTCAAATTCTTGTGAATCCTTTGTCAGCGTGGGACACTTCTTTGGGATCTTCCATAAGTTCTTGAATCAGAAGGCGTGTGAACTTGCTTTTCTTACGTCTTCCTGCGGACATCACATTTTGTCTAATGTGGAATAGTGTCATGTCTGATCAAGTGATAATACCCAACATCCATCAAGCTTAATCCTATGATGTAATATGTTATATGCTTGAAAAAAATGTAATTGCCATAGATCAACTTCATCATGTTCTGCAAAATATGATTTACAATGCAAACTGCAGATTTGACCTTGAATATTAGTTAGGAAAATGAACTGATTGATAAATTTTGGCTTTATTTTTTTAATTTTTTGTTTCATAGCTTTAGTTTATATATATATATATATATATATATATATATATATATATTGTGGAATGAACACTTGGTACTAATAGAAGTCCTGATTACCCAATGTTTTGTGGATGTGGCCAGAAATCCTTCATTTTTTACTTGCCAAAAGTGGTGAAGTTTTAAATAGAAAGGTTAGAAATGGGGATCTAGAACTAGTGAAATGTCTGGCATCATTTTACTTATACAATTGATTGGGGCTATAACAACCAGTCAACCAGACCTCATTGGTTTGCTGATTCTCGCATTTACATTGCAGAAACCTCACCCGTAGCAATGCTGATGATGTATTCAATCTCATCAGCGACTTGCTTCATGGAAGGTCGGTTCTGTCTCTTGTCATCCAAACATGATGCTGCCAGTAGCCCCAATGCTTTAATTGTTTCCAGTTCTATCTTTGTAGCTCCCTCTTTGATCACGGGATCAACAACATCCATCAGTTTCTCTTCATCCATTATATTTTTCATGTAGACCACCAAATTCACGTTCTCATCTTCTCTGTTAAAATCTATAGCCTTCTTAGAAGTCAAGAGCTCAAGAAGAACAACCCCAAAGCTATAAACGTCACTCTTATCAGTAAGCTGAAAACTACGGTAATATTCAGGGTCAAGATATCCTAGGGTTCCTTGGGCAGAGGTATAGATGTGACTATCACCGCCTTCTGTTCTCTCAACCAGCCTGGACAGCCCAAAGTCAGAAACTTTGGCGTTAAGTTTTTCATCAAGCAAAATGTTACTTGATTTCACGTCACGATGGTAAATGGGTGGCACTGCTGCAGAGTGGAGATAAGTAAGACCTTCTGCAGTCTGGTGAGCAATGCTGAGCCGACGTTGCCATTTGAGGGGAGCATATTTGCCCGAAAGGCGAAAATGGAGATGATCAAACAAGGTTCCATTGGGGATGAACTCGTATATCATGAGAGGAAGGTCAAGTTCTACACAACAACCAAGGAGTCTTACCAGGCACCTATGGTTCACCTGGCAAAGAATTCGGACCTCATTGAGGACTTGATCGGTTCCTTTGGTGTTCCCAAGCTTTGCACGTTTGATGGCCGTTACAGTTCCATCGTCAAGAATACCCTTGAAGACCTCACCAAAGCCTCCGGATCCTATGAGGTTTGCTGCAGAGAAGTCATCTGTCGCTCTTGTTACTTCTTTGCCAGTGAAGACCCTGGCTGATTTGCCGTTGTTCTTGGCATTTAATATCTCTTCTCTCTCCTTAATTATATTCTTCTGCAATTCTTTCTTTATGCGCTGGCGTTGCTTGTACACTAGAATTCCAATCATTATAGCAAGTGAAATTCCTCCTATTGCAACAGCCATACCTGAAAAATCATAGAGTTACCATCACAAACGCTACTTGGCAAAATATACAGTTACCCAGTTTTGGTTTTATATGTGATTTTCTTAGTTCTATGCTGGCACTGGCACTGGCACATACCACAAATGAGCACTGTCTGCCTCTTTCGATTTATGCAGCGCTTCCCTAATCGGCATTTTGCACCTAAACAAAGAGAAGATAGTATCTTTAATTATACTTATGGCCATATGGAATTTTGAGTCATTTTTTCCCATCCAAAAGGATAAATTTATCCCTATTTTGCTTTATGGCTACATTCAACTTGGGTTTGTTCACAATCGAAGGGGAAATGGTTACTTACTTTGACATAATCCGTTGACAGGATCCCACTTAAACCCTTTGTTGCACAAGCACCTCGTTGATCCAACATTGGTAGGGTCAGCCAAGCACTTTGAATGCAACAAGTTCTTGCAATCCATTGGGGTCTTGCAGACCGGTTCTTGTGGTGATGCCCACTCTATCTCCAAACCAGGCTGAGGCCATTTCTTTGGAGGATTGACAGTATCAAAGTTCACAAAACTCTGATATGCCAGACAACCTCCATCATGAACCCTAACCACATACGCAGTTTGTGAACCACCAGTCTTGAACACACAACACAATGGAGTGCTCATGCACGCGGCTGCATTATCCCTTATATAGTTGTGACATATGCTTGTTGATGTACAATTTATGGGTGCTTGCAAGTGCAACATTGCATCCGTACAGTTAAGCAACAAAATGGTGTTACTGCAAGTGATGTTGAAGGGAAGATTATCATCAAGCTGGATTCCTTGTGTCCTGATGTCGCTTGAAATGCAAGTGTTACCAGAAAGGCTTGGGGGTCGGAGAATTATCCGCTGGGTCAGGGGGTTGATGGATATGATCATGTAAGATCCCTTTAGAGCATCAAACCATAGTGCCCCTGCAATGCACCTAATCTTGTATGCTTGATCACCGCAATTAGGCGCCGTGCTCAGTGGGTAAGGTACTGGAATGCGGCCACAGTTGCTGCAACGCACTATGGCAGCTGCACACCCTGCAAATGATAGCAGTACCGCCATAAAGATCAGTATTGAGAATAGAGATTTCTCCATTGGAGGAAAGTTGGTGTGTTTTGCAGCCAAGGACTAAACTATAAGGCTTTCAAGTATTTGGTTTAGGTACCAGCCTACCAGCTTATATCACAATATTGGCCAGCTTACTTGTACATGGACAGGTGAGTTTGGTATTTTAAATGACGAAATCAATTTTACGTATTTCAAAGGATATGATGTCAATTTACTTAGGCTTAGTGTAGTTTGAAGTGCACAGCTTCGTCTTTTAAACTGATCCTAGACTGTTCTTTCAGCATATTATATAGAGTGTGATAGTAAGAAGACAACCGTCAACCGCGTCCAATGTAGAAAACTAGTTTAGGTTTCCTCAACACAGTTAACATTTTATTGGGAAAATGTGGATTCACCGCTCTGAAATGATATGTTAATTCTTCCACACTATGGTGATGATTATACTTACCTTCGATCCCGGGCTCCCCACGTCTCTGAAATTATCTAACTTCAAAATGTTAACTAGCGGCAATTGACAAGTTAGGAACTGTCATAGATAGAATGAATTAAAAAGTATCTGGTTTGCTGATATGCATCATTTGTACCATGCATGAATATGTTCCAATGCCCTTTGCGAATCTCGAGATCCAAGGCAGCAAAACTTCCATTAAGCACCCATAACACAGTGTTCCCTACTCCACTATTGCAAGTGTGTTTTCCTAGACAATTTGCATGGTTTCAACTTACATTTGTCTCCTGTACATTGGAAGTTAATGCGTCCACAACACGAATAAGCTTCCTATCATATTGGAAAGCACAATGATCTCTCCGGTTTTTGTTCCATTGGATATAAGCCATAAGTCCCTTTTGGCAGAATCCCATGGCACATGATCTGGTTGCTCTCCATGAAAACGATCGATTGCAGAAACACATAAACAGATAGCTATTTATTCTAAGTTTTGTTTGGTTTATCTGCATATTCAAGAAAGATCGAATCCTAGAACAAGGTCTGGAATTCCAATTGAACATGAAATGAGCAGGATTGATGAATTATGATTTCATTCAGCCAGGAAAAGAAATCCTGGCGTATTTGCTACCCTTTTCTGTTAAGCATAATGGAGCATATTTTCTTTCTGACATAAATAAAACAGAGAATAGTTCATTTTTTTCTTTACTACCTTTATATCAGGAAAAGCATTTTCTTAATGGAATATATGACTGAATTATGCATTGCTCCAAATACAATACATTTCCCCAGAATATCCATCAAACAATATGTTATATCATGTGGATTCTTAAGGCTGAATTCTTCTGTGTCAAGCAAGAAGTTGCATAATTAATTCATTGTCGTATATTGTTAATTTAGCTAGGTTTCAATTGCAATAAGCATAATGAGATTGGAGGGTCTATTGCTAATTGCAATAAGCATAATTAGCAACTGCTTTCATTGAAGGCCGATTCTGCCTTCTCTTATTCAAACATGAGTCTGCAAAAAATCCTAGAGCCTTCATTGTCTCTAATTCTATTTTGCCAGCTCCCTGTTTAAGATAAGGATCCATAACATCCATGAATCTTTCTTCTCTCAGAAAATTTCCTAGCAAAAACCACCAGGTTCACATCCTCTTCTTCTCTGTTAAAATCAATAGCTTTCTTGGAAGTCAACAGCTCCATTAAAACGACTCCAAAACTGTACACATTACTCTTATCAGTCAATTGGAAGTTAAGGTAATATTCAGGATCAAGATAACCCAAAGTTCCTTGAGCACAAGTTCTAACATGACTCACATCACGCAAGCCCAGCCTGGAAAGCCCGAAATCAGAAACTTTAGCATCAAGGTTCTCATCTAATAAAATGTTGCTTGATTTTATGTCACGGTGGTAAATGGGTGGAACCACAGAAGAATGGAGATAGGCAAGACCTTGTGCCGTCTGGTAGGCAATCAAAACCCGGCGGTGCCATGAGAGTGTCATCCCTTTACCTGAGAAGGTCTTATGAAGATGATAAAAAAGGGTTCCACTGGGGATGTACTCGTAAATCAATAGAGGTTGCTCTAGGTCAACACAACAGCCAAGGAGTTTGACTAGGTTTCTATGGTTCACTTGGCAAAGAATTCGACCTTCATTGATAATTTGATCAATGCCCTTGGCGTTTCCGAGCTTGGCTCGCTTGATAGCTATGTTAGTTCCATTATCAAGAATGCCCCTTGAAGACCTCACCAAAGCCTCCAGAGCCAAGGAGGTTATCTTTGGAAAAGTATTTTGTTGCCTTTGCTATCTCATAGCCGGTTCAAATTTTGGCTAGTTTGCCACTACTATTGGGCATTGAAAGATCTTCATGTGCCTTGGTTAAACTGACTTCAGCTTCTCTCTCATAGTGCTTCCGTTGCTTGTAGACTATAATAATGGTAATAGCGAGTCCAATTAGGATTGCACCTGCTGCCATGGCTGCACCTAGACATCAATTAGATTGATATTATCAAAGCTTAGCTATACAAAGATTTATCTAATTAATCTAAAAATTAAGTTGGTTATAGATCAAAATATTAGAAGCGCTGATATTTACCTCCAAGAATCGATGTCGTCTTCTTTTGATGCTTGCAACGTCTCCCATGTATACACTTCGCATCTGAAAGGAAAAAAGTTCAGTATCCCAAAAATTATTCGATTGTAAGTAACTTGGTTTAATTGCAGCCTATCAAAGAAATGTCTTTGATTAATATTCATTTAGCTAGAAAAAAGATATGTACTACTAAAGTACTAATCTCACATAGTTCCAAAAACACTTGTAGAAAAGAAAATTAGTTAACATTTCTTCTTGCCAGGTCTTGACTATCCCAGAACTAAATTTTAGATGGTGGTGTTTCCAACATTGTTTTAGTCGAATATATGGAATCTTGGGAAGAGGGTTGTACGCATTTGCACATGTGGCCAGCTTAGCAACTTGCAATTTCAAATTACTGTTGGAAATTTAAAGAAGATCATCCAGATCTCGGTTCATGTCACCAATCCATTGAACTGCAAGAAGGTTGAAAATTTAACTCCACATGCATATTCACATACTCCAAGATGAGAGGAAAGGTGTCATTTTAGGTAAAAAATATGCTCTTGTTCTGTAACAATTCAAGCACAGAAAAATTTCTATTAAACAATCTCTTCTTTTCAGTTTTCCGAATGATTGCCATCACAACCTGCGATTAATAATAGTAAACTTAACTACAAGTGTAATTTGTTTTTTGATCAGTCAAGGAGAAGAAGAATGAAATACCATAAGTTTTACTGACCTTGACAAATTCCATGTATGGAGTTCCATTGAAACCCTGACTTGCATAAGCACCTTTTCTGTCCAACATTTACAGGATCTGGCAAGCACATTGAATTCAATAAATCTTTGCAATCTGCCTGTAAATTACATTTTGGTTCTTCTGGCGGTAGCCACTGTATCTCCAGACCTGGCACAGGCCACTTACTGACTGGCAAGTTCATACCCAAATTCACAATACTTTGATAAGCTGAACATCTTTCAGGACGAACCCTGATTCTGTAGGTATGTAAAGTTCCCCCAGTTACATACCAACAGCATATTGGCAATGCCCCACAATTAGCTTTGGCTTCTGGATTGCCCCTGATGTAGTCATGACAAATGCTTGTTGAGCTACAATTGAGAGCCACAAATTCTTGTAAGACTACGTTGCTACAATTCATGATCGTGACGGTGTTGGTGCTAGTGATGTTGAAGGGGAGGTTGCTGTCTAGCTGAACTCCGTGGGTTCCAAGATCAGCTGCCAGGCAGGTATTCCTGGCAAAACCTGGCGTACGGATGATCAATGTTTGAGTCATTGGATTGATAGAGGCGATCTTGTAGGATGATCCATTGACAGCATCTAACCAGAGTGTTCCTGCATTACATCGAACTTTATACCAGGAGTCACCGCAATCTGGTCCGGTGCTAAGCGGGTATGGCACTGAAATTCGACCACAGTTTGGACAGAGCTTCAAGGCGATTACACAATCGGTGGAAAACAACATTGCCACTGTAATAATCAAAAGTGTTACCATTTTTTTTCTTCTTCATCAAAGTGTAGAGTGAATTTTCGGTAAAATAAATGCTAGCAATAGCTTGAATATTGTTGTTCAATTTAATCTCGTACCTGACAAATAGAGCAAATTTGTTCTTCCAATGCACTTTCAGAGGACAATATGGTTCTCTCTCTACGTTACATGCTTACATTGGAGGACATACCGCTAAAATAGGAACAATATATCGTACTAAGAATCTTTTGTATAAAATATGTAATTAAGGATCGAAATTAAATGCAATACATAATTTTCTTCGGCTTTGTTTAGAAGAATTCAAGAAATTTATTGCCATTTTCTTTCTAGAAAATTAATTAAGATAGTCTTCTGCTACCTGTATTAAGATCAAATCTCATTTTCTTTTTGTTTATTTTATTTGTCTTTTTCTCCATCCTTTTTCTGGGGGATCATCAAACATATTGGCAGCAGGAATATGATGCTTTGGAAAAAGCAATGAACTTGTGGATTGCAATCCACAGGGTTTTCCATGAAAGATTAAAAGGAAGCCTTAGATCCCTAGAGTACCATACGAAATGAATAAATACATAAATAAAAAGAAGTCAAATACACGCACCATTTCACATGAAAATCAACATTTATTTTGTCTTAGTCTACCTAGGAATGCAATTCAGAAAATTCACCCCTTGTTCTTCCTTTCCGCTCCTGCTATACTCTCTAAACCCTTAACCCAAAAACACAGATCAATATCAATATATATATATATATATATATATATATATATATACATACATACATACATACATACACATATGAAAATGTATGAATTTCATGAGTTGACGCTCCAGAACTTCGTTTCTAGTTAATCTAAATAAGTTTGAAAAAAAAATCTCAAATTAGAGTATTACAAGCAATTTAGACGAGTATTCAACACGTTTTATTCACGAATAAGAAGAAAATTCGCTTAAAAAAATGAGGAAATCATTATATATATCTCAAACCATATGCTTATTTACTAGTCAAACAAGAATTTTGATTTTGCCAAATATGGAGGACAAATTACTGCATAAGATGACTCTTTAATCATGGAACTTGTATAATTCATTTGTGTTTTCAATCAACCATATTAAAAATGTTATAAATTGAAATAATTTTCTACTAGCAAGCAGCAACTACCTTAAAATTTTAAATATAATACAGTAATATAATACGAAAATAATATCAAAAAATGAAAATGACATTGTGACAAAAATTATATATGAATTGATAAAAATTAAAAGCATCTATCTAATATTTAGTATGTATTGACATAAATTGAAATACGATAACATTTATGTTTTATGCGATTTGACATGAAACAGATAAAATATAAATATTCGTATTATAGAAACAAGATCATTTTGTTGTGTGTTCCATGAAACCACTTTTTTTTTTGGTTCAAGTAAGGATGGAAGATGGGTTCCTTTTATGATGTAGTAGATAAAATGAATTAATTATCTACTTATCCTTTAGGTGTTAATTATCTATTTCATTATTGTCGAAAACAAAATTTTAACCAACAAAGGTTTTTTCCACGTAATTTATTTCAAAGTTATATGTCATTCTCAATCACTGTTTTTAAAATGTATTCTTTTAAACTTATCCATATTTCAGAAAATGACTGCGCAACCATGGAAAATTAAGTTTTCGATGGAAATTAAATCCCTTCAATATAACACTTCTCTTCTGATCTAAAGATATTTAAGAGAATATTGGAATTAAGTTTCAACTTTAATGATAATATTTTTATTTTTATTTTTACATTAGTTGGTGCATACAAATATCAACCAATCAATATTTATCCTACGCATCTTTTGGAGTTGATCAGTGCTGATGCCCGGGGAGTTTGAGTTTCCTTCCCTCGTCATTTTCTGATGTAGTTATTAATTAGTTACTGTATTTATTTCTCTTGCTACCAAAAAACACTCAAAAATTAAAATTGAATTTTATTCATAGTATCTAATTTAATTAATTATTTCATTTATCTATATCTATATCTAATTTATTCTTAGAGTTCAAATAATAAAGCCTTTTAAATTTGACAATCCTCACGAAACCAAATTCGTAGAATAATCACTATTTGTACTTAATTGTCACATGAAATTTGTTTTTTTTTTTCCTTTGAATTTTCAATTTTGAGTTTGGTTGGCAATCAAAGTTTCTAATTGTTCATTCATCAAAACCCTTCCCCTGTTAAAGTCTCGCATAATAAGAAAACATATTCAAATACATCTTCCATTGCGGCCTGCTGGTATTTGACAAAGGGGAAAACGAAATGTTACTAACTCCAAAGCCAACCCCACTTTCAGAAAAATTCAAGGAGGAAAAACACAAACTGATTATTCTTACCACCTTTGATTTCACAATTAACATAATAAGAAGCCCTTCGGCCTCGAAACGTTAATGACAACATTTCTCAAACATGAACATTGAATATAATTACACTAAGCCTAATAAGAAGAACGACATAAAAGCATAGGGCGATCCCTTTGGTCTCCCCACAGAACGCTTTACGCTTTGTTCATCCCTTCACATTTTCACACTAAAAAGAAACACAAAGTACGAAAGTAAGCGTATGCTTCCCCCTTTGGTTTTCCATACGCTTATTAATCAACCACCGATGAAAATGAACGTGATGATAACCCATATATACATTGATTAGACTGGCACACCTTCCGCTTCCTTCGGACATGTCACTGCAATTTAGTTTTTGGCTTCGATCATGGCGATGATCATGTAACGACGCGGCGAGAAGTCAAACGACAGACAGGAGACTGAACTCCGGTTGATAAAATAATCTGAGTAGTAGAAGAAGTAGCCATGGGAGATGGTGATGAAGGAGTGGAAAATTTCCCATAATCTGATTGAAAGAGCTGTTTATCAGGTATCTGAAACCGACCAGATTCTCCAGTAGGGAGTCTCATGTATGAAGCTGAGGGTGAGTCATTGAACCATGTTGTTAAAACACCTTCTCCTCCATTCTTGTATTGGACTATAGCCCTGTAAACAAAAGGAATGAGACCCTCCATTTATTTTCTTTCTGTGTATGGAAATGGAATGAAAGGAATAAAGCGACAGAGTCTTTGGTTTTTGGAAATTAGAAAAGCAAATATTCTGAAATATTGGTTTGGTCTGAATTTTCTGATTGAAGGAAATGAAGGGGGAGATTGGTTTTAAAAAAGAAGAGAAGGGTGGTGACGTGGCGTGATGGATAGGAATCCAGCTCTTCACGCTAAACTCAATCCCGCACGAAGTCCTGAAACGAATGACACAGCCTTTGAATTTGAAAGCTAAACCCAAACTAAGGAAATATAAATAAATAAATAAATAAAGAGGCAGGCACTTTTCTTATAAGTCACCAATTACGCAAAATTAATTAATTAATTAATTCTCTTTTCATAATCTCTCTGTTTATAAAATCAATCTTTTCCTAAGATTTGGTTATGCCATATGACTTAGTAATGGACGGTTTGTGATAATCTAATATTTATTTCTTTAACAAGCTTTCTAACCACTCATTGATTTTCTTAATTAATTTTTGGTTTAATCCATCTTCTTTTTTTTGGTCAACAATGTTCGTTTGTTTAGACATGGTTTTAGAGTAAGGTATTTGATTAAAGTTGGTGGTACATCATGGGTACCAAGATCTAGCACATCCAATTGAATCCCGAGATCACACCTAGATCAGATGTCAGGGATTATTTTAAAGGTGTACATCTATTGAATATGTATCACATAAAAATGTGACAGTTCTCCAAAACTTTTTATTCCAGGATTTAGTGCTTCATCCTGATTATATTAGAATTTTTTTCCCTGTTTCCCAAACTTCCAGCTGTTCTCCTGTTCATATACTTCCAACATTTCTTTCCTTGAAAATAATACCAAATACAGAGTAAAAATAATGGACATCAATGCTAGTCGCCACCTTTTAAGCAATATAAAATATAAACTCATGACAAATTGGTTACTATGTAAGGCAAATTTCCTCGTCTACTAGGCACTGTTGATGGCTCTTGTAAGCCAATGTGTTATGTTCTCCAACTTTACTTTGTCAGCATTGACCAACCTCCTCCTCAAGCGTTTGGCTCAACTTCTTAGGTTTTATCCAAATGTGACCAAATTCATTCTAAGACTAAAGAGAATGTATGGTTTCTAAACCAAAGTCTAACTAAATCTACCCTTTGACTCAATTCACATTCCTAAACAGGAAATCCATGGTTAGAAAACTCATTTTTCAATCAAAGGATAACACGATGTCAAACATTTCCCAATTGTGTAGCTCTCCAAACTCCTGCTTAATTTCTTAGTTTTGATTAATTCGAAAGCAAATCTAGAAGGGAAGTGAAAGTCTGAAAGATAGCGTAAAACCTTCATCCATATCTTCAAACTGCTGTCAACGGTTTATATCAGCTGTATTTCAATATCATATGGTTAAAAAATAATAATAATAATTATTATATAAAATGCCAATCAATACATTGGTTGGCACATAGGATAAGACCAGCCCCACGGAAAGAAAAAAAAAAATTCTTGACCGTTACACGCAGTGAAATTATTAAAATAAAAAATTGCAAACCAACTCCATTGTCTCAATCGTAGATGAAGTCATTGTTTGCATCATCATACGGTTGGAAATTAGTCTTGGGCAAGTCGTTTTCTTAATCCAATAAATAAAATTTTGCTTCAAATAAGAGATCGATGATCCTCCCAATGAACCTAAGCAACAGCAAAAACTGTGTGCGCCCTTTACTTTGTGGAGGATTAGGTGTCACACTGTTACGGCCTTGCTTAATATTATTTTCCCTTTTGGACCCAAAGCACAAAAGAAATTTCAAGCTCTTTTCTTTGTTTTCTCTTATTTCAGTCAATTTATATAACCTTACTGGACATCCTAATTTAATGTTCCGAAAATCATAACAACAAATAATTAAGTATATCATATTATTCATGATTAAGGGTAATCATTTTTAACCTGATTATTAATTCACACTGAACTATCTATGAGTTGATTAGAGTTAAGCATAAGTGCTAATTAATTTAAGGTTTATATATTAAGCGATCAATTTTACATACGTTGACGAGTTTGCATTAAAATGATGCATTTCTAGTGAATAAAGCCTGAAGAGTGATGTAGTTTGGGAAATAAACTAAGACTAGTGGCAAACTTATTTTGAATAAAAAAATCAATGTTAGAGTCTTTCCCATAATTATATAATTAAGTTTTTTGTTTACTAATTCTGATGATTGAAAATCGTTATCAATGTTTTTTTTTTCTTTTAATTCGACAGTTTCCGGATGTTCTGACCAATGCCGGTATAAATCAGGCTCCGAATAATTGACAAGTGTTTCACATAAATAATAATTTAAGTCACTCAGTTTATTTAATAATAAGCTTATGGGCATGATGATATATGGCTGCCTTTACTTGGGTACATATGCTTTATTATATAAAACTATAAAAATATATGAAATTTTTTTATATATAAATACGTGAAATGTTAGAAATAATTATTTTTTACAGTTATTTTTAGTACTTTTATTTTCAAAAAATTCTTTCATTTTATGTACAAAAATCGAAACCGTTAATTTATTATGATAAATTTATTTTCTCTCTTATCATTAAAAACATATAATGTATAAGTCAAATAACATAAATTATCGATTTCAATTTTATAATGTGATCTTTTGAAAATAAAAATATTAGGAGTAATTATAAAAAGTGACTGTCTAGTAATAGATGGCCCATTTCAATAGGTGCTGGATTGGGCAAGCACTAGCTATTTTCATACCTAACCAGACTGATTTTCCTTTTAAAATGTTATTCTCATGTCAAAATTGGCTAGCAGCCCATGTTTTTTCGTGACATTTCAAAGTGATCCAAGGGCTTTTGATTTTGATCTAAGCTAGTCAAACCTAAAACAACTCTGCCCGCTGTAATTATGGTGAATTTTTCCAAACTAACAATGAAGTTGTAACTACTGAACGGGTTGCCAGTCAATTCTATAGCTGCAATATAGAAATCGATTGCTTGAGATTGAAAATAGCTCAAAGTCACTTACTCTGTTATTCGATGATTTTTTAGAGATGTAATTGTACAGGTTCCACAAATAATTTGTATATATGTTTAATTTTTATTTATATATATTTGTTTATTAATCTTAAAAAAAAATTACAAACAAAAATATGATTTGTTCGCTTATATGTGTAAATAAATTTTTTTAAAATTTTTTTAAAATTTATTTATTTAATAAATTATTTAATATTTGTCTATAGTTTAATTTTAACAAAATTTTAAATTATATATTTACATACTGGTCATTTTAATGTGTAGTTATTAAAGTTATATATTTATGTAAAATTTTATTAATTTGACATCATATATTTAGATATATTAGAATAAATATAATTTATTTGTATATTTCTTATTTAGTAGTCATGAAAACATATTAATAAATATATTTATTTAATATTCACAAACAACTATATATAAACACATTGGTTAATATTTAACGGACGCAAACAATATTAAAAAGTAAACAAACACACACACAACGGTAGTGGTTGAAATCGAAGTTAGGTTGACTGTTCTCAATTCCTGCTGCAATTGCAAACTGCTTCCCAGGATTTTGAAAAAAAAAAAAAAAATCTGCTTAGAGAGATAACCGTGTTTTTATCAGAGCTTGATGTTAGCTTTAATGAACCAGGCAGCCGGCTTCATTTATGAACATCTTTATCGGAAACTGGTGGTCTCCCACAGTCGGTGGTGAAAGAAACTGCACTTTTATGACAACCTAATTAATTTTCATGGAAACAGAACAGGCCAGATGAAGTTCAAACAACACTTCTATGAATTAATGACTCATTTTTGTCCTTACCGACCCTTCTCTTCTTCTCACTCAAAACAATCTGGTATTTGAGATGGCGACCGTTTGCTTTTTCCCTGGAATGCATGCGTGCATGTCCTGTATAAAGGGAATTGCATAGATGCAAATGCAATGCAATCCTATGCTTTAACTTAAGCGAAGAATTTCATGGATTTCATTGCAAAAACAGGGGGGTCTCGTTCTTTTCTTTTCTTTTCTGCTGTATGGTCCAAAAGGAATATGCATGCAGCCTTTGTATAATGACTAAAGATGGTTTGCTGCAAAAGCTGGACAACGGAGAAATGGAAAAAAGGCACAGAATGAAAGTTGTGAATTATTATGTTGGTACGTAAACCCCAAGCCCAGGGGCTACCACTGATTTGCTTACCACTGCTTGCATGGATTTTCATTATCTTGGTGTCAGGATTCAAGATTACATAGCATAATATATTTTGACAGGATAAAGTTATAAATTTTAAATTTTCTCATTCAAATATTTACTTAGATGGTGTAAAATTTTATTGAATATTTAAACTAAAGCTATTTATAGAAAGAGATTTTATGTTCAAATTTTTATTAAATTAAATTTTTTTTTCATTACCATTAATAATAATGCAGTGTAAATGAAAATTATTCTCGTAGCCTTGATATGATTCTCCTAGTTTAAAAAAAAAATATATATATATATATATATATATATATATATATATATATATAAATTCTCTCAACAGAGCACACTTTCCCGTGGGCTCTCTAAGTGTGGTCCATGAACTATGAAATCTGCGTTTCTTCAGAAGCTCAACGCAGAGTTTCATTTCCGTTGCAGGGCGCCAGGGACCCGTCGGACATTAGCTCGTGTCCAATCGGTGAAAAATGAAATTGGGCCTAACTAAATGCCGAACAAAACCTAAACCCTACGGCCTCATCAGTCATCACCCACTGTCCGT
Source organism: Firmiana major (assembly GCA_033439115.1). Lineage (NCBI taxonomy): Eukaryota > Viridiplantae > Streptophyta > Magnoliopsida > Malvales > Malvaceae > Firmiana > Firmiana major. The sequence continues at coordinate 43,909,757 of CM065913.1, read as the reverse complement.
AAAAAAAAAATCTAATCTGGATTGATGACGTAGCACAGTGAATTTGCTTTTGGTCTGAGTTGAATGCTCTTTTGGTCTGTTGCCTTAATTTGCACTCCACGTCTTTTCCTGATCCTACGCTTTAAGCCCCTCTCTATCACAACTGGTCCCCCTCCGTACGTCAAATGCAGAACACTTGTCCCCTTTGTGGCGTCCCGGTTTTGTCCAAACCGGGACCTTGGTTCTTCTCTTTCCTGTAAATCATTTTGGCAATCGCCAAACTTTTGCTCTTCTCTGCTATAGCTTTCCTGTGCACGACTTCAACTTACTCAATCGGCATCGCTTTGTTCTTATGACCATCGATTATCCTTCCACCTTTGTAAAATACTATTCTTGATTTTCAGGATTCATTTCCGGACTAAGTTTCTATTCGCTTGAGATTTGAGTTCCATGCATACTGAATGATGGTGCATGCTGCACTGGTGTCAAATATCCCAAGAAATCCGTTTAACTAGCTAGCTCTTTTGCCTGAAGTGATCATTCTTCATGATTCACACTCAAGAACTTTAAACAACAAGTACAAATTTGAGCAAAAATAACAATCCATTATTATTATGTTCATAGATAAATTTATTGATCTGTCACTCTAAAGTTGGAGGAAATTCTTGATTTGATAAACAACTTTAAATCTAACTACATAAATTGTCGTGTCAGTCTTTTTCACATAGTCAAGAAAATTCACTCTGATTGTTCGTGCGAAAGCCTGTTTTCTGAAAAGCCAAAGTTTATGGCAGGGTTGTCCACTCCTTCGAAGTGTAGCTGGTGTTGTATGGAGGAAGACACAACTTTAGTTTACAGGAATTGCTAAGACTCTTATCAAATACAAAATAGGAATCAATCTCAATGACCCTCCAAAATACAACAGAAGAACAGAAAAATTGCACAGATTATACCGGAGAAAGAACTTGGCGTCGGCTTCCAATTAGATAAGAAAGACTGTCAAGTATATATACATCCAAGTTATAACACAAATCGCCTGCTAAAAGGATTACAGAAACTTTGAAACAGCGATTGCTATCAAACATGAGCAAAAATAAATGGATACTCCTAGCCTTTCAGCTTTAGCCAAGCATTTCTAGCTTGGCAGGGTCTTAAATTGCAATAATGACTGACGAGGTGATGAGTGTAGAGTAACATTTAATTTGTTCTTCTTATCAAGCAGAAAAATATTACTACAAGTTTCTCAAATTCGAAAGGCATAATGATTATAAAGAATCTGAGGGGACCATGGCTTGGCAGTCGTGATCCTTAGCCTATGGCTATGGATACTATTGGCTTGTCTGTTTCAAATAACCCAGCTTATATCGGTAACAATTTAGCTTGAGAATGCAAAACCAGACGACAACTCCACTCATCTAATTGGTAGTCGTACAAGTATTTTTCACCTCCAGATTCCAAAAGACTAAGGTCTATGGAGCATTTGCATTTTGGTACTAAACTCCGCAAACTGTTTTCTATTTAAAACCAAACACGTGTTCGATTGTCACTAATTAACACTCACTGCTGATCTGTTTCCACACCCCCCCCCCCCCCCCCGGCGCACTGCTCTTTCCTTTGTCGGCCGTTTTAAACCATTTCTTTGTTCTTTCAACAGTTTATTTTAATTATATCTGCGGTTTCTGACATGCTTACTTTACACGTGGATACCTAATTTTTCATCTTTGTTTATTTATTTATCTATTTTTTTAATAATTTATTTTATATATTAGGCCTCTAAATTTTTTGTTAAGAAAAATCAATAGCATGTAAACTATTTTAACTCTCAAGTGAGGTTGCAGACATAAAAATCTTCTATCTATCTTGAAAAGAAATACATTTAGACTAGCATAACTAAGAGATGAATAATTAACGAATTAATTTTTTATTATTATATTCTTCTAGTGTTACTGGTACATAATTAAACTTATTCACCAATAACATCATGCCAATTATTAATTCTTGTAATAAATATGGTTATCTAAAATGAGTATTACTTAAAACATTTTTATTGGCTAAAATATTATTGGAAAAGATTTTTTGACATCTGACCAATTGCAATAAAATATATGGAAAAATGTTGACAATATTATAGAGTGATGTTAATTAAGCTTGACTAATATAATTAGAAAAACTTAATTATTAAAGTCCCGTAATTGTCATTGTCCTAATTCAGTAATTGTAACACCATTCATCAGAATTTAGAAATAATAATTAGATAAATTAAAAGTTGTTGTTACTTTTCTTTCAACCCAATTGTAGTACACATTATTATTACGAGTTTATGATTATAATAATTATTAACATCACTATCATGTTTTACTTTTGGAATTTATATTTTATAAGGTATAGAAATTAAGTTTGTCGGCAATATTTTATTTTGTTTATAAATAAACGTCAACTTAGCCTACAATTTAAATTTCCTTATCTTGTTACATGTATATTCCCCCATAAAAAAGCAATTAAATCATTGTCTTGTCTGATAGGAAAACCTCCAGCCACGTGGTCAAATTAATATTAAGGTGGCTTTCTTTCTGGTTCCAATGCCATGAATCTTTTTTATTTTTAAAATTGATTATAATTTCGTTTTAACTAATACAGCTACTAAGAATTAATTTTAAAGCATTCGAGCATTTGATTGAAGCTAATTAGACTTCGTCCAAAAGATGCTTAAGCTTTGCTTAATAGGAAAGAAAAAAAAAATTGAGTGATATAAAAATTTTATTAATTTAATGATTAAAATAGAAAATAAAAAAATATTATCAAATCGTTAAATCAACAAGTTTTTCTTTATCATCTCTTTGACTTTTTCGATTCTTTCTACCGGATAAAGCATTAGCGACAAGAAGCTGAAAGTGCAGGTAAGGTGTTTTGTTTGAGGTTAAAGTCTTCACGTCTTCATCTAACTTGAAAATTTAGGTAAGATCACATGAAAGATTCAAAGGCAGTTTCGAAATAATATAAAAAAATAAATTCTATCTAAATTTTTCAAATTTAACTTTAATTTAAAATTATTTATTAATTTAATAAAAAGATATTTTAGTTCAAAATTATCATATTTGACGGTACAAAAAATTTGTTCCATTGAATCATTGTTAAAGTTCTATTAACTTGAGCTTTTGTCCATCATATAATGTCGATAATGTTTTTTTATATATATATTGAAAAGTAAAAATTTCACATACAATAATTAAAAAAATGCTTGAAAGTAATAAATAATAAAATTTATTGTTGATATATGAGAATATAATATTATTAATTTCAGTTTAATAATTAATTGAAATATGTTAACATCACATTTGGTATTTTAATGGAGTGTGCATTTTTAAAATTAATAGATTAAAATTAAATTATGATAAAATCTTGAAAATTTCAATAAAACTTATCCCAAAAAAGTTAAATTTATCAAATCCTATCCTCTTAATTTCTCATTTTTAGTTGACCAAAGTTCATCATATTTTAATTATATAATTTTCTATATATATATATATATATATTTATATATCTGCATAACCATTGCATTCTAAAAATGAATTTTTATTATATCCTAATTTTCAAATGGCCACATGTGCAATGTATCTAACTCCAAAAGGTCGCCTTCATCCATACCGCATATCTGATAGGAGAGCTGTTGCTTACTATTGCAACAGAAACTTTTATCTTCTGAAGATGACGAAATCACAGTGATTCTCCACCACTTATCAACAATTTCTTTTGCTGTCAATGATCACTTATCTCCAAATTAATGACATAATTATTTTTGGCAAGAGTGGATCCAGCCCGTCCATATCCATCTCTTTCGTTAGGTTTGGTTTAGGCTGCTTAGAAATAATATTCTTTGAATTTAATCTCTTGTTTGTGGAAGATTCACTTTCTTCTTTTGATTACTATATTTACACTTAGCAAGATAGTTCGAGTCAATTTTGAGAATATGTTATCTACTATTGTTATATTAGAATTAAGATATCACAATTTAGAGTTATATAAGATTTATCATAATTTTATATTAAATTTATACTTATAAAAGATAAATACATCAACTCGATTCAATGATATAAAGTTTTATTGAGTTTCAGTGTAAAGATAATTTATAATGAGAAATTTTATATTCAAATTTTCATTAAGTCAATTTTATTTGATTAGCATCTATAATGTGTATGCAATAATTAATCTTATATTTAATATAATTTAAAGACACATCGTAATTAAAAAAATAATACATCATTTTTTTTTAAATATCTTTATAAATGCCAATTGCAGTACATTAGGGAGTCGAGATTTTCCATCTGACGGCAGCTTCCTTGGATCGATTCACCAAGTAAATTAAAATATTTACCGATATATGGTTCGATATTTAGCATCCACAAAATACTGGATTAAATATTAATCAAGTGGTTAATTATTTTACTCACTAAGAACGAAAAATAGTCCAATATATCGGTCCAATCATGTTATTGACATTTGACACCAACATTATTAACAAGACAAAAGTTTCTCAATTCATCATGTCAATATTTTCCGCTTTGCTTGATTTATTAAACATGAACGATTGATGAAAGGTGTTTACATGAAAGTATAATATAAGTTCTTCCGTGAATCATTTGACGATGCATGGAGTAACTTTCACTCATAATACAAGTTAATGGTCTAATTGAGAGGCGTGGGTCATTTTCTTTTGCTACATTTTATGCATGCATGTTCTACCATGATTGTATATACATTTGAGTTGGTCAATGTAAATGATGGTTTCATAGTTTTTCCTTTGCTTTCTATCATTTTTATATCGCGAAAAAGTTTGGATTGAATATGAATTAGTAGTTGTTAAGTAATATTTTCAGTTAAGTCAAGATCGCCGCCCTAAGGCCAAAGATTATTCATTTTATCCTAATCAAAGTAAGAGCTTTTAGGCTAAGATGACTACTAATGATGCTTGTAACTTTCGGCTCATATAATTGATTATCATTCTATAAATTGTTAATGAAGATTTATAGATTTTGTAAGTGATATTAAAATATTATCAAATGTTATATATATATATATATTATGTTAATTAAATAATTATTTTAAATATATTTCATAGAAGGATATACACTATAACTGAAGTTTTTTTGACTCCACAAGCCGAGTTCAAATGATAATATATATCATTTAAATTTATTAAATAAATAAATAAAATAAAACATGTATTATCATCTTAACCCTACTTATTAAGTAAAAAAACTTCATTATAGATGTATAAGATATTAATCATTAATATAATTTATGTGATAACAATTTAATTCTGTTAATAAAAATTAAAATTTTCATTGACAATATATAAAATTATTTCTTATTTAAAAAAACCCAAAAAATAAGCTTGAAATTAGGATTAGTTTAGTTATTTGTTAGGTCATAATAAAAAAAAGCGTAAAAGTTTGAACCATCTCATTTCCTATGCTTATCAATTGTCAACATGAATCATCACCAGTTGCCGCGTAAATTAAGACTATGTGCCAATTTTGAATTATCACATTTCAAAAGAATTATTGTGTGCAACTAAAATCTCCCAAAATAATATCATATTATTATTATTAATTAATACAAATATATACAAGAAGGTCAAGAGGTTGCTGAGTGTATGTATATAAATATATATATATATATATATATATATATATATATATATATATATAACAATATAAGTATATAACCTACCCCATATATTTTAACATTTCGGGACAAATTTTAAGAATATTATTTTACATTTTTAATTATTGTGTTGGTTTCAATTGACGAAAGCAAATATATATATATATATATATATATATATATATATATATATATATATAACAACATAAATAAGGAAGTTATTGTCCTATATGATAATTTTTTGAAAAAAAAAATGCTTAAAATAAAGAGGAAATTGATTAAAGTAAGTACAACATATTATCATTTCTTACAACATGAAAGAAAATTTGTCCTTACGAAGAAGTGGAAAAATGCATCTTAATTTATGAATTAACACTCTCTTTTGCATTGTTAAATTCATTGCATCATATATATATATATATATATATATATATATAGTTTATTGTATATATGGTTGATATTATTATTATTATTGAAATAAGAAAAATGAAATTGAAAAAATTGATTTCTTTATTTAATATACAATTATATCTTATTTTTGTTCAATATCAGAATAATCGTATACATATGCGAAAATCTCTATTACTTCTATTAAATATATTAGTGTTTTTATTTGGAATTTAGTTATATTAAGATAAATTTAAAAAATGAGTTTTTATAAGCATTCACTAAAGGCATGCCACATCATAATTATTTAAACTTTTTGTACAATTATCAATATTTAATCAATAATGCCAATAAAGCTCTGATTTAGTGATGAAGATGAAGTTTTGATATTTTGAAATTTTAGACTCATATGAGTAGTACTTATTTAGAATTTTTAATTAATATTTTTTAAATAATTAATTAAAATAAAAATGAAGAAAATAGAATCATTTTCTCACATCTTCAACTGGTAATAATAACCAATCTAAAAGAGATTTTTTTTTTTTTTTTAAGAAATCAAGATTGATGAGAAAACTGAGATGAATAGAAAATATAGAAGAAATAATTATTAAAGCTTCTTCATTTTTCAATTAAAGCTCTAATTCGTAATTAATTATTAGTTATTAATGATTAAACAGGTGACTAAGTATTAAATATGGATTAGTTTGGTTTCCATCTCACCATATGAAAGCATAATATTAACTGCAATGTTTTAAAAAATTATAATATGATATTTTATTATTGGTTTTTAAAACATTAAATTTAATATTTTATGTTTATATTTTGTGGTTATATTTTATATTTATATTATTAAATCATATTTATATAGTATAAAGTATAAAAATTATTATATTAAAATTTATATTATTAAATCAAAAATAAAGTATTTTTATAATTTTTATATATTCTTATTATTTTCATATAAGATCATGCAATGAAATTGTCAAAACACCCTTTTCTTAAACATCTTCAAACCCTTTTTACTTTTATAGATTGAATTAATTTGTGGGTCCGGAAACGCACTAACTGAGTTAAAAATCTTTTGGACAAACTTAAAATATGTTTTATTTACTTATTTTAAAATTATTTTTCAGTGTGACCGGTCACCGGTGGCGGGACAACAGCTCTATATAGAATGCAGAACGTTAAAGCCGTGTAGAAGCTAGAAGAGTGCAGTGCAGTGCAGTGCGTCTTTAGAAAGAGTGGAAAAGCTAATTTCCCACTCTCTCACCCTCTGAATCTTCTTTTTTTTGTTCATATCTGTTTCCACAGTTTCCATTAGGACCACCTGTAGCAAAGTTAAGGAGAGTTTTAAGCATGGAATCCAACGAATTTGAACATCTGTTTCTTCTTTGATCCTCTTCACAAAGATCACTCTTTTTCATCGTTTCGAAATAACCAAACCTCTCAGTTTGTTTTATCTTCCATTTCTAAGTTTTCAAGCTTCAACCTTTGCTTAGAAAGTTTGGATTTTTTAATGGACTGTTTACTGGAAGTTGCAAAAATAGAGATGGGTTTGGCGTTTTTTGTTGTTTAATTGTTTGCACTGAGAGAAACGGCTTCTTCTTCGGTGAGAAAAGAAGTATTTGTGTGTTTGTGTTTTCGTTTAGCAAGATGAGGTTTTTTCTGGTTTGTTCAACGGGGCCACCGAGAAAACGAAGGGCAGGATTGAGAATAAAACAGGCGGGCCGAGGGTCATACCGTGGAAGCTAGAGGAAGGCTGAATTAATTTGAGTGTAGTGAGTATTTGGTTTTAGACTGTAACAAAAATCTGTGTTTTTCTTTTAGTCGAAAAAAGTTGAAGAAAAATGGCGACTACTACTTTAAGGCAGTTATTGAAGAGTTTTTGCACCAATTCACTTTGGAAATATGCTGTGCTTTGGAAGCTTAGGCACCGGAGCCCCATGTAAGTTTCTCTTTTGACTTTAATTATGAGAAAACATGTACTATTTTTTTTTTTGGCTGAATTTGAACTTGTTGGAATGTCTTGATGTAGATGGGGTGGCTTTATTCTCTTTGAAATACTACTACTTTTAGGCGTAAACTATTGTTATTAGTACAATTTTAATGGGAAATGATCAATTTCATTGTTCTGTGAGGATGTAGTTAACTAGCCTATACAAAATTTTCATCCTATGAAGCTAGAATAGCCCTTGAACTTAAACAAACAATCTGTTGACAACCTTCTCTCTAATACCATTCCTCCTAGCAGGTTCATGGAGAATCTGTAATTAAAAAAAAAAAAAAAAGAAGGCGTGGAATCTGACTGTACATATATCTATTTTGTTCTTTTCTACATAGCAAAACCATCCACAGAGGAAAGTGATTCAACTTTGTTCTATGAGGTGTATACTGTATTAGTTGTTCCTATAACAGCATCTGGCATCTGCCATTGTTTCTGGTTTGTCAAAGAGAATCATCTTGCATTTTTTTTCCCTCATATTAATAATAGAAGTGAGTCAAAGTATTTAATGTTAACTGAAAAAATCAAGACATCTTAGGCTGCTGTGTTGAAATCAAGGAAATAAATATGTCATGAATCTTATTATTTTTGTTACATTAAATCCCCCCCCGCCCAAAAGCAAATAGGTATTTCCTTATATTCTATGTGTTGCGCATTTTATAAGTTGCCCATGTTGATTTCAGGAGTTTGGCCTGGGAAGATGGGTATTGTGTTTATCCAATATCAAGAGAATCTGTGGAAAGTATCTCAAGTGATGTTTATTCTAACGGTGAGATTATCCCATCACACTTTGAAATGAGCATTGATGACAGTTGTTTTGGAGGATCACCAACTGGCCCGGTGGTGGCAAATATGTCTCATCTTCAGTATGCATGGGGAGAGGGGTAAAATGTTGATCTTAACTTCTATTGTTATGACTAGTGCTCATTTCTTCTGATACAATAACACCTTTTACTTTCCAGATATTAAAATGCCCACTGTTTAAGCCTCAAGAAATTAATTACGTAGGGTAGGGCCTCCGCCTCTCATGCTATAATTATACTTAAATTATTATTCGGCATATTACCACCTCTCTCTCTCTCTCTCTCTCTCTCTCTCTCTCTCTAGAAGATGTTACCAAGCCAAACTGTTCTCTTAACAAGTTGGTTCTACGGTGATTAAAACTGCTAATGACTTTGGATCTCTACATTTATCAGGGTTGTTGGTAAAGTGGCATATACGGGGAAGCATTGCTGGGTTACCTGCGATGATATTTTCACTGGCAAAGCCAACTCGAAGTTAGTTCCTGAGGTAACTCTCTACAAATGATGTGTGATACATTTATGATGGTTGCCATTCTGTAAATATTGGATAACACACGCTACTACTTACAAGTGTTATTTTTCAATTGCTAGTGTCCAGAGGAATGGCTATTTCAGTTTGCATCAGGAATCAAGGTAATATAATTCTGTACTGCAACTTAGTAGCAAGTCTAGATTAATATTTTAGCTACCCCGGCCCATGCTTCCATGTGCACACTAGTACACACGTTTACACGTCTTTAATTGGTGCAGACTTGATGGTGAAGTAGTTGCTTCATTTTTTATCTTAAAAATTGATGATAAGTTGATTATTTGTAATGCTTCTGCAGACTATTGTACTGGTACCTGTGCTTCCACATGGAGTTCTGCAATTTGGTTCATTGGAGATGGTAAGTATTTGGTATAAATTTGTTTTAAATGTCTTTACTAGTATTCTAGTCTGAACAGGTACTTAGATCTGTTGCCGTTAGGTCTTCCTGTGTTTCTGTCAGTTGTAGTCACATACATTATGTACAAGAATATCAGGACAGTTTCAAACTCACGAATTATGAAAATGTGGTATTGAGACCCATGTGAACAGCCGGTGCATTAATTAACTTTGCCTGGAAAGAAAATAACTCATTTTCCCCACTGAAACCTCCCATGGAAAATTCTGTAGGCGAGGATTAGATCCTCACTCTATTTTTGTATACGTCTTCATGTGAGTATGTGTGATTGTTTGTGCATTAATTTGTTGGTGGATAATTGCATTGCAGTTATGTAATTTGTGCCTTTGTCATATATGTATTTTATGTTCTTCCATTTATTTCCTTGTAAATCAACAGGTTGCTGAAGATTTGTCGATTCCTGCATGCATCAAAGATAGGTTTGCCTGCGAGAACATTCATGCGCAGTTGCCATCATTGTTGATATCAAGTCTTTTGGAGAAGTTAGAAGAGTCTTCAAGCGCATCCATTAGCCCACTGAACTCTGATGATTCAAATGCTTTCGACAGTTTCAAGCCCAATAAATTGTTAGCTTTAGATCAGATTGTGCCACTGTTGAGTATTCAGAATGCTTTTCAGGTGCCTGGAATAGATCTGCCTGAGGCTTTTGAAAATGAAAGTGAAAATAAGACTAGTGTTCCACCAGTTAGCCTCAGTGAAGTGTCATCACCACTAAGCCAATCTATAAGTTCCAACCTGGCAAGGGGGGAGAGTGAACTGTTGGGTTTGTCTTGTCTTAAGGAGAAATTGCAAGGGTATCCTGAATGTAATACTTATACAGTGGGAGAGTGTGGAGAAATCTTAGATGGATTTACAAATCCTTACCCTGCCAGAGATTTTCTAGCGCCACCTTTAGGAGACTATATTGTTGATGATGCTGGTTTCCTTAGCTTCCCCAAAGATTGTGAATTGCACAAAGCACTTGGACCAGCTTTTCAAAGGCGGAGCAATGAATATTTGCGGGAGTCATCTTTTTTGGGTGAGGAGGTATTAAGTGATCTCTTTGATTGCATTGAGCCCCCATTGTCTGCCAAAGTAGGTGATGCAGAGTATCTGTTGCAAGCTGTGGTTGGCCATGTGTATGATGGTTCTGTTGATATTGCTAATAAATCCTATCATGTCATGACATCTACTGGTCAACTTCCTGTTTCTTCTCGACCTCAATGTGTAAAGGATGATTCAACTCCATTGAGCAGACTTACAACTGCATTTGTTGATGGAGTCAGAAGAAATAATTCTAGTTCCAAAATTTCAGCCTCTTCCGAGAGCACAGCAAGCTTGGTAACTGATAATGAGAATCCGGGAAAAGATTGCTATTACAAACAATCCAGGAAAGGACAAAAGCAGTCCGGCATCAACAAAAGAAAGGCTAGACCTGGTGATAATCCAAGGCCAAGGCCAAGGGATAGACAGATGATCCAGGATCGGCTTAAGGAGCTGCGAGAGCTTGTTCCACATGGTGCTAAGGTCAGTACTTCCTCAAGTTAGTATCTCTTTCTGCTTCTATTTCCTATATGCTTGTCAAAGAAATGAATATACTTTTATGACAAATTCAGTATAGCATTGATGCTCTCTTGGATCAAACCGTTAAACACATGCTGTATTTGAGGAGTGTGACAAACCAAGCTGAGAAATTGAGGCAATGGGTGCATCGAGAGGTATGTGAAGAACGAATATCTTGTCCCATGCCCTCTCTGAATATCTTTTCTTTTTTCTTTTTTTTTTTTCATGTTCCTATTTAAAGTTGAGAGATTTATTCCACAATTTACTAAATAGCCTATCATCAATATAACTACAATAATTTTAAAATCGAAAGCCTTAGTTAGATGTGTTTGAGCTCCGACTAGTGGACTTGGGTTCATCGGAGCTGAAGCACTGGATCCTTGTTTGAGTTCAAGAACATTGGAGTAGATGTGAAGATTTGCTCTGTAGGTCAATTGGTTCCTCCATGATTTTATTATACTATAAGCTTTTTAAGGCAGTAAGCACTTCAAATCCACAGATGACTGGTCGCAAAAATGTGAGATCATCTGCAAGCAATGACTGCTACCAAAATGGAACAAGCTGGGCTTTTGAGATTGGAGATGAACTGAAGTTATGCCCCATTGTTGTGGAAGATCTTGCGTACCCGGGCCACTTACTAATAGAGGTTTGTTCTGCATAGCATAACATGAACATTTTAAGGAATTCCACAACGAGAGAATAAAAGGAATCATTTCTAAATGTTTAATACAACTTGATTTTCAAATTAATTGCTAAATTGCATCCACTGCAGATGCTTTGCAATGAGCATGGTCTGTTTCTAGAGATTGCTCAGGTGATCCGAAGTTTTAATTTAACAATCTTGAAGGGTGTGATGGAGAGCTGTTCAAACAATACATGGGCTCATTTTATCGTAGAGGTATTGGATAGCTTTCAAGTATGTGTTTTGACCATATCAGAATTCACAAGGTCACATTTGTGAGATTTAATATCACTGTATTGCAGGCTTCCAGGGGCTTTCACAGGCTGGATATCTTCTGGCCTCTGATGCGGCTTTTACAGCGTCAAAGGAACCCTATTTCAAGCAAGATTTAATAATGAAAAACTCACTCTCCTGTTCTTTATGAGGAGATTTTCATGGCAAACGTGTACATATTTGTCCACTTAACTTTGCATTACCAGGCAAAGGATTGACAAACCTAATGATAATCTAATGTATCAGTACAAATGTTTTATTGTTTGTGTACAAATTAATGCAGTTGGCACTGCAATCTGCTGTTAAAGACAAACTAGCTCCTGAAAGAATGAGTACATGCTTGCAAGGTTGTGCAAACAGAAACCTTCATGCACATTCGTACACTAAGAGATGAATCCATCGAAGAATCTTGACCAGGCAGTACATCTGTACGTACCAAAACTGTTCCACTTGCCTCTAGGAACTTGTCAAGAATTTGGGGCTTAAATTGGTGTTTCTGCCAGCAAAAGCGTGTGCCACCAACCACAAGCAACATTTTTTGGTAGGCAACCGTTTATGGGAACCTGGGCAGGAATGTTACGGTCGATTGTATCACCCAGACCAAGCTGCATGCAGGCAAGCAAGCAAGAGAATGAATTTGAATTTCAAGCAAATGAGATATGTGCAGTTGCTAAGTAGAGTGAGCAATTAACGTCATATACCTGGCCATACTTGTTCCAACCCAGCTAAGTACCTGGTCATCATCTTACAGGAAAAACCACAAGCAAGCTTAGGCCAGAAACTTGAGAAATGCAGTTCACTTGTATAATTTTTAACACTATGCTTATCTTTCCTCTGTTGGTTTAAGCAAACCAGCAATCTTGTTCTGTGCCTTTGGCATAAATGTCCTTGGACAAGTTCTAGGTCACTCATATGTCGTTTTAATCCTGCTGGTTGTTGAATTATTTAAACTACCAAAATATACATATTATCTTCCTTAGCTATTGAAGCCTTTTGCACAACATTAATTCTATGCCCCTAATGTGTATTACCCTATAAAAAACCAGCAGAAATAAACCAAGAGCTGGTTCTCTTGCCTATCTCTTCTTTCTTATGGATGATTCCTATGGTGCTAGTGTAGTCAGTCATACCAGTAAGTATAGCACTATGACGAGCCCCACATGATACCATCTTCGCATGCTTGCCCTCCAAACTAGCTGCATCCAATCGCTTTGGTGATGTCTGAAGCAAACATGGAAACGACTATAAGTTTCTGGAACTTCTGTAGATACCTGAAATTTTCGTCAATCTTTAACATGCATATTTGGCGGAAACATGGAATAAATTGATAAAAGCAGCTTAAATGTTCATTTCAATCTAGCCAATATAACTTAATTCATAAGTTGCAGTTGGAGATCAACTTCTAGGTTTTGTTTCTGTATTGTCCAAAGAAAATAATGGACTGCTTCATCTAGCATCTTGGCAATTATGGCATATATACTCCGTGCTTCCCCTATGCCTTGCAGGAGTAGATCACTTAAGAGAAATAAATAACAGCATTTAGATGTACCTCAGCCCGCTCAGCAACAGTACCCAGCTGTCCAAATTGATTTCCACCGAAGGCATATACCTGGCCATCAACAGCTATGCACACGGTATGCCATAGTCCAGCTGCAACTCCTAGAACTTGAATACCCGATAAAGAAGAAACGCAAGTTGGTCTCAGAAGATCATTAGTACTTCCTTGGCCACACTGTATTGAAGTGGCAGAATAACTTTAGTTTCACAAGCACAATCAAAAAACTATAATATGTAAAGCATTGAGGGTTAGTTTGGTCAGAAAGAGGGCCTGGTATGCCTTAACATAGGAGATAAAGTGCCAATTTATGTTAACTCTCTCTCTCTCTCTCTCTCTCTCTCTATATATATATATATATATATATATATATATGTATATGTATATATGTATATGTATATATGTATACATTTAAATGGTGGAGTAAATTTCAGAAAGTGCAACATTTTATGCATTCATCTCACTAACTAAAACAAAAGAAATAGATTCACATCAAAAAATATTCACCTGTCCATGTAGTCCCCAACCAAAGGTAGTAGAGCTCCAGTATCTACAGATGAAAGAAGTGATAAAGGGATATCAACCGTATTTAACATATTTATCTAATATCAGGAAAACAAGCCAAGAATGAAACCAGAATCAACCTAAAGGAGATCCATGTCAAAGAAATATAAAAGCTAGAACTATCTTGATGAAGTTCATAGGCACTGTTGAACTATAACTGCAAAATCATAGCAAACTAAACCAGTATATTTAATTTGTGAAGAAAACTGAAAATCCTTTCTACCAACATAATAAATAATAGTTCTACCACCAAATGGTGACCTGTTATTACTGCACTATGCCGACCTCCACATGCAATTTCCTTCACATAGCTTCCAGCCGCTTTAGAAAGTTGCATTTGTGAATTCAAGCTTGATTGATGAAGTGCTAGAGATCTATCTTTTAAGGAAGTAGTTTGCTCACTGCATATTATGAGGTGGGGAGAAGACACCGATTTTATTCAGGAACCCAGACCTAGCTGTCCTTCACCTCCATAGCCCCAACCCCACACCTGTCCCACATCTGAAACCCCGGTAAAAATATGATGCATCAGGTTTCTTGCTTTACATAAAAAATCTTCCATATCACAACCTACAAAACTATATGGTGTGATGACAAGAGGAGACTTCTTCACCTGAAAATACAGCTGTCCAGGCTGGTGACCCAAGATGTAGTTTATTTACCTGACAGTGCTAAAGTGTGGCGCCCACCCGCAGCAACACTTGTGATCTTTACTCCTAAACCAAGGGTCACAAGACAGGGAGACAGCGTTAAAAATTCTTCTCCAGCAGCTAACCTTTCATCATGTCCTTTTTCTGCAGATATTCTTCTTCGCTCTGCTGTTTCATCGTCAGCTTTTCGATTCTCTTTCCGAGAAACTGTTCCACTACTTACATTTGGGCCTAGAGACATTGGACTCACTGTGAGAATTTCAACCTCCATAACATAAGTTTGTAATATACAAACGGTCCACCATTTTTTATCATTGAGAGATACAGGCTTCAGTGAAATTACCTTGTTTAGTTTGCAGAGTACTCTGTTTTCCAACAATATCCTTTTGAAAGCTTCCTCCAGCTATCAAATCAAGAGTGATTTTCCCCGAGGGTACACACTCTTTCCAGCCCCATGTGTACACTTCTCCTGTATCTGCACATTGAAAATTAGAAAAGCTCATACAGAATCTGTTTAGATGGAACACAGTTTCAATTTAAAAAAAAAAAAGTAGACTCCAATTCTATATTACTGAGTATATTTTTTTATAATAAATATATCATTAAATATACTATAACTTAGTTACCAAGTAACGAGGCTCTATAAATATAGAGTGATCTCTAGAACTCGATAGATATAGAGATGTAATCACTATTTAATCTTCATGTGAGATAGAGGTTTATAGGAATTTGGAAAAGAGTGGGAGAAAACACGAAGTCAACACTATGGAACAGGGAAACTAGGTTTGTTTCAAGGCTTGACTTAGTGTTTTGGGGTGTTTTGTAATATTTGTAATCTCTATGTAGTGGATTTATTTCTGTCTTGTCCGGAGATGTAGGCACTTTGGCTAAACAATGTTAAATCTTGTCTCTTGTGCATGTAATTTAATTCTGTATTGATCTCGTCTCGTTTCGAAATATGTATTTGCTTGAAAAATCTCAACAGAAACCTTTTTCATGTCAAGAGGCATTCAGGCAAAGCCTGCAGCAATGGAGAAATAAAACCACCTAACTATCGTTTTAAACAATCTACGTGAGTAATTAAAGAAGCGAGTCCACTTATCAAGGAGACTATATAAGCACTAAAGATCTTCCATTCTAACACATTTTCTGTCAGCAACTGTCTCTATGATATTACCTATATCGCCTCGAAGCAAGAACAATAGTCATCAGCATTTCCCAAAAAACTTTCAGAATCTTCATCTCTCAACCAGTAAACATAACTTGTGTTCTTGTTTTCTTCGTTCCTCTTAAGAATTTTATTTGCAAATATTTTATATAAGCTAATTGAAATTCTAATAAGCCAAAGAAAAATGGTAAATAAAAAAAGCGCTACCCGTTACTGAAACACAATGAGCCCAGCCAGCAGCTGCCTTCACTGTTGAAGCTTCAGTTGGAAGAGGAAATAGCTCTGGCGTTTCCTTATTCAAAAAAAAAAAAAAAGTGCCCAAAATGGAATATATTGCATTTCGTCAACTCAGAGAAAACTAAACCCTTTATCACTTTAACTCAATAAATTTGAGGATCACTTCATTTACCCCATGCTTGCCTGATGTCAAGTAGCTTTGCGCTTCATCATCTGCTGAACCCCATGTTATCAGCTTCTCACAATCTAAACTTCCGAACACCAAAAACAAATCCAAATCATCCATTTTTCAATTAAAGTTCAATTCTTTCTTCAAAAAATTTTCTTTATTCATCTGAAATTTTGGTCTAATTGTGCACTAATTTTTGCTTTAATTTCAACTGGAACTCACTTAATTAATAAATTAAATGAAAAAAATCGTCAAATCCATACACCAAATCGGTTTTTAACTTGGAAAATTAACCAAATAAAAAAAATTTTAAATCTTTAGCATACTGTGAAAACAGATTAACCTGCAATGGCCATAGCAAATCCACAACCACCACCACAGACGTCCTTCCACGACGAAGCTCCACCTTGCTTCGAATCCTTTAACCGGACAGGAACCGGAGACAATATCGGAGATTTATCCGACGAAGCTCCCGGTAAATATCCCCACATATAAACCGCCATTTCTTTGCATTCCTCCATCTTCACTTCAACTCTTTCATTTCCATTCATTTCTAGCAAATTTTAAAGAAATAATTCCCCTTTTTCTCTTTCCTTTTTAAGTTTCAGCGAAAATTAAAATTAAATGCCAAGAAAAAATTTCTTACCGTTTTTCTGGAAGAGAAGAGACCGAAGAGCTGAAGACAGAATCTTAACTGAGTAATAAAATGGCCGTATCATTTACAGGGAAGTAACGCATGCCACGTCATTGAACCGACATGTGGTAAAATCGGCATCGCGTGTATGGATTTATTCTCTTTGCGCACGAGTTCCCCAGAACATTCTGGAAGCCAGAGAGATTCCTTTCTTTAACTTGCCTCGTTCTGAAAAAGCTTGTTTGGTTGCTCGCCACGTGGTGGGGCAAAACCTAAAAACGAATGGGTAATTATTTTAATCTCGGTGTGATTTAGATTAGGTTTTAATCATACTTTAATTGTTTCTACGTTGCCTGTTGGTCTTAGCTTGGGTCGGAATCAACAGTGGTCATGTTGGGGTTACGTGGCATTATCTTGTTCGTACGTTTTTCCAAATTTTCATGATGGAGGGACATGGGAGCTCCACGATGAGCGTAAACACGATCATTATTGGCTCAAAATTGTTTAATTTAATGGTTAATGATGACAAAAGTAAGCAACAGCTCTGGATCCATTTAGACAATGCAAATATATAATCAAAGTTATCATTTATAATTACAAAATATTTAAACTTTATAAAATATCATTTATAATTTGACTGTAAGTTTGTCAATATTTTATTTATTAACATTTTTCTAATATTTTGAATTTAAAAATTAATAAAATTTCATGTTATTTTGAATTAGGTGTAAAAAGCCCACCAAGATTTTATTAGCCACTGAAAACCAGGTAGGAAAAAATCAACAGAGTTGGCAAAATATAGTCTTTTGCCCACTGGCAGGCCAAGTTGTTGGTGACATGGTTGATTATTGAGTAAACTTAGGGTTTGTACAGATGCACAGTCTAATCAGTACAGCTTCTAAGCTAACAAAGCAGCTGCGTAGACGGAAAGAATACGGCAAGGCTACCACACCCCTATCGTATAATGTTTTCATTTGTTGATAATTTTCAAAGTGAGATTGATGATGACATATCTCCTCCTTCTTCTTCAACCCTGAAGCATCCTTAAAAGGATATTGAGCTTCCTCGTCAGCTCTAATGGAAGTCAAAAAGTACGAAACAATCTGATAAACAAATTAGAGACTGATCCAATGGTTCAACAAACCCCGACTTTTTCCTGTATTTTAAGTGTTGATCAAGTTTGTTTTTAGTTTGCAGAACATGTACAGATATCTGCCCAGGATCCTGCTCTTCTTCGTATTAAAAGATATTTAATAATGTTATAAAAATTGAGGTGAAATGCATAAACCCTTAACCGAAACAATTATATGGACACGGTGGATCTTGAAATTAAACGGTGGGCTGTTTTTAAGTTATTGTCAAGTTTTAATCAATGATTGGGCCGAGGTATCTATGATGTAAACGGTTTTGTCCTTTCGCTGTCGGATTAATTGGGTTTAAGATTTCCTTGGGTTTCAGCTAGACACCCAAAGGTTGAATTTCTCTGCTGTTGGACAAACAAAGCCCAAAAATCTGCTTTTCCGCCCAAATCCAAACAAGAAGTTTCCTGGACTAAGCTGCTTTGAAATCGATGATTACAAACAAAAGTTCCAGACTTCCAGTTAAAACATAACCAGATTAAGCAGAAGATACTGATTCTTACAAGTTAAAACGCCTAATCCACACAAGGAAATGTTCATCAAACCTTGTTGGATAGTTTTGAACAAAGTTTATGTTGACACATGCTAGTAGCTCGTTGTTAGGAATTCAATGATTAAATAAACTAAAGCTAAAATTTTGAAATGGCCAACAGCCACCTGCTGTATACCCTCCGTCGACAGAAATAACCTGTCCAGTGATGTATGAGGCAGCAGGAAGGCAAAGGAATGCCACTAATGATGATATCTCTTCCGGTTCTCCAATCCGGGGCATTGCCGTTCCGGCTATTAGCCTGAGAAATTCATCAACTAAAGGGGCGTCTGGCTTCTGGAAGAGAAATATAAAGAATCTTAGAACAAACACATCAGCATGAAAAACGATATATATCTCTAATTCTTCATTAAGGTAGCTTAGAGGTAAGATACCGGTACTGCAATGGAGGTTTTGACAGCCCATGGTGAAACAGTATTCGTGCGAATGTTATCCTTCGCCCACTCACATGCCAAGTTCTTTGTAATTTGGTTGATTGCTCCTGAAATTGCAATAACCATGGTTACTATTACAAGATTATGGCTAATGGCCAGCAAAACAGAAGCTTGCTAACATCTTCATAGTATGCATACCTTTAGATGCTGAATAGGCAGATAATCGAGGTAGAGCCACAGAACCAGCTACAGAGGAAATAAACACAATGCTTCCATTTCCTGATGCTTTCAGTAAGGGATGCGCAAGTTGACAAAGATGGTAAGGAGCCTCAACGTTGGTACACATTATGGTTGCGTAGTCTTCCAGAGTGTGTTCCACGCAAGGTTTGAGCATAGTGGTTCCTGCATTATTGACCTTCGGAGAAACTTGCTAATTTCAATCAATTAATCTAATAGTTTTTATGACAGAAAAAATGGACATGGCGGAAGGTTGTTAATTTTTTTTTTTTTTTTTTTAAATGCTGAAGCGTGACGAGTTGTGAAGAAGCTATCCTTATTCCCTGATGCAAAATCAAGGAATAAGAACAAGCACGAGGTGGTAGTGAAATAGTTTATAAGGCAGTATTTTTTTTCAGTCTAGGCAGGTTAGCATGCTTAGGAAAACAATTTCTTAAAACTACACTTACTAGGATGTTGAGTTTTCCGTCAAAAACAGAGGAGACAGTCTCCATAAGCTTCTCTCTCTGCTCTCTAGATGATAGGTCGCAGACAGAACCACTCACTTTAAACCCTTGATTCTGCCATTCTTGTAACCTTTCATTAAGCTCAGTCTGGTTCCTGGAACATGTATGAACTGCTGCCCCAAATGCTGCTACTTCTTCCACAGTGGCAAATCTGACATGCAGTTAAGCCATCAAACTCAATAATCCACACAAAATATCAGTATGATCAGAATGAACTAAAGTGATAAATGATGTTTGGAAACATAAGAAGAATATATAGAAAAAGAGCAAGAAAAAAATAGAGAGAAAGATGGAGGCCAAACCCTATTCCTCTTGTTCCACCAGTGACAAGGGCTGTCATGCCCTGAAGAGACCATCTTTGATTCTTACAACCTGGTTCTGCTCGAGCCATCTTTAGCACTGCAACTTTATTTATTTATTTATTTTTCTCTCTTCAGGTTTTGATGAATGCTAGAAACACTAACTACTGCCATCATTTATAAGCTTAACCTGAAACATGGATAAATAGTTTAATATTAAATGTTCATTGGCTATTGTCAATCCCTTTTCACCAGAACAAAGAAAATTTGAATCCAGAAAAAGACAAAACCAGAAACGTCGCTACCTGCTTTTTAAAAATTGGGTGAAAAATTTTTTTCCCGGAAAACTAGCTCATGACTTCTCTTTTTAACTGAATGGTACTAATTGGGGCGAAATGCCATGCCACCATCTTTAATGTGCTTTTCGCCCTTGTGTGCTATACGACGAATTGACAAATAAATGAATCAGTTACCAGTATATCAAACAGTTGACAGTTACAAATGCATGGTTTAAGAATCTTTGACAAATGGTAGAAAAATCTCAAATCTCATTAACCATGATTTGATTCTTTGTCATGAAACACTAATGCTGGGAAGGATCCACAAAAGTAACCACATTTTGATTCTTGCTGTGGAAAATTTTCATAAAGTACTAAAAGTTGTAAGTTAATTAGTGTAAACTTTTACTAGTTTAATATAATGCAATTTGAATGTTCAAGATGACAAGATTGAGAATCTGATCACCGGAATTCAGAAAGGCAGGCATCTTTGACCCTGTCATTGGATGATAAAGCAAGTTCTAAAGCCTGGAGATGAACCTAGCTAGTAGCTTCTGGCCGGCTACTGGCGAATTTCCCAGAGTGGCTTTGCTAAAGAAGGTCAATGCTTTTCTTTGCCCTGGCCCTCGCCTCACTTCACACGTTTGTTATGCATAAGATATAATATAGTTTTTTCTTCTTAATATCGTGCTTATGACATTATAGCTAACTTCGATATAATGTTTAGAATTAACCAATTATAGATTTTTTATTTTAAAGAAAGAATTAACTAATTATAAAATATTTGCGTATCTAAATTACCACGTAATATAAAAAAATTCAAACGTAAAATTGATACTATATTATTGGATAACTTGTAATAAAACTCAATTCTACATTGTTTATAGATAACTGTTTACGTTATACTAGTGTTTACTTACTAAGAAACAAAGATGAGGCTTTCAATAAATTTAAGAAATTTAAATCTAAAGTTGAAAATCAAAAGGAAAGGAAAATAACGATAATAAGGAATGATAGAGGAGGTTAATACTTCTCAACAGAATTTGATAAGTTCTGTGAAGATCATGGAATAATTCACCAAAAATCAGCTCTTTTTACACCCAAACAAAATGGTTTAGCAGAAAGGAAAAACAGGACCCTAGTTGATATGGTAAATGCAATGATTTTAAATACTGGATTACCATTCAATTTGTGGGGTGAAGTTTTGCTTACTGCTTGTTACACACATTATAGGGTTCCTTCAAAAAAGACTCATATCTCACCATATGAAGTATGGAATGGAAGGAAACCAAATCTAAGTTATTTTAAAGTGTGAGGGTGTATAGCATATTATAGATTTCTTGATTCTCAAAGAACAAAATTAGGTTCAAGAGGTATTAAATTTGTTTTTGTAGGTTATGCTCAAAATTCAAAGGCGTATAGACTATTAGATTTACAATCTAATGTCATTGTAGAATCTATATATGTTGAATTTTTTGAAAATGATTTTATTAAAAATTAAGTTGTGCATGACCAGAAAATGATCAAAATACATCTACTGCCTATAAATCTCTTTCTAAAAGGAAAGAAATAAGTGAACCATCTGAACCAAAAAAAAGTCAGAGAACAAGAAAAGAAAAACATCTTGATTCTAATTTTGTGTCTCCTGATCAAATTATCTTTTTGGTTGAAGGTAGTAGAGACAGAATTTTAAGAAAAATGAAATTACTATTAAACATTGAAAATGAGCCCAAAACTTTGAGTGAAGCCTGTGGAGGACTACATATAATATGAGACTAAAGTATAAACTCCAAGACACCAATAATGATAACCGAACTTTGAATTACCAAACCGGTGATTACTGAAGTTTAATAGGTAATAACAAGTTATTGGTTAGTATCTATTTAGCACTTATATTAAGAGTCTCATACTTATATTGAAAAAAAATGCTACTGTTATAATTGAGAGGTTGAGATTAATCTCTTAATGGAGATCGTTAATGGGATTTGCTTAAAGTAAGAGAGACAATAAAGGGATCTCTACCTATGTGAATATGAAGTGGTGCCGCTTCAACAAGAGTTTTGAGGTTTTACTCTTGAAATATTCACAGAAATTGGATTGCTAGCACATGACCATTGAAATAGTGTTAGGAGCATATAAAAGATCTTTGTGAAAGAGACAAATCTGATGTGTGTGGTATTTTCAATCCTAATCGTAAAGAGTCATGGTTTAATCTTAGGACATCATATACTTCATTAGCATCCTAAAGTACTTACACTAATTGAAGGTTTAAATCGAAAGGATACCTTCATGTATGCGTCATATTTGTTGTGAAAAATATTTATATTACAAGCTAGTGGGAGATTGTCGGATAGCTTGTAATAAAACTCAATCCCACGTTGTTTATAGATAAAGCAATAATTGGCTTTATAAGAGAAAATCAATTTTAAAGTTTAATTTGAATTACTTAAGGCTTGTGGGCTTATTTGAGACTTTAACTAATTTTAAAAGTCAAAAGATTGACACTTAGGATTGAATATTCTAATTTTTGCAGAAATGTTTATTATTTATTATTATTATTATTATTATTATTTTTGAATTTGAAAATTGAATTTTAAAATTTGTTTAACTGTTCCAACAGACATATTTTCAGTTATGTCTGGAACAGTTGTGTCTGAAAATCAATGGTTGTTAATTAACAAATAATTATAACCATTGATTTGTAACTATTCAGAACCTATATACTCTTGATTGATTTTCAGAAACACTTACTCTTGATCTTTCACAATCCACAAAAAAAATCTCTAAAGGATTTGATGTATCCTAAGGTAACTTGTTTCTGTGTGGAGTAATATTACACTCAAGAAAGTGTAATACTACACACTTTAAAATCAAAATTATCATATATCATCTGAAATTTATTATCATATGACACTAGAATGCTAAATCATGATTGAAGGTGGCAGAAGTAGAACATGCTAGCACCAGATTTCTAGGACTGATAAATAAAATTTTGATATGAATACTATACCTTCAGTTCAAAACTTGGTATTCACGTCATGCCATGTCTCTAATGAAAAAAAAAATAGATAGGCCTTTGCATTTATAATCGAAATACTTTCAAGCTTTTAGCATTTAAGGAGGATTTGATTTTTATGAAAGTATTCCAAAAATGAAAATTTAAATGTGTCGCTATTTCTTTGTTTTTGCTGGTGGATTCAACTTTCAAGTGAGATTGGGTTGAGGGCTAGGAAGACTTCTGTTGTAGGCCCAAATGGAGTTGCTGTTATTGTATAGAACTCTAATCTACTTCAACAAAGCCTGTAATAAAGCCCAAAAATAGTTCATATTGTTTTTGCTATTTGGTCCATTAATTAACTACAAAGTATAGAAACAAGTACTCTAATTTCTCATGGAGCAACACTATTAAGATGACTGATTAATTATATATA
The DNA here is from genome assembly GCA_033439115.1 of Firmiana major. Lineage (NCBI taxonomy): Eukaryota > Viridiplantae > Streptophyta > Magnoliopsida > Malvales > Malvaceae > Firmiana > Firmiana major. Next base: position 43,885,690 of record CM065913.1, on the reverse strand, counting down.
CATATATGGAGATGATCTATTTATAAGAGTGTAAGACTAATAATTAATTTTTATATTTTTTTATATTTTATTATCCAATAATTAGGTTTTATTAAATTTTAATCCTATCACCTTCATTTATCTTTATAAAATCATTCTATGAACAGGAAGAACGTTAAGTCACAAACATATTACTTCTGTAAGCTAGTTTCAGTAGTCAAATGTTCAGACTAGACCAAAGTCTTGTAAAAGACATTAAGATAAGAACCGAAACGAATATTTTTGAAAAATAGTAAATAAATAAAGCAAGGGTTTTAATTAGTCTTTACAGCAATGTGGTTGACAGGAAACATTCTTGTTAATAGCTTAAACAAACCGAAATCTCACAATAAGAAAGGAAAATTTTTGTCAAAATTTTACTAGAAAAAATGTGAAGAGGATCTGAGACTGAGTTAAATACTATATAATTAGCGTAAGAAGATCGTAAACTTTGAACTACATTTGTGGAGTAATTTAAGGGTGATGTATCTACGTACCAGTCAAATTTATAATAATTATTATAATAATGAATGTTCTTGAAAGTTTTATTAATTAAAGTACAAGTTGCACCTAAAATACGTCTGTATTTTATTTTAATACTCCTTAAGACGTTACAATATTGGATAATGACCCTAATGACCGACACCCTTAATTTTCTTCAAAATATATTAATTCATTGATAAATGCAGAGAATTATATAAGCAATGATATTAATTAAGGTATAGAAAGATGGGATTCAGAATTTTGATCTTAAGCCTTTGCTTTTACAAAATAAAAATTGAACTTTTGTTTCAATGGCGACAGTAACAAATTAATAGATTTTTAAAAAAAATAATGTTCAAACAAATAGAATAAAATATATTATGCATTAATGTAAAATAATTAAAGGTTGTTATTTTCTTGGTTGTTAATAATATTAGATATACTATTACGTAGTCAGCAGTGTCATATCGTACCTAAACTCCATCGTGTGCTTGTAGCTCTCATTTAAATGTAATTATTTCTTAATCTTCGTTTATTTTTTATTTTGTTTAATGTTCTTTCATTCCTTATTCTTAATTCCAGCTTTGAAATTAATAATCAAGCAGAGGATGAAGACACTTTCCATGGAATCTTTTTTAAAGAAAAGAAAATAATATGATTGGTGGACTAATTTTATACTCAACCCTTAAAAAAAAGTGTCTTAATCCTGATAATATTTTCTAATTTCAGAAAACTTGTACATCCTTTCTCTTTTGTCTTATCTTTTGGAATTAATTGATTATGGTAACTATAATATTTTTTAAGACTATCACATTGAGAAAGAGGGGGAGAATAGAAAATTCCTAATTATTGTCAATCCATGGACCAAGTGTATAGCTAACTATGGTTTAGTAGTTTAGACAAAGAATTTACAACCTAAATCTTAAGCACCTAATTGATAATTAATAATTAAACAAGGTTCATTATCTTCCAGTGATCAGGAGAAATTCTTTACCGATAATTGATTTTTAATACCAAATTCAAAGAAGATTGATAAAACATTCAATAGAAATAGGACAAAAACAAAATGAAGAAAAAATTAGGTGAATCTCAAGGTTGAGCTAATTATTTGTTAAGCAACCTTTAATTAGATATCAGCTCAAGGCTCCAACGCAGTAGATGAATGGATGAATGAGAGTTTACATGAAAATAAATATGTTTCATGGTCAGCTTTAGGGGGTACAAATGGGCATTTGTTGCTTAAAGTTAAAACCAAGTGGTCTTTGCTAGGTTTCTTTTGAAGCATAAATTCACGTGACGCATGCTTTCTGGAAATCTGTTCTTCAGCCAATAATAAAAAGACCATTGCATCGATCTTACAGAACATGGTCAGATATCGTCAATGATGTCCGAACAGAAATAAGTTTTTTAGAAGAAAAGTTGGCAGCTGAGATTAAATTCATAATGAAAATAATAACATTTTAATTTATTTTCTCATAAATAATAGAAACATTTAAACCAATATTTGAATTCAAAACCGTCTGTTTCAATAAATGTTATTCGGTCAATTTAAAAGAAACCTATTTTCATAGTAAGTTCCTGGACGACAACTGCAATTTGTTGAAAAAAAATGCATTTTACAACTTGTCGTACAAGATGAGCAAGAAATGAAAGTTAAAATCGTACGTACTTAATATAAATTAAGAGTAAAATAATTAAAGCATTTTGTACTAAGTTAAATTAAATTAAATTTGACTAATTAAGTTCTGACCCATTAATTATAAATGGATGCTGAGCTTATGGAAACAGAAGCTACAATCCATTTATAACAGTCCACAAATATTCTTTCTTGTTTAAACTTTACTCTTCAGAAGACTTGTTGCATCATCTCGGAATATATATATATATGCTGTTAGAATTTGAATTACTTTTGCATCTTCAAAAAGGTCCCAAAAAAAAACACTATATATGTTTTAGGATTAAAATAATTGAATTTCCCAGGAAATTCTTCAGACCAATTGATTTGGTTAATTAATTAATAGAATTAAATTTGAAACAAAACATTCTTCTTGAGACTTGGACTAGCTAATGGAGATAAATATATAGTTGTGTACGTCGATAATCAGTTTTTGTGGCTTATTTTATTATTGGGATTGTCTTAATTATATCCCAATCTTGCATATTCCCTCTTCCTTCTTTGAAGGAAACCTGGTTTTTGGTGCTTGAGCAAAAAAAAAAAAAAAACACAGATATAAAGGATCTGATCTCCTTGATATTTGGTGTTATTCACTTAATTAAAAGGAAGTAATTCTTCCAACAGTCTTGTTCCTTAATTCATTGCAAATTGACAATCTTATTGAATTTTCATTGTCTTATCTTGAGTGATCCATTTAAAAAAAAAAAAACCCTAAATTTATTCTAGCTGTGCAATCTTATATATAGCTTCTAGCTTTGCAAATTTTATGGGGGTATACCGTATATATGTATAGAGAGAGTAAAAAGATATTGATTTAACAACTTATTTTAATATATATATATATATATATATATATATATATATATGATGGTTGATTATTATTGAAAAATAATAATTAGATATTTTGAATTAACTTAAAATTTGATATACTTAATTTACGTAAATAACATTTAAGATTTAATAGTCATTTAAAAAAATATAACTCATATAAGTAAATATAGAAAATATAAAATTAAATTAATTTTATATTAGTATAAATAGATTACTCCTGATGTGCGTATGTGTATATATAAATATTTAAACCCTATATATATAGACCCGATTAAATAACTTTAAACTTTTTGTTTTTGCTCAAACTAGCTGCATAAATCTTTTAAAAGCTGCATATGCTTCGTGTCTCTAATAATATTGCTTCTCAATATTAAACGAAAATAAATGCGAAAAATTAAAATGAAAACAAAGGGGAGAGAGGAATTTTTTTTTTTTTTTTTTTGGTGGGGGGTACTGAGGCTGTGGGTAGGGATGTAAACGAACAGAACGTTCGGTGAACCGTTCGGTTACTGTTCGTTTATGTTCGTTTATTAAGCTTAACAAACGAACACGAACAACATTTTTTGTGTTCGTTTATTAAACGAACAAACATGAACAGAGGTGTGGTTCGTTCGTTTATGTTCGCGAACAAACTCGTTTATGTTCGTTTATTATTCGTTCGATTAAAGTGTCATTTGTTGTTCGTTCGGTTATGTTCGTTTAGTGTTCGTTTGTTGTTCGTTTGTAATTTATTAAAGTATTAAAATTGCTTATTTATATAATTATATAAGTTATAAGTTATATAATTATAATATATACTAAAATATTAAAGTCGTGTTTGGTGCATATTTTATTTATTTTATACTTTAAAATTTTTAGTATTAATTTTTGAACTTTTAATGTATTAATTCTTAAACTTCGTTGTGTTATATTTAAGAATTTTAATTGGATGATTTCAAATTGTATTATTGTTTATGTAGGATTTAGTATTTATGTAAGATTTTTAATATTTAATATTTAATTTTCAATTTGTATTAATATTTAACATGTTCGCGAACACATAAACGAGCATGTTCGCGAACGCTTGTTCGCGAACACGTAAACGAACATGTTCGCGAACGCTTAAACGAACATGTTCGCGAACGCTTGTTCGCGAACACGTAAACGAACATGTTCGCGAACATGTTCACGAACGAAAACGAACAGTATTAAAAAATAAACGAACGAACACGAACGAACACCTTAACGAACACAAACGAACACGAACAGCACTAAAAAATAAACGAACGAACATGAACATCAATCGTTCGTTCGTGTTCGGTTCGTTTACAGCCCTAGCTGTGGGGCAAGAGAATTAAAAGGGCAAACAAAGAGCTGGAAATTGTTTGTTAATCATTAATAAGTTTCCACGGCAACAATAATATAATTAGGACAGTAATTGATGCGCTCATGTTTTATAATTAATTTAATTCATTTCACCTTGTCTATAAATTTCTATTACTTAGTTGAATTAAGAGCTCATGTATAATTAATGTAAATTTAAGCTGAAAAAGGGTATTTGGATAGAAGTATTGGATCCGAGCCATAAGCAAAATTTCAAAAATGACCCTATCATTTGTCTACATTTGGAATTACGAGGAGCATATAGCTGTAAGGTCATTATTGGAATTAAATAAATTTCAAGGTTACTGGTACTATACAGTAATTTAAATATTTATTAACAATTAAAGTTTAGTACTCCTCTTTAAAAAAAATTATATCCGAAATTTAAATCTTTTTCTTCTTTTGTACTTCTTATGCCCAAAAAATATTTAAATATTTATTAATGCAGCGAGCTATTAACCTGCATATTGCAGAATTGTTTTTTTTTTTTTTTTGGCTTTTTGGTACGCAATGAGTCATTCTTGCAGCAATAATCTTTGAACCAAGGTAAAATGCAAGTGGAAATTATAGCAAATAGGATTAATTCTTTTAATAAAACGGGGAAGGTATAATTAATATAGGAAAACGAAGATATTATATACAAAGATGACATCTAAGCACTTAATGTCGCACATTCAAATAACTTTGCCATCTCTTTTGCCAAGTTTCTCTAAGATTTAAGTCAGAGGATCAGAGCTTGTCTGCAGTAGGCAACTACATCGCAGAAGTAACTCTTCCTTTTCAGGACCCACATTTGTAATTTTGTAAGCCATTAATCCTCCTGATCTCAAAGAAACAAGAAGAGTAGCTACACACTTAGACGCCAAAGGTAGGGTGGCTAGCCATCAATTAATTCATTTTCCAAACAACTCTCTAAATATAGATTCTAGCATTTAGCTTTTAGGTCTTTACAACCTTGATTTAGGCTTTCTTTCCTTGTCTCCAAGTCCAATCATGGTCATCCTCTTCTAATTCTCCTTGATCAAGGTTTCTCCAGGCTTTTTATCTCTCCTTGTAGCCTGGAAGCTGATTTCAGCCTCTTAACTAAGAGTGCAATAATGGAACAAGCACGATACTGGATGTGGACAAAGAGGAGACATGGTCTGAATTCTCATCTTCAAGCATCAATAAACGCTTCATATGATGATTCATGGGAAGAGCAAGCTTTTGCAGAAGATGCTGCTGGGTCTCTTGGAGGGTGTACATGGCCTCCAAGGTCTTATTCTTGCAGCTTTTGTGGCAGAGAATTTAGATCAGCTCAAGCTCTAGGAGGTCACATGAATGTTCACAGGAGGGATAGAGCAAGGCTAAAGCTATCTCCAACTTCACAGGATGAAATTCTTCAACATGATCATCAAAATAGTCAGAATCACATTCAAAAGTCCTTTTTACCTATGGGTTTTCAATACCAACGAGGTGAGGTTTGTAACTTTGCTTATAACCCTAACCCTAATTCCTATAATGGTACTCTTCCATCACCTTCTTCATCTTCCAGAGTTTCACCTCCATCTACTAGAGAGAATTGCCCTGAACAAACTTTAGTTCCCCCTTTCTCTTCACCAATCTTTCAAGAACATCCAGGAAAGTCCCCTAACTCATCCCCAAAATCATGGTCAAACTTGGTTACAGACAGATATTACCATTTCTCTGATTTAGGGACTGAAGGAGAGAAGAGTCCAAGAATTCAAGAATCCGGATGTAGGGTAAAAGCAGATTATGTCCAAACTGATTTGTCGGTAAGCTTGAATCTAGTTGTTCGACGAACCCGCCCTACTACATCTGGTACTAACGAAGAGACTGTTGGTTGCAAGAGAAAGAGAACCGATGCACCAAGATCACCATTCTTCCTCAAACCGATATCGATTGAAAGACATCGTCTACAACCAGCTGATGTACCTGAGCTTAGCCCTAGCTCAGTTGATGACATAGATCTTGAGCTAAGGCTTGGTGACCGACCAAGGTAAAGTAGTTTGATCAGAAGACCATATTTATAAGGACATATAACTGGCCTTTCTTTAATCATATGTTTGTCTGCAACGTCATTTCCTTTTGATATTTCTCCTTCCCTCCAAATGTCTCCCAACGCCTGTTTAGTTCGAGTTTGATGAATTAGCTCTCTCTAAATCTTTACGACCTCACAGTGTGTAACTAAAAATTATATATATGAATATAAATCCTAGAAGAGGATGAAAATTGAACAACTCCTTTTCCTTATACAGAACCTATCATCCCCATGCATATGATCTTAGCTGATCTTGACAATATTGACAATATTATTGGTTCAATCGATTGTTTCATGATATTTTGTACTATGGTTAATTTAGAAATCAGGGTCGATAAGATCCATGCTTCTCACGGCCTCATAGAGTTTTACGCCTTCTTCAATTTTTCTTTTCAATAGTAGAAAAGAATGCTAGCAATGCTTTAGGGATTCAAATATCAAATTTGTCTATGCTGAATGATTCCGTCATCGATCCTCATATTATTAGCTTAACATCTGATTTGGATTAAGATTTCACGTTTAGTGATTTCATCCTCAATCCTCATAACCTTACCATCTGATTTGGATTAATATTTCACGTTTATGACTGATAATGATCGATGCATATATATGTCATTCGACTCTAATAATCTTCTGCATGGCGTTGAGAAATTGAATAGGGTCTCAGCTTAGTATCAGTAATGTTGACGATTCCAGTACCTTAAGGAATTTTTTTAATTTATTGACATGTGTCTGGGTTTTGAGTTTTTGACAGAGATGAATGTGAATTAAAAAAATCTCAGATAGCTAGTGAGCTCGGAGAGTATGTGTGGAGTGAGAGAAGGGTTCTGAAAGAATCTTACAAAAACTGCATGAAAGATCGTGAGCTAGCTAGCTAGCTCTTTTTCCGATTCAGTACCTCACTGACATTCCATCAGAGAATTACAAAACTAAACTGAATTAAAATGCATGGATATTCAAATTCAAATTAAAGGCTTATAAAGTCAGATACATGGCAACATTGATTCCCTTCTCTCTTGTACTACTATTTACCTAACATCATCATCAGCATCATAATTATCAGATCTGCAATCCTCTCCCCTCCACATAACTCCATCAATATGTGTTCTCTTCTCCCACTTTTTCCCCTTTCTTTTTCCATTTCTCTCTCCTCTTTATAATCCTTCCAAATTTGCCAACAACTATGGGAATCATTACATTTAAGTATTGCAAAATGATATTACAATGTGTGTATATATAAGTACTTTTTTGTAATGTTGAAGAGAACATTATGCCATCACAGTCATAGCCGCTATCTACGCATCTTTTGTATTATTTAAACATTTATATAAACATTTAATTAATTACAAAAACAATATCCCCAAATGAACAAATAATAAAGTATAAACCTTAGTATTATTTATAGCTATACTTACCACTTAACTATAGTATATGATCTCATCATCTGATTAATAAATAAATTTAGAAAAAAAAAAAAACTATGCATGAGGTTTAATAGGGTGGTCTTCTTATATTTTCACCAAAAAAGAAAGTTTAAATCCAGGTAGAATTCATAACCCTAGGTGTTTACATAAATTCGTAGAAAACCCAAGGAAAGCTGCGTTTCTTTCTTTCTTTAAACTGAAGTTTGATAGAACAACATCAGCTTGATGACTTCGATAGCTATGCAGATCGAGGAATTTAAAGGACACCACAAACAAATTATTTTCCATCAAACGGCTAAAGATTGAAGATTGATTTAATGAATTGAGGGCCTTTTTCCATGTGGGTCTTAGTTTTCCAACGATGCATGTGACAGTGAAATAGAGAGAGAGGGAGAAAACAGAATACAAGAGAGGAAAGTGAGACTGCTTGCTTTGGCTTCTACGAAGTTCTACATCTGTGTAAGAGGGTTTAGGGTGATTGGTTGGGCTTTGTCTTCATTAGGGAAATGAGTTGGATAGGCTTTTGTCTTTGCTTAATAACAACAATGGCGATGGTCTGATAAGTACAGACTACGGGAGAGGGGTTCAGACAGCACTAAAAGTTTAATTGTTTTCGGAGGGCGGCAGTGGGCAGAAAAATGCACATGGGCTTCCAATGTCGTTTCTCTGTTCCTTTTTTAAAGAGAGAAAAGAAGCCGGAAGAGAATGCGAATTGGGAAGTTATTCTCAGCATGAACCTGCTGCTGCGTGAGTTTCTCTGCTTAGAGGATTTTTGTAATACCAAATTATTGTTTAAAGAAAGAGAGTGATGGAATAAAATCCAGAATTATTGGGTTGCTTGTTTGGAAGCAGTAGTTGTTTATTATTGTTTTGACAACTAAGGGTATATTTGCATGGGAAGGAGTTCCTCCTTCACGAGCAAACTTTCTCCAACCCGAGATTAAAAGCTAGCAACAAACACATCTGTTCAACTAGAAACATTCAAATTAATCAAACTCAATGTTCACCAAAACTTAATCAGATTTTCAAAACTACTACTCATATATTTGGTCTGAAAAAAACGCCCAAGTATATTTTTCAAGTGACTCTACTACCAATAAGAGATTTTAAAATATTGAAATCTTGTATACAATTCTACCATGAGTTAGTTTAATTTAATTTTATGTATGGGATCTTATCATACTTTATAAACTCGAACAATATTATCCTACCATTGCAGAAATATGAATGCCTGACTTTGGAATTGTATCTCTTAATAAAAATTTCAACAACTTAATTGGTTAGCACTTAGCATACACCTCAGAGCTTACTTCTTATTATTATTGGCTTGGTCTTGGGCTTGGGCTTGCTCCGGAGCGCCTTACTCTTACTAGCATAATTCGGCTACACGGCATTGTTCATGATACAGGGCAACCTCCGCCTGCCATCACAAGTGCAATTAATTAATGTTATTCGCATATTCAGATTGTTTTTTTTTAGATAGAAAATACTTAATAATTGATAATGAAAATAAAATTATTTAAATTTTGACATACGTTTTATAATATATAATAATTTTTTTAATCATTAAATCAAGGATTTGTTGGTATTAATATTTTTATTTTTATTTATTTTTGTTATGCCTCGTAGAGTTGAGTTGTAATTAACTAATTAATCTGTAGAATTAACCAACATAACACTTAATAGTAAATCAATTTTTCAATAAACTTTATAGTCAAACAATTACAAAACCTTGCAAAGAAGCCTACTTGCACTTTTCAACATTAACCTTCCAACCCATATTCAAAAGCAAGAATATTTAAGAAAATTCATACTATTACTACCATTATGCGTTCACCCCGAAACAAGGCATTTGGTCAAGGAATCTCAACTATAATGGTTTCAAACAGCATTTAGTTTGGCAGTGGGCTTCTGACACAAAGTTCTACGCCGCATAGTTGCGGTAGCTTGGGCATTTACTTATTCTCAAAAAATCAGGTCTGATCCCATCAATGTTCGGAAGGCTTAGACTGGAATTTGCAGTAGGCAAGAAGAATTCGACAGATTTTCTTTATATGGATCGACACATAAAGTTTGGTAGGTAATGGAGCAGGGGCGGCTAATTGTTTTTCAGATTCAACTTGGTTCATCTATCTATAAATATGAATTCATTAGTATTATACTATAAGACATATATACGGTTGGGTGTGGTTAGTTAGGCACATCAAATTTTCTTAGACACATGTCGAAAAACCATCATTCAGATACATTGAATGAGCAACTAATCAATTATCTTTTTTTACTAGGAGTCCTATGTAATAGTAATAATTTCTTCAATTAAAGAAGTGTCTTTATCAAGTGCTGCTGCTGCTGCTGCTGCTGCGCTGCATCATGGCGTCAGGCAAAAAAAAAAATGCATGATTTTGATCAGAACCTGCCACATCGTGGAACCAATTAAGAGACGGTGATGTCGAACCTTATAAAATTAAATCATCACTCAAATGTCAAAGTCATACATGGCTAATTAATCCCATAATGATATATACGTATTATTGTAATTTAACAATATGATCTAAGTCTCCTACCGTACCACAAATTTAATATTAATTAATTATAATCTCTGGTTCTACCCCGCCACACGTTTCAATTCTGTCGTCAGCTAAGTACTGCTTTAAGGTTTTGGGTGGCCCAGTAATTAGCTATCTAGTTAATTCCTTGAATCATGTGGCTTTGGTTAATAACGTTTAGTTATATACATTTGTAGAAAGACTAGTGGAGTAAAAGAAATCTGATCAAAGTCGTAAATGCAATCGTTTTGAGTACGTAGTTGATGAGAGGCTCCACTTTTAGGTGAATCGATCTAGTGAATTATGATCGTTGATGTATACAAAATAGGAGAGATTAAACAAATTAATTAATATAGAAAGTTAATCATTTAACAAGCTTGTTAATAGAGATAGCACACTTATGAGATTTAATGAAATGCTAATGATGTCAGCTAGTGTCACTTGGGTTTAAGCTCAAAGAGTAAGGCACTGTTTGTGCTATTTCCCTATTAATTTATAATTAATGATGACTGTCGAGACCAACAATAATAATTCCTACTCAAAATAAATTTAAACTGTAGTATAAATGAGTAGGGTCATTTCCCAAGAGATTGGTTAGATTTATTTTTCTGAAAAAGATTTAAAAAGAAAATATAATTGGGGGATTTGTGAAAATGAAAATTAAATTAAAATATAGGTAAAGAAATCGCTATATAAAAATTGAGAGAAAATCAATATAATGAAAACATCTAACCAAATGAATAATCTTAAAATGTGTTCATGGAATTGATCATTGATGCAAAAATAAATTCTTTTAATCTTTACCAAATTGGTTATGGTTATTGGTACGACCTAACAACTTATCCCTCCTTACTTCTTCGATAATCAGGATACGATCTCTAATTATTTCTCTTGTCAGTTAAACAACCTTAGATACGATCTTAAGATTTAATTTACAAACAGCATTGAAAACTAGAGAGACTATCAATTCTAACCAACAAACACACATGTAGGTTCATTTAAGCTAGATTATATATCTTCTTAACAGAGAATCGAAATCCTATCTGAAATCAATTATGTTATTTACCACTTATATTAGAATACCTAAACAATTACGGATTCAGGTTTCTAATTGGCGATATATTATCCTGACAATTGAACAAAGGGCCATTTTTGCACAATCAATCAAAACAATAATTTAAATAAGAACAGAAGACATATAAATAATAAAGTTATAAAATAACAATATAAAACTAATTAGATCTCACAATTCTTAAGGAACTCAAACTTTAATTATCCTTTGGCTAGACTAAAAACTTAGCAAGCCATAAGTTCAAATAAAAACACAAAAGAAAAATAAAAATATATGATTCAAGATTCAGAATTGAGATCCCCAGCCTCTTCCACTCTTAGCCTATAAATACTAAATATCCTAACCCCAGAATCTGTTTCCAAAGGAAAGTTCTCTTATTGAGTTTGATTACAATTAAACTTCTTTCATTTTTTCACCACTTTGCATATCTCTTCTTTAATAATTAAAATCTTCCACTTGCCATCTTTAGACTGTTTAAGTCAACTTCAGCTACAAGTGATAGATCTTGACTTGAATTCTAAGATTTCTTCTGATTTTGTGACTTGAGCAGAATTTGCAGCTTTTAATCCATTTTATCCATTTTCCTTCATTCACAATACAAAATAGAAAATATAAGTCAAATCCAAAAATTAAGCATATAAAAGAATTTAAATCATGAAAAAATATGACAATTAATATGTATAATATGTAACTTATCAATTAAATATCAATTTTAAACCATATTATATACTCTTTTGTGTGCTAAGAAAAAAAAAATTAGGAGAGGTATACTAACTACCAAGTAATCTAAACAATCAAATTATCATTGATTGAATATTAAATCATTAAAAATAACTTTAGCATTATGTTAACAGATTGTTTATAAAAAATCCTTATTTCTTAATAAACCAAACGAAAAAAAAAAAGGGAAAAGAGAGAGAGAGAGAGAGAGAGACAAAGTGGCTTTGTTTAGGATTGAAACAAATTAGGCCACGTTCTTATTCTATTAGATTAGACGGTTGCAAATTAATAATAAAATTAGTAAGAACAAAGATTTATAATCAAAAGTCAACGTTTGTGAATCTCGTTTAGGCAAAAACTAAAGTGAAAAGGATCGAACTGATTAGTTCAGACAAGTAGTAAAACAACCGGGGTGGGCGGTGCCAAGCATGAACTTGATGATGCAGAGGCTTTTAACAAATGTACAATTAACTCATCAGTACCCAACTTTTGTTTCAAAAACATCAAGACAACAGTCAGTGATGCAGACTGTCTTCAGAGACGGCCAAATCACTTGGGTTTGAGTTAATTTTGTGATAATGTTCTAATGAATTACGTGCGTATTACTCCACAGGTAAATACTTAATTACTAGCATTTATTTATGGGATTTATTGTTCGTTTAATTTTGAATCCAAACACTAAATAGGATGAGGCCAAGCCTATGGTTGGCATTGCCTGTAGAGGGCTCTAACATGATGACTCATCATCTTCAATGCGTCATACATTTATATGCAATATATATATGTATATAAAGGAGTTAACAAATACACAACGTTAATTTTATTTCAAGGATCTATATCTATATTATATTAGTGTAAAATTAATTTAGTGATACAAATTTTTATATTTTTTTAATTCGATCGTTAAATTTTATATTTTATTCACTTATATCATGCATATCAAATTTTAAATTAATTGATAATTAAAGATGTCTAATTATTTGTTACATAATAATAAAATTTTAATTATTAATATATATATTTAAAAATGTTATTATCAATTAAAACAATAAAAATATCAAATTGATTCAAAAATTTACATATATGATAGATACGAATAAATTATTAAATCCAATAATTAGTTTACAAAAATATTAAAATAATATGTTTTATATATGTGTAAGTAAATTCTTACTCTACATCTGTGTCTATCTATATATATTTAACCATACATGACTTGATCATGTCTTTAATTTATTTGTAAGAAAATCTAATAAAGGTTAATTTGTATTGTATGACTTCACAGTAACTAACTTCTTTTCCTAGTTATTATTATTTTTTGGTTGTCATGTCCGACAAGAAAATTTTCTGAAGGAGTCAATTAGCTAATTGCTGATCAAAATTCAAAAAACGTGCAGGGTATATTTTTAACCAATTCAAACATCAATTTAAAAAAAGAAATAAAAAAAAATTAAACATCCTGTTCTGTTTCTTCTATGACCATTTATAAAGGACATTTTGGTCAATCAGATGTTTATCTGGTCTTCCAAATAAAAATTTGTTGTTCATGCATGTAAGCAAGTATCAGACCTATCTGCGAGGAGTCTAATTAACTTCATAAATAAAAACCATCACTCTTAACCGTCGAGTTGACTCTGTTTGCGCCACCGAAGCCGCCTCTCTCTCTCTCTCTCTCTCTTTGTTTCAAGCTTAGGAATGGAGACAAAATACCCAAAAACAGAACAGTCTGACCCAATTGTTTGGAGCTTGGAGGAGGTTTCAGACCATGCCAAGTCTTATATATGTTCCTTCTGCCAAAGAGGCTTCTCAAACGCACAAGCGCTAGGGGGTCACATGAACATCCACCGAAAAGACAGGGCCAAGCTTAGAGAATCCTCCGAAGAAAACCTAATTTCTTCGGGCATTGTGAAGGCGACCAACCCACCTGACCACGATCATTCCCAGGCTTCCGAGATCATACTAGAATCTAGTGAAGAGAAAAGTTCAAGTCTTAAAAGACCACATAAACTTTCCAAGGAGGATGATGGTGCTACTAGTGCAAGTCCTAGGGGCAAAGATTCGATTGAAGAAGTGAAGCAGCTGTCGTTATTCGTTGAGGGGTCTTCGATGATTGATGTTAAGACCAGCGGCAATTGTGAAAAGGAGAGTTTGCGGTTGATTCATGGTTCGTCATCTCAGATAGAATTGGATCTCGAGCTACGGTTAGGCCCCGAGCCTAATCAGGAGACAAGTGGTAAGAATACCAGACAATTCTTTTGATGAGTTTGTATTGAAGATGATATGATGCTTGCTTGACATCCAAATAAAAAGGGTTTTTGCTTTTGTCTTCTCTCTTATGATTTCTCCCTTTGAAAAATAGTACTAATTATTACATACCAAAGAAGATTATTTATGCTGCTTTCACTATTTTCCACTGTAAATCCCTTTATCTCTTTTGAAGAATGAAGATTAAATTTAATTAATTTCTTTCATGGTTAATTATACTGGTATTAATTTTTCCTCACCTTCTATTAATTTTCCTATTGTGGGAGTGGCGTATGATAATCTGATCTTTATACCTTTGTTGAGTATGGCAGAGGAGGTAGTATTCCGGTCACTGATCAAGCAAAAACAAGATGTATTTAAGTGTTGATGATTGATGAAGGCAAACTAATTATTCACAGTTTTACCGTAATTGAACACAATTTAGTTGCAATTAAGGCTTTCAATACCCAAAGTCAGGATAAACTAAAAAAGAAACTGAGAAGTTGGCATTTTACCCCATACCAGGAGAAGCAATTAAAAAAATCTTGTAAAAATACCACCTATATATATATATATATATATACATGTATGTATGTATGTAATTCCTCCATCACCATTTTCATGTATCCTTTGCAAAACTAATCGGTCTATGCCAAAGGCTACTATTTACAAGAAAGTGCATGTAGTAAGCTTTAGGTAGATATAAATCTACCATATTTAATTCAAATTCAATTCGGAGGTGACAATTTGCTAGTGTAGGAATGTAACCAACCGACCCTAGAAGCTGTGGTTTATTTTCTGTGATATATCGTTCCTATAATTATATGGTGCTTTCAATTGGTAAAGTTTTTTTTCTCAAAATTTTTTTAAGAGACCAATGACATGGTTGATGCCATTGCAAAAGGAGGTGCCTCTCCAGGGGATGGTTTCCTTTCGACTTGGTGGTGGCTGTTTAATAGTAGCTAGGCCTCCTCCCTATATTTGTTAAGTATCATATGTTCCTTTTAATTCTTGTTTTTCTATCTATTTACTCCGTTAAATTCTTCTGTAAAGGCTTTTAAAAAGATCTATATTTTCCAAAAATCACCCCTTAACATCAATGAAATATATTGCATGATTATTAAAAAAGCTTTAGGTAGATAATATAATTGACACATCTTATTTTCTGAAATCACATGCAGATGGTACATACAAAGTCTGATTTGAGCTTTGCAAGCCAAATTTCCGTCAGTAACATTCATATACTCATAACACTTAATTTCTAGTTAATTGTTATTTCAAAAAAAAAAATTATAGTTAATTGTTAGATGACTTCTTGTGTCAATGCCCATTGCAGCAAACTTCCTTGATGAAGGAAGTTAGAGCATTGGAGCTAGTCATAAAAGAATAACAAAAGTTGTCAAACAACTTGTACTTAAAAACACATAGAACTATTCAAATTAATTATGATACGATATCAAGTTAACTCAAGTTGAACACCATAAAGCCATTTTTTCTTTTTCCTTTTCATGAAAAATCTTTAATTTGTTAGCATCAGGATTGAGAACTCCAATAAATTAAACATTAGGTAGTCAATTTCATTCCAATGATCAAAAAAAAAAAAGGAAAAAATGTCAAATTTAATAGTCTTCTAAATTAGAGGTTTCATATTTAGTATTTTTTTTATTACGATTTTATAACTTTATTTTATTTTTTTTTGGTGCAATTCTAAATTTCTAATCACTTATGAATGAAAACAAAATATTCAATCTAAATTAAAGAATACTCTGTTAATAATTTTAATTATTTTTAATTTTTATTGTGGAAAAGTAAAAAATAATTCTTTGTTTGAAATTTCAACTAAGGGTAAAATCAATAATTAAATAAAATAGAAATAATTGAATTCTTTTCTGAAAATACCAACCCCCAATAATTTTTTTCACTATGTATTTTATATTTGGGAAAAATTATAAATTATTTTATCTTTTAATATTGAAATTTATAATTGTAAAAAAATATATATAAAATAAGAAAAATATAAAAAAGAATTCTTCATTTTTTCCTTTCTTTTTGATATGCCTGTTTTTTTTTTTTTGGTTTAATTTAATCTACCCATACAAGAGTTGTTTTTTAACAAATGATATATCATCAATCTTAACATTTAACATAAGGAAAATTCTACACGTAATATATAAATAAACTAGCGATTTTAGAAAGCAGATATATGAGGAAGATAACTATGATTTACGACACACATAATCCAAATCCAAATGAGAA
Organism: Firmiana major; assembly: GCA_033439115.1. Taxonomy (NCBI): domain Eukaryota; kingdom Viridiplantae; phylum Streptophyta; class Magnoliopsida; order Malvales; family Malvaceae; genus Firmiana; species Firmiana major. Next base: position 43,869,018 of record CM065913.1, on the reverse strand, counting down.
CCGACTGGGCTTAAGTTGTCAAGGGATGGGCCTTTGCCAAGCTGAAATAGAAAATAAAATAAATAAAATAATGAGGGTGAAAAGACCTTATGTTGCCATTCAGTTTCCTTTGTAGATGACAAAAATCAACCTTTCAAATTTAAAAGAAGCCAGAGAGTTTCAAGGGATTTGAAATCTTTTAGTTTCAACAGGAAAAATCTATCTTATTTTTCTGGTTTCAAAAACAGAGGAGTTTTTCATTTGTTCTTTACAGAAAATAAAAGCATGTCATCTACTAGGGAAACAATGTTAGATCCGTTGAAAACCTGTAAATTTCTTCTTTGGCCAACGATTACAATCAAACCCATTGATCTATTAGTTTTCTTATTAAAAATAGTTCTAGCTGTCTTCACTGTTGCTTCAATTTCTTCGTTTTTGTACTTTGCTTTCTCTGGCCAACCCTGGCTTTCTTCTCCCAGCTGCAATAATAACCCTGTCCGTACTTTCGATCGCAAAAAGTTCATTTCCAGAAACATTTCCAGTCAGGTTTATGAAAGAACAAATTTGTCTCACATCCAGTTTGGCATCGGTGGCTCAGCCAAGACCTGGAACAAGCGTCGCCGTTACTGTGAACTGTGGTGGAGACCTAACGTTACCCGCGGGTTCGTTTGGCTTGATGAGAAGCCTCCGAATGATGAAAACTTGGCGCCAGCGTCCCCTCCGTACAAAATCTCCCAGGATACTTCCAGGTTCAAGTACACAAGCTGGTACGGATCACGATCAGCTGTTCGGATGGCCCGTATAGTAAAGGAAAGCTTCGAGCTTGGATTGCATAACGTCAGATGGTTCGTGATGGGAGATGATGACACAGTGTTTTTCCTGGAAAATTTGGTTACTGTTTTAGACAAATACGATCATAATCAAATGTATTACATTGGTGGAAATTCTGAGAGCGTTGAGCAAGATGTGATACACTCTTATAACATGGCTTATGGTGGCGGTGGATTTGCCATAAGCTACCCTTTAGCAGCTGAGCTTGTTAAGGTTTTAGATGGCTGCATTGACCGATACGCTTCGTTCTATGGGTCAGATCAAAAGGTTCAGGGTTGCATGAGCGAGATTGGTATTCCTGTCACTAAAGAGCTAGGTTTTCATCAGGTTAACGTTAATCCTCTTTAATGTTGTCAAGAAATTAATTGGAAACAGAGCAATTAACTTGGGTTATTACAGGTTGATATTCGAGGGAACCCTTATGGTTTATTGGCCGCGCATCCTCTGGCGCCGTTGGTATCACTTCACCATCTAGACTACGTTCAACCCATTTTTCCGGGGATGACCCAGATTGATTCACTCAAGAAGCTAATCAGTGCTTATGAAAAGGATCCAAGTCGGGCCCTACAGCATAGTTTCTGCTATGATTTGAAGCGTAATTGGTCTGTTTCAGTGTCTTGGGGCTACACTTTGCAGTTGTATCCATCTCTAGTCACGGCTAAGAAGCTTGAAACGGCGCTTTTAACGTTTAAATCATGGAGGAGTTGGAACAATGGGCCCTTCACGTTTAACACCCGAACCATTGGCAATGACCCGTGTGAGAGACCCGTTATGTATTTCTTGGATCGTGCTCAGAGGATTAATGGGGATAAGACCCTGACCACTTACACAAGGCATGTGGAAGATTCAGCGAAAGAATGTGACAAGCCAGACTATGCCCCTGCTTTGGCTGTCAATTTCTTTAATGTCTCGAATGCAAGGTTGGACCCTGCCCTTTGGAGGATGGTGAGCAACTTCCTCTCTTTCCTTCTCTCTCTCAATTTCCAGTTGACTAAAACTCCTTTGTCTGGTTGTTGGAAGCGCTTTGAATTGATCACCAATGCTAACTTGTTTGATGGGTTTGCACTTTGCATTTAGCACCTTGGTTGACCGAAACATCCGGCCTGAAAAGGCCGACCAATTGGCTCCACACACCGCACATAGTCCATTACCATGAAAATCAAATCTTCCCTTCAGGGTTGGTTACACTTTGTCCCAATGTGGTTGGCCAACAATCCAACGTGCTTAGAATAATTTGACAAAATGATCATTAAATAAGTGACTTCAATTCAATTTGATGACCTCGTTCGTGTAAAAAGGATTAAGTTTAGATATAACGTGGTGCACGTAACGAGCATTAGTGGCTTAATTACCTGCAATATTTGCTCTCCCTTCAACTTTTGCGCAATTCGTGCAAGGATGGAAAAGATAAAAGCTTAGCTTGAATTCAATACGTGTTAGCTTATCTAAATCTTGCTTAAGCCTGACACGTTTGCTTGCAACAGGCACCTCGTAGACAATGCTGTGAGATTATCAACGGCGGAGATGGGGTGGACAACTTGGTCCAGGTCAAGATTAGAGGCTGCAATCGGTTTGAGAGTGTGACTCCTCCGTAGAATATGCCAAACATTCACACAGCCGCAATGGGTATATATGCTTATGGAGAAAGGCCAATTCCCATGGTGAAAGCTCCCGGTAAATAAAGATGTGCATTCCCCGAGCCATGTTTTATCTGTTGCCTTTATTTGGGTTTGACCAACTCTCTCTTTATCATTGAGTTGGCATTTGGCAACTTGGGTTGTTAGCTTAAGTTTATAATTTACACGAACAGATGATCTAAGAATATTCTTAAATTACAACACTAACAGAGCACTCTGCTTGTCGGAAGTTTTATGTGGTTAAGGCATCAATTAAGTTACGCTTTGGTTTCTTCTTTGCTTCCTTTTAGTTTTTACTGTCCTTTCTGGTGTTGCAAGCCTTCGGCTTGTTGGAGTTATGCTCTGTTTTATAGATGAACTATATACATGATTAAATATAAACTTACTATTAATAAATATAAAATATGTTTAAAATATTATTGTTGTGACTGATAATAATAATAAATAAAAAGTGACAAAAAAGAGTTATTGGCGTTGGATTCAAACTCAACCTCATCTACATGGTTGTAACATTATCAAGATAAAAATCATAATATATATAGATACAGAAAGAGAGTTTCAATCAGATACAAACTCATGTCTTTAAAAGCACAATCACCACCAACAAGGGAGGGGAGGTATGATTCGTGAAACTAAGTCTCTATTTGCTTTACAAAAATTCTGCCAAATTCTCTGTCTAACTTAAGCATCGGAGTGCTTACGTAGGGAAAAACCCCTGCGTCCCTCTGATCATTCTTTTTCTTATAGAATTTTTAGTAGCACGTGGCATAAAAATTAAGGCGAAGACGTCAGCAATTCGACACCACTGTTTCAGGTAACAGCAATTGGCGCCGTCTGTGGGAAATGAAAGAAAAAAGCTATGATATGGACGCGTTCGGGAGGGACTAGAACCGATGAATAATACGAAAAAATCAAAATTCGAAACCAAAACGACGTTTTTTGGGAAAAAAATCTCAGACAAACCGCCTTCAGCTGTTTGCTAACAAGTAAATCTTTAAAAGTTACATGGATTCAAAAAAAATTCACCTCAATCGGACGACGGAGCACAAAGTTATAGCCTTCCAAAGTTTCGAACACATGGAGAGACTCTATCGCAACTCTGTTGCCTCTGCCGCAACTCTGTCGCCTATGCCGCAACTCTATCGCCTATGTTGCCACTCTGCAGCAACTCTGTCACCTATGCCGCAACTCTGTCGCATCTATTGCCACTCTGTCGACCCGACCGCTACTCTGTCGCCTTTGTTGCCACTCTGCCGCAACTCTGTCGACCCTGCCACAACTCTGTCGCATCTGTTGCCAATCTGTCGCAACTCTGTCGACCCGGCGTAACTCTGTTGCCTCTATTGCCACTCTGACGCGGGAGACCCTGTCGCTCCACACTCTGCCGCACACCCTGCCGCAGACTCTGTGCACACTCTGTCGCTAACCTGCCATGCGAGACTCTACCGCGCACACCCTGTCGCGCGAGTCTGCCGCACACTCTGACGCATTAGACCCTGCCGCGCACTCTACCTAGCGAGAGACCCTGTCACGTACTCTGTCGCCCGAAACCCTGCCGCGTGAAAGACTATGCCACGCACCTTGTAGCGCAGATTTAGATTCCTGTCGCAAGGCTGAGGGAGCACAACCCTACGACACATTTTCAGAACCCTGTTGCAGGGATCAATACTCAAGACCCTGTCGTCAGGGTGAGAGAGATAAACCCTACCGCAAAGTTTGATATGAATTCAAAGGTCATCGGTCTGGGGAGTAGGGGAGGCAGAACCCTCCCTCAGCAAAAAAGAAGGTAGCAATCTAATGGTCAGAACAGTCTGAACTCCTTAGTCTATTTTGAAAGATTCAAGGCCAAATCTTAGAATGAGAGGTGTTAGAAGAAAGCATCCAGTGCAAAGACACGGGAGAATGAGCTTTCATTCAAATGACACGGACTCTTCTAATACCAAGAAAAAGGGAGCACATTCGACCCGAAAATCGAAGAAGAACATAAAAAAAGTCATAGAAAGGATTCTGGAGAAGAAAAAACAGGTGAATCCTATATTGTCTTGAGCTCATGGACAAGCTATTGCCAAAGAAGTTCAAGATGCCATATATGGCTACTTATGCTGATAAAATCGACCTGTATGACCATATGCAAAATTACGAGTCTCTCTTGATACTTCATGGAGGGGAGGATGAAATAATGTGTAGAGCCTTTTCGCTCACGCTAACGGGGCATACCTCGAAAGAAGGTTCCATCTCGTCTTTTGATCAGTTACGAAGCAAGTTTTTGAAAGCCTTCATGATCAATACCCAGCGAAAAAAGGACGCGACCTACTTGCTTACACTCAAGTAAGGAAATAAGGAGTCGTTGAAAAGTTATGTTGATCATTTTCGGGATACGACTCTAAAAGTGAAAGATCTACAAGTTAGAGTAGTTATGACAACAATGCTACAAGGAACAAAAGTTGAAATGCTATAAGAGTCTCTTGATCAACCCACAACCATCTTAGATTTATGTGCTCGAGCAAATAAGTATGTAGCCCAAGAGGATGTAATGAAGCTAGTACAGTCACGAGAACTGAAGGAAGAAAGAAAAAGAGAGGGATGTACCTGAAAGGAGCTCTTCTAGACCTGATAGATTGGATAAAGTACCTAGGCTTAGGTACGAAAGCTATGCTAAGCTAAATGAGCCACGTACTGATATTGAAGGGACTGGACTGTTAGAATTCTCGAAGAAGAAAGTAGAAAACGTAGGCTAACACATAGATGCCTACTGTGACTTCCATTTCGCTCATGGTCATTTTACGAAAAGGTGCAGAGAACTGATGGACCAGTTGGAAAGGTTCGCGATGGGAAGATTAATCATTTCCTTTGGAGAAACGAAAGAGCTCATTACCCTCCCCGAGATGGAAGGGATAATTGCCTACAAAATAGGCAAAACAGGCCAAGAAATGAGGAAGAAGCTAGACCAAATCCCAAAAGGTAACCGACAAGATAATGAACCAACTGGACTAGCTATAAATGTCATAGCAGGTGAAAATTCAATGGCGAAAAATTCCTCTACCTCTTGTGAAACTTACGCGAGGCAAGCGTATCGAGTTTATGTTGTTATGGAGGAGAGAGTGGATGAAAAGCCTATTATGTTCACCCCAGCAGATCCGGGAGATAATATCATCCCCCACGATGATCTCATGGTTATCTCATGAAATAGTTAATCGAATCTTGGTAGACAACGAAAGTTTGGGGAACAGATAAAGGTAGTCGGGAAAGCCCAAAACATGTAACTCGACAAGTGTTATTTATGGTCGTAAAGTCAACTTCGACTGTTTACAACATGATTCTGGGAAGATCTCTATTGAATGCCATGAGGGTTGTCATCTCTCCTTGCTACCTGTTAATAAAGTTTCATACCCTCAATAGAGTTGAACAAGTGCAAGGGGATCAAAAGAAGGCTCGTACATGTTATATCGCCTCTACTACATACAAAGGAATAGAGAGAAATGAGGAGTTATCTATAACTGACCTTTCAAAACCCCAACTTGTCGAAGATCTAGTGCTGAAAAAGTCGCACATAACATATGCTCTAAAAGAGAATGAAATTCAGAGCTAATCGAGAAAGTCACACGGATGATTGGGCCCAACACCCGTAACCTTGAAATTTTGCGGGGAGGATATGGATTTCAAGTCACTTGAAATCATACTGGAATTAGCCATTTACATTATATTTCCTTTATATATTTTTGCATTTTCACATTTTATCTGTTTATTTTGAATATGTTGTCATGAGATCCATATAATAGATGGAATTTCTCTATTCTTATATTTGTCTTACTGATACTCATAAATACGAATCTTGTAACAGACGAACCGTAAGAGCTTGAGGTACAATAGCGTCACTATGGCCAGGCGTGAAAGACAGACGAGCCGTAAGAGCCTGAGGCGCAATAGCGTCACTGTGGCCAGGCGTAAAAAATCAGACGAGCCGTAAGAGCCTGAGGCGCAATAGCGTCACTGTGGCCAGGCGTGAAAGACAGACGAGTCGTAAGAGCCTGAGGCGCAATAGCGTCACTATGGCCAGGCGTGAAAAATCGACGAGCCGTAAGAGCCTGAGGCGCAATAGCGTCACTGTAGCCAGGCGTAAAAAATCAGACGAGCCGTAAGAGCCTGAGGCGCAATAGCGTCACTGTGGCCAGGCGTAAAAATCAGACGAGCCGTAAGAGCCTGAGGCGCAATAGCGCCACTGTGGCCAGGCGTAGAAATCAGACGAGCCGTAAGAGCCTGAGGCGCAATAGCGTCACTGTGGCCAGGAGTAAAAATTAGACGAGCCATAAGAGCCTGAGGCGCAATAGCGTCACTGTGGCCAGGCGTAGAAAATTAGACGAGCCGTAAGAGCCTGAGGTGCAATAGCGTCACTGTGGTCAAGCATAGAAATCAGACGAGCCGTAAGAGCTTGAGGCGCAATAGCGTCACTGTGGCCAGGCGTAAGAATCAGACAAGCCGTAAAAGCCTGAGGTGCAATAGCGTCACTGTGGTCAGGCGTAAGAATCAGACGAGTCGTAAGAGCCTGAGGCGCTATAGCGTCACTGTGGCCAGGCGTAGAAATCAGACGAGCCGTAAGAGCCTGAGGCGCAATAGCGTCACTGTGGCCAGGCGTAGAAATCAGACGAGCCGTAAGAGCCTGAGGCGCAATAGCGTTACTGTGGCCAGGCGTAGAAAATCAGACGAGCCGTAAGAGCCTGAGGCGCAATAGCGTCACTGTGGCCAGGTGTAGAAATCAGACGAGCCGTAAGAGCCTAAGGCGCAATAGCGTCACTGTGGCCAGGCGTAAAAAATCAGACGAGCCATAAGAGTCTGAGGCGCGATAGCGTCACGGTGGCCAGGCATTGAAGACAAATAAACCGTAAGAGTCTGAGACGCGATAACGTCACGATGGCCAGGTGTTAAAGAGAAATAAGCCGTAAGAGCCTGAGGCGCGATAGCGTCACGACGGCCAGACATCTGAAAAGACTTGCCGTAAGAGCCAGAGGCGCAAAGGCGTCACGGCGGCTAGACATTTGAAAACAAACAAGCCATAGTGCTAGAGGCGCGAATAGGTCGTGACGGCCATACATTAGAAAAAGATGTGTCATGGTACAAGAGACACGAATGCGTCACGGCAGCCCGTCATCAGGAAAAGATTTATATAAAAGGGTTTGAAACGAAAAATACGCGAGCTAAGCCACGAAGAAAAAGTGCAAAAGCTTGAAGCGAAAAATGCGCGAGGTAAGCTAAGCACTCAAATAAGGGCTTGAAGCAAAAAATGCGCGAGGTAAACTAAACACTCCGATGAAAATTCGACTTCAGAGTCCAACGTGAGAACTTTACTTGAGGCTACGATATGAATAGATGTACTCTTCCGCAAGATTATATCTAGCGAAAGAGTGGGGAGCAATTGTTGTGACTGATAATAATAATAAATAAAAAGTGACAAAAAAGAGTAATTGGCGTTGGATTCAAACTCAACCTCATCTACATGGTTGTAACATTATCAAGATAAAAATCATAATATATATAGATAAAGAAAGAGAGTTTCAATCAGATACAAACTCATGTCTTTAAAAGCACAATCACCACCAACAAGGGAGGAGAGGTATGATTCGTGAAACTAAGTCTCTATTTGCTTTACAAAAATTCTGTCAAATTCTCTGTTTAACTTAAGTATCGGAGTGCTTACGTAGGGAAAAACTCATGCGCCTATCTGATCATTCTTTTTCTTATAGAATCTTTAGTGGCACGTGGCATAAAAATTAAGGCGAAGACGTCAGCAATTCGACACCACTGTTTCAGGTAACAACAATTATAAATATATAAATATAAATATAAACATGTAATAATTTAGTTAAAAAATGAATTTATATTTATTTTTATGTATTTATGAAAATTTTAATTTTTTTAAGAAATAAAATTTTCAAAAATTAAAAACACATTATAACCATGCCAATATATTATGAGTTTCAGTTAACTCTAAACTTGGTAAAAAAAAAAAGGCGACAGATGAGTTCGTTTCACGAAGAACATAAACAAAATCAATCTTATTTAACGTGAGATTTTACATTTATTATGTAAAATTTAAATTTAATCATTTATACCTGTGTTGTTGATATATATTAAAGATGTCTTCTTTGTTGTACTTCTACTTTTGGTTCATGACACTTGCAATCATCCCAACTTGAAGAGGTGTCACTGTGTCAGGGCCGAGCTGGCCCTGGCTAAGATAGATTGGTCGATGAAAATTTTTGTCTATGGTTAGGTCCGCGAGATTTATAATAAGTTGAAATTTTAAAACAAATCTATTTTAAATATAATTTAAAATATAAAATTGAATAATTAACAAATTGGTTCAAACTGCAAAAACTTTATCCAAAGTCCCGCTTAGTAACGCTATCAATGGACAAATCTGATTCCTAGACTCAAGAGATTAATTTTATGCTGAAATATTATCGAGATTTAAATATTTACAATTTATGTTAAAATTTTAACTTTATAAACGAAATTAAAATGATAATATATATATTTTTTAAAAATATTTATTCAAGTTCAGACCATATGTCCAAATTGAAGATTTTGTTTATATTTAAAAAAGATTTGATAAAAATATTAAATTTATTAAAAAGATTGGTGTGAAAAATAATTAAAAATAACTAAATTTCACATAATTTATACTAAAAGAAAATATAAATATACACCCAGATGATATTGTTGTTTAAAATTTAAAAATATATTAAATCATCTATAGTTTAAAACTTAATTAAAAATATTAAAAATTATTATTAAATATATTGTCAATATAACTTTTAAATTCTACAAATAAATTAAGTATGGTGGCACATAACTGATAAAAAACTAAAAAATAAATAATATAAACTTAAATTATATTGTTTAATAATCTAAAGAAATCTAGATAGAATTTGAAACTCGAATTATGGAATCAGAAAAATATTTGAGTATGTAAGATATTAGTACCATGCATGCATAGATCCTATGCAAACAACCCAACCAAAAAAATTCATAATAAATACAAAAATCAAATCTTAAATCTAAATCTTATTAAAAGTTATTACGCCAAGTTTTGATTGATTGTTCAGCAACAAATAATTCGTTCAGCATTATCTACTTTAATTATAAATAGTAATTGTAGTTTGCAATTTTCTTTATTTCAATGACCACAAGGCCCACAACAGTGACTTTATTTGGGCCTTCGCCGGTGGCAGATCCAAAAAAAAAAAAAAAACCAACGTGGTAAAAGGCTAATGCTAAAAGAGAACATTACATGGATTACTAATTATTATTTAATTAGTGGATTTTTTTTACTCCACTATTAATGGGTGAGATAATAATATATTGGTGTAAAGAAGGATAAAAGTTTGAAAATAAAAAGAGCTACAGATAAAATTGAAGCCTGAAAAATAAAATAAAAAAATGAAATTACAAATATTCAAATTTATCTCCATCATCCTTAAATTTTAATATTTAATATAACACTCAAAAGTGGTAGGACATGCAGTCATCAATGCTCTTTTGAGTGTTCAAATTGAAGCTTTCTTTCTTTTCCTGTTTTCATCCCAAAATTTCAAGTTTTTGTTTGAAAAAATAAGACTTAAAACGATAAAATATGACTTTTGGACTATGAACATTTTCTTACTTTTGATAGCTCAAATGTGATTACAAGCAATTAGAAACAAAGACATTTCTGTTTTTCAAATAATTTCATTTTAAGCGAACATTACGTACTAATAACAATTTCTTTATTTTCTGTTCAATAACTATCCGAAGAAGAGAGATTCAAATTACGAAATTAGACAATACTATCTTCCCTTATATCTTTATGTTTTTTTTTTAAATAAAAAAATATATCTAGCTGCATAAATTTATTTCCTAAATCCTAATGTTAATTTGCAATTGCCAGTCATATTGCCCCTTGCTTTCCTTTGCATTGTTTTTTTTATAAATATTTTATAACAAAGAGTAATTTTCAATTAAAAATATAAATATAAGAAATAATTATTGTAAAGGATAGAGTTGTTAATATCTATTTAAAGCAAGTAATGAAAACAAGTTTGTTAAATCATCAAATAACCCAAAACTGATTGTCAACTCCACCCAAAAATTTATCACAAAAAATGAAAAATAATCTCAGAAACTCAGACAGAGAACTCTTTCCTTGTCCTTTGTGTAACAGGTCTGGTGCAGGTACGTGTGAATAGTAGGTCTGCAGTTCATTTTCTACTGTGATAGATTTCTTCATTTGGTTTAGAACAGGAAAGAGATTACATGATTATACTGTGAGACGATTCCATCTCGTATTTATAATATTATTTGTATTTATTTATTAATAATTATTTTATTATTTATTTAATCATTATTCTTATAATTGAATTCGTATTCATTACTATTGTTTTCAATTAAAAGAAGTCATTTGTAACTGATTACACCGCCTATATTCGTAAACGATTTGACCCGTTTCTTGTTTTCTGGAGCTTCACCCAATTAAAAACTGAATATATATAATTAAGCGTGTCACTGCAGTAGAAGTCTATGATCGCTACTCTTTTTCTTCAGGGTCTTTGGATGGTCAAAGACTCAAGCTCTTCTTGACTATCATGAGCAAAACCAGTGAGATTAACCCGTTGATGAGATTTCACACACTACATAGTCTCCTGTTGAACCAATCAACCAAACGCGGAGACAGTTGCCATTTACTTAATTTCCTACGCCAAACTATCATCAGATATCCAAATACATTATGACATTCAAAAGCCAATAACAAAGCGTCTTTGAACTTTAAGTAATGAATCAAAGAATAAGTTAAACGATTTAACAAGATCAGATAGGAATTATTGTCCGTACATAATACGGTCATGAATGCAACTTGTTTTTGCAACATTTGTCAATGGGAAAAAGGGTTTTCACTTTTCAGTGGGTATATAGTGAAGAAACACGGAATCAAGAGAGACTTGGTTGTTGTGACTGAATCATACAATCTCCCCCGTATTTTTCGTGTTTAAAAATCGTAGCTGACCCCAAAGGCAAAGGCAAAAGCCAACAAGAGTAACGATTAACGAAACAAGCAAAAACTAGACTTTGATTGGACTAACTAGACGACTCGACTTTTACGATTATGCAATTAAACGAGAAAAAAAAAAAAAAAGGAAGAATAACTTCTAAGTACTTTCAATTTTTTTCCTGCGAATTTTTTTTAAAAAAAAAAAAACTTTAAACAGTAAAAATTATTATTTATAATTTAAAAACTACATATTCAAACTGTAACAATTAATTTTAAAAAAATTGCATATATAATTTTTTTTTCAAATTTCATAATATAATAATTTTATGCAATAAATAATTTTTTTGGTGATGATGTTTTCCGCACATTATACTTCACAAAACTTTATCCATTCATTGATTACAAATGCATACTATAAGGGTTATAACTTGTACTAGCTCATATCCCTTACAATTATAAGAAGAACCTTAGCTATAATTCCTTTCTTATATTTTCTGAAAAAAAAAATTGAATACGGGAACTGAAATATTAAATTTGTATAATTCTTAGGCTTTAAATGTGAAAACGTTATGATATGAATCAATGATTGAATTCGAATAATATTGATTATTAGTGGTATTTTCATATACGGCGGAACAGTCAATCTGAACTGAAAAAAAAAAAAAAAAACCTTTCCCACGTCCCACCCAAAATATACCCAAAACCGACAAATTAGAAAAAAAAAAAAAAAGAATACGTTCCTACGTGGCAGTAAAGCCTCAATCGTAGACCATGAAAATGGTCTCTTTCTTTCTTTCTCTCTCTCTCTTATGTTTCTGTAATCCGTATCTTCCTCTGGAGGCCCATTACAGAAAAGACCAAACGCGTCCCGATGAAGAATCTTGGAAATGTCCCTAAATCTTCACCATCTCCTCAAATACCCATTTCTCTCCTCTCCAAATTTATCCCAACAACGCTAAAACCCTACCAACCTGCCCAAAACAACATAACAGATTAACAGAAACAATCCCAACGTTGGCAGCAAAAGAAAGTCGGAGGAGGAGACCAGGTTTACCACGCCAGGATTGTGGCGTCCATGGCGTGGCTCAGCGCCGGGGTAGATAATGCTGGCTCTTGCTCCACCAACAAATTCCGCCACGACAAGTATTCTTCTCTCACGCTTCAAATCTTAGCCTTCGAGACTGCAAAAACCATGTCCCGCCTTGTCTCCTTGTATAAGTCCCTGTCTGATGATGAATTCTTGAATCTCCGGAATGGTCCCATGAAATCCCCCGGCGTTGCATATTTGAACTCCACGGATGAAATCTATCTTCTTGGCCTTGCGTGTAAAGAGAAGCTCGACGATCTCAATCAGGCTGTTGCCGTTGTTTCACGTTTGGGTAAAAAATGCATCGATGGAGAACTTAACAGGTTTGAAATCGCTTACCACAACATGAAACAGGGAATTATTAATGTCAGCAACCTTGATTTTAACTCCAGAAGCGTTGGGAAAACGATTGAGAAGATGGAGAAATACGCGAATGCAACATCTATGCTATACGCAGCTTTGGTAGCCCTCAACGAATTAGAAACATCAGAGAAAAAAATGCAGAAATGGAAGAGAAATGATTTCCCTGCCAAAAGATCTTCAGAAAAGACCAACATTGACTACTTCAACGAGAAAATGTCTTTCCAAAGAAAACAGGTTCGACATTTCAAACAAATTTCCCTTTGGAGCCAAACATTTGCTAAGAGCGTTGGGTTAATGGCTCGAATCGTCTGCGTCATTTACGCCAAAATATGCTCCATTTTTGGACCCTTTGTTCCAAGTCTTCCTTGCATAACCAAGAACAGACATTCCCACAGGCGCATTCATATCTCCAACCCGAAAACTTTACACATGAAGGTTTATCCTGAAGCCAATTATTGCCTCCTTGTAGATAAAGAGAAGTACATGAAACAGGCTTGCAAATCGGGTCCTATCATGAAAGCTTCCAGGATCAAACCAAATCCCACCCGTTTCCACAGCGGCGAACTATCACCTGAAGTTAAAGGCTTACGTTTCCTGATCTCAACTGTCACCACCATAACCGATAAAGTCTCCACCAAAAACGACAACATTGAGGAAAATACCAGGAAAAACCTAAGGCTGATACAATCGTCTCCAGCGAACACTGTAGGAGCAGCAGGGCTTGCTGTTCGTTATGCAAACTTAATCATCATGGCAGAGACCTACTTCTACTCAACAACAACCATCAGCGACGAAGCAAGGGAGCACATGTTCGAGATGTTACCAATAAGCCTGAAAAACACTTTGAGAGGGAAGCTGAAAAGCCATTGGAGCAAGGATGCCGAGGAGCGTGATGGGCAACACGGTTTGGCAGAAGGGTGGAGAGAGGCCTTGGAGGAGATAATAGGGTGGTTGGCTCCAGTGGCGCATGATACGTTGAAATGGCAGCAAGAGAGGAACTTGGAGCAACAAAAATTGGATGCAAAGCCGACTGTTCTATTGCTGCAAACATTGCATTTCTCGGATTTGGAGAAAACGGAGGCTGCAATTGTTGAGGTTTTAGTAGGATTGAGTTGTATATATAGGTACGAGAATCGGCGGGAGAGGCATGGTGCTGACAATAAAGCCAACTTTGGTAGATGATCATGATTAAGGGTTTATTTGAAGTAAGCTACTATTTTTTTTTTAATTTCAGATTAGATTTTTCTATTCTTTATTTTGTATAAATTAATATCCTTGATTGATTGATTCTTTTATGTTCTTTTATAAACTCATTTTAAAGATGAGAGAAAAAGAAAAATGTCAGATTAATTTGTATCGTGATTGTTTGGGAAGAATAATTAATTCACTCAAACATGTAATCAAGCCTATTAAACTTCTTTTCTTTAATTCAGTTTTTTTTTCCAAGAATTCAAACGTTTCATGCAGAGATTGAAAGAGAAGGGCATTTTAATACCACCAAAATTTAAATAAAAAAAAATCATGATATTCAAACCCAAAATGAACTGTCAAAAGACAGAATGAAGTCATGGATGCTTGCGGGTGCTGTGGTGCATACTCGAAGCTAGGTTCAGCATGGGCTTAGTACCAAAATATACCATCTTTCCTTGGAATTGGTTTTGGGTCAGACTGCCCCAAGTGAAACTAGGCTTTGTAAGCTAAACAATTTTCCTCCATTTAACTAAAACTTCGGAAGTCCCAAGGCCCACAAAGCTAGCTTTAGGCCTAATAGTAGTATTTATTAGTACAACTATCTACTTAGCGACTGAAAACACTACTTTATCCAATATCCTACAATTTATAAATATGCTACTTTATCAGTATTTGTAGTTTGTATCAATCCAGCCATGAATTAAGGTGGGGTATGAACTAATAGAATTTGGATCATATTGAAGCTTAGCTCATCTCGACCATAACAAATGAGTTATGAATTTATATTATGCATGCATACAAAATTTGGTAAAACTGAATTATGAATACTAATTAAAGGGTATTACACCAGGTTATGATGACTTATTTTAATGCTCAATCAGCTGATATTCTTTTCTTTTTGTAGAACATTTTGGAAATAGGTAGGTTATTACACTTGTTACGATTCATAAAGCTATAGCCAATCTATAGGGCCCAATATATAGTTAACATAGGCCACCAAAGCAGGTTAAAGTAAGATGTCCAAGCATCCGTCCAGGCCTGGTTGTCCACTTGCGAAATGAACTCCGAAAGTCAATTGTGACATGGTGTTTGGCAGAACCGCAGCCGCCTGATAGCTATTCTGCCAGTTGGCTGCTAATGGCCATATGAACCACCTGGCCAATGCACAGTCTGGTGAGAAAAAACATCTAAGACAAGTCATCATACGCCAGTAAGGGATATAAGAAAAAGAAACCATGAAGTAAAGAACAATCTGAACACTTTTTCCATTGCAGGCATAACCTTCATTCCATCTTCCTTTTCAATATCGATTCTTATTTTGCGAGACTTGCCTCGTCCACCAAAAACAATCAGGATCTCCAATAAATTTATACCTCTATTGTTGAAGACATCAACAATATTTTTCAATTTCATTTACTAAATTTCACTATCTCACCATTTTACTTCCATTCTTTTCAAGTATTAACAGTATATATTTGAGATAATATAACAATATCTTAAAATTTATGATTTGTACGTATTAAAATAATTTTATTTTTATGTTATAAAAAATAAAAATTATTATCCAATATACTATTAATAAAATTAAAATTATAAATAAATATTTTATTTAATTTTTAATTTTTAATATTTTTAAAAATTTATAAATATATTTTTATTTTATTGATGAAGTTTAAAATTTACATTAATATTACTTTGAATGATAATTAAAAAATAATATGTATGACACGATAATCGAAAAAAATTGGAGTAGGAAGGAATCATTGTGTTGACTTTTTTTTTTTTTTAAATATAGGAATAGTATGAAATTTTTATTTTTATTTTTGATAAAAAAATAAAAACAGGATAACATTAAAAATACCACCGGAGATCCTAAAACTCTGACCTTTCTTCATGCAAGCAGCTATATCTGACTTTGAATAATGTCAGCTACCGACTCTCAATTACTAAATAACTATAAACAAAATATATCCCATGATTGGTTGGTGGCTACGAAATTTCGTCACCATTTTTCTTCTAAAAAAAAACTTACATGCTCAGTTCGAGTGAGAAAATGCCGTTCGCCGGGATTGTGATTGAATCGAATGTTCAAAATACGATCAAATACATTCAAAACAGTAATTTATATTTCTTCTTTGTGTCTAATTGATTAAGACTCTTAAGTCAAGTATTAGATTAGCACATACAATACAATATTAAACGATTAATTATTGATTTAATTGATAAAGAGAGAAGTTTTTCATCATTGTCAATTAAGATTTAATTTTTATCGAAAATATCCATAAAAAAAATGAAATTTTTTGTTCGTAAAATCATCCATAAAAATTAAATCTAAATTAAACAAAATACCCCTCCCCTATTCAATAAATATAATTTTAAAATATTTGTAATCATATTATAAATAAATCAGTGTTATATTTCAATGTTTCAAACGATAATAAAAATGAAAAAACATGGAAAAAGTGACCATATTTCTTAGATTCAATAGTTT
Source organism: Firmiana major (assembly GCA_033439115.1). Taxonomy (NCBI): domain Eukaryota; kingdom Viridiplantae; phylum Streptophyta; class Magnoliopsida; order Malvales; family Malvaceae; genus Firmiana; species Firmiana major. The sequence goes on along the minus strand of CM065913.1, from coordinate 43,852,417 downwards.
CCTAGTTGCGGAGTAAGATTTGCTTTATTACTAGTCAGAAACAAAGGGGAAGTGGGCTATATTTGCAGCATTATAATGTATAAGTAAAAATTTAGGATTTAGAGAGTATGTTGGGTTTTCTTCTTTGTAGATAATGTCCTGACGACATGAATCATGAGAGCAGATTCAATATTTCAAAAACTTTGTTTTCTGTTATAAAAACCCATCCTCCATCGTAAGGTGGCCAAGCCTAAAGCAAACAGAAATGGCCACACAAACCACCATTCTGATTCTCCTCTGCCTCACTTTCCATCCATCGCTGGGTGGTTCGCAAGGCCTACCTAGGTTCAACAACAATACTGACCAGGAATCCCTTCTTGCATTTAAGTCTCAGATAAGTCATGATCCTCTCGGAGTTCTTGGGACATGGAATCTGAGTTCTTTCTTCTGCAACTGGACGGGTGTTACTTGTAATGTCACTAAACAGAGAGTTACAGCTATCGACCTTGAAAACCTTGGCCTAGTGGGTACCATTGCTCCTCACATCGGTAACCTCTCTTTCCTTAGTTATCTTAACCTTCAAAACAACAGTTTTTCTGGAAACCTGCCACAAGAAATTGGTCAGCTTTTTCGGTTAAGAACACTCATTCTAGGTTCTAATCAAATTCAAGGAACAATACCATCATCTTTGAGTTTCTGTAGAAGACTTTCTTATCTTGATCTGTCGATCAACAGGCTTGAAGGAACCATTCCAAATGAACTAGGAGCACTTTCAGAGCTTCAAGACGTATCTTTGATGCAAAACTTCCCACAGGCCCTATTCCATCTTCATTTGCGAATCTCTCCTCTTTGACGAATCTAATTCTAATGTCGAACCGCTTGGAGGGAGAGATACCAGAAGGGTTGGGTCGCCTTCCTTTCTTGATAAATCTTCAAATTGGCCTTAATAGGATTTCCGGTAAAATTCCATCCTCATTGTTCAATAGTTCCTCGTTGATTGTCATAGCCATGGCTGCCAATAGACTCACGGGTACCCTTCCTCCAGATATGTTGACTAACTTAACTAGCTTAACAACCCTTTACCTGGGAGCGAATCTCTTGTCTGGACGCATACCACCGTCCTTAGGCAATGCTTCAAACTTAGTTCGTGTTGATCTCGGAAATAACAGTTTCAGTGGCCAAATTCCATCTCTAGGAAACCTGCCAAATATTCAAATTTTGAGCTTACAGATGAATGAGCTGGTTAATGATGGAGCGGGTGGCATGGATTTCGTAACTTCTTTGGCAAATTCTACCCAACTTCAATTATTTTCTGTGGCCGAAAATCAGCTTACCGGTGAGCTCCCATCTTCTATCGGCAATCTCTCTAGACAACTTTCATTGTTGGTCATGGATCACAACTTTTTTGAAGGAAGCTTGCCTAGAGAAATCAGTAATTTGATCAACTTGACCCTGATAGCTTTCGAACACAATTCCTTAAGCGGAAGCATTCCACCTTCAATAGGTAATTTGCCAAGCCTGCAGTACATTTTCTTGCACAACAACAGATTCTCAGGATTGATACCAGAGTCTCTTGGAAACTTGACTTACTTGTATGAAGTTCATCTAAGCAATAATCTTTTAAGAGGGACTCTTCCGTTAACATTGGGAAATCTTCAGCGCCTTCAGTTGCTAGACCTATCAGTTAATGTTCTCAACGGAACCATACCCAGAGATATATTTGGCATTCCAGGTTTTGGAAAGATCCTGAACCTCTCTTTCAATTCTTTAAGCGGATTTGTTCCCGTCGAAATAGGTAATCTACAAATGATTCAAGCGATAGACATGGCAAGTAACCAATTATCAGGAGATATACCTGTCGCAATCGGAGAATGTTCAAGCCTGTTGTATTTGGATATGTCTAGAAATTCGTTTCAGGGATCCATACCAAATTCTCTGGCCAAATTGAAAGGAATAGAGTATATTGACCTCTCCTCAAACAAACTCACTGGTAACATCCCGACTTCTTTAGAATCTTTGAAATTCTTGCAAGTTCTAAACCTCTCCAGGAACCAACTCTTAGGGGAGGTTCCAAAAGCAGGGATTTTCAGAAATTCAACAGCCGTTTCTCTTTCTGGAAATCTCAAGCTTTGTGGTGGAGTAACAGATTTAGGACTACCAAATTGCATTTCTCCTGAGAAAAAGTCGGGTGGTTCGAAGTTGAAAATTGTTCTAATTGCGTTGTTTGCATCTGTCGCATTGATCTTGATCATCACCGTCTCCTTGTTAGCCTTTTGGTCAGTAAGAAAGCAAGATTCAGGCCTACGTGAGGTCGATGATGATGCTGAATCACTGGGGGGATATCCAATGTATAGGCATCACGATCTCAAACTAGCAACCCGAAATTTCAATTCAGAATGTTTAATCGGAGAGGGTAGCTTTGGATCAGTTTACAAGGGAGTTTTTAACGATGGAAGTTTGTTTGCAATCAAGGTCTTTAAAATGGGGCAACATGGAGCTTCTAAGAGCTTTCAAGCTGAGTGCGAAGCCCTTAGGAATATCAGACACCGGAACCTTGTCAGAATCATTAGTGTTTGTTCAACTGGCGATTTCAAGGCATTAGTCCTTGCGTTCATGCCAAATGGAAACTTGGAACAGTTAATTCACCCCAGAAGTGAAAACTGTGAGGTAGAAAAAGTTCTTGATATGAACCAGAGATTGGAGATAGCTCAAGATGTTGCCGCAGCACTGGAGTATTTGCATCATGATTGCGAAAACCCCGTAGTGCACTGTGATCTCAAGCCAAGTAACGTTCTCCTGGATGCAGAAATGTCAGCTCACGTTGGCGATTTTGGACTTGCAAGGATCCTACTTAAAAGTTCACCTAAGGCTCATCTTAGTAGTTCTCTCGGACTGAAAGGATCAATCGGCTACATGGCTCCAGGTAATGATTCTATTTACTGTTTCTAATTGTTATTTAGGTTTCATTCCTTCTATTAAGTCATCTGAAAGCTGATCATACCTAGCAATACAGAATATGGGATGGCGGCAGGGGTGTCAACTCGAGGGGATGTTTACAGTTTTGGCATACTAATCCTTGAAATGTTTACAAGGAAGAGACCCACTGACAGTCTGTTCACTGGAGACATGGATTTGCAAAAATGGGTTTCTATGCATCTTCCTGGTAACTTCCTGGATATTGTGGATCACGATCTTAAGCAAAATGAATGGCAGCCAGCATACGGTGACGCCATGGCCACAATTTTAAATATTGGTTTGAAGTGTGCAAGGAAATCGCCTGAAGAACGACCAGCCATGAGAGAAGTCTCTGTAATGATAAAAAATGTCAAGGCTAGCTTATCAGAGTAAGATAATATATCAAAAGAATCTGTATGAATCATCAAAATGAAAACGATGACTTTTTTATATGTTTTTCACATGATACTCGACTGTTTTTTCTTCGTGTTTAAACTGAAGAACAACCAAGACCCACCATGAGAGAGCATAGAGATCTCTGTAATGTTAAAAAACTGTAAGCTATAACATCAACAAAGGCAACGATTTTCTTAAGAATCAACTTGCTATGCGTATATAGTAATGTTAGGTATGGATTCAGATGATTCATACAACAATTTTTTTATAATTCAGAGTATTAGATATTTTTCCATATGACTTTCTGACTTTCATCTGCATAATCAAGACTTTTTTTGGGAATCAGAACGTTTTCCGATTGCTTTGATAAGCCGACAACATACAATTTTTCCTGGACTGCCTTATTTTAAGCCCAATGGTCTACATAATAATGAGATCAGGCCTATGAATTTAGCGGGCTGGACCTGTTTCCAATTCTAGAAATTTCAGGCAGCTTACATTGAAAACAACCGATTGAATTTGCCAAAAATGAGCCCGGGACAAAATAGAATTGCCCGGAAGGGTTTGGAACTGCAGAAGCGAAAATGCTCGTCTTTCTCAAGTAAAGGATCACAGGGTCGCGTATCAATCAGGGCCAGTAGTTCACATTTCACTCTCACTGCATGCCCAAACTTGATAACTAGAGTTGGGATAACGAGAGCTTCCTTAGGATTGCGACACGTGCACATGGAAACCAGACAAATGAATGCTGATTGGCTTGTATTTGCCACAATTTTTTTTTTCCGGCGTTGAACGGAGAAAGAGAAGTTTCTGGAGTTGCCATCCCTTTCGCTATCTTTTGATTCAATTTTACTTTGAGAGCGGTGCATCATCTGCTTCTGCCAAAGTCCCATACCATTTTGCAGACAAGGGATGGTATGAAAATAAAGTTCCTTAGCAATGTGCTTTGATGAAAATAAATTAATAATTTCAAACGTGATTCTTCATTGATACAGCGGGTATATAAATATATAATGATCAGAGCATCTGATCATGTATGTGATGTAACAAGTGGTAAAATTATATAAGTAACAGTAATATTTTAATTGTAAGGTTCTGATATTGAGAAAATTTATTACGATATATAAATAGATATTTAAATTTTAAAAATAATACTTCTTAATTCTTATAAATATTGTTTATTTTAATTTAAAAATTTTAGAATTTTGTTTAAAAAAAACTTCATAAATAAATATAAATTTTTACATAATCTTACAGTGTATTATCAGCTTAAACCCCACCCTCACAACAGCACAGACACAGTTCCGAGAAGCCTCCATTTGGTTTGCACCCAAAACTAGAGGAAGCTACCAGCCCATATATTATAAACCAAAACCAATGTCCGACTCACCAACTGCCACGCAAGAAAGCTCCTAATCTGAACGTATGGTCGTTAGCCAATTCGTAAGCCAATCCACAGGATTTCCCGATTCACTTTCTCCGCGCTCCAAAAACTCTACCCTATAAAGCCCCCACCAAACCAACTTCATCTTCAAAACACAACACTCCAAAAGCTGTTTTGAATTTTCTCAGTTTCGTTTCGTCCTGTTGCGGTTGCCATTTAAAACTTCCTAATTCTGATCTCAGCCGTCGAGTCATGGCTACTACTGTCTCAACCGTAGGAGCTCTTAACAGAGTGCCGGTACTATGTTTTTTCCCGCCTATTTTGGTTTTGTCTTAGTCATTACCGTAGCATCTCTTGACTTTGCAGTCCTTTAACTGTCTCTTTTTCGTTGTTTTAATCGTCTTTTAACTTCTGAGTCTTACTTCAATTAGAGAGGAAAATAGAGAAAGAAATGCATTTATAAATCTGTCTCGTCTTTTTCTTGCTTCCAATTCAGTTTGCATTTTGCAATCTGTAATTTTTTATTTTTTTTAGATTATAGACAATTAAGAAGAAGATCATAAGGATATGGATTCAGTTATTTTATCACAATCTTGTGGTGTTGTAGTAAAAAAGAGAGTGTCTTTGTTGCAGTTGAACTTGAATGGTTCTGGTGCTGGAGCATCAGTTCCAAGCTCAGCGTTCTTGGGAAACAGTCTGAACAAAGTTATCTCAAAGATCAGCCACCGGAAGGTTTTTCCCAAGAATTGCAAGGTTGTTGCTGAATATGATGAGTCACAACAAACCTCAAAGGACAAGTGGAAGGGACTTGCCTATGATGAATCTGATGACCAACAGGATATCACCAGAGGAAAGGGAATGGTAGACACTCTCTTCCAGGCTCCCATGGGTACTGGAACTCACCATGCCATCATGAGTTCTTGTGATTACATCAGTCAAGGTCTCCGCATGTAGGTGGCTAAGAATTTTCAGAAAAGCTGATGCAAATTTAAGAATTCGTGGAATTGTAGTGTGAGATTGAATTTTGAAAACATTGCTGAACTGTTTCTAGGTACAACTTGGACAATAACATGGACGGATTCTACATTGCTCCAGCATTCATGGACAAGGTTGTTGTTCACATTACCAAAAATTTCTTGAACCTGCCAAACATCAAGGTTTGTCCATAGAATGTGTTGAGAATTGTTTCACCAGCCATATCATTTTGTTGAATATCAAGAAAGTTGGATAATTTGTGAATACTTGTGACAGGTTCCTCTCATCTTGGGTATCTGGGGAGGAAAAGGTCAAGGGAAATCATTCCAATGTGAGCTTGTTTTTGCCAAGATGGGAATAAAGTAAGTTAATGTCTTTATTTTTTCCCTTTCTTTACATCAATGATTCAGGAAAACTGTTGAAAAAATGGGAGAAAATTTAAAATTGTGAGCCTATTTGTAGTTGTCTTGACGACATGTTTAACAGAATGAGTTTGCCTTGTTAAAGACTAGAACCTTCAAATATTCATTTAGATCCTTACTCTTTAATCTTATGACAATGAATATTCAGTCCCATTATGATGAGTGCTGGTGAATTGGAAAGCGGAAATGCTGGAGAGCCCGCAAAATTGATTAGGCAAAGGTATCGTGAGGCAGCAGACATCATAAGGAAGGGAAAGATGTGCTGCCTCTTTATCAATGATCTTGATGCAGGCGCAGGAAGGATGGGTGGAACCACGCAATACACGGTCAACAATCAAATGGTGAATGCTACCCTTATGAACATTGCTGATAACCCTACAAACGTTCAGCTCCCTGGCATGTACAACAAGGAAGAGAACCCTCGTGTTCCTATCATAGTTACTGGTAATGACTTCTCCACATTGTATGCTCCACTCATCCGTGATGGTCGTATGGAGAAATTCTATTGGGCCCCTACTCGGGAAGATAGGATTGGTGTGTGCTCTGGTATTTTCAGAGCCGACCATGTTCCTCGGGAAGACATCATCAAGCTTGTTGACACTTTCCCTGGACAATCTATTGGTAAGCCTTCCTCACCTGGAGGATAACTTCTAATAAGTGCAAAAATGATGTTGATGGGAGAATACTAATATCTTTATGTTTGTTGCAATTGCAGATTTCTTTGGTGCTGTCAGGGCAAGAGTATATGATGATGAAGTGAGGAAATGGATTTCAGAAATTGGAGTAGAAAATATTGGGAAAAGGCTAGTGAATTCCAGGGAGGGACCTCCAACTTTCGAGCAGCCAAAAATGACTCTTGAGAAGCTACTCGAGTATGGAAACATGCTTGTGCAAGAACAAGAGAATGTGAAGAGAGTTCAGTTGGCTGATAAGTACTTGAAAGAGGCAGCTCTTGGAGATGCTAACGATGATGCAATCAAGAATGGAAGTTTCTATGGTTAGACCCCTGATCCTAGAGGACTTGCTGATGGTGGATTTGCCTCTGGCTTTAGGATTATAAATAAATGTAACCAATAAGGGATGTAGGAAGATAATAATTGAGGTTTTCATAATTGTCTGGATGCAGGCAAAGCAGCTCAGCAGGTTAACCTTCCTGTCCCTGAAGGCTGCACTGATTCATCAGCGGCAAACTTCGACCCAACCGCCAGAAGTGATGATGGGAGCTGTGTTTACAATTAAAAATGTCCAAAAGAGAAAATTCTCTTCAGGAATGAGTGAGCTACTCTGTTTGATAGAGTAGTGTTTTGTAATTGTATATTTTAGAAGTCTTCTTCGCTTCTATAATTTAATCCCTACAGTTATGCAACTTAATTCTATAATTTAAGACCCTCAACTATGAACTCTATGTGCTACTTGTACAAAAATCAGATTGCATTGCATCCGTTTTCCAATTTCCGGAGGGCACCCAGTCGGCAAGCAAGGTACGGAATATTCTAAAATAATGCAGGAAGCCATTGGATTTGTCATTTGCGTGCTCACTTTGCCACTTGGGCTAGAAATTGGTCAGGAAATAATCTCAATGTGTTTGGACCAAGCCCACCTGATAACTCAATGTAGCTTCAAATGGGCTGGTCTCATTCGTTATATTTCTTCAACAGATTTGTGCTAAAAGATGTAGCTAGTACTTAAATGGACAGGTCCAACGCCCTTCCTCCAAATGTTTGCAGAAAATCTGTGGACTCGTATCTTCCGCCAACGCTTTACCAACATTCTTACAAATAAATTTACAATATAACGGAATCTGCATGTGAATTTTAATTCAAATGAATATTTTAAAAATGGGTATTTAACAAATCTAAAATTTAAATTTTATATAAAAAAATAAAAATTGTTTATTAAGTTTAATATCCAGGGAGGGAATGAAAGGTTTCAAGGGTAAGTGTAAGTTGATCCGATGATTAAGGCTTAATTTGGCTTCTACTGAACTTCCAGTACAAGTCTATAGTAGGGTCCCTTGAAAAAGAGATAAAAAATTTTAAACGTAAAATTACAATTTTATTAAAAAATATGTATTTTTAATAATAATATTAATTTCACGATATATTCGAATTAAAATGAACTAAAGTAATATTTTTTTTAAAATCATTTGAATAGTCCTCAAATCAAGTCAACCGAGTCACCGTCCTTTCTTTCATAAAATCAGCCGCATATGGGTTTGAAATTTGAACATTGAAGGTTCTTAATCGTTACCTTCGATCAGCGGAGTGGGTGGCTCACATTTTTCATCTAGACGATAAAAGATTCCCTCCTAAAACTGTCGTTCGAAAAATCGAAATTCCTTTGAAAATGCTTACCCATCCTCAAACTGTCAGATCATCCACCAGTCCCATCTCCATCGAGTAATTTTTTGGTTTGAAAAAAAAAAAAAAAAAGCTCCACATAACCTTAATCATGCCATTGATTCAATGAAATATCGTTTTAACCGCTGGGAACCTCAAGAATATGTGCTTAATTTTTAGTTTCCAACCCACAAACAATTTAAAAATTGGTGACTGTCATTTGTCAAACAAATTTCTTTCATTCGTTGACTCGGTCCAGTCCACCATTTACTATTCCTCAAAGGGCACGTTGATGTGAGCTAACCGGACAAATGAAACCTTCTTCTTTTCACAATATGAAAATAAGCCGCCACCCCCCTGCTCCTTTCTCGTCAAGACTTCACACTCTGGCTCGATATGGTCAACCGGAAACTCATTTTTCAAACGCGTCACTTTTTTCTCATCTAACTCTAACTCGCTTAGAAAAATTTCATCAATCTTAGGTTATAATTAGAAATCAATAATTATAAATAATTAAATATATTATCTATTTGAGCTGATGTAATTAAAACTGGAAATAATGTAGTCAAGATTATAATTAGATTAATTTTTTTACATGACTCTCTAGATAAATATCAATATCATGAGAAATGAAAAAAAATAATCATATATATACACATATTATTTATTTACGATATCCAATACTAATAGAATTTTAAAATTTACATGGATGAAAAAAATATAAAATAATCATAGTATGTATCACCATTATCATAATTTATAATAGATTTACATATTTTATATAAAAAATTAAATAATTAATATTCTTTTAAAAAATTAAAAAAAAAATTCACACTCTAATCTGAACCATCATTAAATTAAATTATAATAATTTATTTATTTGTTTTATTAAATCTTAAAATTTTCAATTAAAAGCGGTCTACTTTAAAGTTTTCTAACGTCTCTCTCGTTGCCTTAATATCTTTTGGCTCATGTGAGCGTTGGTTAATTTGATGACCAATAGCCGATGTTTGTGCTTAGAAAACAGAAACCCACTACTTTTCCTTTTATTTTTCGAATCTTTAAATTCCCTTCCAACAAAGTTTTCCAATTTCATTTCCTATTTGATCCAAGAGCGTTGATTTCACTCTTTCTGGTCCTTAACATGGCTTCCTTCCTTCCACTTCTGTCTACTCTCTTCTTCTTCTTCTTCTTCTTAATCCCAGAAGCTGCTTCTTCCCAACCCACGGAGCTCTTCTTTCCAGGATTCAGACACTCGAACTCCAACAACTTGACATTAACAGGAATTGCACAGATTGAGAAAAACGGTATTCTATGCTTAACCAATGACACCGGTCGTTTAATGGGTCACGCTTTTTATAGTTCTCCCTTCAGAATCAAGAACTCAACCACAGGCCAAGCTTTTTCCTTTTCTACTTCCTTTGCTTTCGCTATGGTTCCCGAGTATCCAAAGCTAGGTGGTCATGGCCTTGCTTTCGTAATTACCACTTCTAAAGATCTCAAAGCACTTCCAAGGCAGTATCTTGGAATCCTCAACGCAACTGATATGGGCAACTTCACAAACCATCTCGTTGCAGTTGAGTTCGACACGGTTCAGGATCTTGAGTTCCAGGACATCGACGACAACCATATTGGCATCGACATCAACAGCTTGGACTCAAATGCCTCGGTGACTGCCAGTTACTACACGGATGATTCCACGAAGCAGAATCTTACTCTCAAGAGTGGAAACGCAATCCAAGCTTGGATCGACTATGATTCAGTTGAAAAAGTCATCAATGTAACGATTGCACCAAATTCTAGAAGACCAAGATTGCCGATCTTGTCTTTTCATGTAGATCTTTCTCCTTTTCTTCACGAGTTCATGTATGTTGGTTTCTCAGCTTCAACTGGGTTACTTGCCAGCTCGCACTATATTTTAGGTTGGAGCTTTAAAATCAGTGGACAAGCTCAGGCTCTTGATCTATCTTCTTTACCTTCAGTTCCCAGACCACCAAAAAAGCAGATAGCTTTAACAGTTGGTGTCTCAGTTTCAGCTTTCTTTATTGTCGTAATTGCTCTATCCATTGCCATTTATATAGTTAACAAAATCAGGAACGCAGATGTGATTGAAGATTGGGAGCTGGAGATTGGACCACAGAGATACTCTTATAAGGAACTCAAGAAAGCAACCAATGGTTTCAGTGACAAAAACTTACTTGGGCGCGGTGGTTTTGGTAGAGTTTACAAAGGAAGGCTTCGAAATTCAAAGACTGACATTGCTGTCAAGCGAGTTTCTCATGAATCAAAGCAGGGTTTGCGTGAATTTGTATCGGAAATTGCTAGTATTGGCAGGCTTCGTCATCGAAACTTGGTTCAGTTATTGGGTTGGTGCAGGAGAAGAGGTGATCTTCTTCTTGTTTATGATTTCATGGCTAACGGTAGCTTAGATAGGTTTCTGTTTGATGAGCCAAAAACAATCCTGAATTGGGAGCAGAGATTCAGGATTATAAAGGATGTTGCTTCTGGGCTTCTCTATTTACATGAAGGCTATGAAAAAGTTGTGATTCATAGAGATGTCAAGGCCAGTAATGTGTTATTAGATGATGAGTTGAATGGAAGATTAGGAGATTTTGGCTTGGCAAGATTGTATGAACATGGTTCAAATCCAGGAACAACTCGGGTGGTTGGTACATTGGGGTATCTAGCACCAGAGCTCACCAAGACAGGAAAGGCCACAACAAGCTCCGATGTATATGCTTTTGGCGCACTATTGTACGAGGTTGCCTGTGGGCGCAGGCCCATCGATCCCAAGGCATCGCCTGAGCAATCAGTGTTGGTTGATTTGGTATGGGAGAAGTATATAGAAGGGAGGGTCCTCGATGTGGTGGACTCCAGGCTCAAAGGCCAATATGATGAAGGTGAAATGCTGATGGTGCTTAAATTAAGTCTAATTTGTTCAAATGATGTGCCTATGGCACGGCCTAGCATGAGGCAAGTAGTGAGGTATCTTGAAGGAGAGGCTGAGTTACCGGAAAATGTGAGGCCGCCGGGGGCATTTGACAGAGGGAGAGGTTTTGCAGAAGGATTTGATGCTTTTGTGCATTCTTACGGTTCCTCTGAATATGATAAAATGGCTTCATATTCATCCATGGAAACTGGTAATGTTGGTACTAGCTTTGCTTCTCTTTCTACCTCTCCACTCTCCGTTCGTAAAGAAACCAGTTAGACCGTGGAAAAGTATAACCAAAGGGACAATGACATTGATATTTCACTGACATATTTTGTTTTCTTACAATTTCTAGGAAAATATGCGTTGAAATTAATGAGGCCTACTTTAGTCTTTATCTCTGATGTAACATCTATTGTCGTTGTATAGTACAAATACGTTATTGTCCATAATTAAATTAATCAGTCCATAATTAATCGATATCTACCTGCTCCTTTTCTTCTTTTCATTTAAGAGGTTACACCGGAAAATATCCTCGAATTTCAAATAAAGTTTCATAAAAATGTTGGAATTAATATTAGAACCTGAGCTGCAAATTGACCAAAATTTAAGGGTAATTGAAATGAGTATGCGTAATCTAAATTGAGCAGAGTTGAGTTATATTGGTGGTACAGTATTAGGATGGTGGTACGGTATTAGAAAGGTAAATGGGTGGAATATTTGTTAAATTTGAAATATTTAATTAATTATCTCATTATTTTTTGTTTTATTACTCGAATCATATCCATAAAATATAAAAAATTGTTAAATGTTCGATCTTGTTAAATTATTCTTTTATTAAGTTAAATTTTGATTTTGATTTTTAAATTTAAAATCAATTTTAAAATAAATTATTAAAAAATTAAATTAATAAATTTAATTTAAGTCCTAAAATAAAATTAAAGTTAAAAAACCATATTATAATATTTAATGATTAATTTAATCAAATATTACATTCATAATAAATAATTTATAAATAAAAAATATAAATATCATATAAAAATTATTATTTCTAATCGGATTCGTATAACAGGTATCTTAAAATAACTACTTAAATTCGTAATATTTTACTATTCAAATCTGATTATATAATACTTTAATTTTACTTAATTAAGATAGATAATATCATATATTTATTTATAGAGTATCTATTACCATTCTTTGCACAGTTAATATCTTGAGCTTGGAAAAAATTAAGAAAAATTTTATTTGTAATCCAATTTTTGTTAAATACAAAGAGAAGTATTATTGCATAAATAAAATGATTATGAGGAAAAAAATTGTGAATTTCTCAAAATTTCAATTTCAAGATTCCATTCCAACTTTTGTGTCCAGTAAATTAAATGAAAGGACGAGCTGGTTTTAAAGACTAGTTGGTTGAATGTACGGAAGGCAAGACAAGACAAGTAGACTTTTCTTATGATTGAATAGTCAAAACATCCTCTACGTCAGGGTCCAGGCTTTCAGACCATTCATGCCCCTTCAGTACTTCACCACACTGTGAGCCGAGATTCTGAAACAAAATCTCAGCCGACCACGTTTCTTTGGTGATTTCCACTATGATGGATTTTCTGACTTTTTTTCCATACACAAAATCCGTTAATGCAGTTTGTCGTCAGTTGAAACGCAACAAAAGCTAAGCTTCCTGTACAAACATACATACATATACATATATATATATATTACAATTTTACCTATTATTAATCCGTCAATGCAGTTTGTCATCAAGAACTATGACAATAAAGGTACCGGCTATTCAAGAACTATGAAATACTAATATAAATTAGAATAGAGACAAGGTTGCTTTTAGCCAATTCTTGGAGGCCTCTGAACTTTTCCCGAAGGGTCAAGGTTCAATCGAACCCGTCCTTGATTGAAGTCCATGGTAATAAATGAATTAACTTCAACCACTTGAATCTGGACACTTGGCATGTCTTCCTTAATCTTTCTCTCTGCTTCCTCTGGGGTCAGGCCTACTAACTCGGGCCATTCCTTTTTTGGAGCAGTGTTTGATCCAAGCACATTCCCGAAAGTTCCTGCATCTCACACCCTATGAATGAGTATATACCAATAAATAACTCTCCCCTGTGAGTATAGTAGTATAGAAAACAATCCTCAATTGTCAAGTTAATCTAACAGGATCAGAATTGACGTTGCCTATCTGACAGCAACAGTGCTTTACCTTCCACGTGGTTTGATTATGCCTTTCGCGTAGTCTGATTACACTAACGACGAAAGGGTGACGTCGATGCAATTTGCTCCACGTGTTCTTCGTATATCCTGCAAAAACAATAGGAATCAGAAGGGACAGGGATTATTCCCTGCACGCGCACTCCGACGATCAAGTCAGTGATCGGGAGTTGGTGTATGTAAGAAAAGGGGTAAGTATTGCTTAAATCAAAGGGTTTAAGTGTTTCTCCCTGTTTTCCTCTTTTTTTTGGATCGGATCTCCTTTTTCAGAGAGCTCATCTGGTATTTATAGGTTCCTGAGACGGTTCGGGCTGAGACCCAGGCGCGTGTCTGGGCCGCGACAGAGTTATAGAGCACTCTGTCTCGCCTCGGGCCATGCAACTTGCGAGGAAGTAGTCTGGCGGCAGAGTATGCATGGAACCTCTACCGCTGTTGGTGCGGGAGACCTCTGCCGCTACGCTGTGCGAGGGACCTCTACCGCTGTCTAAGCGAGAGACTATGCCGCATGCTGTGCGGGGGACCTCTACCGCGGTCTGTGCGGGAGACGATGCCGCATGCTGAGCGGGGGACCTCTACCGCGGTCCGTGCGGGAGACTATGCCGCATGCTGAGCGGGGGACCTCTACCGCGGTCCGTGCGGGAGACTATGCTGCATGCTGTGCGGGGGACCTCTACCGCGGTCTGTGCGGGAGACTATGCCGCATGCTGAGCGGGGGACCTCTACCGAAGTCCGTGCGGGAGACTATGCCGCATGCTGAGCGGGGACCTCTACCGCGGTCCGTGCGGGAGACTATGCCGCATGCTGTGCAAGAGACTCCTGGTTGGCGGTCAGTTGTACGCTTGGATCCTGGTGACACGACCACCATCAATTGCTCCCCACTCTTTGGTAGGAACTTTTCCTGCGAAAGAGGATTCGGTTAATTAGATCTTTTATGCCTGGCCACAGTGACGCATAGCGCCTCAGGCTCTTACGGCTTGGTTAATTGTACGCCTGGCCACAGTGACGCAGAGCGTCTCAGGCTCTTACGGCTTGGTTAATTGCATGTTCGAATGTATTCGTGTATGCTGTGGTCTTAGCTCAGCCAGTGGCCACGCAACCGAATTGTCCGCTTTGGGTCTGGCCCGTTGGCAGCCTGCGTTCGCAGGGCCCGAACCAAGGGCGCTTTGGGTCTGGCCCGTTGGCAGCCTGCGTTCGCAGGGCCCGAACCAAGGGCAGCCCTCACGGTTTTCTTTTGTGTCTTTGAATGTATTTGTGTGAGCGTATAGTTGTTTAAGGCTTGATTACTGTGACGTGTATGCGTCTTTAGTTTTTATAGCCTTGATATTTTTATCGCCTGACCACAGGGACGCATAGCGCCTCAGGCCTTTGTGGTTAATCGTATATTTTATGCCTGGCCACAGTGACGCCTTGCGTCTCAGGCTCTTACGGCTCGGTTGAACTACGCCTGGCCACAGTGACGCATAGCGCCTCAAGCTCTTATGGCTCGTTGTTTGGCGGATTAGCACGGGGAATTGCAGGCCTAACTGCTTCGTTTCTTGGCCTATCCCGTCTATTGTTATTATTTGCCCCGGTCCGCGGACGGTCATTTCTTTTGGTCACGCGGAGGATAACGAGGTCTCTCGCTTCTCCATAGGAAGCGGTTGATCTTGCCCTCTCTGGCCAGTCTTTCTAACTGGTCCATCAAGTCTTTACACCTCTCTGTCGAGTGTCCGTGAGCACCATGAAATTCACAGTAGGTTTCAGGATTTTGGCCTACATCTCCCATCTTCTTCTTGGGGAATTCCAGTAGTCTCGCCCTCTCAATTGCTGCCAGTATTGCAATACGAGGCTCGTTCAGTCTGGTATAGCATCCATACCTGAGCCTGGGAGCTTTGTCTACTCTCACGGGTCTTTGGGAGCTTCTCTCAAGCGCGTCCCTCTCTCTCTTCTTTCCTTCTTTAGCCTCCCTGGGCTGTATCATTCTCATGACCTCTTCTTGGGCCACGTATTTATCAGCCCTAGCAAAAAGATCGGAGATCGTTAGAGGTTGATCAAGAGAGAGGGATTCTTGCAGCTTCTCTGAGCTTGTCCCTTGCAGCATCGCAGCCAAGGCTACGCCTACTGGTAGATCTTCCACTTCCAAGGTGGCATCTCGGAAGCGATCTACAAAGCTTTTCAAGGGTTCTTTATTCCCTTGTTTAAGCGTGAGTAAGTAGGTAGCGTCTTTCTTCCTCTGGCTGTGAATCATGAACACTTTGAGGAACTCATTTCTCAACTCGTCGAAAGAGGAGATTGAACCTTCGCTCAGCCCGTTAAACCATTTCAGAGCGTGCCCGGACAATGTGAGAGAAAAAGCTCTGCACATGATTTCATCCTCCCATCCATGAAGCAGCATGAGGGATTCATAACTCTGAATATGGTCGTAGGGATCCGCTTTGCCGGTATAAGTAGCCATAGAAGGCATTTTGAACTTCTTTGACAAGGGTTTGTTCATGATCTCCGGACTGAATGGGATCCTCCTCCTTTGTCCGTCATCCGGAGACACTAGCCTTTTCTTCTCGAGGATCCTTTGGACGACCTTCTCCACGTCCTCCGACCCTCGAGCTGAGTAAGGTCCTGTCCCTTCCGGTCTAGAAGAGTCCGATTGGTAAATACCTCTTCCAGTACCTCTGACTACGGGACTTGATATCTCGGGACCTTCTTGTGGGTCAAAATCTCCTTGTCTTCGTTGCTCCCCAGCTCTATGTGCCCTTAGGTCATGTTCCAACTCCACAGGGGATGAACTGCGGCAGGTATGGAAACTCTGCCGCCTATGGGCTGCGGGAGAACTCTGTCGCCTGACAGCCAGAGGGGAAGTCTGCCGCACATTGGGCAGAAGTGAACTCTGCTGCCTATGGACTGCGGGAGAACTCTGTCGCGTGGGAGCCAGAGGGGAAGTCTGCCGCACATTGGGCAGAGGTGAACTCTGCCGCCTATGGACTGCGGGAGAACTCTGCCGCTGAGCGGCGATAGGAGAAGTCTGCCGCACATTGGGCAGAGGAGAACTCTGCCGCCTATAAGCAGTGGGAGTGCATCGTCTCGCATGCGATGTAGGATACCTCTGCCGCATGTTGTCCGTGGGAGAGTTCTGTCGTCGTTGAGCTACGGGGGAACTCTGCCACACAATCGGCGAACTCTGCCGCCTGGGAGCTGAGGGTGGACTCTGTCGCCTGGGAGCTAAGGGTGTGCTCTGTTTCGCTGGATTGGCAGTAGCGTTGTGTGGCGTTCCTGCCTCTTGTCCAGCGTTTACCAGGCTGGAAGGCTGACCTCTCTCATAGGTCTGCCTAGGAGTGCTTTCCCCCACTAACTGCTGTACTTCATGGGGTAAGCTGAATTGGGGGAGAGCCTCTTTGAAGAAGCTCACCATGGCTCTCAGGGCTGTCGTAGCCTCTTCATTTTTGCGCTTCAGGGCGTCGAATTCTTCCAGGGAGACTAAGGGTTCTGCTTGAGCCCTTTCACTGTGTCTCTTCCTTCGTTCCAATCTGGAAGGGGGACTTACAGAATTCCGCCCTCCTGTCAACTCTGCTGCCGAACGCGTCCTCCCCATTTTGATAGAGAACCTGACTTTTTGTCCAGATTCCCACAGATGGCGCCAATTGATGTTGTCTACCTGACAGCAACAGTGCTTTACCTTCCACGTGGTCTGATTATGCCTTTCGCGTAGTCTGATTACACTAACGACGAAAGGGTGACGTCGATGCAATTTGCTCCACGTGTTCTTCGTATATCCTGCAAAAACAACAGGAATCAGAGGGGGCAGGGATTATTCCCTGCACGCGCACTCCGACGATCAAGTCAGTGATCGGGAGTTGGTGTATGTAAGAAAAGGGAAAAGTATTGCTTAAATCAAAGGGTTTAAGTGTTTCTCCCTGTTTTCCTCTTTTTTTTGGATCGGATCTCCTTTTTCAGAGAGCTCATCTGGTATTTATAGGTTCCTGAGGCGGTTCGGGCTGAGACCCAGGCGCGTGTCTGGGCCGCGACAGAGTTATAGAGCACTCTGTCGCGCCTCGGGCCATGCAACTTGCGGGGAAGTAGTCTGGCGGCAGAGTATGCATGGAACCTCTACCGCTGTTGGTGCGGGAGACCTCTGCCGCTACGCTGTGCGAGGGACCTCTACCGCTGTCTAAGCGGGAGACTATGCCGCATGCTGTGCGGGGGACCTCTACCGCGGTCCGTGCGGGAGACTATGCCGCATGCTGAGCGGGGGACCTCTACCGCGGTCCGTGCGGGAGACTATGCCGCATGCTGTGCGAGGGACCTCTACCGCGGTCTGTGCGGGAGACTATGCCGCATGCTGAGCGGGGGACCTCTACCGCGGTCCGTGCGGGAGACTATGCCGCATGCTGTGCAAGAGACTCCTGGTTGGCGGTCAGTTGTACGCTTGGATCCTGGTGACACGACCACCATCAAGAATAGATGTCTGATCATTTGAATAATCAAATTTGAGAACTATAGATCTGAGAAGAAGGGAAGCAAACGACTTACTTGGTAAGACTGGAGTTGAATCTGTTAATTCACCAGGTTGATTTTGTGAGGATTCAGTTTGCTTGTTCTCAGCCATGGCAAAAAAAAATATTGTTTTGGTGAATTGTGAAGGGGCAAGGGAAACTTGTTTAATTGTCCTCTTCCTTACGACTTTATCAAGTTTTAAATCTTTGGTTTTGCCACATGGAGAAAGTTCCAGGCCACTCCTTGGACATGGCTGGCATGGAATTTGATAATTACTGTGCGTTACAAGAATGTGCCTTTCCTGGCAGGCCGGCCTCTTAAGGTTGACTCTCTTACACGATACAGTATTTAGCAAATGCGGGGACAATGGCCCAAAGGTATGAACCTTCAACCTGTGAATCCACACATTTCGGCATTCATTCAAACCAAAAAAGAGCTCTGGAATGAGTTGAGTTTACTGAATTATCTTTGATCATATTATTGGGCTCTTTCCGGAATTCAAGCTGCCAAAGGCCTAAATTCGCATTTGTCGCCATGCTTTGAGCTCTCTTTCAAGAGTCTTGCAGTGCTTTGAGACATTTCTCTCTTCCAATTACACTGTTGAAAGAGAGATCTCCGAGGATTAAGAATGCTACAAACAAGTTCTTTCACAATCTAAAAGCTCTTCTTTCAGTGTCATTACAGCAGACTTTGAGTAGACGAAACGCAAACACAATCCACATTTTTCCGGACTTCTTAGTATGATAGTGGCTTAAAATATCACGAAATTTCAAATACCATGCACTTGTCCTTAATCACGTTTCACGAATCACTCACTTTCAAAAGTAAATAACGGGAGCCTAAATCCTTCAAACTCCCTACTAAAATTCTGATAACAATTCTTTATTTATTATCTGAGAAAATAGCAATGTAAGCGAAACATGGTTATACAAAAATATTCTACCAACACATGTTCTATGGCAAACTTGCAAACTGGATCAGCCATTTTCAAAATCACAAACAATAAGATTAATGGGACTTTATGGCATTAACCTGCTGAGCAAGTGAAACTTGAGAGTGGAAACCATAGCAGACACTTTAGACTACTTTACCTGCTCAAAATTAAGTTGATGCTGGTCTGCTTCACATTTCACAATTGCAGAAAACACATAGATACAAAAAACACGAATAAAAGTTTTACGAGTATGCTAGTCTGAAGGAAACAGAGACTGAACCTTGGCCCCAAAGTTCTATTACAATGTCTAAATAGCAGAAAAGGCCTTTGTCTGGGAATATCTACTCGAAACAATGCATTGAAATTTATTAAAAATTCTGAGAAAAGCATGCAATCATCGACCTCCTGAAACTAGAGACTCTGCAACAGATGCTGAATGGGAGAACCCCTTGCAAATAGAAGATGTATATGACATTGGAAAATCATCAAAGCCTTCTCGATGGGCAAACGTTAGGCCACTGGAAGAGAGAGCAAGTGATGATATTTCTGGGAAAGGAACATCTCCTTCTAAAAACTGAACAACTTGGCGCATGGTTGGCCTTGCTTCAGGCTCTGAGTGGGAGCACAGCAATCCAAGCTTTAAGACCAACTCAACTTCCTCTGCTGCATAATCTGTACCCAAATTTGGATCCTTTGCCTCAAGAATATCACCTTTGTTCCAACAGGAGAGAACCCGGTCAACCAAAATTGCATCTTCTGCGGGAGACTGTGCCTCTATTGGCCTTCTTCCACAGGCAACTTCAAGCAAAAATGCACCAAAAGAGAATACATCGGTGGCTGGTGTAACTTTTCCAGTTCGAGTATGCTCTGGAGCCAGATAACCAAGAGTTCCCGCAATATGAGTTGTTTGTGGATCTGTTCCATGATCATATAATCTAGCAAGGCCAAAATCTCCCAATCTTCCATTTAATTCACCATCCAGCAAAATATTGCTAGCCTTAACATCTCTGTGAATCACAACCTTCTCCCATCCTTCATGTAAATACAACAATCCTGATGCTACACCTTTGATGACTCTGAATCTTTGCCTCCAATTCAGGGTCACCTTTGGCTGGTTATACAAGTACTTATCTAAACTTCCATTAGGCATGTAGTCATAGACCAAAAGTAGCTCACCTTTACGCCGGCAATATCCCAAGAGTTGAACTAAATTTCGGTGACGGAGACGACCGATACTCGCAATTTCTGCTACAAATTCCTTAATCCCTTGCCTGGATTCATGTGAGACTCTTTTCACTGCAAACCCAAGTTTACTGCTTTGTAGAACCCCTTTATAGACCTTACCAAATCCACCCGTGCCCAATAGTTGCTTGCCTTTGAATCCTTTTGTGGCAATATATAGATCGTTAAACTTGAATCTATGAGGCCCATACTCAAGCTCCCAATCTTCAACAACTTCAGCAAACTTTCTCTTCCTTATTATGAAATAAACAACACCAGAAATTGCTGTTAAAACCCAACTCACTAAAATCGAAGGCAACCCAATTGTAAAAAATCTTGATATTTTTTTTGGTCCTAAACGAGGAAGCTTTGGAAGTAGAGACAGGGTAAGCTCTTGCGCCTGACCATTCATCTTAAAGCTCCAACCCAAAACATAATGAGAAGTGGGAAGAGTAGCAGTTGATGATGAAAAACCAACGTACATCTCTTTGTTAACGATTGGAGAAAGATCACGAGACAAAGATAAAAGTGGACTCTTGGGTTTAGGAACATTAAATGGAGCTAAAGAAACATCCATTCTCTTCTCTAGACCATGATATTCGACCCAAACTCGCATCTCTTGTCCACTGACCAGCGTCAGGTTTTTAAACTTACGGCTGCCATCCTCATAATATCCAGCTGATAAAGATGTATCGGACTTCAACCCATTAATATCAATCCCAACGTGATTGTCATTAATGTCCTCAAACTCGGTACTTTGTGTCGTATCAAGTTCTACAGCAACAACATGATTCTTGGCATCGCCATTGTTGGACACATTGAATAGTCCGAGAAAAGTGCCTGGAAGAGCTCCAGGGAGGCCTCTGGCTGGCGTTATTACGAAAGCAATTCCGTGACCTCCGGCATTTTGATATTCAGGAACGATAGCAAAGGCAAAGGTCGTAGAGAAGGAAAAAACTGAACCGTTCGTTGAGTTCTTGAAGTTTACGAGGCTAGGGTAGAAAGCATGACTTTTTTGTTGCCTAGTTTCATTGGTAAGCTTTAGGAGTCCATTGGAAGTGACTTCTGCGATGCCATCAAGGCTTAGATTAGCCAAACGGAATCCATTGTAGATGAAATTAAAATCACCGGCGGCTGCTAAGCTTATCAGAAGAGTTAGCAGAATTACTAATTTGAAACTCATGGCCAAAAATCTGCTTGCTCTGTTCTCAGTATCTCTCTGTCTTTGATTTTCTTTGCCTTCTATTTATTTCTCGATCTGCAATAGTGCCTGAGATTAGTATGAAAGCTCATAGAATCTCCATCCAACAGCTTTGACCCGTTATTTTGATAAAAGTAATCAAGTAAAGTCATCTTACTAAGTGTAACCCCAAAATAAGTCACCATACCAAAAACAAAAAAAATCAAACTTTACTTTGTTACTTATTGTAATAAAATAAAACCTGTAAACTTAATGTAGACAATATTTAAATAAGTTCATGAATTTTACACAAAAGTAAAATATATATTTTGATATGTTATTGCATGAACTTCGAGTTATTAATTTTTTTATTTTTTTATTATTATTATTATTATTATTATTATTATTATTATTATCTCATTGATAAAATATTCAATTTTTTGTTAAAATTTTTAATTGGATGATTTAATTAATAAAAATGTTTAATTAAACTTATTTGAATAAAATTAATGAATATAATTATAGGGAAATAAAAATTCATAATCACAATTTCATGCAATAAAAATAAAAAAATTATTTATATTCTTATTAAAATAACTTTAAGTATAGTTATCCTATATTTCACTAGTATAGTTTTTTGACTCTACAGACGAGATTGGAATTATGACATGTGTTTTTTAAATATATTAAAAAAATAAAAAATAAATAGAATAAAATATGTATCATGATCTTAAACTCACTTATGAAATCAAAAAAATTACACCGACGATATATAAGATATTTATCTTAATTTAAGATATTTAATATAAAAATTACTATCTAATATATTATCAATTTTAGGACTATAAAAGCAAAGATAAGATACAACGCATATGTTTTAAATATATTAAAAAATATTTAAAATATAATATGTATCGTCATATTAACTATATAAATAAAATTTAAAAAAAAATTATTTATAATTTTTTAAATAATAATCTTTAATATTAAAATCGGCAACAAAATACTCCGTTTATGCAGTAATTAATTTGATAATCAATCATGTTAATTTAATAGAAATAATTATCTTATAGTAGTCGATATTGCAAGAAAAACTTAATCTTTTGACATTTGAATCTGCTGTCTCACAGACAAGACCACCGTATTAATTCGACGCGGATTTCACCACGCAATTCTCAAAGATTATGTCAATTCGACGCGGTTCTTTCATTCAAAGTCCACCAACCACCATCATGTAAGTTTCCGATTGATGGGATTGGGTCGGAAGCGACAGTGGTCCAGTTTAAGTGGAATGCTTTAACCTTCTGAAAAAATTTTGAAATTTTGTTTGGGAGGTGTCCACTTGAGTTTCATAATAACTTTACAATGTTTGATGAATCTCTACCATCCGAATCTTAAAATATGACTTTAATTTGAGCATTTTCATATAATTTAGTTGATGGGACATTCCTTCATTCATCTTCGTTTCTATGCTTCATGAACTTTACCTGTCAAAACTCTCTTTCATAATCTCTTGTATTATCACTCATCATTATGACATACTCAAGGCACACTGATACATATGTTTTTAGTTTAATACAAAGCCGACGATATATGTCATATGGTAATAAAGAGATTATGCATTTTTCTTTTCAGATTGTAAGTGGTTGTTATCACTTCTGCAATTGTTTTCTAATGTATCCTTGTTGACTCCAGCCAACTAAGGGTTTGATCTTATCTCTTGTAGCATTCTTGTTTTACCTTTTGATCCTTCCCCCTTTTAACAAGTTCATAAATCTTTTACAGGCCAGAGGATGATAAAAAGGCATTGGACAAAGTTTCCATCTTTTTCGCCACTCTCGGTAAATGTTAGAAGTTAGAACTTGTACCCCATATGTAGAACTGTGCTCACTTAGGTGTGGCCCTTTCTTTTCAGAGTCAAGTAGAGGTTGATGGCAAGAAATCTTTGGGCCTGAGTAATTGTACATACATATTTATGGCACTTTGATCTCATTTAGTCTCATTTGTTTCTAAGAATTCCTTATGCGTTGACTGATAAGAAGCAACTTTTTGTTTCTTTTATTTTTCTGGTTCAGAGATGGAAAGAACTTTGTAAATGTTGGAACAGACTGTGGGCTAACCATAACTGGGTTTTACTACGTTTGCTTCTCTCGTAGCGATGGTTCTATCAATGGCTTCCTTTAAACCCTAATAGCAGGCGTATGTAATTTTCATGGTCTTCCATATTTTTGTTAGTTATTTTATTCTTTTAAACTCGTGTCTCATTCACCAAATAAGACTGCAACCTGGAACTCTGATGAATGCTTATATCTTTTGGTTGAAGACCAGAATATTCAATAAACTAGATTATACTATGTCAAATTGCATTTGCCCCAAATTTCGAATTCAATGTCTAATTAGCAGAAATCAAGGTCATTGTCTAGGAATACCTATACAAAGGAATGATTTAAAATTTAATAAAAATTATGATAAAAGCTTACAATCATCGACCTCCAGAAAGTAGAGACTCTGCAACAGAAGATCGGGCAAAATCATCAAAGCCTTCTTGATGGGCAAACGTTAGGCCACTGGAAGAGAGAGCAAGTGATGATATTTCTGGGAAAGGAACATCTCCTTCTAAAAACTGAACAACTTGGCGCATGGCTGGCCTTGCTGCAGGCTCTGAGTGGGAGCACAGCAATCCCAGATTTAAGACCAACTCAACTTCCTCTGCTGCATAATCTGTACCCAAATTTGGATCCGTTGCCTCAAGAATATTACCTTTGGACCAACAAGAATACACCCGCTCAACCAAAATTACATCTTCAGGTCGAGATTGTGCCTCTATTGGCCTTCTTCCGCAGGCAACTTCAAGCAAAAATGCCCCAAAAGCGAATACATCGGTGCACGGTGTGGCTTTTCCAGTTCGAGTATGCTCTGGAGCCAGATAACCAAGAGTTCCCGCAATATGAGTTGTTTGTGGATCTGTTCCATGATCATATAATCTAGCAAGGCCAAAATCTCCCAATCTTCCATTTAATTCACCATCTAGCAAAACATTGCTCGCCTTAACATCTCTGTGAATAACAACCTTCTCCCATCCTTCATGTAAATAAAACAACCCTGACGCTACACCTTTGATGACTCTGAATCTTTGTCTCCAATTCAAGGTCACCTTTGGCTGGTTATACAAGTACTTATCTAAACTTCCCTTAGACATGTAGTCATAGACCAAAAGTAGCTCACCTTTACGCCGGCAATATCCCAAGAGTTGAACTAAATTCCGATGACGGAGACGACCAATACTCACAATTTCTGCTACAAATTCCTTAATCCCTTGCCTGGATTCATGTGAGACTCTTTTCACTGCAACCTCAAGTTTACTGCTTTGTAGAACCCCTCTGTAGACCCTACCGAATCCACCAGCACCCAATAGTTCCTTGTCTTTAAATCCTTTTGTAGCAATATATAGATCTTTAAACTTGAATCTATGAGGCCCATACTCAAGCTCCCAATCTTCAACGACTTCAGCAAACTTTCTCCGCCTTATTATGAAATAAACCGCAATTGAAACTGCTGCTAAAACCAAACTTACTAAAATCGAAGGCAACACAATTGTCAAAAATCTTGATTTTTTCTTTGGTCCCAAACGAGGAAGCTTTGGAAGTTGAGACAGCGTAAGCTCTTGCGCCTGACCATTCATCTTAAAACTCCAACCCGAAACATAATGAGATGTGAGAACAGTACCAGTTGACGATGAAAAACCAACATACATCTCATTGTTAACAATTGGAGAAAGATCACGAGACAAAGATAAAAGTGGAGTCTTGGGTTTAGGAACATTAAATGGAGCTAAAGTAACATCCATTCTCTTCCCTACACCATGATATTCGACCCAAACTTGAATCTGTTGCCCACTGACCAGCGTCAGGTTTTTAAAATTACGGCTGCCATCCTCACAATATCCAGCTGGCAAAGATGTATCAGACTTCAACCCATTAATATCAATCCCAACGTGGTTGTCATTGACGTCAGCAAATTCGGCATTTTGTATCGTATCCAGTTCTACAGCAACAACATGATTCTTAGCATCGCCATTGTTGAACTCATTGAAGAGTCCGAGAAACCGGCTTGGAAGAGCTTCAGGGAGGCCTCTGGTGGGTGCTATCACGAAAGCGATTCCGTGACCTCCGAGACCTGGATATTCAGGAACAATAGCAAAGACAAAGGTCGTAGAGAAGGAAAAAACTGAACCGTTCGTTGAGTTCTCGAAGTTTACGAGTTTAGGGTAGAAAGCATGACTTTTTTTTTGCCTAGTTTCATTGGTAAGCTTTAGGAGTCCATTGGAAGTGACTTCTGCGATGCCATCAAGGCTTAGATTAGCCAAATGGAATCCATTGTAGATGAAATTAAAATCACCAGCGGCTGCTAAGCTTATCAGAAGAGTTAGCGGAATAGCTAATTTGAAACTCATGGGCAAAAATCTGCTTGCTCTGTTCTCAGTATCTCTCTGTCTTTGTTTTTCTTTACCTTCTATTTATTTCTCGATTTGCAATAGTGCTTGAGATTAGTATGAAAGCTCATAGAACCTCACATCCGACAGCGTTGACCCGTTATTTTGATAAAAGTAATCAAGTCAAGTCATCATACCAAATGTAACCCCAAAATAAGTAACCGTACCAAAAACAAAAAAAATCAAACTTTACTTGGTTACTTATTGTAATAAAATAAAACCTGTAAACTTAATGTAGACAATATTTAAGTAAGTTTGTCATGACCCGAATTCTTTATATTTATATCAATAATTTTCATACATCACGATTACACATATGGACAGTTGGGTTATGAATCGATATCAGTCGATCACTCCCATATACTTTAATTCATTCACTTCTTATGCATCCATAATAAGAAGTTGTACTTCTAATAATTTACATAACTTTTACGTTCGTTTACATTGGTTTACATCTCAGTATTAATATAAATACATCACTGTACCCTGTCATATTTAGATACAAAAAATTTCAAAAGTGTGTATACCTTTCGTGATGTGATAACAGCTGCTAGCGGAAGGAAAATACATGAATCTACCATAGAGCTCTCAGAAACACTGTGGCTAATCTGTGGAAAGATGAAAAAAGGGGTGAGCTAACGCGCTCAGTAAGGAATAAATGAAAGTAGGTAGATAACCATACTATCTACGATGCTTATAATGCATGGTTTATGCTGAAAATCCATAACATTCACAAAACCATTATAGTTAAAACACATAGCAATTTACTGCTCAAAAATCAAATGTCAAAACTCGTTCAGAGTAAAATATTTCTGTGTTCAGTATTGAAACTCACATTTAAATCATGTTCTCATTTTAAATGGTTTTCATCACATAAATCAAATCACAATTTGTTTCGTTATAGAAACCAATAAAATCAGGTGAGACTAGGCAGGGATCCACACAAATCCATAAGACATTTGGCCAAAGTCCGAGACCCCGAGCTATCACTAGCTAGGTGTGCAAGGGTATCTCAAAGTCCGAGGAGGGGATTAGTCTATCCATCGGCTCCTATCTAAAGACTATCACAAATCAGAGAAATGACAAAGCATGCTCGAGTCCAAAGACGCAATCCTCACATCCCATAGTTGCACGGTACAGTGTACTCCATGTTGTCTACACGGTACAGCGTACTCCATGAATCACAGTACAATTACCACATAGTTGTAGATGCCTGAGTCAAAAGCTCACCACCCCAACCAAATAAATTATCAACCATAGCCTGTCGTCTCAGATCTAGTGCGAGCAAGTCAGTGTGTGAGGTCCTGCCTACCACAGGCGACCCCTCTGGGCCCCTGCTGCGACAGCGCCTCCCACTCAACCCGAGGGCTTCAGTACGATCTCAATCAGAAATCACGACAGAATCCAGTGCGAGCAGTACTCCAGCACGGTCTATACAGATGTAATACCAAAATCAAGTGAGAGCGAATCTGGATAAATCCACAGATCTCATCATAACTCCAACATGATTTCACACACACAAATAGACAGTTGGCTCTATTTCCCACAACAGTGGTAGTCAAAATCGAGTGTGATACGCAAAACGGTGCAAAACACACATTACATAAAAACATGCAATATAATGCATACTGTCAAATCGTGAGCCAGTCTATCATTTTGGTTTCACAAAACCTCTTTTCCACATGTAAAACATCATGTTCATGCACTTTATGCATTTTCAAATTTTTCCCCGGGTCTAGGGGTATTTTCATAATTTTTTCATATTTAGGTACTATCCAGAAATTTCATATTCATACGCTATACGGAATTTAAGTGTATGTAAACGACGATAAAAATACATACAGCTATCTCAAAGAGCTCGCAAAAATCCCTTACCTCGGATCACGTAGTGTGACCTCTCTTCCTCCGTGCTGTTCAAATCTCGCAGTCCGGTCAACTCTCAATATGACTCTGGAGCTGCATTTAACCACTCACTGGATTAATTACACGTTTCCTACTGTATTTCACATTTAATACAGTTCATTTCACTTAAATGGGCCCGTTTACTCTTAATGGGCCTTAACACTTTAATTGGGTCTTAATCCGTATTAAACTCGTTTCCCCGTATTAATTTCCTTTATCAGGGTCTATCGACTCATTGAGCCTATCAATACCCATTGGGCTTTATTCCAACTCTTTGGATAGCCCGTATATCATTTACGACAGTTTATCCGAAATTTCGAATATAATTCACTAAATCCGAAATTTAATTCGAAATGCGTAAAATAAATCTTAAATACGCGTTAATCACATAAATTGTCGTAAATAAGCTTTGCTTACCCGAGATTATGCAATGGTGCAAGAATCGGAGTTCGATCGGGCTTCCGTTCGGAATTAATCGTCGAACTGCACAATTTTGTATATTTAACTTCGGGTCAAATTTTTGATTAAATATAATTTAAATAAATTTATCGGAAATCAAATCGGTCACTTTTGACCTCATATCGACTTACCTGAAGTCCGGTGAATTCTAGAAAATTTTCTTTTTCCTTTTTCCTTCTTTTTTCCTCTTTTCCCCTTTTCTCCTTGGCTGAATCGGTTCGGTCCGGTTCAGTTTAGAAGGTTCTGCCCTGAACCGCCGACCCGTTCAGGGATGATTTGACCGTGCCGGCGTCATCCGGCAGGTTCTCCGGGTGCCACTGCCGCCGTTCGGAGCGACACAGCCTAGGGAACGATTATCGGGCCTCGATCGGAGCCTATCACCGCCGGTGGCCGCCGGATTTCACGTTTTCCTCTGTGGCAAACTTCTCCGTCGATCTCCCTTTTTCGGAGCCGGTGAAGAGCGTTACCGGTACCAAGGGGTTCGCGCGGTGCCCCTCTACCTTTTCCGGTCGTTCGCTGGCCGCTGGGGTCGCCGGATGGTGGTCGTCCGGTGGTCTCTTTCTCGGGTCTGCGTCATTCGGTTTCTCTGTTCTCTCTCCCCGATTTTTGCTTCTGATTTTTTTTTTATAATACAATTTTATTATTATTTTATTACTTAAAATAATAATAAAATACTAAAATATCCCAAAATATCTCAAAAATTCTTATTAAATTCATTTCGTCCGTAAATGAATTTATCAGTCCGATTTTACCTTTTCGATATATTTTTCTACTATTTTTGGGCTCGTTTTTCGAGGTAAAAATTCTAAAAATATTAAATAACTTCGTATCTTGATTAATTTGATTCGAAATTAAATATTTACCCCGTTTTTGATCAAGATTCCTCAATTTCATATTTGTTATGAAATTGTCTCATCGGATTTATACCAAATTTCGATCAGTTGACCGTTTTACCCCTGTACTTGCTCGAGAATCATTTTAACCCTTATCTCGCTGTTATGTAGCTCATATGCATTTTTAAATTTCTCAAATAATCGATTGCATGTAGTAAATACTCTTCTTATGATTCAACTATGAAAATATAATGTTCGTACACATAGGAATCATAAGGTACAAGCTACATACGTAAATCGAAAACTCGGGTCTGACAAAGTTCGTGAATTTTACACAAAAGTAAAATATATTTTTTGATATTTTATTACATGAACTTAAAGTTATTAACTTTTTATTATTATTATTATTATCTCAATGATAAAATATTCAATTTTTTGTTAAAATTTTTAATTGGATGATTTAATTAATAAAAAATGCTTAATTAAACTTATTTGAATAAAATTAATGAATATAATTATAGGGAGATAAAAATTTGTAATCACACTTCCATGCAATAAACATAAAAAAATTATATATATTTTTATTAAAATAATTTTAAGTATAGTTATCATATACACTGTCAATAAATTTTTTTTACTTCACGAGCTGGATTAAGATGACAACATATCTTATTTTAATATATTAAAAATAAAAAAATAAATAAAATAAGACATATGTTATGATCTTAAACTCGTTTATGAAGTCAAAAAAATTAAATCGATGGTACATAAGATATTTATCTTAATATAAAATATTTAAAATAAGAATTATTATTTAATATATTATCAATTTTAAGACTATAAAAACAAATATAAAATATTAATATATATGTTTTAAAAATATTAAAATATATTTATAGCATAACATGTATTATCATATTAATTTTATTAATAAAATTTTAAAAAATTTATTTATAATTTTTTAAATATTAATCCTTAATATTAAGACCGACAACAAAATACTCCGTTTATGCATTAATTAATTCGATAATCAATAATATTAATTTAATAGAAATAATTATGTTATAGTAGTCGATATTGCAAGACCACCGTTTATGCATTAATTAACTCACAGACAAGACCACCGTATTAATTGGACGCCGATTTTACCACGCAATTCTCAAAGATTATTGGAGCCACTGATGTCAATTCGACGCGGTGCCTTCACTCAAAGTCTACCAATCACCATCATGTAAGTTTCCGATTGATGGGCTTGGGTCGGAAGCGACAGTGGTCCAGGCTCGGTTGCTTGACCTATTTTATCTGATTTTAACAGTTGTTAAAAGCAAACATACGACTGCTGTCTTCCAACATATAATATTGAAATATTCTATTGTAATTATTTTATATGCTATTAAGAGTGAATAATAAAAAAGAAAAAAATTAAATAAGCTGGTTAATTTTTGATCAATTAATATTAGTTACAAAAGCCCAAGTGTCGATGGCTTAAAGCTCATTAGTTTTTCGTGTAGAAAAAAAATTGTTATTTTTTAAATATTTTAAATTCGAATTTTATCAATTAATAAATGACATTAAAAAATTTACTTTAAATAAATTTTAATTTGATTCAATTTTCAATTTAATTCAAATTTAAAATGATTAAAAATATAAAAAGATTTAACCAAAAAAAAAAAAGCTCATTAGTCTTTCATATTTTAAAAAGTTATCTTTGATTTGAATTTATAAAATCTTTATTCCCAATTTAAGAATTTGTTCCCTTTGCATGTTATATGTTGGTCAACAATTTCTTTTGAAATTGATAAACCGTAACAAGCTATAAATTTGGGTTTCATCAAAGTGTTGTAAGAATGCAATAACTAAGATGCGAAAGAGTGAGCTTTTTCCTTTTAACCGGCGGCATTGAATCATGATAAAAAAATTATATAAAATATTTATTTCAAATCACATAGAATATATTATTTTTATTAAATTATATCACACAATCCCTTTATAAAAATATATTAACTATTTATTATTTATTTTTATAAATTAAAAATATGATCATTTAAATTTAAACCCGAATGTAATAACTTTTTCATAACCATTTTAATAAAAAGTGATTGATATGTTAACTATTTATTAAAATTATTAATTTTTTTAATTAAAATAAATATTTTTTATTTAATAATCACATATAATAAATAATCAATTTTTTAATAATATAATTTTTTAAGAAGTTTCATGTTTTTCCGCTTTCTGTAAAAATCCCTTCTTTCAGCTCAATTGCATTAGGGTTTTGGTAAAGGCTGAAATTTTTATAATTTTTTTCTTTTTATAATTTGAATCTGATTTGGATTTTAAGGATTCTATTCTTTTTTGCTTTTATTTTTTATATTTTTGTTTAACTGTGTGATAAGTTGCATATTAGACATATTAATTGTCATATTTTTTCATGATTTAAATTATTTTATATGCTTAATTTTTGGATTTGTCTTATATTTTCTATTTTGTATTGTGAATGAAGGAAAATTGATAAAATGGATTAAAAGCTGCAAATTCTTCTCAAGTCACAAAATCAGAAGAAATCTTGGAATTCAAGTCGAGATCTATCACTTGTAGCTGAAGTTGACTGAATCAATCTAAAGATGGCAAGTGGAAGATTTTAATTATTAAAGAAGATATATACAAAAACTGTCTTTGGCAAGTGGTGGAAAAAGGAAAGAAGTTTAATTGTAATCAAACTCAATCAGAGAACTTTCCTTTGGAAACAGATTCTGGGGTTAGGATATTTAGTATTTATAGGCTAAGAGTGGAGGAGGCTAGGGATCTCAATTCTGAATTCTTGAATATTCATACAATTTTATATTTTCTTTAGTGTTTTTCTTTGAACTTATGGCTTGCTAAGTTTTTAGTCTAGCCAAAGGATAATTAAAGTTTGGGTTCTTTAAGAATTGTGAGATCTAATTAGTTTTTATCTTGTTCTTTTATATCTGTATTATTTATGTCTTCTGTTCTTATTTAAATTATTGTTTTGATTGATTGTGCAAAAAGGGCCCTTTGTTCAATTGTCAGGATAATATATCGCCAATTAGAAACCTGAATCCGTAATTGTTTAGGCATTCTAATATAAGTGGTAAAAAACATAATTGATTTCAGACAGGATTTCGATTCTATGTTAAGAAGATATATAATCTAGCTTAAATGAACCTACATGTGTGTTTGTTGGTTAGAATTGGTAGTCTCTCTAGTTTTCAATGCTGTTGGTAAATTAAATCTTAAGATCGTATCTAAGGTTGTTTAACTGACAAGAGAAATAATTAGAGATCGTATCCTGATTATCGAAGAAGTAAGGAGGGATAGGTTGTTAGGTCGTACCAATAACCATAACCAATTTGGTAAAGATTAAAAGAATTCATTTTTGCATCAATGATCAATTCCCTGAACTCATTCTAAGATTATTCATTTGGTTAGATGTTTGCATCATATTGATTTTTCTTTGCCTAGATTTTAATTTAATTTTTATTTTCATTTTCCCAAAATCCCCATTTTACTTTTTAATTATTTCGCAGAAAGATAAATCTAGCCAATCTCTTGGGAAACGACCTTACTCACTTATACTACATTTTTAATCTATTTTGAGTAGGAATTATTATTGTTGGTTTCGACAGCCACCAATTTTTGGCGCCGTTGCCGGGGATTGGTTTTTAATTAGATTTATTTTGATGCCCCGTTCTTTTCGTGCAGGTGAATTAATCCCGTACGACCCTGAGATTGAAAAAATAGCTAAGAGGAATAGGAAGGAAACTAAAATTCAAAAGGCACAAGAAGCTACATCTTCATCCCCTGGACTGAATTTAGCAGTTGATAGTGATTCTGAGATTGAAAAAATAATGGCTGAAGAGGAGCAAACTTTAAGACAGTTGGCTGCACCACTTGTCAATCAACAGCCCCTCTGCATTCATTACCCAACTCTGCAAGCAGATTTCGAATTAAGATCGGGTTTGATCCATTTGCTTCCCAAGTTCCATGGTCTTGAGAATGAAGATCCTCATAAGCACTTAAAAGAATTTCATGTGGTATGTGCAAGCCTGAAACCACAAGGAGTTACTGAAGAGCAAATCAAAATGCGAGCTTTCCCATTCTCACTAGCTGATAGAGCAAAAGATTGGTTGTTCTATTTAACTCCTGGTTCTATAACCACGTGGACTGAAATGGTGAGATTATTCCTTGACAAATTTTTCCCTGCTTCAAGAGCTGCCAGCATTAGAAGAGAGATATGTGGAATTAAGCAAAAAGATATTGAGACTCTTCACGAATACTGGGAGAGATTTAAGCAACTTTGTGCAAGTTGTCCTCAACATGGGATTTTCGAACAACTCTTAATTCAATATTTTTATGAAGGATTGTTACCCATGGAAAGAAGGATGATGGACGCGGCCAGTGGAGGTGCGGTAGTGAACAAAACTCCTAGAGAGGCTAGAGATTTGATTTTCACCATGGCTGCTAACTCCCAACAGTTTGGATTCAGACAAGACATACCTCATAGAAGAGTAAACGAGGTAAATACATCTTCTCTTGAAAGTCAAATAGCTAATCTAACATCTGTTGTTCAACAATTGGCTATAGGAATGGGAAATGTACAACAAGTTAAAGCCTGTGAAATTTGTACTGCTACTGGACACCCAATCGACATGTGCCCCACACTTCAAGATGAACCTCATGAGCACGTAAATGCAGTTGGAGGATTTTCAGGTCCACCACAAAAGAATCACGATCCATATTCAAACACTTATAACCCAGGGTGGAGAAATCATCCCAACTTTAGCTACGGAGCAAGGCCTCAATTTCAGAATTCTCAATATACCCAGCCTGCTCCACAACAACAACAACATCAGCCATCCTCAAATTCAGGTACGTCTCTTGAAGAAATTGTTAAATCACTTGCAATTAACACACAACAATTTCAACAGGAGACAAGTACAAGCATCAAGAAGCTGGAAGATCAAATGAGTCAGCTAGCCACTTCTGTGAGCAGACTGGAATCTCAAGGAAAATTGCCCTCACAAACAATTATCAACCCTAAACATAATGTTAGTGCAATGACCTTGAGGAGTGGAACCGAGGTAGGGGAGTCTAGCAAGACAACCCGAAAGCGCATTCCAGAAGAAGAAGCTGAAAAGGAAGTTACTGTATCACAGCCACAGTTGGATCACCCTAAGGAACCTAATGGCACGCAACAAAAAGTTTTGGCACCAATTCCACCTTTTCCTTTTAGATCATCCAAATCTAAAAAGGAGGAGGAGGAAAAAGAAATTTTTGACATTTTTCGCAAGATTGAGGTAAATATTCCTTTGCTTGATATAATTAAACAGGTACCTCGATATGCCAAATTTCTCAAGGAGTTGTGTATCAACAAAAGGAAACTAAAAGGTAATGAATTTGTAAGCATGGGTGAAAATGTTTCAGCTGTCATTCAGAAAAAGTTACCTCCTAAATGCAAGGATCCGGGTATGTTTACTATCCCTTGTAAGGTAGGTAATCTTAAAATTGAAAGAGCAATGTTAGATCTAGGAGCTTCAATTAATGTCATGCCTCTGTCTATTTATAAATCTTTGAATGTTGGATCATTAAAAGAGACTGGTGTGGTTATTCAGCTTGCTGATAGATCTAACGTTTATCCTGAAGGTGTTCTAGAGGATGTTTTGGTGCAAGTAAATGGATTGATATTTTCTGCTGATTTTTATGTGCTTGATATGGAGGATGATGACTCATCTAAATCTTTAATTTTGCTAGGAAGGCCCTTTTTAAAAACATCTAGGACTAAAATTGATGTGCATGATGGTACACTCACAATGAAATTTGATGATGAAATCATTAAGTTTAATATCAATAATGATTGTGAGAATTCTAGGATTTACAAGGAAGAGATAAAGGCTTTTCATGATCATATAGTTCCCAGAAAAAATTTTTATATTGGTTAGAAAGTTATACTATCTCATTCTAAATTAAAAATATTTTCTAGTAAATTTTGTTCTAGATGGTTAGGCCCTTATGTTGTTACTAACGTGTTTCCTCGTGGTAAAATTGAAATTTAAAGTTTGGATACAGGTCAAATCTCTAAGGTCAAGGATGATCGTTTAAAGCATTTTTATGAAGGTTTACAAGTGCATGAAATTGAACGAATGGAGTTGCAATGTCCAACATATAATTGAGCACAACTATGTCTAGCCAAAGACATTAAAGAAAAGCGCTTT
Source organism: Firmiana major (assembly GCA_033439115.1). Classification (NCBI taxonomy): domain Eukaryota; kingdom Viridiplantae; phylum Streptophyta; class Magnoliopsida; order Malvales; family Malvaceae; genus Firmiana; species Firmiana major. The sequence goes on along the minus strand of CM065913.1, from coordinate 43,817,088 downwards.
TTGGGAGGCAACCCAAAATTTTTCTTTATTTTTTTATTCACAATTTTTTTTTCTCTTCTTAATTCTTGTTGTTTTATTAGTATGGATAAGATTTATATTTGTCTTGAAAAAAAAAAAATTTTACAGCAGAGTATTTTTGATAAGGCGTGCCCACGCCCTACTCAAAACCCTCTTCTGTCTTGAAAAAAAAAAAACAGATATTTTGCAGAAGAGCATTGTGGATAGGGCGTGGGCATGCCCTATCAACACAATACTTCTGCCAAAAAAAAGATTTTTTTCTGTTAAAAAAATAAAAAAAATATATAATAATAATTTTCGCATCAGTTTATATTTATTTATTTTTATATTTATTTTATTAATTTTTTCCTGCAGATCCTTTCTCCTTCTTGGCACCATCTTCACTCTCCAAATTGCAGGTCCCTCGTGCCGATCTTCTCTCCTGTCTTCATAGCTCCGGCAACACCAACCGGCAGCAACCAATCCAGTGACCCCCGACCTCTTCGAGCCTCACGCACAGAGCCAGCATGCAGCAGAAATTTTTTTGCCTCAATCAACACCAATCCGAATCCCAATCATGCCCGACCCCATCACCGGCAGCTGCAGCCCGCGGATCCTGCCCCACTCTTTCCGGTACCTCTCGCAGCTTCAAGTATCACCCATCTTCAAACACTATCCGGTAGCCCACAGCCGACACAGCCTCGATCTTCAGGCTGCTGAGACCCCTGCCATCGGAACCGAGGACCAAGCAACCGGCAGCAGCTTTGACTGCAACAGCCACGAACCTCCGATCTCCAATTACCCAGCTTCCAGGCTCTTACCGGCAGCAGCAGTACCGGCGAAGAGCCTCCAATCCCGAGCTCCCTTCTCACTGGTCTCTTCAGGAAACAGCCCGGTAATACAGAACCGAGACTCACGGCAGCACCAAACCCATCCCCGAGCTTCAGTTCCACCTCATTTTACCGACACCATCACAGCCCACTTCTCGGCAGTGACCCCGGATCCCTTTCCAGCAGTCACCGACTGCTGTAGACCACTTCCCGACCGCAATCGAGACCCATTTCCGTCACCAGCTGCACTACCCTCCTCGAGCTCCATTTTCGAATGCAGCAGCTCCCCAATTCCATCACTCAGCACAGAACCAAGCAGCAGGAGTACCGGCGACTGACAGCTATCCCCAGCTTCAACCATCAGCATCTGCATCCTCCATCGACTGCAGCCTGTTCCCGCCAATCTCTGTTTATTGTTTAATTTTTTATATTTTATATTTTTATTTTTGCTATATTTGCAGATTTAAGAAAAAAAAATTTGTTGAGGGGTGAGAAATTTTTAATGGCTAGCAGAGAAATCAACGCAATACTTCATGGTGCTCAACATTTTTCAGGGAAGTTTCTTAATTCTCTTAATTTTTTTTATAGTGTCTGAGCAATTATTCTGAATACATTGAGGACAATGTATAGTCTAGGTGTGGGGGAGGGAATTTAATTGTGACTCTGCTATTTGCTTTCTTTTCCTTTCATTCTTGATTAATTTTCATGAATTTTTTTGTAAATCCATAAAAATTTTGTTCCAAAAGGTACATTAGTTATTGTTTGTGATTTCTTTGAGTTCTAGATTTTTCCAATGCTTATCCCATGAAAAAAAAAATTTTTGATTTACACAGTTTTGAATTCTCATTAAAACACTGCCTAGTAACTTTTAATTCATTGAATGAAAAAGTGTATAAGATCTAGCACACATAACCATTTTTTGGTGAGATTTGAGCCTGCGAGCATTCATTACATCATGCTCTATTTTCTTGTTTGTGTGATTGTCATGTATAGTTGATTATTCTAGAACTTGCTCTGTCATACATGTCTCAATCAACTCCTTTGATGAATATGATGCAATTAATCAAATAAGGGCAATTAGGATAAACCCTTTTTCTTGTCATTAAACCATTTTTTTTAGCCTACCCTTATTATTATTAACCCTTAGAGAAACCACTTTGAGCCTGACATTTTTCTTTGAATTAAACCACATTACAGGCCATAATAAACCATTTTGTTGATTTTCCCTCTTTTTGAACCTTGAATTGATGAATCATATAGACTTATGCACATGAAACTTCAAAATATTTTTGGAAAGATTTCATATGTTGAAAATTTAGTATTTCAAGCTATTGCTTTCATTGAGTTCTTCTCTTTTGAAAAAGAAAATCGAGAAAAAAAAAGTTGAAAAAAAAAATGAAGAAATGAAGAAATGAAAATGAAAAAAAAAAGAAAGAAAAAGAAAAAAAGAAAGAGAAGTGTAATTTTTATTGCTTGGAAGTTCGTTCTGAAAATTATGTGATTGAAGCAGTCTTTTGAAATCATTGATTTGAATTTTATGTGAAAAGTTTTGTATGATTCTTTAAATTTCTTTAACCTAAAAATCCTTTTATCATACCTTACCTAAGCCTCAATACAACCCTTTTAGACCCTTAGATTTTTGCATCTTAATTCATTCATTGGTGGAAGAGATGTGATGAAATTGCAAGCTTATGGTAAGAAATCTTCTATGCAATGACTTGAGAGTTCATTGATATATGCCTTAAACACTAAGAGTGTGATGAGTGAAATCCAATTGTGAGAGTGTTGGATCGTATGCATTTTATGAACTTAATTGAATCATAAAGGTACTTTTCATGTGTGTTATGAGAATTCATTTTACGAACTTCTGTTCAAGAATAAATTGTTTTGGATGAGCATAGGAAGAGTATGAAGGAATGATGAGAAGAGATTATAAATTTAGACTAGTGTATGCTTGAGGACAAGCAAGGTTTAGGTGTGGGGGAATTTGATAAGTTGCATATTAGACATATTAATTGTCATATTTTTTCATGATTTAAATTATTTTATATGCTTAATTTTTGGATTTGTCTTATATTTTCTATTTTGTATTGTGAATGAAGGAAAATTGACAAAATGGATTAAAAGCTGCAAATTCTGCTCAAGTCACAAAATCAGAAGAAATCTTGGAATTCAAGTCGAGATCTATCACTTGTAGCTGAAGTTGACTGAATCAATCTAAAGATGGCAAGTGGAAGATTTTAATTATTAAAGAAGATATATACAAAAACTGTCTTTAGCAAGTGGTGGAAAAAGGAAAGAAGTTTAATTGTAATCAAACTCAATCAGAGAACTTTCCTTTGGAAACAGATTCTGGGGTTAGGATATTTAGTATTTATAGGCTAAGAGTGGAGGAGGCTAGGGATCTCAATTCTGAATTCTTGAATATTCATACAATTTTATATTTTCTTTAGTGTTTTTCTTTGAACTTATGGCTTGCTAAGTTTTTAGTCTAGTCAAAGGATAATTAAAGTTTGGGTTCTTTAAGAATTGTGAGATCTAATTAGTTTTTATCTTGTTCTTTTATATCTTTATTATTTATATGTCTTCTGTTCTTATTTAAATTATTGTTTTGATTGATTGTGCAAAAAGGGCCCTTTGTTCAATTGTCAGGATAATATATCGCCAATTAGAAACCTGAATCCGTAATTGTTTAGGCATTCTAATATAAGTGGTAAATAACATAATTGATTTCAGACAGGATTTCGATTCTATGTTAAGAAGATATATAATCTAGCTTAAATGAACCTACATGTGTGTTTGTTGGTTAGAATTGGTAGTCTCTCTAGTTTTCAATGCTGTTGGTAAATTAAATCTTAAGATCGTATCTAAGGTTGTTTAACTGACAAGAGAAATAATTAGAGATCGTATCCTGATTATCGAAGAAGTAAGGAGGGATAGGTTGTTAGGTCGTACCAATAACCATAACCAATTTGGTAAAGATTAAAAGAATTCATTTTTGCATCAATGATCAATTCCCTGAACCCATTCTAAGATTATTCCTTTGGTTAGATGTTTGCATCATATTGATTTTTCTTTGCCTAGATTTTAATTTAATTTTTATTTTCATTTTCCCAAAATCCCCATTTTACTTTTTAATTATTTCGCAGAAAGATAAATCTAGCCAATCTCTTGGGAAACGACCTTACTCACTTATACTACAGTTTTAATCTATTTTGAGTAGGAATTATTATTGTTGGTTTCGACAACCACCACTGTGAAAGTACAAATTCTGGACATACTTCAACACAGCTTGCACATGTTTGAGTGTCGGAGAGGTCAATGAAATTTACCCCTTTCTTAACAATTCTTTGTGTTATAGGTGCTTGATTTTAGTTTCTGTATTGTTTTTGTTGTTTTAAAGTTTAATATTTAGTTGTTTTGCATAACTCGAGTGAAGAGTCTTGTTGCCAACTATGAGTGAAACTAGCTATGTGCTACAATGTTTTAATACTTGAGTATATGACATCATAGTTCGATTTGCAGGGATTTTCTGGTACTCAAAATGTTTCTAGTTTACCAAAGGAGGAAGCTTGGAGAGTTAATGTCCGAATACAAGGATGTGATCTTGAGCATGTTTACCAATGCGGTACTATGAAAGTTCTAAATGTTCCTATGACCGATACATCAGTAAGTGGAAAGCTTTAATCATTTGCAAAGGTTTTGAAATTTTGTCTGGGAGACGTTTACTTGAGTTTCATAATGTAATAATTTTACAATGTTTGATGAATCTCTACCATCCGAATCTTAAAGTTATGACTTTAATTTGAACATTTTTATATAGTTTAGTTGATGGGACATTCCTTCATCCATCTTCGTTTCTAATGCTTCATGGACTTTACCTGCCAAAACTCTCCTTCGTAATCTCTTCTATTATCACTCATCATTATGACATACACAAGGGACGCTGATACATATGTTTTTAGTTTAATACAAAACCTACGATATATGTCATATGGTACTAAAGAGAGTACAAATTTATCTTTTCGGATTGTAGGTGGTTGTTAAAAGATAAATTTAAAATGTTAAGAAACATATTAAGTCTTTGTAGCTATTAAGGTAAAGAGGAGATTTGTTGGTAACGTATTTTAGTGATTCAATTAAGTAATTGTTAAATAATTAGTCAATATACTATGTTTGTATGAGATATCGACATTATGACTTAATATTATGAATATATAGTATTATACTAAAAGTTTTGACATAATCTTAAAAAAAAATTTATTTATTTTAACTTTATATAAAAAGTAATGATGTTAATAATAAATGTTCGAAGATAACAATAACAACTGATTAACAATTTACAAACACATTAAGAAAAGAAAAATAAAGGTACCTTCTATTCAAGAACTATGAAATACTAATATAACTTAGAATAGAGACAAGGTTGCTTTTAGCCAATTCTTGGAGGCCTCTGAACTTTTCCTGAAGGGTCAAGGTACAATCGAACCCGTCCTTGGTTGGAATCCATGGTAACAAATGAATTAACTTCAACCACTTGAATCCGGACCCCTGGCATATCTTCCTTAATCTTTCACTCTGCTTCCTCTGGAGTCAGGCCTACTAACTCGGGCCATTCCTTTTTTGGTGCTGTGTTTGATCCAAGCACATTCCCGAAAATTCCTGCATCTCACACCCTATGAATGAGTATACCACTAAATAACACTCCCCTGTGAGTATAGTAGTATAGAAAACAATCCTCAATTGTCAAGTTAATCTAACAGGAGCAGAATAGATGTCTGATCATTTGAATAATCAAATTTGAGAACTGTAGATCTGAGAAGAAGGGAAGCAAACGACTTACTTGGTAAGACTGGAGTTGAATCTGTTAATTCACCAGGTTGATTTTGTGAGGATTCAGTTTGCTTGTTCTCAGCCATGGCAAAAAAAATATTGTTTTGTGAATTGTGAAGGGGCAAGGGAAACTTGTTTAATTGTCCTCTTCCTTACGATTTTATCAAGTTTTAAATCTTTGGTTTTGCCACATGGAGAAAGTTCCAGGCCACTCCTTGGACATGGCTGGCATGGACTTTGATAATTACTGTGCGTTACAAGAATATCCCTTTCCTGGCAGGCCGGCCTCTTAAGGTTGACTCTCTTACACAATACAGTATTTAGCAAATGCGGGGACAATGGCCCAAAGGTATGAACCTTCACCCTGTGAATCCACACATTTCGGCATTCATTCAAACCAAAAAAGAGCTCTGGAATGAGTTGAGTTTACTGAATTTTCTTTAATCATATTACTGGGCTCTTTCCGGAATTCAAGCTGCCAAAGGCCTAAATTCGCATTTGTCGCCATGCTTTGAGCTCTCTTTTAACTGTCTTGCAGTGCTTTCAGACATTTCTCTCTTCCAAATACACAGTTGAAAGAGAGATCTCCGAGGATTAAGAATGCTACAAACAAGTTCTTTCACACTCTAAAAGCTCTTCTTTCAGTGTCATTACAGCAGACTTTGAGTAGACGAAACGCAAACACAATCCACGTTTTTCCAGACTTCTTAGTATGATAGTGGCTTAAAAAATATCACGAAATTTCAAATACTATGCACTTGTCCTTAATCACGTTTCACGAATCACTCACTTTCAAAAGTAAAGAACGGAAGCCTAAATCCTTCAAACTCCCTTCTAAAATTCTGATAACAATTCTTTATTTATTATCTGAGAAAATAGCAATGTAAGCGAAACATGGGTTATACCAAAATATTCTACCAACACATGTTTTATGGCAAACTTGCAATCTGGATCAGCCATTTTCAAAATCATAAACAATAAGATTAATGGGAATTTATGGCATTAACCCGCTGAGCAAGTGAAACTTGAAAGTGGGAACCATAGCAGACACTTTAGACTACTTTACCATGCTCAAAATTAAGTTGATGCTGGTCTGGTTCACATTTCACAATTGCAGAAAACACAAATAGATACAAAAAGATACAAAAAAACACAAATAAAGTTTTAGGAGTATGTTGTTATATGAAAGGAATAAGATAGAAAAAAATATACGAAAATATATGAAAGGTAAAAAAACAGAAAAATAAAGTTTTATATCTCTAAACACTTGTTATTTACATCATTACTCTTTATGTAGAGTTGAAAAAAACAAAAACTTCCTAAAACTATGTCACTTCTCCTAACATAATATCATGTTATGCGGCTACTTCTAATAGAATATCATGTTATGCCACAATTCTTAACATAATGTCATATCTTTCTAATATCAAGCCATAATGTCAATACTCCTAACATTATGTTATGTTTTCTTAATATTAACCCATATGTCAATATCTCTTAAAGACTTTAGCAACTAAGGCATGTTACCAACAGAGTATACTAATCTGAAGGAAACAGAGATTGAACCTTGGCCCCGAAGTTCTATTACAATGTCTAAATAGCAGAAAAGGCCTTTGTCTGGGAATATGTACTAGAAGCAATGCATTGAAATTTATTAAAAATTCTGAGAAAAGCATGCAATCATCGACCTCCTGAAAGTAGAGACTCTGCAACAGATGATGAATGGGAGAACCCCTTGTAAATAGAAGATGTATATGACATTGGAAAAGCATCAAAGCCTTCTCGATGGGCAAACGTTAGGCCACTGGAAGAGAAAGCAAGTGATGATATTTCTGGGAAAGGAACATCTCCTTCTAAAAACTGAACAATTTGGCGCATGGTTGGCCTTGCTTCAGGCTCTGAGTGGGAGCAGAACAATCCAAGCTTTAAGACCAACTCAACTTCTTCTGCTGCATAATCTGTACCCAAATTTGGATCCTTTGCCTCAAGAATATCACCTTTGTTCCAACAGGAAAGAACCCGGTCAACCAAAATTGCATCTTCTATGGGAGACTGTGCCTCTATTGGCCTTCTTCCACAGGCAACTTCAAGCAAAAATGCACCAAAAGAGAATACATCGGTGGCTGGTGTAACTTTTCCAGTTCGAGTATGCTCTGGAGCCAGATAACCAAGAGTTCCCACAACATGAGTTGTTTGTGGATCTGTTCCATGATCATATAATCTAGCAAGGCCAAAATCTCCCAATCTTCCATTTAATTCACCATCCAGCAAAATATTGCTAGCCTTAACATCTCTGTGAATCACAACCTTCTCCCATCCTTCATGTAAGTACAACAATCCTGATGCTACACCTTTGATGACTCTGAATCTTTGTCTCCAATTCAGGGTCACCTTTGGCTGGTTATACAAGTACTTATCTAAACTTCCATTAGGCATGTAGTCATAGACCAAAAGTAGCTCACCTTTACGACGGCAATATCCCAAGAGTTGAACTAAATTCCGATGACGGAGACGACCAATACTCACAATTTCTGCTACAAATTCCTTAATCCCTTGCCTGGATTCATGTGAGACTCTTTTCACTGCAACCTCAAGTTTACTGCTTTGTAGAACCCCTCTGTAGACCCTACCGAATCCACCAGCACCCAATAGTTCCTTGTCTTTAAATCCTTTTGTAGCAATATATAGATCTTTAAACTTGAATCTATGAGGCCCATACTCAAGCTCCCAATCTTCAACGACTTCAGCAAACTTTCTCCGCCTTATTATGAAATAAACCGCAACTGAAACTGCTGCTAAAACCAAACTTACCAAAATCGAAGGCAACCCAATTGTCAAAAATCTTGATATTTTCTTTGATCCCAAACGAGGAAGCTTTGGAAGTTGAGACAGCGTAAGCTCTTGCGCCTGACCATTCATCTTAAAACTCCAACCCGAAACATAATGAGATGAGAGAACAGTACCAGTTGACGATGAAAAACCAACATACATCTCATTGTTAACAATTGGAGAAAGATCACGAGACAAAGATAAAAGTGGAGTCTTGGGTTTAGGAACATTAAATGGAGCTAAAGTAACATCCATTTTCTTCTCTACACCATGATATTCGACCCAAACTTGAATCTGTTGCCCACCGATCAGCGTCAGGTTTTTAAACTTACGGCTGCCATCCTCATAATATCCAGCTGGTAAAGATGTATCAGACTTCAACCCATTAATATCAATCCCAACGTGGTTGTCATTGACGTCAGCAAATTCGGCATTTTGTATCGTATCCAGTTCTACAGCAACAACATGATTCTTAGCATCGCCATTGTTGGACTCATTGAAGAGTCCGAGAAACCGGTTTGGAAGAGCTCCAGGGAGGCCTCTGGTGGGTGCCATAACGAAAGCGATTCCGTGACCTCCGAGACGTGGATATTCAGGAACAATAGCAAAGACAAAGATCGTAGAGAAGGAAAAAACTGAACCGTTCGTTGAGTTCTTGAAGTTTACGAGGTTAGGGTAGAAAGCATGATTTTTTTGTTTTCTAGTTTCATTGGTAAGCTTTAGGAGTCCATTGGAAGTGACTTCTGCAATGCCATCAAGGCTTAGATTAGCCAAACGGAATCCATTGTAGATGAAATTAAAATCACCGGCGGCTGCTAAGCTTATCAGAAGGGTTAGCGGAATTGCTAATTTGAAACTCATGGCCAGAAATCTGCTTGCTCTGTTCTCAGTATCTCTCTGTCTTTGTTTTTCTTTGCCTTTTATTTATTTCTCGATCTGCAATAGTGATTGAGATTAGTGTGAAAGCTCATAGAATCTCACATCCAACAGCCAAGACCACCGTATTAATTCGACGCCGGTTTCTCCACGCAATTCTCAAAGATGATTGGAGCCACTGATGTTAATTCCACGCCGGTTTCTTCACTCAAAGTTCACCAATCACCATCATGTAAGTTTCCAATTGAGGGGCTTGGGTCACCCACTGGGAGCGACAGTGGTCCAGGCTCTGTTGCTTGACCTATTTTATCTGATTTTAACAGTTGTTAATAACAACATTTGCAAAGCTTGAGGCAAAAGCAAACATACTACGCTGTCTTCCAACATATAATATTGAAATATTCTATTGTAATTATTTTATATGCTATTAAGAGTGAATAATAAAAAAGAATTTTTTTTTAAAAAATAAGCTGGTTAATTTTTGATCAATTGATATTAGTAGTTTAAAGCTCATTAATTTTTTTTTAAGAAATTTGATATTTTTTTTTAAATTTTGAATTTAAGTTTCATGAACGTAATAAATAACATTAAAACAAATCATCTCAAATAAATTTTAACTCGATTTGATTTTAAATTTAATTGAAATCTAAAACGGTTAAAAGATATAAAAGAGTTGAGAAAAAAAAAATTCATTAGTCCTTTCATATTTTAAAAAGTTATCTTTGATTTGAATTTATAAAATCTTTATTCCCAATGTATGAATTTGTTCCCTTTGCATGTTACAAGCTAGTCAACATTTTCTTCTGAAATTGAGAAACCGTAACAAGCTATAAACTTAGTTTTCGTCGAAGTGTTGTAAGAATGCGATAACTAAGATGTGAAAGAGCGAGTTTTTTTTTTTTAACCGGCGGCATTGAATCATAATAAAAAAATTATATAAAATATTCATTTCAAATCACAGAGTATATTATTATTTTCATTAAATTATATCACACAATCACATTTTTAAAATATACTAACTATTTATTTTCTATTTTTATAAATTAAAAATTGAGAATTGAGAATGAAATTATTTAAATTTAAACTTGAAGAATACAACATGTAATAACTTTTTCATAACCATTTTATTAAAAAATTATTGATATGTTAACTATTTATTAAAACAAATATTTATTATTTAATTTTCACATATAATAAATAATCAATTTTTTAATAATATAATTTTTTTAAGGAGTTTCATGTTTTTCCGCTTTACGTAGAAATCCCTTCTTTCCGCTCAATTGCATTAGGGTTTTGGTAAAGGCTGAAATTTTTTTAATTTTTTTCTTTTTATAATTTGAATCTGATTTGGATTTAAAGAATTCTATTCTTTTTTGCTTTTATTTTTTATATTTTTGTTTAACTATGAAGGTAAAAATTCCGGACATACTTCAACCCAGCTTGCACACATTTGAGTGTAGGAGAGGTCAATGAAATTTCCCCCTTTCTTTACAATTTTTTGTGTTATAGGTGCTTGATTTTAGTTTCTGTATTGTTTTTGCTGTTTTTAAATTTTAATATTTTGTTGGTTTGCAGAACTTGAGTGAAGAGCCTTGTTGCTAACTATGAGTGAAACTAGCTATGTGCTACAATGTTTTAATGCTCGAGTATATGACATCATAGTTCGACTTGTAGGCATTTTCTGGTACTCCAAATGTTTCTAGTTTACAAAAGGAGGAAGCTTGGAGAGTTAATGTCCGAATACAAGGATGTGATGTCGAGCATGGTTACCGATGCGGTACTATGGAAGCTCTAAATGTTCCTATGGCCGATACACCAGTAAGTGGAATGCTTTAATCATCTGGAAAGGTTTTGAAATTTTGTCTGGGAGGCGTCCACTTGAGTTTCAGAATGTAATAATTTTACAATATTTGATGAGTCTCTACCATCCGAATCTTAAAATTATGACTTTAATTTGAGCATTTTCATATAATTTAGTTGATGGGACATACCTTCATTTATCTTCGTTTCTAATGCTTCATGGACTTTACCTGCTAAAACTCTCTTGCATAATCTTTTGTTTATTATATGGTACGACGTAACAAGATAATACTGTTTAGAGTGAGTGTTTATTTTTAAAAGGAAAATATGAGGAAGAAAATAGAAGATTTGAGTGAGATAAAAATTTAAAGAGAAAACAGACATAGGAGAATTCAAAGGAGAATAGAAATTGTAAGGTAAAGAAAATAAAGTTTATTCCAATCTGAAACTTTCTAGTACTCAAATAGAATTTATATAGTAATGAAATAGGTTTATAAAGACTAATAATTATTAAAATACTAGAGACTCTATAATAAATAATAATAGTCTAATAATAATAATCTTGTAATTTAGCTGAAGGCCTTTTATTTCGCTTCACACGATCCACGCTCCACGGTCGTCACCAACATCCAGTTTGTCCGCTTCCATTAACTGCCCTCGAGCTTCATGTTCCTCTCTCCCATGCAATGTCGTGGAATCTGTATCAATATCACTCATCATTTGACATACACAAGGGACACTGACACTATGTTTTTAGTTTAATACAAAGCCTACTATATATGTCATGTGGTAATAAAGAGATTATGCATTTCTCTTTTCAGATTGTAAGTGGTTGTTATCACTTCTGCAATGGTTTTCTAATGTATCCCTGTTGACTCCAGCCAAATATGGGTTCGATCTTACCTCTTGTAGCATTCTTGTTTTACCTTTTGATCTTTCCCCATTTTAACAAGTTCATAAATCTTTTACAGGCCAGAGGATGATAAAAAGGCATTGGACAAAGTTTCCATCTTTTTCGCCACTCTCGGTAAATGTTAGAAGTAAGAACTTGTGCCCCATATGTAGAACTGTGCTCACTTAGGTGTGGCCCTTTTCTTTTCAGAGTCAAGTAGAGGTTGATGGCAAGAAATCTTTGGGCCTGAGTAATTGTCCATACATATTTATGGCACTTTGATCTCATTTAGTCTCATTTGTTTCTAAGAATTCCTTATACGTTGACTGATAAGAAGCAACTTTTTGTTTCTTTTATTTTTCTGGTTCAGAGATGGAAAGAACTTTGTAAATGTTGGAACAGACTGTGGGCTAACCATAACTGGGTTTTACTACGTTTGCTTCTCTCGTAGCGATGGTTCTATCAATGGCTTCCTTTAAACCCTAATAGCAGGCGTATGTAATTTTCATGGTCTTCCATATTTTTGTTAGTTATTTTATTCTTTTAAACTCGTGTCTCATTCACCGAATAAGACTGCAACCTGGAACTCTGATGAATGCTTATATCTTTTGGTAGAAGACCAGAATATTCAATAAACTAGATTATACAATGTCAAATTGCATTTGCCCCAAATTTCGATTTCAATGTCTAATTAGCCGAAATCAAAGTCATTGTCAGGAATACCTATACAAAGGAATGATTTAAAGTTTGATAAAAAATATGATAAAAGCTTACAATCATCGACCTCCAGAAAGTAGAGACTCTGCATCAGAAGATCGGGCAAAATCATCAAAGCCTTCTTGATGGGCAAACGTTAGGCCACTGGAAGAGAGAGCAAGTGATGATATTTCTGGGAAAGGAACATCTCCTTCTAAAAACTGAACAACTTGGCGCATGGCTGGCCTTGCTGCAGGCTCTGAGTGGGAGCACAGCAATCCCAGATTTAAGACCAACTCAACTTCCTCTGCTGCATAATCTGTACCCAAATTTGGATCCGTTGCCTCAAGAATATTACCTTTGGACCAACAAGAATACACCCGCTCAACCAAAATTACATCTTCAGGTCGAGATTGTGCCTCTATTGGCCTTCTTCCGCAGGCAACTTCAAGCAAAAATGCCCCAAAAGCGAATACATCGGTGCACGGTGTGGCTTTTCCAGTTCGAGTATGCTCTGGAGCCAGATAACCAAGAGTTCCCGCAATATGAGTTGTTTGTGGATCTGTTCCATGATCATATAATCTAGCAAGGCCAAAATCTCCCAATCTTCCATTTAATTCACCATCTAGCAAAACATTGCTCGCCTTAACATCTCTGTGAATAACAACCTTCTCCCATCCTTCATGTAAATAAAACAACCCTGACGCTACACCTTTGATGACTCTGAATCTTTGTCTCCAATTCAAGGTCACCTTTGGCTGGTTATACAAGTACTTATCTAAACTTCCCTTAGACATGTAGTCATAGACCAAAAGTAGCTCACCTTTACGCCGGCAATATCCCAAGAGTTGAACTAAATTCCGATGACGGAGACGACCAATACTCACAATTTCTGCTACAAATTCCTTAATCCCTTGCCTGGATTCATGTGAGACTCTTTTCACTGCAACCTCAAGTTTACTGCTTTGTAGAACCCCTCTGTAGACCCTACCGAATCCACCAGCACCCAATAGTTCCTTGTCTTTAAATCCTTTTGTAGCAATATATAGATCTTTAAACTTGAATCTATGAGGCCCATACTCAAGCTCCCAATCTTCAACGACTTCAGCAAACTTTCTCCGCCTTATTATGAAATAAACCGCAATTGAAACTGCTGCTAAAACCAAACTTACTAAAATCGAAGGCAACACAATTGTCAAAAATCTTGATTTTTTCTTTGGTCCCAAACGAGGAAGCTTTGGAAGTTGAGACAGCGTAAGCTCTTGCGCCTGACCATTCATCTTAAAACTCCAACCCGAAACATAATGAGATGTGAGAACAGTACCAGTTGACGATGAAAAACCAACATACATCTCATTGTTAACAATTGGAGAAAGATCACGAGACAAAGATAAAAGTGGAGTCTTGGGTTTAGGAACATTAAATGGAGCTAAAGTAACATCCATTTTCTTCTCTACACCATGATATTCGACCCAAACTTGAATCTGTTGCCCACTGATCAGCGTCAGGTTTTTAAACTTACGGCTGCCATCCTCATAATATCCAGCTGGTAAAGATGTATCAGACTTCAACCCATTAATATCAATCCCAACGTAGTTGTCATTGACGTCAGCAAATTCGGCATTTTGTATCGTATCCAGTTCTACAGCAACAACATGATTCTTAGCATCGCCATTGTTGGACTCATTGAAGAGTCCGAGAAACCGGTTTGGAAGAGCTCCAGGGAGGCCTCTGGTGGGTGCTATAACGAAAGCGATTCCGTGACCTCCGAGACGTGGATATTCAGGAACAATAGCAAAGACAAAGGTCGTAGAGAAGGAAAAAACTGAACCGTTCGTTGAGTTCTTGAAGTTTACGAGGTTAGGGTAGAAAGCATGATTTTTTTGTTTTCTAGTTTCGTTGGTAAGCTTTAGGAGTCCATTGGAAGTCAATTCTGCGATGCCATCAAGGCTTAGATTAGCCAAACGGAATCCATTGAAGATGAAATTAAAATCATCGGCGGCTGCTAAGCTTATCAGAAGAGTTAGCGGAATTGCTAATCTGCAACTCATGGCCAAAAGTCTGCTTGCCCTCTTCTCAATCTCTTTCTCTTTGTTTTTATTTTTTATGTTTGCCTTTATTTTTCATTGCCTTTTATTTATTTCTCCATCTGTAATAGTGCTTAAGATCATTATGAAAGATTATAGAACCTCACATCCAACGACGTTCAATTATTTTAACCGTTATTTTGATAAAAGTAGGTAGTCGACTAAAGTCATCAACTAACCATAGAAAAAAAAAATCATCAAAATTTACTTGGTTTCTTGAAGTTTACGAGGTTAGGGTAGAAAGCATGATTTTTTTGTTTTCTAGTTTCATTGGTAAGCTTTAGGAGTCCATTGGAAGTGACTTCTGCGATGCCATCAAGGCTTAGATTAGCCAAACGGAATCCATTGAAGATGAAATTAAAATCATCGACGGCTGCTAAGCTTATCAGAAGAGTTAGCGGAATTGCTAATCTGCAACTCATGGCCAAAAGTCTGCTTGCCATCTTCTCAATCTCTTTCTCTTTGTTTTTATTTTTTATGTTTGCCTTTATTTTTCATTGCCTTTTATTTATTTCTTCATCTGTAATAGTGCTTAAGATCATTATGAAAGATTATAGAACCTCACATCCAACGGCGTTCAATTATTTTAACCGTTATTTTGATAAAAGTGGGTAGTCGACTAAAGTCATCAACTAACCATAGAAAAAAAAAAATCATCAAAATTTACTTGGTTTCTTGAAGTTTACGAGGTTAGGGTAGAAAGCATGATTTTTTTGTTTTCTAGTTTCATTGGTAAGCTTTAGGAGTCCATTGGAAGTGACTTCTGCGATGCCATCAAGGCTTAGATTAGCCAAGCAGAATCCATTGAAGATGAAATTAAAATCATCGGCGACTGCTAAGCTTATCAGAAGAGTTAGCGGAATTGCTAATCTGCAACTCATGGCCAAAAGTCTGCTTGCCCTCTTCTCAATCTCTTTCTCTTTGTTTTTATTTTTTATGTTTGCCTTTATTTTTCATTGCCTTTTATTTATTTCTCCATCTGTAATAGTGCTTAAGATCATTATGAAAGATTATAGAACCTCATATCCAACGGCGTTCAATTATTTTAACCGTTATTTTGATAAAAGTAGGTAGTCGACTAAAGTCATCAACTAACCATAGAAAAAAAAAATCATCAAAATTTACTTGGTTTCTTGAAGTTTACGAGGTTAGGGTAGAAAGCATGATTTTTTTGTTTTCTAGTTTCATTGGTAAGCTTTAGGAGTCCATTGGAAGTGACTTCTGCGATGCCATCAAGGCTTAGATTAGCCAAACGGAATCCATTGAAGATGAAATTAAAATCATCGGCGGCTGCTAAGCTTATCAGAAGAGTTAGCGGAATTGCTAATCTGCAACTCATGGCCAAAAGTCTGCTTGCCCTCTTCTCAATCTCTTTCTCTTTGTTTTTATTTTTTATGTTTGCCTTTATTTTTCATTGCCTTTTATTTATTTCTCTATCTGTAATAGTGCTTAAGATCATTATGAAAGATTATAGAACCTCACATCCAACGGCGTTCAATTATTTTAACCGTTATTTTGATAAAAGTAGGTAGTCGACTAAAGTCATCAACTAACCATAGAAAAAAAAATCATCAAAATTTACTTGGTTTCTTGAAGTTTACGAGGTTAGGGTAGAAAGCATGATTTTTTTGTTTTCTAGTTTCATTGGTAAGCTTTGGGAGTCCATTGGAAGTGACTTCTGCGATGCCATCAAGGCTTAGATTAGCCAAACGGAATCCATTGAAGATGAAATTAAAATCATCGGCGGCTGCTAAGCTTATCAGAAGAGTTAGCGGAATTGCTAATCTGCAACTCATGGCCAAAAGTCTGCTTGCCCTCTTCTCAATCTCTTTCTCTTTGTTTTTATTTTTTATGTTTGCCTTTATTTTTCATTGCCTTTTATTTATTTCTCCATCTGTAATAGTGCTTAAGATCATTATGAAAGATTATAGAACCTCACATCCAACGGCGTTCAATTATTTTAACCGTTATTTTGATAAAAGTAGGTAGTCGACTAAAGTCATCAACTAACCATAGAAAAAAAAAATCATCAAAATTTACTTGGTTTCTTGAAGTTTACGAGGTTAGGGTAGAAAGCATGATTTTTTTGTTTTCTAGTTTCATTGGTAAGCTTTGGGAGTCCATTGGAAGTGACTTCTGCGATGCCATCAAGGCTTAGATTAGCCAAACGGAATCCATTGAAGATGAAATTAAAATCATCGGCGGCTGCTAAGCTTATCAGAAGAGTTAGCGGAATTGCTAATCTGCAACTCATGGCCAAAAGTCTGCTTGCCCTCTTCTCAATCCCTTTCTCTTTGTTTTTATTTTTTATGTTTGCCTTTATTTTTCATTGCCTTTTATTTATTTCTCCATCTGTAATAGTGCTTAAGATCATTATGAAAGATTATAGAACCTCACATCCAACGGCGTTCAATTATTTTAACCGTTATTTTGATAAAAGTAGGTAGTCGACTAAAGTCATCAACTAACCATAGAAAAAAAAATCATCAAAATTTACTTGGTTACTTATCGTAATAAAATAAAACTTGTAAACTTAATTTAAAAAATATTTAAATAAGTTTTCAAATTTTATACAAAATAAAATAAATTTTAGATATTTTATTGCATAAATTTAAAGTTATTTTTTATATTATTATTATTAAAATTCCAACAATAAAATATATTCAATTTTTCGTTAAAATATTTAATGGGATGATTTGATTAATCAAAAAAAATGCTTACCTAAACTTGTAAACTATTCTTTTATGATTTTTTCTCGTCAAAACATAACTTGCAAAACCGCATTTAATTCAGCCAATATTGTTACGCCGTCTCATACCTACGATTCATAAAACACTCTCCAACCGTGATTAACACGCAATACATGACTTGTAAGAAAGTCTAGTTCACGAATCACGATTAAATTATTGAATAATAATCATGGTATAATTCTTCTCAAAAGTGACAATACTCAGACAATAATGTTTGGTTCGTAAAATGAAAAAGAAGAGAAGTGGAAAATGTATTCTTGGGGAATAGAATAAAATATGAATTATGAAGTTTGGTTCACTAGAATAGAAAATAGTAAAAAATGATATTAATATGGTTGGTTAGTTGAAAAAATATGGTTGAAATAAGTTTAAAAGATTATTTTATAATTTTATTAAAATAATTATAATTTATTACAAGAAATAATATTAATCAAATTAACTAATAAAAAATAACTATTTATAAAAAATATTATTAATTAGTAATAATCATGATTAGTTATTATAATTAATTATTAGTAACTACTTAATTATTAACTAAGAATATTTTATTATTAATTTATAAATATTAATATACTTATGATTATTAACTAATTAATTAATCATAAATAGTTGAATAATCATTAAATAATTATTAATTAATAAACTAATTAGTATTAAAGTAAACAAACAAGAGGCTGTAATTAAAAGGAGAGAGCCTTGACTGGGATAGTAAAGAAGATTTGTAAAATAGAAAATCTTTGTAGATCCCCGCCTTCTCTTCAAGTTCTGGTCTGTCAAAATTCTTGTTTTTTTTTTTTTTTTACTTGGGTTTTTCTCAAAATGCTTAAAGTCCAATCTTTATGTTTGATATTAGCCCTTATATTCCTTTATCTGATTTGGATTTTTAAAAATATTACCACTTATTGCATTCTTAGAAATGAAAGCCTTTTTTTTGAAATTCTTTGTTTCTTTAACAAGACTGTAGAAAATAAACTCTTCCCCTGCATCGTTGTTCTGAAAGAAAATAAAATCTGTCAAAATAAATACCTAAAACACGGAATAGGTGGAGCCTTGGTTTAACTTACGATAATAATTTTTCATTATCAAATTACGATAAAAAATATTTTTAGCTTTTTAATTTTTTACTTGCGTAAATTGGACCTTTTATCTTTTATTTTAGATTAATTATTTTTTATCTTAATGATAAAAAAAATGATATTGTTAAATAAATCATGTCAAATGTCATGTTAAATGCTCATGTCATTGACATGATAGTTTATTTTTTTTGGTTAAATATTGTTAAATTGACTCAAACAAAAAATAGAAAATCAAAATATTTTATTATGGTTCGAGGGTTAGGGATAATTATGTCAAAGAATAAGTTGAAATTTTCATTAAAAAAAAAAAGTTGAAATAAAAATATTTTAGGCGGGTCGGGTTTTCTCGAATTATGATCTTGTTTTCCATCCGGATCTCTCATAGAGTTTCAAATTTAAAGTTGATGATCGATTTCATTTCGGACTATTGATAAATCAACGAAAGTCCTGGACAATGCCGGTTAGAGTCGCCGAGAGCTCTGCACCTTCTCAAGTTTCAGGTTTTTCCGCTTTCTGTAAAAATCCCTTGTTTTCATTTCCCTTCTTTCCACTCAATTGCATTAGGGTTTTGGTAATGGCTGAAATGTTTTTATATTTTTTTCTTTTTATAATTTGAATCTGATCTGGGTTGTTAAGGCTTCTTTTTATTTTATTTTATTTTTTTATATTTTTGTTTAACTACGAAGGTACAAATTCCGGACATACTTCACCCCCTGCTTGCGCACTTTTGAGTGTTGGACAGGTCAATGAAATTTCCCCCTTTCTTTTAACTTTAGTAATTAATTTCTTTGGATTTTACGATTTTAATTGTATTCCTTAATGTTCTTATGAATTAATTTGCAATTCTTTGTGTTATCGGTGCTTGATTTTAGTTTCTGTATTATTTTTGTTGTTTTAATTTTTAATATTTAGTTGTTTTGGAGTAGTTGAATGAAGAGTCTTGTTGCTAACTATGAGTGAAACTAGCTATGTGCTACAATGTTTTAATGCTTGAGTATATGACATCATAGCTCGATTTGCAGGCATTTTCTGGTACTCAAAATGTTTCTAGTTTACAAAAGGAGGAAGCTTGGAGAGTTAATGTACGAATACAAGGATGTGATCTTGAGCATGGTTACCTATGTGGTACTATGGAAGCTCTAAATGTTCCTATGGCTGATACACCAGTAAGTGGAATGCTTTAACCATCTGGATAGGTTTTGAAATGCTTTAACCTTCTGATCGTTTAATTTTACAATGGTTGATGAATCTCTACCATCCTAAGCTTAAAATTATAACTTTAACATGGGCATTGTCATCTAATTAAGTTGATGGGACATTCCTTCATCCCTCTTCATTTCTAATGCTTCATGGACTTTACCGGCCAAAACTTTCTCTTTCATAATCTCTTGTATTGCCACTCATCATTATAATATACACAAGAGACGCCGATGCATATGTTTTTACTTTAATACAAAGCCTACGAGATATGTCATGTGGTAATAAAGAGATTATGCATTTTTCTTTTCAGATTGTAAGCGGTTGTTATCACTTCTGCAATTGTTTCCTAATGCATCCTTGTTGACTCCAGCCAAATATGGGTCTATTCGAACTGCGGAAATTTTGATCTTACCTCTTGTAGCATTTTTGTTTTACTTTTTGATGTTTCTCAGGTTGTAACCTTTTGGGAAGGGGAGATTGTTGATACAAAGAATTATACTTTCTACACTGGCAAGTGGGAAGCATCGTATGTCTCTTTTTTTTTTTTTTTCTTTTTTTGGTGACAATGGAGCCTCTCAGCATAAAATTGATGATAAGCAATCCTTTCCATGGATACTGGGAACAGTTGACATAATTAATTTCCTCCTTTTAACAAGTTTATAAATCTTTTAACAGGCCTGAGGATGATAAAAGGCATTGGACAAAGTTTCCGTCATTTTCACAACTCCTGGTAAGGAGTTAGAACTTGTACCCTGTATGCAGAACTGTGCTCACTTACCTGGCCCTTTTCTTTTCAGAGTCAAGTAGAGGTTGATGGTGGGAAATCTTTGGACCTGAGTAATTTTCCATACATATTTATGGTAATTTGGTCTCATTTATTTTCATTAATTTCTAAGAATTCCTTATCTGTTGACTGATAGGTAGTAACTTTCTGTTTCTTTTATGTTCTGGTTCAGAGATGGAAAGAGCAATACTTTGTAAATGTTGGAACAGACTGTGGGCTAACCATAGCTGGGTTTTACTACGTTTGCTTTTCTTGTAGCGATGGTTCTATCAATGGCTTCTATTATGATCCTAATAGCAGGTATCTGTATTTCTTCATTGTCTTCTTGTTTTTGTAAGTTATTTAATTCTCTTGAACTCTTTTTCTATTCTCCGAATAATACTGCAACCTGGAACTCTGGCGAATTCTTATCTGTTTTGGTTGAAAACTGGAACATCAATAGACTAGATTATACCAAGTCATTTGCCTTTTAAACATTATGTTGAACTCTCTTTGCTTCTCCTCCTTCCTTTTTTGTGTTCAATTGGTTGACAAAATTGTCCTCAAATGAACTTGCAGTCCTTTTCAGAAGCTTGAGCTGAAATCCACCAATGAAGGAAGATCAGGATTCAGTTTTTCTTCGTATGAATTACAGTAAATAAGAATGTAGGCTTCGTTGATTCCATATTATATATATATATATATATATATATATATATATATATATATATATATATATATATATCAGGGCAAACTATTTCTCAAGTAGATGTGATATTCGTGATATAATATTTTTATTTGCCAGTTGATCATGTTGAAACTGGAGAGACTTAAATGCATTGATCACTTGGAGTATAGGCTGATCTTTTTTGAAAATCTTTTGGGCTGTACGTAATTTCCCAAAACATTGTGTATGAGATGTTAGAGAGAAACCTTGGTGTAACAATAAAAATTGCTCCTTTGTGACTTAGAGGTCAGAAGCACAAGTAGAAATAACTTTTCTATTAATATAAAAAGAAAATTACGTATATATGATCTTTCGTAGATCCCACAATGTGAGTTTTGTGCATTGGTTTTTTTTTTTTTTTTCTTTTTAATTATATATGAGATGTTCATTGACTTGTATAAAGAAGATGCTTTATCTATATGATCCTCTACTAGGGTTAAGAAAGTTCTAACTGTTGATGAATGCGAGAAAGCTGATATTGTCTATAGAGTGTATAATCAAACCAGGTTAGTCTCATCTGATTTTATTATCAAAACCATAGCTTATACAATCAAATAATGTACGAGGCATCTGGAAATGGTACTGAGGCGTGGCCTTGATTGTTAATTGATTAGGCATTTCCAGTTTTCCACCGTAATATAGGGAAGTTCTCGCGGGCTTGTGTACAATCATTGTTCCATCCTTTTCCTTCCAGTGGGAGTTCAGATCCCTTGAAAATTGCGTAGGACAGAGAAAATGAAAAATAAGGGAAAGACATGTTGGTATAAAGGGTTCAAATTTGAATGATAATCAATAAATTTTGAAAATTCATAAATAAAAGTTTAATAGGTTATTCCGATCATAAATTGAAGTTGCGTCTTAACCTCTAAAATGGTTTAACTTTCATACATCCGAACTCTTTTTTTTTTTATTTATCATTTCAATCATAATTTGACAGTGCGACTTAATGTTTAAGACGACCTATCGTTTAAGATGGATTAACTTTTCTCACTTCCAAGATCTTTTCAAGAAAAATAGGCGGCGGACATAAATCCATGTTGGATGGGATGGGTACGTTAATTTTCCAGTTGGCTAGGCAGATGTTTTTTGCCGAGTTAAGAAAAAATCACTCAGCTGCACTGATTAGTTGGCTATGCAGTGTGCAGTTACTGCGGCCTCATGATCAATTGAGTTGAACGTTGAAACGTGGCCCCACGAACAACTGGCAAACCAAACATGAAGTGAGACCCACAACTCTCACTTTCAATTTCTCACAGTCAGTGCCAAACCTAAACTACTTGATTAATAAAACAGAACGAAAATGTTTCTTTCCCAACGTTTAAGGGCTGCACATGTCATTTATGAGACAAGCTCAACCATCCTCGTGCACTCACGCAATTGGTTACTGCACAGTCAAAAAAAATATCCCACCAGCATTTACCTTTCTTCATGAGGGACGTCTTCTCCCTTTTATGTCTTTCCTCTCTCCACCATTTCTCCATCCAACTACCCCACAAGCCCGTGGAAGCCTATAACTGCCCTAAAGCCCCTTAGCCCTTCCTGGCTCCATTGTTTCTTCTGTTGCTTTTCCTTTCCTGTTTCGTACCAAAATACCAAGTACACTCCAAGGTGACTATCATGTCAGACCATCTCCCTAGTGGCCTTGTCATTGAAGAATTATAGGATTACCGTACCTTTATATATGATTTCTTTCTGAAAAGAAACAAAATTGCAATGGAGAATTTGCTTTGTGACGAGGTATGGGTTTCGAGCCCCGGAACTCCTGACCTTACCCATGACCGTGTAGACCAATGCATTTTGAAGGGCAATGCTGACTCATTTTACACGACAAAGGAAGACTCTGAGCGGGCTCTTGTAATATGCCTGGAGAAAGAGTTCAGTTACATGCCAGAACCTGGATATCTAGATTATCTCCAATCTAATAATTTGGTGCTTCCTAGGTTTAGAGCGGTTCAGTGGCTTATTAAGGTTAATTCTCTTTCCTCGTGAAATACTCACATTTGCTTCAACCGGTTGATTTTAAATGGTTATATAACAAATTTCAACCTGGTTTTTTCTCTCATTTATGTTTCTCAGACTTGCACTCGGTTAAATCTCTCCATTGGAACCGTTTTGAATGCGGCAAATTACCTGGACCGTTTCCTATCAATGAGTCAGTGCCATGTAAGGAACATTTAAATTCTGTTTTTTCTTCTTTCTACTGTTATAACTCGCCTTTTTATGTCATAAATGTTGAAGCAAAGATAATTTTAAGTTTATTTAAACAGTAAACTACTTTTTATGCCTAACATTGTATTAGGGATGGAAACATTGGATGGTTGAGTTACTATCCGTTGCATGTTTATCCATTGCCTCCAAGTTCAATGAGATCTCCCTTCCTTCCTTGGATGAACTTCAGGTGAATAGTTAACATTGTCTGATGATAATTCAAGATAATTCATGATGATAAGGAAAATTATGTTATATGAGTGTTCTTATGGAAATGTTGGTGTTAACCAACTGGCCATTATTGTTTTGGTTGAAGATGGAGGACTTGGAGCATTCTTTTCAATCAAGCACAATCCAGCAGATGGAACTAATGCTATTACAGGGTTTGAAATGGTGTCTCGGTTCTACAACTACCTATTCGTATATAGAACTGATTACATCAAATATTATCTACCTCAAATCTAACATACAGAAGGAGTTAATCAACCAAGTTAATAAAACTCTTCTCAGAGCGATATTGGGTATAGCATGCATTCTCAGATCTTTTTTTTTTTCATTGATTCTGTTTATGCTATCTTTCAACAGTACAGATGGAAATTAAGGTAAACATAATGAATCTTCGTCGTTTTAATGTTCAGATTTCTCCTTGCTGCATTATCCACCCAGCGTCGTAGCAATATCTGCTCTATGGTGTAGTCTGGAAGAGTTAATTCCATCATCATATAATGTTCATCTCACCAATATTATGAATCTCATCAACCAAGCTCACGAGGTAAAAAAAAAAAAAGCTAAAAAATCCCAGTTTTTCCTTATCTTGAAATATATATAATGTTCTAGTTCACATAGTTCACTGTTCCATTGATGTAAACTAAAATATTCCTTGTCAGCAGGATGACATTATTGAGTGTCGTAGGATAATGAAAGCACGGTTGGTTGATCCATTCTACAGCTTAAAAGTTTCTGAGCACTCTCATTACTGCCCTTCAAGTCCTGTGACGGTCCTGTTGATGGAGAGAATTGACATAAATGATTGCCAAGTGGATCTCTCGCTCTTCAGGATGCCGGGTTCAAATTCTGTGAATCCTGAATCAAGTGGGACAAAAAGGAAGAGAGAAGATGAAAAAGAAGAGTAGTTCCTGAAAATGGTTTTGACCATCAAGGAGTTATAGTCGTGGAATAATGCTACACTTACAATTTTCACTTACTTCATCAATGTTAAATTTCATGTGATGGATAAGTATATTTATAACATATCATTATTAACTGTAATTGATGATATAGGAAAGCTTTATCTGTTTCAAGTTACAAATTTCCAACTTGTAAAGCTTAATTATAAAGCTTTTTCTTCAATGCGTGATCGCATAATAGATTGTAGTAATGAATAAGATGAAACATTTCTGATCAATAGCGGCCATGTTTTTTCTTCTCCATTGAATTATAGCACGATCCATTGATTTTTACTTCTAATTTCTTTTATTAAAAAAAATAATACCTTTTGCTCTACAACGTCCCACGATTAATTGATTCGATCCGCAATGAAATGTCTGCTTGGAAACCGTATGTAACCGAAGCCCCACAACCACAAGTCCACAAGCTCTTCATGTGGGGGACCCACCGGCTTTTATATTTGAAGTAGGTTAAGGCAAAGTGTACCACGCGATAGCTTTGGCTTCGATTGCATACTGAGAACAATGGCTACTTCTTCACTCATTTCCTCATCATTTCTTCTTCCTACTAAGCCTTTAAGAATTCAACGCCAAAACCAGCATCATAACACGACAAGCTTCAGGAACCGAGCACCCTTCAAGGTCCTAGATGCCAAGCTTGCTGCTGGGTTACGTTCCTTTTTCTTTTCCTTGCATGGGTTCTTGTTATTTCATGATTTTTTTTTTTTTTTTCATTAGACAATTTGTTTCTGCTAAAAAAAAAAAAACTTTTCAGGTTGAAGTGCCAAAAGTAGAGCCAAATAGATTTTCAGCAAAATGACCTTCACTTTCATTTGATTGTGAGTGTAAAGGCACTGCTCCAATGTCAGCTTGCCCTGAGCACATTATTCATCTACGAAACCCAATCACTCAAAACTTAAGTAAAGAACAAAAAAGGAAAAGAAACTTTAATTGATATCATTTCAGAAATTGGAACTTCAGCTAAAAGGGGTGATCGTAAAATCTAATTTCCGGACGTGGCATGTGAGACAGCGTAATTGATCATCAGAACAGTGACTAGGTTGGCACTGGAACCGTTGATACCATCTCTGAGGAATCTCAATGGCTGTGATGAAGTTCCAATCGGTCCCATTCGGGAGGTTCGAGAGAGGGCCATAGGCCATGGCCAACCTGGAAAAGCTGAGTGCGAGTTTTTTGCTCTGTAAAATATTATATATATCTATATATATCATTTAAAAATTTAAAAATTAAAATAATTAATAAAATTAGTATATATCATTATTTAATTTTTTTTTATGAAATAAAAAAATTTATAGATAATATATTAGATAATAATCATTAAATTATATACTTTTTAATAAAATAATAAAATATAAAAATTAAAAATTAAAAAATAATTTTATACTTTCACAATTTTTATGTCTTTAGTGCATTTTTCACTACCATTTGCATATTACAAAGTTCAAAATTATGTTAAAAGTTATCAAAATTACTACAAATATTATAAAAATTATTATAGAAAATTATCAACATTATTACATAGACTAAAAATTATTTCCAGGATTATTAAAATTTTATAATTTATTGCAAAGATTATCAAAATTATTAATTAATTCTGATACATATTAATTATTGATTTGAAAGTAATTATGCACATTTCAATTTTTTTAATTAGAGATAGTTAATGAAATAGTGGCCTATTTTAATAATATAGAGAATGACGGGTTTAGGCTTTGGTAATGATTGTGCATCCGAGAATAGCTATTCATCCCAAGCTCCAGATGAATCAAAATCAAAACCCAAAGAAACACAGCCTGTTATCTTTTCTGTTTGTCTGAACTCTAATCAACCTTTTATCAAACACAAACAGGCTTGACTATTTCTGCTTAATATGCTTCCTTTGAGACAAAAGTGAAAAAAAAAAAGATCTTAAACTACACGATTAATAAAGTAACAGACATAATCATATCATATCTCCTGAATTCCCTTGCACTTTTCTCTTTAATTTTAGTCATAATATATATTTTTCTGGGTATTTTATTGCAATTTGCAAGGTTTCTTTTAGCAGTATCTGTTTTTGTTTCAAAGATTCATGTTCAGTCTAGCACTTCTCTGATCTTAATGAAGTATATATATATATATATATATATATATATATATCTGGAAGAGAAAAAGAAATCCCTGATTTGAAGCAATGGATATATGCCATTGTTATGTATCATCAAAGTAAAAAGTGAAAAGAGAGTTGAAAAAGAGCAGAAGACGCCTACTGATGCAACTGTTGAGATTTTCTTTTCTTGCTAGCCGTTCAAGTTAAAAGCTGGTAGCTGTCGAACGCTATCCTTATGCAAATTTGGATGTCTCACTCTGTGGCAGCTCTGTATAAAAGGGCTAATTCTCCTTCATACAATTCAAAAGCTTGACAATGGCAACTTCTTCAGTCTTCTTTTCTTTCTTCATTTATCTGTTAGCATTTTCCTCTATTTCAGGTACATGGTACAATGTTTATTTGCTTGTTCTTGTGTGTTAATTTAATGCTTTATGTGAAGGATTTGTTTTATTTTTGCCGTTGCAGATGGGGAACAAGTCATACTTGTGAACAACTGCAGGGAAAGCATTTGGCCAGGGATACTCGGCGGTGCAGGTCAGTCAACTCCTAAAAATGGTGGTTTCCATCTTGGTAGTGGCGAAGAAGTAGTTCTTGATGTGCCACAGAAGTGGTCCGGGCGGATATGGGGCAGGCAAGGTTGTAACTTTGACAGCAATGAGAAGGGTTCTTGTGAAACTGGTGACTGCTCTGGAAGGCTTCAGTGCCAAGGAACAGGAGGTGCACCACCTGCAACTGTGATAGAAATGACTCTTGGGTCATCTTCTTCACCATTGCATTTCTATGATGTTAGTTTGGTTGATGGCTTTAATTTGCCAGTTTCGATGAAACCTGTTGGGGGTGGAATTGGTTGTGGAGTTGCATCATGTGAAGTTGATTTGAATGTTTGCTGCCCATCAGCATTTGAAGTGAAGAAAGGAGCCAAGGTGGTCGGATGTAAGAGTGCCTGCTTGGCCATGCAATCAGCTAAATACTGTTGCACAGGGGAGTATGCAAATCCAAAGACTTGCAAGCCAACGCTTTTTGCACATCTCTTCAAGGCTATCTGCCCAAAGGCCTACAGCTATGCTTTTGATGACTCTGGCAGTCTTAACAAATGCAGGGCTTCACGTTATGTTATCACTTTCTGCCCTCCTAAATGAGAAATGAAATAAAAAAGAAGCCCTCACGGTTGGTGCCATGGCCTTGTTAGAAAGTCCATACCACCAACAACAGAGAGTTCTTCAGATATTTACCAGTAATTATTAGTTGAAAAAACAGATGTTTCTCCGCTTCCTCTTTACAAGTTAGCTGTTAGGGTTACATATGAAATCAGTCAGTAAGTTTTCCTATGTTTTGGAATGTATCTTGCTCTATTAATAGAAATCGACCTTGATAATGATGCAAGTTGTCTTCTGCTTTGCTAGAGTATCTTATTTATTGATTCGGTTGTTGTCGCAACCATAATTGCTTAGAAAGAGAAAATGTTCTACAGAGTATTCTCCTGCATACTAAACTATTCTTTCATATAGGGAAATCATGGAGGAATATTCAAATGCAATACAGAAGTTGCAACGGAGCTCTTGCAGTCATTTTCTCTGATCATGAGAAAGCACAAGGAGTCAAGGACACTGCACAAACATTTACTACCCTGCTTGCTCCAAACCAGACCAAGTGCTAGGTGTTCGTCCAAATTCCCATACTAGCAGGATTATGATATCTGTGGATCACAAAATCAGCATAACAATGAGTGTCAGTTAATCCAATCCCAAATGCTCTAATAATGATAGTTGGAGATACCATTGATGTGTATAAAACAAATATTTTGTTTTCAGTATTAGAAATTTGGATAGCTATGGCAGGCTGTGAGTGAATGGCGTGTAAAAAAATGAAAAGGATGCAAATTATAAGAAGGCGAGGATCCTTACGCATCATTCCTGTCACCGCTAGAGATTGAGCCACTAGATCACATGCTCAACTCCCTGAGCCCACAGCAGAGTTATAAGAGTGAAATACATCTCTCCAGAAATTTTTTCAAGAAGCCAGTGGAGAAGACAGACCCAGAGGCAATCATATATGAAATTCATATATTAAATTAAAAAATTTTATGATACAGTAAGCAAAAGACAAAGGAAAGAAACCGCAAATCGAGGTGAAAACTATAGGAAAACAAACAAAAGCTAGTGCTAATATGTTTCAGCTTCATGATTAGTAGTCCCTTGAATATGTGCATCATCAGTTGGAGGGCTTGGACCTAATAATAAGGGAGTCTCTGATTCTTTTGTACTGGATTTGGAATCACCAGTTCGATTTGCAGCCCACCCTCTGAGAGGAGGTTCAAAATGCATGCTGGCAACGTCAGGAGGAGGCACATCATCACCAGGAAGAGCTAGAAGTCCCTTCTCTCGGAGAGAAGATGGCTCCTTATAGCATGTATTCCAAAGGGAGTCCACAAGCTGCCTCTCCTCCCTAGCAGCCCCAAGATCTTCAGGAGACATCAAGCTGATACCTTTAATTCTTTCTTCAAGAAGTTGCTTCAGCTTCTCATCTTCTACACCTAATCCACCATCGTCCCCACCTGTCTTGTCCCGAGCAAGCTCAAGAAGGCCACGGAGAGCAGCTTCTCTTACTTCAGCATCCCCACTAGAGGCGAGATGCAACATTATGCGGGGAAACCCCAGCTCGCTTACAACACTGCAATCTGAGCTATTTTCATGCAGTAGATACTGAATCAAGTTCAATGCTTTCCTGGAAGCAAAAGACAATGAAATGAGAAAACCAAAAGGAAGCTGACAGAAAAACAATACACACATAGGCATTGAACTATTAAACAATTTGATAATCTAAATTCCATTTATTTTTACATTAAAAACATCTTAGAATGAAACCATAAAACCTATTACAAACAAAAAGATAACTCATACTTGGACTGCAAAGTGTGGTCCTAAGATTACCTTTGAAATCTTATACTCTCACTTCCCAAAGCATCTCTCAAGGCTGCATAACCATTTGCAAGTCGAAATGCTGCAATACCAGGTTTGTTGTGACGTATTAAAGCTGAAAGCCAATGAAAAAAAGATGTCATGTCAAAATACCTTCAAGATTCTGTAGGGAGCATTTTCAACTAAATTATTGGTGTTAATAACAATAAGAGGTATTGGCGTTAATACTTACAAGATATTGCACCGAGTGCTTTGGTTCGAACAGTTACATCAGGGTCAGAGGTAAAATTAGAAAGGAGAGGCTCTAAGCCATTTGCTTCCATAACCAGCTGTTGACTTCGAGGATTATTCTGTACAATAGTAGATACAACTTCGGCAGCTTTTGCTCGAATGTTGGCATGGGAATTCTTCAGATAACCAAGCAGAGGGACCAATCCACCAATCGAGTGTAGATCTGCCAGAAATGCACGTAGACCATATAAATTTGAAAGAGTACAAAAACAAACAGGCTAGAGATCAATGGAAAATCATGAAAGGCGGAAAACATTTTTCGCAGCTATTTCGATTTCATAAACAAATCTTATTCTTGCAAGACAGGTACCAGCTAACCACGGCCAGAGAAGGAAAAGGTATATGATGCAACAAGTTCATGAAGCTGAAAAATAAAAATTCCATCATTGGTAGTATCCTATAGAATTATTTATCATATAAAACACAAAAAGTGTCCCTTTGCAGTCGATATTAAAATTCTAAGCAGCCAAACACTATAGCTAACAACAAGATTATTAGAGATATAATGCATCAAGTTAAGCATTCAATGAAAAGGAAACATTTAAGGAAAGAAGGTAATAATCTCAAAAATGTAAATAGATAAAACTTACCATTGGCCATGTCAATAGACTCAACATGCTCTTGTAACTCGTCCAACATATCTGCCACCATCAAATAAGTATGTAAAAGAAGCTACCCTAAAAACCCAGGAGGAAAAAAAAAAACCCTTGAAAACAACTTTGGGGTTTTTGCAGTAGTACCTTCAATATCAGAAGCAGTAACTCCTTGAGCTTCCAAGACTTCCTCTGGAGCTTGCATAACCAAAGTTATCTCTTTCATTCGCTTAATCACATCAATGCTCTGAGATTGCATAGCTTCCATAAACCATCTTCTATCCTCCTCACTATACAAAATAAAACAATTAAATTACCCACGAAATAATCAATTAAAGATCGGCAAAAAAAGGGTTATCAAAAATAAAAAGATGGGGTTACCATAAATTACGAGTGGGTCGAGTTCCATCGGAGTGAGCAATGCTCCATTTCAGCAATCCATCCCAATTGGGTCCGTCTTTAGCCATAGTTTATTATGACAAGTAAATCAGAGTCTTCGTTTCCTGCAGATGAATTCAAGTAATTTTAAAACAAGAGATTCTTAAGAACAATTCGAAGTTTCCTTTTATAGAGGATTTTAGAGAGAAATCCAGAGGATCCGAGATTTTTCTTTCTTGAGCGACAATTCTGTAGAACGTGGCGGAAAGCGCTACCACCTCCCTAAAGTCAGACTTCTCCACTGCATTGGCACCCCATGACCTGAGCCATGTATTTGGATTGGATCTGCCATGGGTCCAAATAGATTTTGTTGGTTTGGATTTAAAGGCCCGAATCTTCTTGGACGAATTCTAGGTCTTTGTCTCTCACTCTGTTTTTGTTGAAATAAATTTATTTGTATTATAAAAAATAAATAATTAAATTAGAGGGAAAAATTATACGGGAGGTTATATTTTTTTTCTTCAAATAATGTCAATTAATTATATTATTAAAAATAATAAAATATTTACCATTATAATTATTAATAAATTTATTAAAATAAATAATAATTACTTTAATTATCACATGTGATGGTAATAAATTATTCACTTTTTTTTTTCTTTTTCAATTAAGAAATAATGGTAAGATATGATTATTTCACCTTAATATATATTACTTCATCGAAATCATGCCATGTAATAATATTATTCAATATATTATCAGTACAATTCTTAAACTCTACACACAAAGATGAAGACATATATTCTCACTTTATTTTTTTTTAATTTGATTGGATAATAATCATTAATAAAAAATTTAACTATTTATTACACATATTATGGGATAATTAAACTGTAAATAATTATTTTAATAAACTTATTAGTGATTTTAATAATTAATGTTTGACATCTTTTAATAATAGAATATATTATGTGATTTAAATAAAAATAATACATGTTGACGATTTAAAATTTCCATACATATAATCTTTTTTTTTCAATGATATAATTATGTAAAAAAAATCGAATAAATGAACGTACTCCAAATGATAGTTTCATTCATACATATCATTCTTCTATAAGAAAGGAAACAGAACACCGCTGGTAGTCTACTTATAAAATGATTGATGTTTATGCATTCTAGCTACCATGGTAACAGTATTATTGTTTATGCATTCTACCCAATAATCATAGCAGTTGTTATTTTCAATCTAACTATATAATTTATATAATCACAAAATGATATTTCATTAATTAACAAAGTTAAAAATATACATATCTTTAAAAATAAATTTAAAACTTTTATTAATATTTATTTTTAAACATTCAAATATATTTCATCTTTATTTATAAATAAAATGACATTTTATGATTATACAAGGTCTATAAAATATATCTTATTTTATATTTTAATTTTTTATATATTTTTTTATTTGCTATGAAAAAGGTTAAAAATATGACATGGGCAATGACCACTAACAATATGGGGGACTAGTACTAGGGTCTTGGCATCCAATCCAGTGTCTGGTTCACATCATTAGGACCGGCGGTCCCCCTGCTCGGCTGGCCCCCACTACCAAAATCCAACGCCTTCCATGCCGCTTTTCTATCAATTTCCGCTAACGCCGTTAACTGAACAACCCGTTAAGCATCTAAATCCCGTTAATTGATCTTCTTAAAAAGCAATAAAAAACGTATAACCCACGGTTAATTGAACACCACGCGCTTACACCGTTAAGTCTTCCTCGCCTTCTTTCCTTTATCATTTCTTTCACTCTTCCACTTCATTTCGCCTTTTAAGTTCTCTCTGCCTCTCTAAAATTCTAGGGTTTTTAATTTTTATACGATTTCCCAAATTTCCGAGTTCGATTTCTTCAAATAGTTTAGGTTTTCTTTTGATGGAATCGACTAGATCACCCTATTGGTGCTACAGATGCAACCGGTTCATCCGGATCCGGGTTCGATCCCCCCAAGTTTCGATCCACTGCCCCGATTGCCGCGGTGGATACGTCGAAGAAATCGAAACGCCCTCTCGATCACCCATCTACCACCGTTTCCCCGGCGCCACCATGTACTCCGATACACCCAGCCCAGCTCTCAGCCCCAGCCCCACCGCCACTCCTCGTTTCCGCCGATCTCGAAGAAACGCTAGTGATCGGTCCCCTTTCAATCCCGTCGTCGTCCTCCGTGGACCTACCTCGGAAACCGACGGCGTAGTTCCTGAAAGAGGAAACACCAATTTTGAGCTTTATTACGATGATGGGTCCGGGTCGGGTCTCCGTCCCTTACCTGCTAGCATGTCGGAGTTTTTAATGGGTTCGGGGTTTGATCGTCTTCTTGATCAGTTATCTCAATTAGAAGTAAACGGAATTGGCCGTTTCGAGCAACCGCCCGCTTCGAAAGCTGCGATTGAATCTATGCCGGTGATTATGATCGATGGAAGCCACGTAAGCACGGAATCTCACTGTGCAATTTGTAAAGAGCTGTTCGAGCTCGATTCCGAGGCTCGGGAAATGCCTTGTAAGCATATTTACCATTCAGATTGTATTTTACCGTGGCTTTCGATTCGAAACTCCTGTCCAGTTTGCCGACATGAATTGCCAACGGAAAGTAACGGAAATATCTTAGGGGAAAACGAGGCAGTTAGAGATGAAGAAGCTGTGGGATTAACGATTTGGAGGTTACCGGGAGGTGGGTTTGCGGTGGGGAGGTTTGCTGGAGGGAGGAGAGCCGCGGAGAGGGAGTTTCCACTAGTGTTCACCGAGATGGATGGTGGCTTTAATAATGCGGGCGCTCCTAGAAGGATTTCATGGGCGCCTAGTGGGAGAAGGTCACAAGAGAGTAGAGGATTAGGGCGGGTTTTTCGGAGCTTTGTCTCTTTTTTTGGGAGGTTTAGGAGCTCTTCATCTCGGTCAGGTTCGGTTTCTGGGTTTACGAGGAGAAGTAGTTCAGTGTTTGGTAGGTCATCTAGAAGGGATAGCGACTGGGATTTCGAGAATTGAATGATGGTGGAATGTATTCTTTGTTCATTTCTAGGTTAACCTTTATTATTATTATTATTATTTTTTTATCTGATACTATAATGTTGCAGTTTTCCTCAAGGAAGGGAATGTTTGTAGATTGTATGACTTTACTTCAATGTAAATAACAACACTTTTGGTGAAAGAAGGAAGAATTATTTCAGTTTAGTTTCCGTCGAAAGAGAAAGGGGCTTTCAAGAGTCCATATGTGCACCAACGAGGCAGCAGAAGAAGAACAGGAATTTGATGAAGGAGAAAGTTTTGTGGTTAATAGGATCTCTTAGTGGTTGCTGAGGTACTAATCCTCCCATATAAATTGATGTTAGGCTTACGCGTAAAACTGTTCAATTAGTAAGTTGTCATGATAATTTATGCCCTTGCTTCTTTCTTTCTTGTAATTTGTTATCGGGAATTCTGAGTACAAATTTTTGAGTTGTTCATGTTTTTCCTTTTGGTTTACTTGACTGGAAGCCAATCTACCTGAAACAACTGGTCTACTTTGCTGGTTTTCCCTTAGAAGTTAGTTCTTAAAATTTTGGATGGATAGGTCTGTTTCTGATAGTATCATTTAATTTTCCACTAGAAGAGTGTTCTTGTTTGTTCCATATTTTTTCTTCTCCCGATCAGGGTAAGACTTCTTTGGCGGATATGAGAGTCTGAAAGGGTAAAAACAATATTTGAATGATGCATGATTTTGTGTCTTACAGAGTTTATCTTTGGAGCAAGGTAACCAAAAGCAGCAATCAAGAACGTCAGCATTGTACAAAATTACAGTTATTCGATGCAACTTGTGGTTTGGGTGTGTCATGTTAGGTTGAAATATTTGACAGTATAACCCATACTCAGTATCTAATCCATTTCAACT
The DNA here is from genome assembly GCA_033439115.1 of Firmiana major. Lineage (NCBI taxonomy): Eukaryota > Viridiplantae > Streptophyta > Magnoliopsida > Malvales > Malvaceae > Firmiana > Firmiana major. Next base: position 43,782,145 of record CM065913.1, on the reverse strand, counting down.
TGTTAGAATTTGTGTTAAATGATATACAGAATCATATGCTAACAGTTGGTCGTGTTGACATTGGTAGATTGCTGTGATAATTGTTAACCAAGGTTTGTTATGGAAATGTGGCCTGTGATGTGAAGGTCAATGTGAGCTTTTGAATTGTTGGGATTTCTGTCGGTAATAGCATCACACTTGCAATGGGGATGTTATTATCTAGAAGTTAGCCTCTGCCGAGTCCGCAGGACTTGTAGAAGGTTATGTAGGGGCTTTTGTGGCTGAAGTGCCAATTTGGGATTACTCATTGCAGAGACATTAGATATCTTAAGGAGGTTGATTTTCCTATTTGGATATGATTAAGTATTAGGGCATTTAAGTTCAAGCATCTTAACTACATTGCTGCGACTCTGTTCCTCAGTTTTGTTGTTGTCCATGAATTTAAAAGATCAGCAGGAGCCCCCCAGCACAGGCTCTTGTAACCTAGAAGGAATTTCAGACATGATAAATTTGATATTTGTTCGCTCCTTTTAGAAGTTATTTTCTCTCTTGGATGGTGAAAAAGGCTCGCCCATCAATAGAACCCCAATGAAAAAGGAATACTGTAACTCTGTAAGGAATCATTTCCAAGGGTTCGCAGCATTTCCCATTTTCTTCTCACGGTAAAATACCAAGTTGTAACATGATTAGATTGTGAGAGATGGTTAGGCGGCAATATTTGACTTCACTTGTGAATGGATCTGACGTGGCCTTATTCACTAGTAGTAGCAAGCGAATCCATTAACAGTAAAACCTGCTAGATACAGCCCTGGCACAGAACCCACTTATGTGTCACTTCAAAAACTACTAAAATCCGCAATCTAAAACTATGCTCCCACTAGTAAGTTGTCCCCTTACTTCCCAGGATATGGTACCCAAATCTGTTAGCGACAGCATCCGTTCCATCTTTGCAGACTCTACATACAAGGAGCCTGCAACAGTCCCCAGTCTCAGGTAGACATTCTCTCTCTCCCCGTTATGCTGTGGCAGCTGTCCAAGACCAAGAGCCAGTAGAACCAAAAGTGATCTCTGACAGTTGTCGCACCAGTTGGAGATGTATCAGCTGATAGTACGACCGGGGCAGCCATTGTTGCTCTGGTTGGAACAGCCTTTCCAAGGACCTGTAATTACCCTTTTTCTCTGTTTAAAATCGAACCATTTTATTATTTTGTATTGCATTCCATATTTATCTTGTGCTTTACCCCAGCTGTCCTCAATGTGATGGCGCGGGCTTTGTTCGTCAACCTGGAGCGGCATTGAGGGCAAATGCTGCATGGAAGGACCAGGGTCAAATCGTATGTGGTGGCCTTTGGCATACTGAATCAAATTGAAAAATGTATGCCATTGCATCCTTATCTGTTCTGTGATTTTAGTCCTAATTCCTGCTGTTAAATTCCAAAGACCCAATCTTACAACTTGATTCAAATTTCCCTACTTTATATGTAAGTTTTGACGTCTTATATCTCTTCGATATACGTATGAAAAAAGAAGAAGCATATTTGATACGATTCATTTTTAGTTTGTTTTTCTTTTTCCTTCTACAATTTGTGACTTAGAAATCACTTAATTGAAATATCATATTTGTTAAAACAGAAAATAATAATCACAAGAGAATTAGATAGTATGGCAATATGTAATTAGTAATACTAGTAGGCTTAGAAAATATACTTTCGTGCATACCTATCTTTTTTATATAACTAATTAATTGGTAGTATTTAAAAATATTTATGATTATGTATTTACATAAGAAATCTAATTTAATGATGATTCTAAATTAATTTTTTACTAAGAATTATCTTTTCATAAATTGACTTGTAATTGAACTATTAAATTTTATCTAAATATTGAATCAAGAGCTAAATATGATATAATAAATTAAAACATTTATCGTTTTTAACTTGCTGCAGGCGTTTCATGCTTGGCAGCTTGGGCCCTTGGGCAACTAACTCTGCAATTTCTCAGGAAAAGAAAAGCAAAGATAAATTAAGAACCTTCCAATTGGCAGCCAACATTCCTTCTGATTGTAAGAAAGACTTGATAAACATGAAATTGTAGATAAAGACGTGTTGATCTTCCTTTCATGTTAAACTAAAGAAATCTGTCTGGAATTTGAATATTTTGTGGCAAGTCAAAATGGGAAATGCCAACTGTTGAACTTCTTTTTTAAGGCATTCCTCTTAGTTATTCCAATCCAGTCTTCTTAATACTAATTGATATAAAGTTTTCCAGGATGAGAAGATAATGCTGCACTTAAAGGCCTAATTGTATAATCTGGAGAGGGAATTCTGGGATCAAACTTCCAAGCCTTGGAAAACTTCCGTTGAACCCTTTTTCAGGACAAGGACAATTGCAATTTATTATCATGATTTCTAGCGACAGATTGTATAAAAATATATATTATTAGCCTTAGATTAGTATATCTGATTAGGTTAATTGTTCAACAATTGCACCTTATAAATCCTTCCTAATTCCAAGCAAAGTGCTGACAATTGAGAAGGCAGCAACAACAAAACTAAAGGGAAGATAAAGAAATTTTGTTATGGAAATGACAAATATCAATACCCAGAAGTTCGGATCTCCTCGTATCTCCTTGCATGGTTGCTATTAATAGTCGGTCACTAAACTTTGAAAGAAGCTAAGGGACTGGCACGTGTTCACTCAGACAAGATACCAAGTCCATGCATGAAGAGATTTACAGCATCAAGGAAACCTCCGCATGCTGTCATCTCCGTCTTGTTCGGGTTTTATCATAATTCATAATGAAGTAGAAGAAACCAAAGCAATATCTCCTTCGTCTTCTTCTTCTTCAGGTCTTTGACTTTGTTTAGAATCCTTTTTCTTTGTTGTTTCATAGTTTGCCCTTCCTACTTGAAGAAGTCCCCTCAGGGAAAACTCTCATCTTTTTCTGAGGTTTCTGGGTTGTTCTGCATTCAATATATAGCGTTAATTTTGTGGTGTTCTGAATCAAGAAAACTAAGCAGAAAGGGAAGATATGAAGAGAGACGAGGAACTTGGTTTGGATCGAGAAGATGCATTCCAAACAGACGATGAAGAAAACCAAGCTGAAAGGGTATGCAGTAACGTTCATGATGATGACACAGAATCTGATTTCACAATCCCTTCGCGAAATTCCTCCAGCAATTGCCTTGAAGAAAACAATCCACCATGGCCTCAAAGCTACAGGTTTTCTATTCTTTTTCATAGACTTTTGGATTTCGTTTTCCTCTAGTTTGCATCCATGGGGCCAGTGCTTAGTTATTGGACTATTAGAACTGATGTGTTTATCAGCTACTTTTCGTGAAAATCAAAAATTAATATTAGGAAAAATCAGATTGTTGTGATTGTTATGTGTGGAAAATACTGATTAAGATCCTGCAAAAATAACATTGACATGTTTGATTGAATAAGCAATCTAATGAAAATATTATGAAACTTCAACGGTATCCTTCAACAAGTGAATTTAGATTTCATTTTTTTATACAAATTATAAAAATAAGAATCTTAAAAAGATTGTCAAAAGTTTGAATTTAGAATTTTTTTTTTTATGCACTTTTTCATAGTCTAATTGTACTCTAAAGTATACAAAATATTTCCTACTTTGATTATGGCCACATTCTTTCATGTTTCTCTTCAAGCTTTCCGCTAATTAATCAAGATCAAATATTTAATAGTTATCAAATGTTCTTAAAGAGCAAACCTAGCTGCATTAGTTAAACTTTGTCAAGAATTTGCATAAAAGAACAAAACTATTCAACCAGAATCATGCCTTCCTTGAATACATGCAGGGAATCAATGGATATGCTCAAAGGTGTTGCACCTCAATTTAGTTACCTCAGTTCATCATTTTGCAAATCTCCAAGTAACGATGACGAATCTTCCCTCGGTAGACCACTCATTTCTGAAAGAGTTTTAGATGAAGAAGTGCCAACCTCTACTCTCCCAGCTTCACAGCAAAGAATATCTGTCGAAGGATCAACAACATCACAGAAGCAGTGTTCATTTACCCAAGCACTTGTTAATGGTAAGAGAAAAAAAACCATATTGTCAATTTTAAGTTTGATAGGCAGTTGTATGGCTAAAAACTCCTTTTTGGAGCCCAACGTTAAAATTTCCAATGAAAATGTACTAATGGGTAACCTCTCGCAATAGCTCAGGACTTCATTGATTACGTTGAAATCAACATGGACTTTGTTCTTGAAGAATTTGTCTGCTGTTTTGCTTTAAGTGTTTTTCTCTTATCCTTTATCCACTGTTTCTTTTCTCTCCGGAATTATATGTTGAGAGGATGCTCCATAGTCCTTTTGTTTACATTTGTGGATAAGGTTCAAAACAAAATCCGAACGTTGCTTGTAACCAGACACATTGCTCTTTACTGAGCATAATATATGACAGATCTTGTCAGTAATAGTAATTGAATCTTTTCAAAATGTGGCTCACTATATCACATGCCACTGATTTTGTATCTTTGCTTCTCTTTATTAGGAATCAATGTTCTGTCAGGCATAGGACTCCTTACAACTCCTTATGCTGTCAGAGAAGGAGGGTGGTTGAGCCTCTTGCTACTCATATTTTTTGGCACCATTGCCTTTTATACTGGGATTTTATTGAAGAGATGTTTAGAAAGCAATCCCGGTCTACATAGTTATCCCGATATTGGACAGGCTGCTTTCGGGGTGGCTGGTCGCTTACTTATATCTGTAAGTGTGAATATAAGTAAAAATTTGTGCAATTATTGTATACGCTTTTGTTTGTCCTGCAGCAATCTAGTAAAAATGACATTTGTTAAACAGGTGACACTAACACTTTGGTTTCAATTATGAAATGCAGGTAATTTTGTATGCAGAACTATATGTAAGTGCAACCATCTCTTTGTTTTTGGTCTATGACGGTTATGTAGTTGTTTTGGTTCCATCTAATGTTCTGCACTAAAAATTGAACAGCATCTCTGATCTGTAGGCTGCGTGCGTGGAGTATGTAATAATGATGAGTGATAACCTGTCGACGATTTTCCCAAACGCCAGCATATATTTTGCTGGAATGCATCTTAACGCTCATCAACTATTTGCTATCATTGGAGCTCTCATTGTTCTCCCGACTGTTTGGCTCCGAAACCTTAGTTTGCTGTCATACCTTTCAGGTTAAGCCGCTTCCTAAACTCTTATGTTTGATAATTCCACGTTTTCAGCTTTCTGAGTTCTGATCTTAACCTTTTAAATGTTCAGTTAGTGGAGTAGGAGCATCAATTTTAGTGGTGCTTTGCTTGTTATGGGTTGGGGCAGTTGATCAAGTCGGGTTTCAGCGAGGTGGAACTGCTCTTAACCTCGCAAACCTTCCCATTTCTGTTGGTATATATAGCTTTTGCTACGCTGGCCATTCAGTTTTTCCAAATATATATTCTTCCATGAGAGAGCCGTCGCGTTTTCCACTTGTGCTTATAGCCAGGTAACATAAAATTTCACCTTCTTCTTATGAGAAATTTAGAAACTCTAGATAATGAAAATCGTTCATGCTTTCAATACAAAGTCGCTGGGAATAATCAGCTTGTTAACTTCTGTTTCCTCTTTTCCAGCTTTATGTTTTGTTGGTTCGTGTGCACAGGAGCAGCAATCTCTGGCTTTCTGATTTTCGGTGACTCAGTTGAATCTCAGTTTACTTTAAACATGCCTATAAAATTTGCAGCCTCTAAGATCGCAGTCTGGACTGTGGTATGTTGAGACACCACCATTCAGTTTCCTTTGCATCGTTTTGCACAGTCCGGATCAGTATTATACTTCTGATTCAAACAATTAATATTGGTCAGAAATTGAGATTAATATTGCAAGCCTGATATTTCCAATTCGTTTCAGGTTATCATAACAATATCAAAGTATGCCTTGACACTCACTCCCATTGCATTGAGTGTAGAAGAAGTTGTACCTTCGACATGGTTGAGATCTTGTTGTGTTTCAATACTCATCAGAACAGCTTTAGTGATTTCAACTTTAGTTGTTGCAGTGACAATTCCCTTCTTCGGTAACGGAAATCTAGACTTGTGGTTCTAATTGTTTGGTTTAAGCATGCTCTAAGCAAATTAGATTAACATATTGCCTTCGTGCTCTGCAGCATTTCTGATGGCGTTGGCAGGATCTTTGCTCGCAATGCTAATTGTAAGTTCCCTCTTTGAAAAACTCTGATATTTACTCTTTAAAGATAGTTTATAAGATTATTTTGAACCAATTTGTCGGTTTAATATTTTATGACAGGCTATAATCTTCCCATGTGCCTGTTATATCAGCATACTTCGCGATAGATTAACCAAGTCACAAGTAAGAATCCTTTTGCTTTCTAAGATAAGTTAAAATCTTTGCAATTTCATTTGTTCTTATCGCAACCAAAATGCCCTAAACATGAATAATTTTCTTGTGTTCTCTATTCAGATAGCAGTCTGCGTTTCAATTGCCATTGTAGGACTGGTGATCGCTTGTTTTGGCACATATTCTGCAATTTTAAGAATATCCAGTCAACTTCTTTGATTGTTGAGATAAATCATCAGTAAATTCCCATCCATAGTGATTACCACCAACAGTTCCATAAGTAATTAATCATTCATGTATCATCATACCCTTGGTATAAGCGTATGCCCTATAGTCAATTTGAAAATTTTCAATTTTTGATATATTTGAATATTTATTATTTTGAAACAATTATTTAATATAGGCATTATTTTTTATCTACAAAGTATGTTGATTTAAATTATTAATATTTGCTTATGATAAGGTTTTTAAAACAATTATAAGTTTGTTATAGTTATGAGATCCTTGTTATATAAAAGTATAATGCGTTTAAAATTGTTTCTGATTAAGTATTATCAAGAAAAGAAGATATTGATAAATATTGTTAAATAAAATTTTTATTTATTTACTGTGTGAAAGTAAATAGCTGATCTCATAAGCACAAATATTTTGTATATTTAAACTAATACTTTGAGTTTTTGTTTGAAAAGAACCGTTCACTGATTTAATTTACATTGAGAAGTCCACTTGATTATTCACTTAAATGTCTATGGAATATATCTCAAGTGACACTTGTATAAGTGATTTTTAAACTTGAGATCATAATATTATTTTATGTAATAAATGTCATACTTTGACTATTTTCTACGAAATCCTAATAAAGGATTGTAAATTGGGATGAAATTGGGTATAGTATTAATTGCATGGGAATATATGTGTAATCAAGATAAAATAATCACTCTAAGTAAACATTGCAGAATATATCTTGACTCTTCATCAATGGTTAAATTAAGTTAAGTCTTTGGTTATGATAAAAAAAGAGATTTAACTGAAAGTTTTTAAATCTCATTAAGATAAGTTAATTACCTAAAATAAAAAATAATAAGGTTAGACAATAATAAGGTAGATACTACTTTAGACTCTGTGTTAATTAAGATATAAAAAAATAATTAAAATGAGAATTTAAATTGGACTTAATTAAAAAGAATAAAATTATTGAATTAAATTGAATTTAATTATAACTTTGAACTTAGTTAAAACAATTAAGGTTCAAGTATTGCATTTTTACTGAAATTAGTTATAAAAGAGACGACATCCACTCCTATTATAAGTGTTAGTTGCACCTCACCAAAAGGAAGAGGAAAAAGTCTCACAGACTGAAACTTTTGAAGTACTATCTTAACATAACTTAAAGGGTTTTCGACCTGAAATATCTTTTTTATACTATTAGTGTTTTTATTCTTTGCAATTACTGCAATATTATTAGAAGTTGGATCTCTTAATACAAAAGTTTTTGAAATTCACTTGAGCAAAGTAATCTATCTATCTTCTCTCTATTGTTGTTCATGATCATTTATCAAAGTAATTCTTAAAGAAAAATTTTAAATTTTCTCTGCATATAGTTTGTTCATTGTATACTTAAATTCTCAACACATACAAATAGCAACTTGAATGCTCGAGTCCTTGCCACTGCTTGCCAGTTCTAGATTCAGAAGCTAATATATCAACAAATATCCTGCCAATTGTGTTACAGCATGTTGTATTTGTTAAAACAGAAACTGATGGCTCATTATTCAGAACATCATATTGTATTAAGGAATATTACATTTCTTTCTATATGTAAGATGTTAAAGAAGATTGATTGAAGAAATGACTGTGTCTGTTATTTTCCGAAGTCTGGAAATGACTAGTTCAGCTACATAAGAATCTATTGAAAGAATTATACGATGCATAAGAACATTAAAGTAGCTAAGTTGTTCAAATTCTGCATTAATACACCAAATATTAGCTGCGTTTTCATTCTGCATTTAAGATCTACTTTTTCTTGCTTAATATTGGGGGAACATTTTCCATTTTCTTTATGTTGAAAAGACCCTGAGTTCTGAAATCCTGAACCAGCAGCTACCACTATGAAGCACCGGAGTAAAGCTTTACCTTTACATCCTGTCAATGAAAAACATATCTGTTTTTTCTGCACAGATAAAGAGAAACTTTAAGCACCAAATCCAACATTAGAAATGGGTTAACATAACCATAGCCGGACCCCAACCACGATATTATGTTTGTAAACAATTCAGCACAGCATGTGCAACCTCCTGATAGCAATGTTTTTTAACTGAGAGTGCATCAGCATCAGCAAGCAAGGAATTGGATTCAAGAATCTAGTACACTACTGCACGTGAACGCTACATAATTCATCCACCTTTTTCGGTTTGGACTGCAATCCCTTACATTGCAATGCATTGCCTGCATACATACTACAAGAATGTCCGTTGATTTTCTTACAGATTAGATTAGCAGAAAGTATAAACCGTGTTTTTCTACAACTCCCTAACAGGGATTCGTGTCCTTTCTCTGATTGTCAAGGAAGTTAGTTTCTGGTTACATGTCTCTATCAGTAATTTATTGGGTTTTGTAATATCTTACACATTATGAGAATTGGTATTCTGATTCTGGGAAGAAGACAGTAACAAAAGAATTCACATTGAGATTTAAGAGGTAATTGAGGGAAAGAAGTTTTTGGCAACTTACATGTCCACAAGATTGCAGCTGGCATTGGAGCAAACTCCTTAAGCCAAGGAACATTGCCATTGAGCTTATTAAGCATAAGAGATTGGGAACGGAAATAAAACCTTTTTTTGGTTTGACAACTGGCTTCAACAGGGTCCTCTTAGCGACTCTTATAACAGAGCTTTAATTTCATAAACTGTTATTGTCGAGGATGCAATTTTAGCATCTGTTATTGTTTGGCAGGCATCTAAGCCTGGTATACATGGAACTGGATCAGGGGTAGACACCCCATTGTTACTTGGCACAATTTGGTATGGAACTCCTCATCCCTCCCTAGACAACTTCATTGTTTGGCTTGTACTAAGAGCTGGGGTATTTAATTGTTTTAAAACATTTGTTTCTTTTTGTGATCTTAATGAAGAGTATAGAGATTATCTATTTTTTCTTAGGCTTTCTCAAAAAAAGTTTGGCAGCTTGTTTTGGTCATGTACGGTTTTGACAATAGGATTCAAACTTGGTAAGAAAAACTTGATTAGACTATTCATCATCTCAAAAGTAAATTTTTCATTACCTTGCTTTTGAGGAGAACCTGGACAACAAGCAGTTATCATATATGACGTGCAAGAAATGGACTGAAAGTCGATAGTTGTTCACTTACTATTAGTAATGCTTTACAGGTAATTAACTTTGATGTAAAGTTTTGTCTTACAAAATTTGTAAGTTAGCTCTGTATGTAAAAGTTGGGGATCATATAGGAAGTTATACAATTTTTTTCTTTTTTATATTTTGACTAGTAGCAGTTTTCGTGCTTCTTCCTATTAATAAAACACCATTTATCCAAAAAAAAAAAAAGAGATTTAAGAGGTCTTCTTTTCAATTAAACCCTAAGAAATCCAAACATCATATCTTCACCAAATCATCAATTCATCATCATTTCTTCCCTTAGTTATCTGCTATTGTATGAGTAGAAGAAAATTCACACCTAAAGAAGAGCCCACTAACCCAGCAGTGAAGCACAAGCCAGAAAAACATTGCAATAAAATCAAGAATATTGATAAGAAGTGGGTCCCAATTCATGGACTACAATGATCAATCCACTTGAATGCTTACCAGAAAAATTCATCTAAAATCAATTCTATATAAAAGAAGTATCAGTGTCAGCTGTGAATAAGGTTGGTGGGGAAATGGAAGTTAAACCATAGCAAATGAAGAATAAAATTTCTTTCCAAAAATCATATCAATTCAAGAACAAGAAAAGAAGGGAAAGAAATCAGATTCTTAAACCAGAATGAACGATTCAAAAAATAAAGGGAATCTTAACTGAAGGAGAACAAGTAATAGACAAGTACTATGTAAATTTATATAATAGAATGAAAGAATTCCATTAAATTCTCTTATGCAAGAATAAATATACAATATTTTTCTTCAAAAAGATTTTTTTTTTCCTTGAAATATCTGAATAAGTAGATGGTGAGTCTTGATCAAATACTGGAAAAACATAACTATAAAAAACAATGAAAAAAATCCAACTAGATTGGGAATTGATGACCAGACTTAGTTCTGGGGTGACACATCAACAAACAAAACAGAAATCATGCAATTGTACTGTCTCGTCCAAGACATTCCAAACGGCACCGTCTCGCTCACTCCATAGTCCATCCTGTAATCTCTAGTTCTTCTGTGCTGTTACTGCTGCAGATTGCCCCAAGATTTTTTTTAAGCGATTGAGAGAAAAAGAAGCTTCTTAAGTCGGACAAGACTTCCAAATATTTCAGTGCATTCAACAGATTCGTTACTCTCATCTCCCAAAAAAAACCAGCTTCTTTGTCACCAAAAAAAAAACAAAGATCTTTACATCTTCATATCTATCCTAACTTTCCAACTTCTAACCTTTACCTAACTGTTCCAGTTTTGACAGTTGAAGAAACTGACAAAAAACATCATGAAATCTTACATTAATCTCAATTCTAACTCAAACCCATTTCTCAAAATCTTCCCTTTATCTTCATTATACCTCCAAGTTTTCTTGTTTTTTCTTATGCAAATTCATTTCTCCTTCTCTTCTTCACCGAAAACTCCCATTTTTCCCCTTAAAATCCAAACCCTAAGACCTACAAACAAGCTTCAGTTTCACCACAACGTCAGCCTCATTGTCTCTTTAACAGTAGGCACTCCACCGCAAAATGTCTCCATGGTTCTTGACACAGGAAGCGAGCTCTCTTGGCTCCGCTGCAACCAAACAACCCGAAACAACCTACCAGATCCGACAAAATTCTATCCAACACAATCAACCTCGTAGAAACCAATCCCTTGTTCTTCTCCAACATGCATAAACCAAACCCAAGATTTCCCAATCCCAGCTTCATGCGACTCGAACAACCTTTGCCACGCAACTCTTTCCTACGCTGACGCTTCATCTTCCGAAGGAAATCTCGCGTCCGATACTTTCCATCTCGGGTCATCCGACAACATTACAGGTCTTGTTTTCGGGTGCATGGGGTCCATTTTCAGCTCCAACTCAGCCGAAGACTCCAAAACCACCGGGTTAATGGGCATGAACCGTGGCTCCCTCTCTTTTGTTTCCCAAATGGGAATTCCAAAATTTTCCTATTGCATCTCGGATTACGATTTCTCGGGCATCCTTCTACTTGGTGACTCCAATATCACGTGGCTTGCGCCGTTAAACTACACGCCGTTAATCCAGATTTCCCAACCGTTACCGTATTTTGATCGGGTCGCTTACACGGTTCAGCTTGAAGGGATCAAAGTTTCGGGCAAGTTATTACCCATACCGAAATCGGTTCTAGTTCCGGATCATACTGGAGCAGGTCAAACTATGGTTGACTCTGGTACACAATTCACTTTCTTACTCGGACCGGTTTATAAAGTTTTAAGAACAGAGTTTTTGAACCAAACCACTGGGGTTTTAAGGGTTTTAGAGGATCCGAATTTTGTGTTTCAAGGGGCAATGGATTTATGTTACCGGGTCCCAGTGGGTCAAAATAATGTGCCAAATATACCCTCGGTGAGTTTGGTATTTACGGGGGCGGAAATGGTGGTATCGGGTGATCGGGTATTGTATCGGGTTCCGGGTGAAATAAGGGGGAATGATTCGGTGTGGTGCTTTAGTTTTGGGAACTCTGATTTGTTGGGTGTGGAGGCTTTTGTGATCGGACATCATCATCAACGAAATGTGTGGATGGAGTTTGATCTCGAGAAATCAAGGATCGGATTGGCTCAGGTACGGTGTGATTTGGCTAGGCAGAGATTTGGTGTGGGCCTTATTTGATGCTAATTTGCACATCTTATCCTTTTGTTTATGATTTCAAATTTTCATTAATTTATATGCCTTCATTATTATGTAATATTTGTTTTAAATATTCGAGTTAAAATGTAATAAAAAACCTTGTGTGAATGTAATAAAAATAAAAATGATTTTTTAGTTATCATGTTAAAACGAGTTATTAAAAAATAATTTTCATACATATTTAAAACGAAACAAATATTATATAAATGCATAAATTACCAAATCTAATTAAAAAAAACTTTAATTTTTATCTTGAAGCTTTCAATAGTGAGAATCTAAATCTATATCTATCTTATATCTATTTTTTACCGCCTAAAATAAATGTAATTACATTGTGGTAGTATGATAAATTACCAACCAAAATGGTTACTTAAAAAAAACTAGTCGGTAAATTAAGGGAATGATAAGCATGCAGGATGTACTTCACAAAATATTCCATTTCCTGTCCCGTGCTAGGCATTTATTTCTCAAACTCATTTCAGCACTCAACGGGTGTCGATTAACTGCAAACGAAGATAGCATAGGTCACCTAAATATTTCCAGAACATATCTTATCTGTATAGTAATCTGAACTTTCTGAACATTCAAGCTCAAAAGCACTCTAAAGAACATAATGGAATAAGCATAACCTGATACCAAATCATCTACATAGTCAGCATCAATGTTCCCATAAGCCATTTCACCAACCTGCAGATATAGCTTTCAATCCATATAAAAACTCCGGAAATGGTAACATAGAAAGATACAAAGCTTAGCGAATTAATACCACAAACACAAGGTTCTGTTCACTGCTCACGCCACCAACTTAGTCGTCCATATCAACCAATTTATCCGAACTATAAGAGAGACCTAAGAAAGAAACAAACATGTAAGAGCTGAGTGGTAGGTATTTGCAGATGGAGGCAGAGACCAAGTGTTTTTGCAGATGGCTGACCTATTTTGCTAGAGCTGAGTGGTAGGTATTAAGTTACAGGATTCTCAACCAAGCACAAAAGCTTCCCTTTATGACCCACAGCTTTGATGCTGAACTTTTGCAATAACTCGGCCATATATAGCAGCAATAACATTTAATAACGATCATGCTATATAAACTATGGGACACACAGTAATTAAGAACTTCATGTCAGAGTTAATAAAGAAGTGAGACTCACCCATCATGCTACAGAAACCTCACAGTCCCATTGGCATGCGAGCGTTTGGTTCAATAATAATTAACAGACCCTCATCAGTTTTCACATATATTGCTTCCAAGTTTCAACCTACCTGCTTTGCAAAGTCAGCTGTCCATAATTTCACGCACTGCCTCAACTTATTAAATAATCAGAGCAAGGACAGTTAACAACATGTGCCTTTGATTAATCAAAAACAGGCCTTTCCTGATTTAAAATAAAATCTACCTAAGCAACGCCTACCTTAATTCTGAAATAAAACATCAGTCAATTGAATGTCCACGCTTCTTTTCCTAACAATGGATGCATAAAGAACCTGCTAAAAGAAGTCTAGGCAACGTGTCATTACTTACCTCATAAACGATGTCTGGTATGTAGTAATAAGGATTCTTATTCTTTATCTTTACGAAAACGGTATGTTTACTTGATCTTAGAATCTCGTATCTGCCAATTTAATCAAAATTAACATGCTCAAATAAAACCCAAAGGAAAAAAAATTACACAAGTAAATAATGATTGAGTGATCGAATCCTAAATCTTGATAGTTTGACAAAAATGCTTACCCTTCCAACATTAGCACAAACCAACGAGGCTTCCTCAAGAATAAAAGTTACTCCAGGTTTGAAGGTGCCAATGGAATACCGGGAAGCTCAGATGCCGTAGCTTCAGATATAATTTTATAGCAGATGAGTTCTCTTTATATAACTTGAACAAACATTGATGTAACTTCGATTAAGTTTCAATGTTTTAGCAGGTGTCAAACGCCACTTTAACTCTTGGAAGGTAAACTTGTAGCCCCTCATAAAAAAACTTTACCAAGACTATAAAAGAGTTAGGAGAATTAGCGCCGGGGTAGAGTGATGTATACGGCGGTGGTGCAACTACTCAAAGGTGGCGCAAAAGAATTTGAGCTCGACGCAAATACAGAAGTACTGAAACAAATGGAGATTCTATTAAAGGAAGATCTTAAGGGGGCTTCTGTAGACTTTTCATACCATTTGGGCCACTTACGTTCGCTCACTACACCCATTGAGCTTCTGAGGCCCAGGGTTCAGTGGGTTATTCTTTCTAGTTGAATGGCGGCAAGGATGTCGAGGTTGGCCCACTGTTTCTATTCGACTACTAAGGGAAAGCACGGCCTAAAGCTTAGGGTTGTGTCTAGCTATGCAATCCCAAACTAGAATCGATGGGCCGTATATCTAAAATTGCCGATTTAGAGAGAGACTTCACACCAAATTTTATTTGCTAAACCAATCATTGTGAACACTGAACTATCTTCTTCTCATCTACAGTTGATTCCCACTTAGTTTTGAAAGTGTTAAAATCCAAAATGTTCTAGTAATTCCAGACAAAAACCAACCAAAAGACCTTAGATTTAGATCTAATGAGAGAAGGGTGGTGCAAGAGATGTTGCGGCCAGGTAACATCAGAAGCTGTTAAAAGAACCTGGTGATGTATAGTTACGAACAACCGACAGCTAACAAGATGGCTTAAACACAGTATCTTTTGGCTTGATTAACAAGTATCAACGGTAGGATGAAGACTGGGATGCACCAATGCCCACCATTACCTCCCTTTAATGATAAATGGATTAATCAATCCTTTTCCATCTTTTATTTTTAACTATAAAATAATGTTTTTTTTAGTCCTACTCAAACCATGCAATTTTGCTTAATATAATTTTCTTTTGAACTAATTGTTTGCCCCACCTATATGAAACTTATTATCCTCAAAACAATTCCTCCTGTCCAAGGATTAAATATGAAAGAAATGGTTCATTTCCAATCCTAAATTAGAAATTCAGAATCAAGAGGTGGGTTTTCAAAGATTTTCTGATTAGAGGAAAAGGGCTTTGAGTTTTCTAATAAATGAAATGGACCGGTTCTTGATTGACTGTAACATAAAGCATTATTTTTATGTGTTCATCAAGCTCATGACATCTTCAAAATTTGTTAATTTGGGTACTATTAGAACTTTAAGCTGAGAAATTTACTGTTAAAATTAAATTTCCATTAGGAAAATTGTCCCCTTGCTTGGACATCACTCTAAAGGGATTCACCAGCAGCTAGTCGAACCAAAACTGCAAGTTGCAGTTGAAGACACAACCTGTCTAAAGGTTAACAAGGATTATGCGGATTTTAGTCACCTAATTAACAAACTAGTCAGTCGTTCTCCCACTATATAAACTGCCTCACTTGTTCCTTTTCTCTGCATCACAAGCTAAATCATCACAAAAATATTACTACAAGGAAACAGAAAAGAGGAATGGTTTCTGTTCCTCTTGCTTCACCAGCCGCTTTCAGGGCTTTGTTCCTTGCCTTATGTGCTGTCTGGTTATTACCTGATTTGGCACTTGCAAAGCATGCAGGCATTTCCAGACACTACAAGTTCAATGTAAATTTTAGTTCCTGTTCATTAGTATCTTTTAGTGCAGTTTTTAAGTGAGCCTGTAGCTTAGGATAGCATTTCCACCTCACTGTTCTTACTACTTTCTTATTAATCTTTTACAGATTAAGATGCAAAAAGTGACAAGGTTGTGTCAAACAAAGAGCATTGTGACCGTCAATGGCCAGTTCCCAGGGCCTCGGATTATAGCAAGGGAAGGTGATCGCCTTCTGATCAAGGTGGTTAACCATGTACAAAACAATGTTACTCTTCACTGGTACGAAATTTGACTTCCTACTACTTTCTTCTTCTTTTTTAATGGTAAGCACTTTATTTAAGTTGTCATCAATGCTGGCTTTTCACTTGGAAACTAGGCATGGAATCCGGCAGCTGAGGAGTGGATGGGCTGATGGACCTGCCTATATCACACAGTGCCCAATTCAGACAGGGCGATCCTATGTATACAACTTCACCATTACTGGCCAAAGAGGGACATTATTTTGGCATGCTCACATCTCCTGGCTAAGAGCTACTCTTTATGGACCAATTGTCATCCTCCCCAAACGCCATGCCTCTTACCCATTTCCCCAGCCCTTCAAAGAAGTTCCTATCATTTTTGGTAATTGACACAACCTTTCATATCAGACACTGAAAGAAGAATAATTTGCATCTTAAATTAATTTTGAGTTTTGCAACAAATTGCAGGGGAGTGGTGGAAAGCAGACACAGAAACAATTATCAACCAGGCCATGGCAACTGGAGGGGCACCAAATATCTCAGATGCCTTCACCATTAATGGTCTCCCAGGACCCTCTTACAACTGCTCAGCAAAAGGTACCATATACATTTACTGTCAATATCGGAAACCAACATTGTTCAATTTTCAGTGGAAAGGTTCCAATTCAGGGACACACTAAAAACATGTAAACTAAATCTATGCAGAAACATTCAAGCTTAAGGTGAAGCAAGGAAAAACATATCTTCTCCGTCTGATCAACGCTGCGCTCAATGATGAGCTCTTTTTCAGAGTTGCAAACCACACCCTCACTGTTGTAGAAGTCGATGCAGTCTATGTCAAACCCTTCAAAACAGATACTGTGCTTATAACACCAGGGCAGACAACTAATGTCCTTCTCAGGACCCAATCCAAGACCCCAAGCACCGGCTTTGCTATGTCAGCTAGACCTTATGCCACTGGCCCTGCCTCTTTTGACAATACCACGACAATCGGAATTCTAGAATATGGGAAATCTGTTTCTGCCTCAAACTCTAGTAACAAGAAACTGCCACTTCTAAAAGCAAAACTTCCACAGTTCAATGACTCCACCTATGCTTTGAAATTCAGCCAGAAAATCCGTAGCCTTGCCACTGCTAAATTCCCTGCAAAAGTCCCAAAAAAAGTTGATAGACACTTCTTCTTCACGGTTGGGCTAGGGATACTCCCATGCTCGCAAAACCAAACATGCCAAGGTCCCAACAACACTAGGCCAGGAGCCGCACTAAACAATGTCTCATTTGTGCAGCCAAATATTGCTCTTCTCCAGGCTCACTTCTTTAACAAATCAAAGGGAGTTTACACCACCAACTTCCCGACCAATCCACCACTCAAATTTAACTACACAGGCACACCACCCAAAAACATCATGTTGGACAGTGGCACCAAGGTGGTGGTGCTACCTTTTAACACTAGCGTGGAGTTGGTGCTGCAGGATACTAGCATCCTTGGCGCAGAAAGCCACCCTTTACATCTTCATGGGTTCAATTTCTTTGTGCTGGGTCAAGGTGTTGGCAACTTTGATCCAAAAAAGGACCCTGCCAAGTTCAATCTTGTAGACCCTGCGGAGAGGAACACGGTGGGTGTGCCATCTGGTGGGTGGGTCGCCATTCGGTTCCTCGCAGACAACCCAGGTTAGTTACATAATTACATTAACTCTGTGACAGAAGAGGATTAAAAGCTTGGAACATAAGAAAAGACATATCTTAAAATCAACCCAATTTGGCACATCAACTTGGAGAAATCAAAGAGAGTTAACGATTTACATAAACATGATTTCACCATTAATCTAATCAAATATAGTTCTCTGTTTCTTTTGATTAACTTTGGATATTGCTGCATGAATAGGCGTTTGGTTTATGCACTGCCACCTGGAAGTACACACTAGCTGGGGCTTGAAGATGGCATGGGTGGTCAAAGATGGTAAAGGCAAGAAACAAAAGCTACTACCTCCGCCTGCTGATCTTCCTAAATGCTGAAATCAGATAGCTGCACTCTTTTCCTTTTTCTTTCTATTACAATTTTACGATGTTCATTCTGTTCATTTTCTTCCTATTCTTATATGCCGGCAATATAGTTGCTACGCTCTCTTTCGCATGAAGACTGTTTTTGAGTGACTGGGTCTACTATTACTTCAGTGAACCCAACGCCAGAAAAAGAACTGGTTCGGCTTTCTCTATAGGTTATCAGGCTATATACTACATAGAAAGAATTGCTACAAATATAATTTTCGTTTTCTCTCGACTTTTTTCTAGATTCCATTCTCAAATCATTTCCACATTTTGTATCTGCATAGCTCAAGTTGTCCAATGATAAAAGATCCAACTTATATCCATGTGTCATTATTATATGGTTATGGTGGCTATTTCCACTCGTATTCAAGGCTAAACCAAGGATATACATTATAAAAATGTAAACAGACAAACTCAGAAAGAGAAATAACACCTACGAATCTTAGATGGGTTAGTTGAGAATCAACATCGTAATATCAAGCTCCTGCCGCCCCACACGGTCAGGCTCTGGCCAGTAATTATCGTCTATTCATCTTCCTTCAGAGGAAGAAAAAATTTAATTAACCCTACTGAAAATTCAAGCAAAAAATGAATATGAAATTCGGGGTATTGAATAAAAGGGTACGTCGCTGTCGGAGATGATGCGGCGACATTCTTTGAGAACAGCGGGATTTAGAAGACTTCTTTACGGATCATGGTGGGTTCTTGTAGTTGGACTCGTCGTCGTATCGAAATTTGCCATCTGGACTGAACACGAACTCCAAGAATTCGTGTCCGAATTTCCCATCCCATTGTATCCAACGCAGTAGCACCGAAGATAGAACTCTCCGAGTCCGTTGTCTTCTTCCGCTGCTGCCATTTTCGCACCCCTTTCGCTCCTTCGTCGACTAGCCCAGCCCAAAATGAGGAAAGCTGTAGTCTTATTTCTTAGAGCCTTAATTTGGGCCAGAACTTGGGTTTCTGCGTGGGGTGATTGGGCTTCATTGTTGTGCACACATTGATGGTTTGGGTCTCATTAACAAGTGCTAGTATTTCATTGTAACATTTTTTTTTCAAATAATATTATGAATTTATAATAATAGAGATCCATACTAAATTTAAGAGTTATTATTTATTTTGATTCGAATGTTTTACAAAATACATACAAGTATATTATCAGATCTCCATAATATATATATATATATATATATATATATATATATATATACATCAAGCCAAATTCCCATAATATTTTCAATATGAAATTAAAATGTTACAATTATTTATCATTACCTAAATTTTTCTTTATCAATAAAGTGAAGCATAAGTGACCTGATTTTGTATTGTAGATAATTGGAAAAACTATTAACATATGTTTTTAAGCCACTACTAATAATAATTTTCTCCTGTTTGTAATCATTGTGTTAATATGTCCAAAAACCAATTTTTTTTATGCATTTCCAATCGTTTTGAAGTATGGTAGTTAAGATTAGGCATGTCAGTGGAGGGTTTTTTATGGAGCTGAAAGATGAAGCAGCAGCGGCAGGTTAACATCAATAGCTGTTGGATTTGAACAGTAAGAAACAACAACCGACCGCTAACCAGATTGTGCAACATCTTCCTTGTCTTGATTAGCAAGTATCGAAGTAGGCGGTTGAAGGAAAGCTATCCCTCCCAACCCAACCCACACATTTACCGATACTCATTCAGCATATCAAGTTGCTTAATAAATTACACCTATTCTCTTTTATTTTCTCCTCAAACCAGCTATTGATTATGGATTATTGCTACCCGATATTAATGAATCTGATAACGGGAGAGCCAATATTTTAAATATTAAATTTTGATGAACTCAATTAACAAATTTTAGATTCAAATTATCCAAATCAATCTAATAAAAACCCATAAAAAATGGTAATGGATACATTTTAGACAGACATTTTATATTATCCAGTTCGAGTAAATAGTATGTTGGTATAATGAAATCTCTATTCATCATGGATTTAGAAAAAAAAAAAATTGAATACTGACTTTAAGATATTTATTATCTAATCTCAATTGTAAATAATGATTTTTTAATTATATATATAATATTTATTATTAATGTAATATTTAAATGTTTTAATTATATTTTTAATTTTAATTTATTAATTTAAAATTTCTCAATAGTATGATTAATATTGATTTTAAATTTGAGTTTAAAGTTAAATTTTAATTTAATAATTAAGTATTTATGAGTTTAGAATTAATAATTTTTTATTAATATTTTTCGTAGAGGATTTTGGTGACAAAAATAAAAATAAATTTGTAATTAATCAAATTCAATTATGAGTATATAAATATAAGGATACTAAATTAAAAAATTTGTATAAAATTTTATTAAATTTTTGAATAAAAATCTTCTATTTTAAAAAGTTAATAAATTAAATTATTTTAAACTAATATTAATTACAAATAACAAATAAAAATTAATTTTACATTTAATATAATATAAAAATATTTCGTAATTTAAAAAATACCGTACTCGATTTCATGTCGCAATCAGTCCTTTCAAACGTACTAAAGTATAAAAATCAAATTCTTACAGGGGTCAATCTGAAAAAACAGAAAGTAACAACATAGGGGATTTGAGTAAAACGAAAAAAAAAAAAAAAAAAACTTCAACGGCACCGCACCATCTGTGATGGAGCAGTTGTTTCCCAACCAATCCCAATTAAAGCCCAAACTTTTCCCCGCAAACAAAACCAATTAAAAAAATCTGAAAAATAAAAAAGATCCACCTCGTAATAGAGCAGCAACGGACACGCCGACGTTTTAACGCCGGCGCCTCCCCACTTGTCCGGACATTCTAGTAAACACCTAAACCATGAAGCGAGGCTTTAGCTTTTCCTTGCCTGTAACCATTGTCGTTTCGACCATCGCTTTTATTTACTTCTGTACGGTCTTCATTTTCATTGACCGCTGGTTTGGTCTAATGACCTCTCCCGGCATTATGAACGCCGTCGTTTTTACCGGTGTTGCCGTCATGTGTGTGTTTAATTACGGCTTTGCCATTATCGCGGACCCGGGTCGGGTCCCCTCTTCTTACATGCCCGACATCGAAGATTCCGACGTTCCTATCCATGAGATCAAACGCAAGGTATGCTCAGAAATACAAAAAAAAAGCATACACAAATTCCATATTTTGCTATGTCTTCTAAGATTGTTTATGTTTCCTGTCTGGCTTACGATAAAGCTTTTCTTTTTTTTCTTTTTGTAAGAATTTTGATGAAGCTTTACGTTTTTAATTAAAAGGATTAGTTTTTGCAATTTGAATTCATTAGAAACGAGAAAATAATGTTGGGGTTGCTGCATTTTTCGTGATTATTGCATGCAAATGAGCTGATTTTGGAGTTGGAACAGATTAGCAAAATTTGCTGTTAGGAAAAAATAAAAGATCTTTGGGGGGAGTGGTTACTAGTTCTAGATTTGGTAAAAGTTTTTGAATTGATTAGAAATGAGATAGATGCAATTGTCTGGATGGCAGGTTTGATTAATTCTGGATTTTTGGTATTCTTATTAATATGTCAAAGATGCCACAAGGAGAAGAGCAAAATGCAGTAAAAAAATATCCTATAATGAGTGGTTGACCTATTTGGATAATCGAGTGAAAAAATAATTGGTTATAAGTGTGGGAAGGAAAGCAGAATAAATTTTTTCCCCTCAGTTGCTCCTTTATTCAGGGGTTTGATAGATTTATTCTGCATTATGGAAAGCCCTTATAATAGCAGCAAGGTAAGAGCACGTGGCCATGGCTTGCTTGTAAATTTGATCTTAGTCATAACAAACTCTGTTATGTGTTATTTGATTGTAAATCATAGCAGAGACCATTCTTCTGGCACTGCTTCATTCATTTTAGGATGATGTTCTAGCTGTCATTGAGGTCTCTCTAACTATTGGTACTTTTATTATTGTTATCAGGGGAACAATTATTGTCTTGCTTCACCATTATAATTTCCATGTTTGTTTAAGGGATAACTAAAGTTGACGTCATTGTGGGTCACATTTGATCTCACGTATTAACATTGACTTTTACTTGGTATCAGAACAATTGAAGATTGTTGGTTTTTACCGGTTTGCTTGAATCTTGTCTTCCGTTCAAAGGCTGGTTTTGCTTTTTGTCGCTTGTTAAGGGTTTGTGCAGAACTTTTAAGTCAAAATAATTTCAATGGGACAAAAAGAAGGTCCACATGTAAGTGGAGTTAAAATCTTCATAATTTTGGTGGATTCCTCTATAAAGTGTGCTTAGACTAGGATAATATCAGGAATAGATGTAGTCAATGAAATTTTATCGCATTTGGGAGGTTAATGACTTATGTTTTTGATGCATAAATTTTATTAAAGTCATCTGTTTCTGGTTTGTGACCTTTGTTTGGAATGTTTCGTAGGGAGGGGACTTGAGATATTGCCAAAAGTGTTCTCATTTTAAACCTCCTCGTGCACATCACTGCCGTGTTTGCAAGAGATGTGTTCTGAAAATGGTACGTGCAATCTATGTTATCATTCATGCATGTCTCAAATGTCCTCGATAATGTGCTGAAAGTGCTCTTCTTGATTATAAGGATCACCATTGCATTTGGATTAGTAATTGTGTTGGCCATGCCAACTACAAGGTCTTCTTCGTCTTCGTTGTATATGCTGTAATTGCTTGCATCTATTCTCTGGTACGTTGCTCATATTAACATATTTATTTTACCCTGGGATCTTGAAATTGTCTTTTCCGATTTAAGAAAGCTCTTTCTTATGCTTTAATTTTGTACTTGACTTGTTGGCTTTCAAATAAGTACCTTTGCTTCCTTTGGATTGACCTATGCCTGGGGCACTCCAGCTAGATTATGATGAGCCCTCTTGGTCCTTTTCTCATTTATTTTTTATTTTCTCTTAAATGTCAGGTTTTACTTGTGGGTAGCCTAAATAATGATTCCCAAAATGATGAGCAGCAAAGTGCAGATTCTTTTGGAATCTTATATGTAATGTCAATGATTACCTACCTGCTAGAGTTAGAACTTACCATATTAGTGCTATGCTTATGACTTGGCATTTTCAGGTTATTTCTGGACTGTTGCTACTCCCATTAAGTGTTGCCTTAAGCGTTCTTCTGGGTTGGCACATTTACCTCATTTTGCAAAATAAGACCACAATTGAGGTAATGAGAATTATTTACACTGTATTTTGTTTATTCTTAACTTGGTTTTGAATTAGAATGATATATATTTTTTTTACTTATTTCCTTTTATCTTTGTTTAAAAATTTGGCAGTATCACGAAGGAGTGAGAGCTATGTGGCTTGCAGAGAAAGGAGGAAATGTCTATAACCATCCGTATGATCTTGGTGCCTTTGAAAATCTAACAACGGTAATAATTAGTGATGGAACTGCTGCTGCTCCTCTCCTTTTTCTATGCTGAAAGATGTAAGATAATGCATTGATGGCTTTTATAAGACTTAACCGTCAGGACTTTTATCTTGATGAATCAGAGAAGACCTCACCGTTTTACTGATAACTTCAAATTGTAGCTTCTGAGTGTTCAAATACCCTCAATCTTGTATATGTTGAGCAGTCTCTAAGTGGCAAGTTTTAACCTGCCAACCGTGATGATCTGATCATGTAGTAATCCAGCTTACCAGGATTAGATTGAGCATCATTAACTTGGTGTATTTTTTGCCTTGTTTCTCCTTCGCATTTATTTTTATAGAAGGCTAGAACATATTTATCACTCTTATTTCATCTGTTGCCATCTGATTGTTTCAGGTATTGGGTCCAAGTATCTTCTGCTGGATATGCCCCGCATCAAGACACATAGGCAATGGTCTCCGCTTTCGAACAGCCTACGATGCCATATCTGCTTCATCAACATCAAAATGAAGTTTCAATTATTTTTGAAGTTGACTTGGGAATATCAAAAGTTTGCCGTGCTTGAGGAATGCTTGCCTCGTGATCACATCTGTTAGTCCCCTTTAAAGTTATCCTAGCACGAATGCTATCCGCCCTGCCCTGCTGTAGTCCAGGAAAGAAGAATTAGGAAAGACCGTTCATCAGTTTCTGGCAAGAGTAAGTCAGAGAGCTTTTGAAGTTGCTGCAAGTGATAATGGTTGAGGATGTGAAAAGGTCTCTTGTCAATAGCCCGGCAAAGCAGTCTGCAAAGCAGTTAGAAATAGGACGTGGGGTTTTACTCATCTTCTTCTTCTTCCCCCTTTTTTTTTTTTCCTTACCCTTTTTGAGCTTCTGGTTGTAGGGGGTTTACTGATAGGTTTTGTACTTTGACACCTTGTCCATGAAGAGGGCATCAATGTAGTAGTGATCATGCAAATCAACAGACAGAAGTGTATCAATCATGTAAAAGAACTGTCAAATACTTGTAACAGTAAAGTACAAACAAAGTTTTGATACATTTCTGTCTACAGTGTTTGCTTTTCCCAATAGGATCGAACTTCTGCCTTCCATCTTTTTGGTCCTCTCCGGCTCAACAGTTACAGTTACGGGGAAAATTCGATTATGCAATTTATGTTGGGTTAAAAATTTAATGTTAAAATCTATATAGATACATTAAATATCATTTTTAATTATTGTCAAATTTATATATAATTCTCATTAATATTCAATTTACGATATTTTCGTATTTTTTATCTTAATGTTTTGGTAGTTTGATTCTATTCTCAGATAGTGTACCTCGTAATTCTAAATAGGGTAACAGGGGTCAAATAAAAATTTGCTGAAAATGTAAAGAGATGAGTGTAAATTTAAGGAAAAAAACAGGTGGATTTTGAAATTTACCCTTAAAAATCATTTACGTACACAAATAGTAAATACAGTAATAAAGAGAGATAATTTGGATACTGGGGCCCTCTGATGTACTGAACATCGCGCCACCTCCAAAAAAAACTCACGTGGCCTCAGCATGGTCGTTATCTGAGTCACTGTTCACGCTCTCTCTCAAATACAAAAAAACGCTTCAACCTTAACATATAACAAGAACATAGTGTCAGGACGTTATTGGCTCGTGTCTCCCACGTTAACCTACTGAGAATCGATAACTTTTTCAACTGTATGCGAAATTAAAAAAGAAGGTGGATTTATTCTCAGATATCCACGAGGAAGGAAAGGGCAGTCCATGGTCTAGTTTCCTCTTACCCCTCATCTGAGACATTCAGATTCTCTGGCGGTGTTTGTGCGGAAATGGAGGTAGATAACGAAACCAACCCATCCCAGATTAAGAGGTTCGGTTTCTGGGTCTTTAATTTCTTACTTCCTTTGATCGTGTTTTGTTTCAAACATTTGTAGCTCATTAACTGCATGTACTAGTTAGTTAATTTTCTTCAAACAATGGAACTTTGTTTTGATGTCAGCATGCATCTGAACTTTTTTTCCTGTTTGTGAATCAGCTAACACCTTACCCAATTGACTAATTGAGAAATATTTTGAGTTTTGGAGGAGGACTTCGTCTATGGAAGTTATGATTATGGGTGTTGGTTAATATTCTGATCCTTTGCTGGTCATTAGTTCAGCCAGCTACCGCTTCTCTTCGTCTGATGGGGTTTTACCCTTTTAGCTTATCCGCAAGTTTTGAGGGAAATTTTTACTATCAGTAACTATTTTGATCTTGTTCAAACTAGATGCTTTGTTCTGTTGTTCATTTGGATAAACTTCTTGCCTTCTTTACCCAAAGTACTAAGTATGGTAATGGGGCCTAAAGGATCAATGGCCAAGGCATCTTGAAATTTTTCTATCTTATATGCTAAGTAGATTGCCTTCCCATTTTCGTTTTGGATATATCGTTGCAGCGTCTAGCCAGTAGCCTCTTACTTGCAAACACCTCTCCCGCTTTTGCTTATTCCCATTTCTATTATCGTTTCAGCTTCCTCAACAAGTCACTCAACATTGTTGACTTAAACAAGAAAAGGAAATTAGAGGCTGAGCAATTGGGCTTGCCCATATCAAAGCATCAATGTTGGAAGCAAAGCTTATCATTGAAACCTCCTACATTTGGCAGTGTCCAGGAAGTAGAGGGGTTTAGTTTATGCACTTTCAAAGAAAAGGGAGGGGCTGTTTATGATGTTTCTGAAACTGGATCGGCAAAAGATAGCAATAGCTTTGCCGAAGATTCTGAATGTGCGATGTCTGCGCTTGCTGAAGCTAAATTTGGAATAGACGATGCAAAGTATTTACTATATGACAGATCTTCCTCCTCATCATCTGATTGGGGATTCAGCTCCCAAGGTTGCCATTATTATTCAGATGGTACAACTGTAACATCAAGAAGTGTAAAAAAAAAAGTACTATCTTCTCCTCGTGGGGAGCCTGAACCCGCTGATGTTGAACTAGGTGAGAATCTTGAGGGTTCCCTTTTGGAGTGTGGAAGTCATATAGATTACATCTACTCAGGATACGGAAACTACACCATAGAGCAATACCAAGAAAAGGAAATTGAAGAAATTCTCGACTCTGATGGGGAAAATCCAAATGTTTACGTTCTTTCATCTGGGCGATGGAGTGTCAACCAAGGTAATTTCTCTGACTTTGAAAATATATATGCATTGCATATACAATGTCACTACGCTAACACTATTAAATTTGGTTTTCCTTATACTGAGGAGAAGTATCCTTTATACTTTAATGCAGAGGCTCCACAAACCCCTAGGAAACCAACCATTGATCAAGAATTTGAGCAGTATTTTTCGATGCTTATGCTGTAGAGGAGAGTACTTCAATCTGAATGTCTAAGCTGTGTGTATAATGTTGTATATGGCTTGACATTAAAGTCAAAATATAAAAATTGGCCTCTTTTTTTTTTTTTTTTATTATTATTATTATTATTATTATCTGGTTGTCTTAAGGTAACTCTAGCTCTGTCTTTTCCCTTTCTAGCTTCAAGCCAACTTTAAGTTTTGTTGTATATATTATTTGACTGTAATAAAATGTGGTCTTTCTATTGTTTTTTTCTCATGAAATGCTCTTGCCTTTATGGGGATCGCGATTCCCAGTGACTGAAACGTAGGGGATGCTTCCTTCTAAATATGTTGGAAGGTGTATATCTGCTTCATTTTGTATGACATAAAATTTTAGGTCCTTTACACTGTTATTCTTTGTGTTTTATCAGCTTGTATTTGCTCATTATTTGTTTCATAAATATGCTCACAATCACTTATAGGGAGAACTCGATGGATCTTTAAGCTAGTTTTTGGATATATATTTTTATGCCTGACTGCAAGCAACATTCATGCCTGGGATTCACCTTTGAAAATAGATAAATATGTCATGCACAGTGCCATTTGATCGTTTATTCTTATGTTTTGTTCGATCATGCAGATTTCGATTACTTGCAGATGCATTTATTAGTTCAGTCTTGTTGCATATGCTTAAATTAGTAAGTCTTATTCAGATGTTATCGAGCGTTGTTTTTTTTTTGGTCTTGAGTCTGTTTTAAAAGAAAGGGTAGGGGCATACAGGACAAACCAAAAAACATTCATCTTTCAATTTTGCAATACAGTAAGTTAAGCGTAAACCATTACAGATACAGAGCTTATTCTATTGGCTGAAATTATGTTTACTAATGAGTACTTTATAATCAATCAAGTGACATGAACTACATTGTTGAATTGTGGTGACAATCTTGAAGGACAAAGTCTTTTGCTCTCTCTTTTACGCCGCAAAACTAGGTTGTAGACTGCTACTGACCTACTGTTGTGGATTTTACTCTTCCTTTGATAGCGATTAACAAATCCAATAAAAAAAGGACTGCATTTGCAGTGTAAAACCAGCGTAAAATGATGTAGAGATGCACCCGGGTTATCTGCAATCTTCTATTAACCATGGACGATGGTCAAGTTTAGGTGGGAGTAATTAGATCAACTTTTGTTTGCAGCAAACCATTATGATTGCAGGAAGGCGGGAGGAGGATTGTTGAACTTAATTAATATTAAAAGAAAAGCAAAATATAAATTAAATTAGGTAAATCCCACGGATGTGCACACTTCAGCCGCTGTTAATTCCTTCAACCAACCATGCATTCATCCACCATCTCTGATCAATGAGATATGTAACACATCAAAGGAAACAAAGAAGTTTCTCGCATTTTCTTGATTAGACACGCAACAAAAGAATAGCATAAAACTTAAATTAAAAGTACAAGTGCAGACGATCAATTCAGACACACTCAATGGGACCAAAAAGGAAAATTGCACAGCCTTGGTTATTCGGAACAATAATGATTGGTAAGAATCAACACTGTGGTAGGTCAGATGGTGGTGGCTGCAACTTCTGATTTGGTTCCGGACCATCCAAGACTATCCATGCCATTTTCAGTCCCCAGCTTGTGTGAACGTCCAGGTGACAGTGCATGAACCACACCCCTGTTGACAACTCAAACATAATTTCCCGAGTCAGAATAAGATTTTACCCGTTTATGAAAGTAACGGATTGCTGTTAGCAGATTATTTACCTGGGTTGTCTGCAAAGAACCGAATGGCTAGCCAACCACCAGAAGGAACACCAGCTGTATTCCTCTCCATGGGGTCGACAAGATTGAAGTTGGCAGGGTCCTTATTTGGATCAAAGTTGCCAAAACCTTGTCCAACAACGAAAAAATTGTAACCGTGAAAATGAAGTGGGTGACTCTCAGCACCAAGAATGCCAGTGTCCTGCAACACCAGCTCTACACTCGTGTTAAATGGTAGCACCACAGTGCGTGTGCCATTGATCACATTTGTGTTATTTGGTCCTGTGCCAGTATAGTTAAATGGAATTAATGGTTGTGTGGGAAAATCTGTAGTGTAAACTCCATTAGATTGTCCAGAGTAGTAGGCTTGGAGAATAGCCACAGATGGCATTGCAAATGACACATTGTTAACTGAAGCACTAAATTTGCTTGAATTATTAGGTCCTTGGCAAGTTGTGTTTTCAGGACAGGGGGTCGTCCCAAGTCCTACAGTGAAGAGAAATTTCTTGTCCACTGCTTTTGGTACGTTAGCAGGGTATTTAGCATTGGCCAAGCTACGAAATTTCCCTGTGAAGTTTGCAACAAATCCTGTAGCATTAATAGGAGGGAGGGTTGGTTGAAGCAAAGTAAGATTTTTAGAGGATTTATAATGGGTTGGATGTTCATATTCAAGAATTCCTACAGTGGTGGAGTTATCAAAGGTGCCTTGTCCTGTGAAGTAAGGTCTAGCAGCCATGAGGAAGGAGGCATTTGGGAATTCAGGCTTGGTTTTTAGGAGAACATTTGTGGTTTGGCCCGGAGTGATGAGAAGCTTGTCAGTTGCGAAGGGTTTCGTATATATGGCGTCGCCTTCAACCACCGTTAAGGTGTGGTTGGCGATGCTGAAGAAAAGCTCATCATTGAGTGCAGCATTGATTAATCGGAGGAGATATGTCTTTCCTGGCTTCACCTTCAGCTTATATGTGTCTGCAACATTCACACACAACCAAACACGTTAAACTCAAACTTGCATGGATAACTTCACTTAGACTGGAAAATAGTCAAGATACCAAAGCAGCCTGCCAGTTTCAGGACGTTAACCCTGTTTCAACAAATCTGTGAACTTTACAATCACTGCAGTCATCCTATCAACCTTTTTGACCAATCTTTTGTGCCAAACCATGTTATCCGAGAAACGTAAACTTGAAGCCAACCTGTCCATTTCATAAAAAATAAAATGTTTATGCTTCAGCATTAACTGATACCTTTAGAAGAACAGTTGTAGAGTAGCCCTGGCAGCCCATTGATAGTATATGCATCAGAAACATTGGGTCCAGCTCCTGTCTGGAGTGCTTGGCTAATTATAGCTTCTGGGTCTACGTTGAACCATTCTCCTGAAATCCCAAATCCATGCAGATAGTAGTTTTAGAAAATCTGAAGACATGAAGTTAATGCTTATGGCTACATTATGCCAATTTTCAGACATTCTTACCTAACATGATGGTGACTTCTTTGTCGGGTTTCTCAAACGGGTAAGATTCTTTGCGCTTTGGGAGGATTATAATCGGTCCATAGATCGTTGCTCTCAACCAGGAAATATGAGCATGCCATAACAGAGTTCCTCTTTGTCCTGTGATTGTGAAGTTATAAATGTATGACTGGTTTGTCTGAATCGGACACTGTGTTATGTAAGAAGGTCCATCCATCCATCCAGTCGTAAGCTGTCTAACTCCATGCCTGTTTCCCAAATAAAAACAAAACAAAATTTAAAATCACCAAATTACTACTATATGGTATGCATTAACATTTGAAGGATTCATACCAGTGAATGCTAACATTGTTTGCAACATGATTAACCACCCTCACAATGACTCTGTCACCTTCCCTTGCTACTAACCGAGGCCCTGGGAACTGTCGGTTCACACTCAGAATGGCCCTTGTGTGGCATAGTCTTGAAACATTGTGGTAGTCAATCTTAATCATTTCAAAGAAGAAAAAAAGGTAATTAACATCAAAGCTAAAGTTTAGAAGTTCAAAAAGAAAATTAAAGAACTATTCCAGTAGTACTGTATGTACATTGAAAGTGTAGTGCCTTGTTTTCCCTGCTGCATTCTCCAGAAATAGCAAAAGAACAAAGAAAGAAAAAATTATTGCCACGGAAGGAAATGATGAAGGAAGATGAGAGGTTGCCATTTCTTTCTGCTGGTGATTTGGTGAAGAAACAAAGGGCAACTTTGATTTACTAATTAGGTTTGCAGAGCAAATTAGCTGCTGTAGAATGTAAGGCTAGAGATAAGGAGGCTTAATATATAGGGATATGAGCGTAGTTGATTAGGTACTAAGATTTTCATTCATTGAGGAGTTAGACGTCCACTGTTAAGATGGGCACCTTGTGTGCTCCGCTTTGCTGTTGGTCTAGCTGAATTTTAGAGTGTTGATAAAGTAAGATTTTTCTCTAATTAACCATTTTAATTAGTAAATTTTGATTAGCAGGAAGTCACTATTATGTTTATAAACCCCACTGTCCTTTAAAAGACATGAATCCTCAGTTAAAGTCTACTTAGTAGTCGTCATCATGCAATTAGAAACTCAGTTGCTACCTATACTATGTACGAGTAAATTCCATAGCGTGATTGCAGGCGTTTTACTGTAATTAAGCTTGGCACAAGAAAATCAATAGCATTTGGTTCATGGTAGTAGTATTTCTAGAAGAAGTATACAAGACAATTTTATTTGTCAATGGACATTCAAGTAGAAGTCATATTGTTTTTACACCCTACAAGCAGAAATCTCAGAAAGTTTTTGCTTTAGGTAATAAGATGAAGTTAATCACAAGGGATAACAACATTAATTCATCAGAATCTGTACTTTTTTCACTGTAATTCTTATTCACCAACTACTGAAAAGATAGGGGTAGTTATATATGTACTTTTGCATTTTTTCAAAGCATTTGACACTGAAATGAGACCTGAAGATTACCAAAATTTGCTTGGTATTTCAAGATCATTAATCTCTAGGACTTTTACCACGGTAAATCTTTTACCTAACTATAGTTGTATTCCAATTTCCCTGGATCAAAGTGTTGTTGCCTGAAACAACAATGATGAATTGCTGACGTCTTTCGTGCCACGTGTTGTCGAAATCTCTGCAAGAAAAATAAAGATCAGAGGGACGTAGGGCTTTCCCTGCGTTTGCACTCCGATGCTTAAGTCAGACCCAGAATTTGGCAGAGTTTCGGTAGGGGAAAAAGAGACTTAGGTTAACGAATCGTACCTGACCCCTATTTATAGGGATTTCTCTGTCACTAATTACATTTTTGTCATTTTTATCTTACTCAGGGTTTGTATCATTTCTCACATGTTTTATTTGTGTGCCACGTGGCATTCTTTTATTATTCTTTTATCATGCACAACAATTGCTCCCCACTCTTTTGCTAGGTATAACCTTGCGGAAGAGTACATATGTTCTCATTATAACCTTGGATCAAGCCCTTACATTGTATTCTGAAGTCAAATTCTCTGGCCGTATAATTCTCAAGCTCTTGCTTGAGTGCGTAGCTTACCTCGCGCATTTTTCGCTTCAAGCCCTTTGTTTGGGTGCGTGACTTACCTCACGTATTTTTCGCTTCAAGCCCTTTGTTTGGGTGCTTAGCTTACCTCGCGCATTTTTCGCTTCAAGCTCTCGCACATTTTCTTCATGGCTTACATCGCGCATTTTTCGCTTCAAGCCATTTGTTTGGGTGCTTAGCTTACATCGCGCACTTTTCGTTTCAAGCTTTCGCACATTGTCTTCGTGGCTTACCTCGCGCATTTTTCGCTTCAAGCCCTTGGTTGTGTGCTTAGCTTACATCGCGCACTTTTCGCTTCAAGCTTTCGCACATGGTCTTCGTGGCTTACCTCGCGCATTTTTCGCTTCAAGCCCTTTGTTTGGGTGCTTAGCTTACCTCGAGCATTTTTCGCTTCAAGCTCTCGCACATTTTCTTCATGGCTTACATCGCGCATTTTTCTCTTCAAGCCCTTTGGTTGGGTGCTTAGCTTACCTCGCGCATTTTTCGCTTCAAGCTCTCGCACATTTTCTTCATGGCTTACATCGCGCATTTTTCGCTTCAAGCCCTTTGGTTGTGTGCTTAGCTTACATCGCGCACTTTTCGCTTCAAGCTTTCGCACATTGTCTTCGTGGCTTACCTCGCGCATTTTTCGCTTCAAGCCCTTTGTTGTGTGCTTAGCTTACATCACGCACTTTTCGCTTCAAGCTTTCGCACATGGTCTTCGTGGCTTACCTCGCGCATTTTTCGCTTCAAGCCCTTTGTTTGGGTGCTTAGCTTACCTCGCGCATTTTTCGCTTCAAGCTCTCGCACATTTTCTTCATGGCTTACATCGCGCATTTTTCGCTTCAAGCCCTTTGTTTGGGTGCTTAGCTTACCTCGCGCATTTTTCGCTTCAAGCTCTCGCACATTTTCTTCATGGCTTACATCGCGCATTTTTCGCTTCAAGCCCCTGCACATGTGTAGCTGGTGCGATCAGTCATTTATCAATTATGTGCGAATCTCAACAGCCAATAAAATATCAATATGGCATAAATAATAGTTCAACAAATTAAATTTCAACCCATAGTTGAATTAACAAAAAATAATATTAAATGTCATAAAGTCTCGCTGCCAGTGTAGTTGCAAGTGGTTGATATTCCGCGTTTTTGCTATCCTCTTGCCTTGTGACCTTTCCATCTTCTTTCAAGGCATTGGTGATGGCTTAAGTAGCCCGACGATGGTAAGGGTTTCTTTTCTTTGAACTCTCTTATATGTAGTTCAGCGTCGGTATCATTTTCATCACTTCCTCTTGAGTGATATATTTATCTGCTCTAGAGAATAAGTCTGAGATCGTCGTCGGCTGATCTAAAGATAGCGACTCTTGCAACTTTTCAGACCTTGTCCCTTGTAGCATAGCTGTTACAGCTACTCCAACTTGTAGATCATGTACTTCAAGAGTAGCATTACGGAATCGATCCACATAGCTTTTGAGTGATTCCTTGCTCTCCTGCCTTAAGGTAAGCAGATAGGTGGCCTCCTTCATTTTCTGGCTTTTTATCACAAAGGCCTTCAGGAATTTGCTTCTTAATTGATTGAAAGATGAAATAGACCCCTCCGGCAAACTGTTAAATCATTTTAGTGCATGGTCAGTTAAAGTTAAGGGGAATGCTCTACTCATGATCTCATCCTCCCATCCATGTAATAGCATCAATGACTCATAGTTCTGAATGTGGTCATAAGGGTCAGTTTTTCCAGTATACGTCGTCATTTATGGCATTTTGAATTTTGGGGGCAGTGATTTTCACATGATCGTTGTACTGAATGGGATTCTCCTCCTCTGATTTTCTTCAGTTGGAACCAACTTTTTCTCTTCTAAGATTCGTTCCACCATTCTTTTCATATTTGTGGCAACTTGTGCCTTGGACACAGGTTTGTTTTGCACTTTCTTAGCATCGTATGCATCAGCTTGGCCGTAGTCCATAGTTTCTTTCCTGTTACCCTGAGTTCGGTTTTGACGAGTCTGAGATTGAAAGTTTGTCATTCCAGTTTGAAGATTTCGTGTTGGATCTATTTCTGAGTCTCTCTCAACATGAGACCCTGTCATTCTCGCATCTTTGATTCCGTTGTTTGGCGGGTCGTTTGTGTTCTGGGGCCAAGGATCTTCGACGCCTAAATATCCAGAATCTACTCGAGCCGGACCCTCAAGGTTTCTAGTACTTTGGCGTCTCCGGCCATCAACAATCTCCCGTGTTGAATTCCTTGTACCATGACGCCGCAGTTTTTTGACATTCCGATATCTCCAGTTCATTGGAGTCTCGTGCATGGGGTCTTCTGTAACTTGACGCCGCAAGCCTTTCGAGGTCTCAAGCACAGGGTCTCTCATACCCTGACGCCTCATATCTTCCTCAGTCTCACACATAGGGTCTCGTGCACCCCTGCCGTGAGTGTCTCGCGCAGAAGGGTCCCGCGTGAGCTGGCATCCTCGCGTTATGAGTGCGCCACGTGGCGCACGAAGCAAACGGGGGGTCTTGCGCGGCCATGCCGTGAGAATTTCGTTTACCCCTACCGCGAAGGTCTGGCGCAGGAGCACCTCGAGGGTCTACCGTGGGAGTGCCGCGAGGGTCTGTGACGAGCGTGCCGCGAGGGTTTGCCGCCAGAATGCCGCGAGGGTCTGTAGCGCGTGTACCGCGAGGGTCTGTCTCGCCTGTGCCGCGAGGGTCCGTCGCGGGTGTGCCGCGAGGGTCCGTCGCCAGAGTGCCGCGAGTGTCTGTCGCGAGAGTGCCTCGAGGGTTTGCCTCCAGAGCGCCGCAAGTGTCTGTCGCGAGAGTGCCGCGAGGGTTTGCAGCCAGAGTGCCGCGAGTGTCTGTCGCGAGAGTGTTGCGAGGGTTTGCCGCCAGAGTGCCGCGAGGGTCTCCTGTAGCCCTACCGTGAGGGTCTCGCGCACCCCTGCCGTGAGGGTCTCCAGCAGCCATGCCGCGAGGGTCTCGCACACCCCTGCCGTGAGGGTCTCTAGCAGCCATGCCGCGAGAGTCTTGCACAGGGTCTCGCGCTCCCCTGCCGTGAGGGTCTCCAGCAGCCATGCCGCGAGAGTCTTGCGCAGGGTCTCGCGCTCCCCTGCCGTGAGGGTCTTGCGCGCCAAGATTTCGCGCAATTCGCCCTTCTCCTACCAAATTTCGGACAGTCTGCGGCAGGTTCACTTGTGGAAAAGCTCCTTTGAACAAATCAACCATAGTCCGCAGGGCTTCGACTGTTTCTTCCCCCTGCTTCAGCATGGCTTCGAATTCAGCTACGGGAATCATCATCATCTCCGACCCTCTCTCGGTCTGAACTCCATCACCTAAGTCCGCCATTGGGGAGCTCGCCATGTCCTCACTTTCTTCACTTCTGATTGCTGTTGAACGTATCTGTACCATCGTTGTCAAAAGCTTTTCTTCCGTTTCCCACAGACGGCGCCAATTGTTGTTGCCTGAAACAACAATGATGAATTGCTGACGTCCTTCGTGCCACGTGTTGTCGAAATCTCTGCAAGAAAAATAAAGATCAGAGGGACGCAGGGCTTTCCCTGCGTTTGCACTCCGATGCTTAAGTCAGACCCAGAATTTGGCAGAGTTTCGGTAGGGGAAAAAGAGACTTAGGTTAACGAATCATACCTGACCCCTATTTATAGGAATTTCTCTGTCACTAATTACATTTTTGCCATTTTTATCTTACTCAGAATTTGTATCATTTCTCACATGTTTTATTTGTGTGCCACGTGGCATTCTTTTATTATTCTTTTATCATGCACAACACAAAGTAAGAGAAATTATTTGCAAGACCAGCGGCCTCTCAAATTTGGGTGGAAAAATATGAGGGCGGGAGGCTATTTAATCATTGTCTCCGGATAGATTTGATATTTAATAGCAGATTTATGAAGTTTTAAGCAAATGATATTTAATTAGCGTGCATAAGAACCAAAGAAAATTCTAGAAATCTGATGCAATTTCAAACACGGGATTAGGAGGCCATGGCTTATTAGAGATCCCAGTTTGTTGTAGGTATGCCCTGCTTACCGTATTCTCAAGGTACTTCCAACTTCAACTTCCCTAGTTCCTAAATTCTCAGAACCTACATTGGACCTCCCGACCCTCAACTATTTTGGCTTTGAAACTAAGGAATAATATTTTCCCCTAAGCAAACGTTTACTAGATTACATTTCAAACATCAGTTTCATCATTTTCACGTCTAATTGAACTTGTTATCTTATCCCTTGTTATTCTCCACAAAACAATGGTGAGAGTGGTGGAGCCAGCAAATGTTTATGCTGTCTGCAAACAGCAGTAAATAATAATTATAATATGACTTTAAGGAATGTAGTTTATATATATATATATATATATTTATATTTGTGTGTAATATTATGCACACAAAAATAATTAAATTATCTTAGAAAACAATAAAACTTCGAATTTTTTTTTTTTTTTAAAAAATTGTTCAAAACTAAAACTTATTCTTCTTATATAAAACTTTAAAACTCACCCATGAATGATTTATATACATAAATGTTAAAATCACGATTGCAACAATTTAAAAGTTACCTTTTAATTAAAAAGGTGTCTTATCTTTTGATCAAAGTCCACAGGTCTTTATATCTTGAATTAGTATACTTTATATACTATTATAAAAGTTTTGCTCCTTTCACTCACAAATAATATGGGAATCTGTTTGTTTACTCTGCTTTTATGTTACGAGCTGCTCCACGTATGCTTCCCACACTGTCAATAACCTTAGCACTAAATCCACTAAAAGTAGTCATTGAGAGGACACAGTTCATTTTCTTCCGTCAATCTGGGACATTTAGCAACGGAAGTTTCATTTGATCAAATTAGATTCTGCTGAAAATGTTAGCACTACATTTACTATTTTTTTTAACTTATTAATTCTAAATACAATATGAAAATAATTTAAATAAAAAATATTGAAAAAATAACTTAAATTAAAATTTAATAAAAATTATCCGATTATAATAAAAAAATTATTTGATATGTTGATATTAATTTTAATATAAAATTTTATGTTTTGCACGAATATATAACATTTTTCAATGTCACGTAAATTTCAAATTTGAAGAGATATTAAAGTTTTAACAATCGAATATAGCCCACGAAAACTACTACCAATTTTTCCCTTTTCATGTTCAATCCTTTTCTTCATCTGTTGCAACTACAAGTTAACTAAAAGAATTCCAAGAAAAAGTGTGGAAACCACAAAATATTCCGAACTAAACGTGTGTCGGAAACCAGGCATTGGAAGTTTGAAAATAGATAGACCAGAAGGAATCGTTTTGAAATTTCAAATGTTGGTTTAGTTGGCAAAGCTCCTTTTCTGCCAACTCGTTCGGAGAGAACGATGTGCCATCCGCTCCATATGCCACCCCTGAAAATGACTCATATCTGCTCTTTTGGAAGGGGTGGATTCTGCTAGAATCCATGGTTGGGTCGTGATCAAACGAGCTGAAGTGCTTCAATTGCTTGCACTGTGAACAAAATTGATTGGTCAAAACTAAAAATCTTCGACATCACTGGTTACATTGTGACTTTGGGAGACTCCACAGGAACCAGAGCTGTAGACCGAACCTGGGTCAAGAAGTAGACAACTCCAATCCAATGCTATCTTAAAGTTACCATCTTTATATTAACAATCCATCTTTTTTCAATTAATTAAGTATTTCATACTCGTAATAAATCAGTATTTTGATATACAGCAGCAAAATCAATTTTCAAAATGCAGACACCTTTTACCATTGCCCCATCAATATTGAAGTTCATTGGATTCACGAAGTTTTATATTGCAGCTTTGCCAGCTATTGTCTCAAGCGGAACAATTCCAAAGCAAGGATTAAGGATATGAACATTTCCCAATATTTTTTTGAGATAAAATCCGACAATTTTATAGCTTGAAAATTGGCTACAATCGTCTGCAAGATTAGCATCAGCATGGTGGCAACTACGCAGCATAATAATTACCGACGATTAAAGAGAATAAGATATGCCGTCACTTTAAAAGGTAAGCAACTTTTTAATGATAAAAATTGCATATCAATTTTAATTACATAATTATTTTAGACATCTTTAATGAAAATTTTATATTTCACAAATAATACTAAATTGATAATATATATACTTTAAATATATTAAAAAATAAAAAATTAATAAAATAAAATATACATTATCATTTTAAATCCGTAAGATCAAAAAATTTTATTAACAATATAAAAAATATTAATAATAACTTTATTAAAAAAAATACTTCCCGAAATAAACTCTTGGATTAAAAAACTCATTATGCCTCCTTTGTTTGAGACAAAACCATCTGATTTACATTTAACTTAAAACACATGTAAAGAAACAAAGTTTCAAGAAAATATTCAAATTAATTCACTCTATTTTCTCACTTTTTTTTTTTTTTGTTTTTCCTGTCAAACTCTTTTAAATAAATAAATAAATATATATATATATATATATATCTTTTAAATAAATAAATAAATAAATATATATATATATATATATATATATATATATATATATATATATATATTGACTTAAAGGTATCTAACTGCTTGCTACTATTCTTTCATTGAGTGCAAGCATAATACACTTACACAAAAGAGAGAAAAAACCATGGCAAAAACTCACCACCAAGCTCCAAAAAATCTCAACAGATTTTATTTGTCACTTCCCAAATCTAATGGTCTAGTTTCATTTCATAACAAGTTTTCTTTGATAAATTTTGTTTAGAAAATTTTATTCATAAAAAGCAAGTAAGAAAAGAAAATTAAACAAATATAGTTCACATAATAGAAAACATAACAAAGGGAATGAAATAATACAAATAAATCAATTTTATTCTAAATTACGAAAATGAAGAAAATGGAATCTAATACAAGTACTAATCCTCATCATATATTTAGGATTCAAATTTATTAAAAATAAATATAAATAATGCAAATTAAGTCTTTGAACCACTAAACACAAGCTTCACGCCTAGACTGCATAGAGAAAAAAGCATCAAGATCAGGTGGCTGGAAATAACCGTTCTTCGGTGGCTCCCTCTTTGCTCCGCCATGTGATTTCTTCCTTGGCGGCTGTGGGCATTGAAACGCCTCAGGAATTCGATGCTTCGACGTCGTACACCCTTCTTCTATCGTAACAGATGTCTCCATTTGTCAAAAGCCTTTTGAAAGCTAAAATCTGTAACAGAATTTAAACAAAATTTGAATTTTGTTTAAATTTTTGAAAATTTTAAAATTTGGTGGGAGAGGAAAAAAGGGGTAATGTTCATGCCTTCATGGGATCGTGGGCGGTTCGTGGGATTGTGTTGAAATATAAAAGACCGGTGTTTTTGATCGTGCGGTGAGGATGGATGACAGCTAAGCAGATTTTTTTTGGTGTAACCGTGGCGGATGATGAGTGGGTGGTTAATCTACGTGTGATACACGCGGCCCACGTAGAACCGCGTTTATTCATTTGTCGGGGGCTTTTTCAAATAAGCTGGCGCGGTGGCGCCCCCCTTGGGTTTGCGTTTGCGTTTGCGCGGGAAAATTGGTTGCGTAGAATCTTAACCGCTCGTTTTAGGCTTTTTTTCTTTTCATTTTGTTTTGGTTCAGAGAATTCTATTTATTATTTTAATTGGAATTGCGTCGGTGACCATAAAATGGCGGACTGAAACCCTGTCAATGGGTCCACTGCTGAGTAACTAAATAGACAAAGTTGAATTGGGTTTAGAATGAAGAAGGTACTGGGCTTTGATTCCATGAGCGTTTGACCCCGTCATTAAATTTAGGATTGGATCTGGATGAGAGACCCAGTAACTGTTGATTACCCAAAGACCTCCTGAACCCTACGCAGTTTCTAGCCTTCGACACAACAAGCGTTACTATCGAATTACATTGAACCCTTGGGGGCAAAAGCAGAACCCAGCAAATTTCAATTGGTCTAGTGATGAAACTCAACACTTACGAGCCGAAAAGAAAACGTAAGATTGAGTGGGTGCAAATAATCATACAAATAATCACTCATAAGCACATTTTATGCAGAAATTCTTTCTCCAATTGAAAAAAAACCCTTGAAGAGACGAAAGTAAGAACACTTTCAAAACACTTATACTCTCTCAATGTGCGCACTCAAACTCTCTGAAAAGCTTTTCATTCGGCATGGAGCAAGTCCCACCGAATCCAGTGACCTTTCGATGTTGATAAAAAGAGGAACAGGTTAGAAGAGCCATCAGTTCGCCCACAATATTTTAGGCATCAACAGGGACAGCTCAAACTGCTCCATTTTCTTCACACGTGAATTTTGAGTTTTGACCACAAATGGGGGCTCAAGACCCCAACCCTATCGCACGTGTCGCTAAATTACAGGCCAGATGGTCCCACATTATAAAGGGTTGACTTTGGAGAAACGTCCACAAAGATTTGTTCTCTTACAGACAACCTGCTGTGCTCACCTTTGGCTAGCTGCTAACCGACGCACCACCCCTTTGCTGCTGCAGGCATGCAGCAACAGAAGCAGCTAAACATAAGCCCACTCTGACAGTCAAACCATTTGTCCTCACTTTCCAAAGGCGGTCAGGGTCACCTTTGGTTTTCTAGGATTCACAAAGTCAAAGCCGAATACCTACAAAACTTCCCTTACTCTGAAGCAACTGCTCGGCAATCGTCTCGTGTTGAAGATAAAGCTGTATATTATAATTGCCTTCGTTAGTTATATATCAGATTTTCATATGGAAATCGGAACAGATAGTTATTGCCCCCATTAAAAGGATTACATTTAGATTGTCTGCTTCTGCTGAATGAAAATCTGAGATCCGTCGATTGCATTATTGCTCGAGTTTGGAGCATGTTGGATGATCAATTCTATTGATGATTTTGGTATTGTTCTTAAGTTTGATATGAAGATCTTAAATGCAATGTTTAACCATTTTCTCATACTAATTAAGCTTTTGTTTTTGCTAGTTTAGCACCTTAATCTATCACCATCAATTAATTAATATATATGTTCAACTGCTTAAAGGCTTCAATGATATGTGCAAAAGATATATATATATATATATATATATATATATAAATATACATATTTATACATTCTTTAGTGGTTGACTATTGCGTTGGTTGAAACTGGGGTGCCTTGTCTAACTTAGGTGCATATCTATCCCATCAAAACAACGTATGAAGACAAAATCCGCAGTTAATGAAAAATACAGAGAACCCGGCAAGTTTAGGGACAATCAGCTCAGGGCCATCGATGGCAGCTGAGCGTGAAAAACGATTTGAATATTCCCAACTTTTCGAGTTACTTCATATTTACTTCATTTACATACTAATGGCTGATTGACAACTAAATTAATACAGCTAATTAACCAAAGTCGACATATATATCTACAACTCTTATCAACTTCTCTTCAAAAACAAAAGCCTATGCCTAAGTCTAGCAACTCTTAGTTTAAAGTCAAGAGGGCTCAAACTTAAAAACTAAACGTCATAAACTTCCTGGCTCTGCTCCACTACTCTTCTTTCGCAATAAATTTTCCTACAATATATTGCATTATCTCATTCAGGTTCTTCTTGTAACAGCTTCATCTTAGTTTAATGCAAGGCTTAATCTAGTTATATATTGCTGAGACTATGTGATGGAGAATGATCAGAAGGATGATTGCTTTGACGGCTGCGGAGATGAACTTGTGAGAGAGCTTCTTGATGACGAGTCTCCTTTCTTTGTCTTACCTCAAGAGACAGTTCAACCCGAATCAAAAACTTCACAAGAAGAGGCCGCTGAACGACTCATCTCCGGTACTACTGTCTATTCAGGGCTAAGGATTGAAGATATCGAGAATGCTTTATCACTGACAACATGGAAGGATCAATCCGAAGCACAACAACAAAACAGGTTAATTTGCTTTCCCCTGGATTTTTTTTGTGCTCATGGCTAGCTAATTTTCATTTGATATTAAATGAACTTTATTTATTTATTTTGCAGAATTAGTTCTATACTGGAAAGAGGTTTGACTAGGATAGAGAATAAGTATACTCTAAATATTAAAAGCTGTGGCAATGGCATGGCAGATGATGGATATAAATGGAGGAAATATGGGCAAAAATCGATCAAAAACAGTCCAAATCCAAGGTAATCTTTCAAGCTGGCTTTCTCTATCTCATATCTGTCAATCACCACCTTCTTTAGTTTTCCCTCTGAAGAAACTACAGAAAAATTCCGAACTACTTAGTAAACATTTCTTCTTCAAGCGTCTCAATGTGTTCAGTTTCCTCAAACGGAAAGTTTATTCAATAACAGAAAGCCATACAGAAAATTTCGATGTTTGGAAATATGTCTGCTGCATCTGTGCATACAGTCTGTTAGCATATAATGCATTTGACTATCAAATTTTGACCTATCTTTCATTGTCTCCCGCAAAGAAAATGAGATGCACGAGGGGCGAAGTGCTCGAGGGCTGGAGTTATCCTTTTATCCTTATAATTTTTATCTCAATATTAAATGAATTATATAAATTAATATACAAATTCACATTAAATTATTAATATAAAAATATCTTATAATTTATTTTATAATAATTAAATGAATTTTGAGTCATTAATTTTTTAAATCTTTCATCAATCTTTTTTATTCGAATTTTTCTTCTCACCAGTCTAATTCGGATTTGGATTTGCCATTATTATCCCCAACCCATATCATGAATTAAGTAGCTAAGCCTTGTGAAAAAATTTAATAGTTATTTTGTTATTATTATTATTATTATGTTATCGGCATGAAACAGGAGCTACTACAAGTGTACGAACCCAAGATGCAGCGCAAAGAAACAGGTGGAGAGGTCCAAAGATGATCCAGATACACTCATCACCACCTATGAAGGGCTTCACCTACACTTTCCTTACCCATATTTCCCACTCAACCAGCCTTTTCAAGACGATTCACCAACCAAGAAGCCCAAGAAGGCCATTTCAGAAGCCGAGTCACAGGTTTTCGGAGCTTCACAAACAACAAAAGCCCAACAATCCACATCAAGTTATGTGAATTATGAGACACTACAGCCCAGGTCGTCTGAGAGCTGCCCTCACGAAATAGCTTTGCGAGGATTTAGCCAACAAGGGTTGCTCGAGGATGTGGTGCCTTGGATGATAAGGAATCCATCACACAACAATATTTCCTCCAATTTGTCCTCTTGTTCATCTTCCCAGTCACGTTCTCCAGCTTCACCTTCTTCACTGTCGTGGTCTCCTAATTATAACCCATGTTGACATAAGCATTGACTCTAGCATTAGGTGAATGTTGTGCTTAGTGGGTTGAAACCCTGT
This sequence comes from Firmiana major, assembly GCA_033439115.1. Classification (NCBI taxonomy): domain Eukaryota; kingdom Viridiplantae; phylum Streptophyta; class Magnoliopsida; order Malvales; family Malvaceae; genus Firmiana; species Firmiana major. Next base: position 43,738,675 of record CM065913.1, on the reverse strand, counting down.
TAAACTATAGAAAATCTCCACTAATGTTAATTAATGTGCACCTGTAATATCAAATTAACTACCTCTCTTATAATCTAAATTATGTTTTTGTCTCTATTTTCATACTCTTAATCAAATATTATCTTGCAATTAAACTTCAAAATTTAAAGACAGACGCAATAATATAAAAAAGACATAATATTACATGACACGAATTAAAATTTGATAAAAATTATACATGAATTAAATAAAAATTTAAAATTTATTTATTGATCGGTTAAGATAAAGTTTGACACGATAGTTTACTATTTTATTTTACATTTGTTGGGTTTGCTTGCCGTACACAATCCTTTTATGCCAATTAAAAGTCAAGTAAATTTGCTCGGTTAGATTGGTTTTCAAGGAAAAGAGGGAAAAGGGCTTAAAAGCGCCCAAGATTCGACTAAGAAAAGAACCCAAATTGATGAAACTTCATGTCTGGCCCATTGGTCTGTATAACTTTTCGGTTTGTGGATCCCGTGAAAGAGTTGTGGATTATCCTCTTGCCACAAGCGCAAACACCGATCTCCACTCAAAATGACTAAAAAACCTATGAAATATCGCGGCAACTCTTCGGTCAATAAGGCTGAATTCGGCAATGGAAGAAGTTGCCTAACTCAACTAAACGAATCCGCCCTTTTTCTAGTTTGCTTCACCGCCCTTATCAGTGTCGCAGGTTCTACGAACAGCCCCTACTAAAATCAAATCATTTTTTTTTTAAAAAGGAAACAGAATTTTTTTTTTTTTCTCATCAATCAAACAAACGCCCCAAAAGGCAGAAAGTAATCCATCCTTCGTCCTTTGATAGTTAACAAACTGCTTGAATCGATTCATGTTACCGACGTTAATAATACTATCACCATGATTTTCTCCAGAATTGGTCGCTCTCTCACCCGTTCTTCTCGCTCCACTTTCCAAAATGTAATAATATTCCTTATTTTTTATAATACTATTTTGTTATTGATTTTTTTTTTTTTATAATGGTTTGAATGTTCGCTTTTGCAGAATGTGATATCAAGGAGTCTTTTATCAAATGAATCAAATATCTCTAGGCCTGTAGGAAATGCGTACAGTTCACGCGTCAATCAAGGATTAGGGCTTGTAAGGGGTTATTTTGCACCAGCTGGAACTGGGAAGCAGCTCGTTTCCAATACGCGATTGTCAAATTTGGATTCGATTCTCGCGAACCCTAGGATTAGGCGGTTTTTCTCCAGTGAAGGACCTAAGAAAAGAAGTGAGTTAACAACCATCATTATTTTTATACTTATTATTTAAAATTTATACCTTTTGTATTGATTTTTTTTAATTGAATTTTGTAGATTATGAAAACTACTACCCAAAGAACAGGAAGGGAATTCCTAAGCCTAATGAACAGAAATCTGGATCCAAAGGTACGTCATTTACTAGAAATCATTTAAATTTGATTTGGGAAAGATAATGACTGTTGCCGTGATTATTTATAACTTTGGAAGTAGGGAAACTGTTTTTTTTTTTTTTTTTTTTTTTTTTTTTGTTTCCAGATTTAGTTACGAGCTGAGATTATGAAAGCTGGCAACAAATTAATATTTTTTTTTTGTTGAAAATGCATGTGAATTATTATTATTTTTTCTTATGATCATGACATCACCGTTTAGGATATTTGACTAAATTGAAGCTTTCATGGTGAATGTAGTTAAGTAATTCGAGCTCTTGTGATATGTATATTAATGTTGTTCTCCAGAGGATTCAAGTGCTGGTGATTCTGGGAATTCCCAGGACATTACAAAGTTGTTACTGCAGAATGCACTGACCAGTTTCTTGTTGGTTGGGATTTTATACTCGTCATTTTCAGGTCCTCATGAACAGAAGCAGGTTGGCAGCTTTTCCTCCTTATTCGTAAATTGGTCATACTGGTTCTTAACATTTTTTTTTTTTGTTGTTATAAGACAGTCTTGATGAAAATTTTCCATGGTGTGATGAGACATAAGCTATCCTTCTATTATCCTTGCTGTGAAGTTACTAAATGTGAATTTAGATGACTTAATCTACTGAGTATAGTTATTAGTTCTCCGATTTTCCTTCTCTATCTAATGAAGCTGATAATTTTACATGGTTCTTGTTCCAATTGGTCTCAGTGCAACTTTTTGGACTTAGCCTCATCCCTTAATGTATATCTTGTTAAAGAATTTGATTCTAATGCCCATGACAAAACAAAAGTTCAAGTAAACAAAGTAAATGCCTATTGTGTGTTTTATGGGATTTATTTATCGGGAAAAATGCGGAATCACTATTAGGTGAAAAAGAAATTATTTCTTAGGCTAGGTTTTAGTTTCTTTATTTTTTTTTCTTGCAATTGTTTAATTTCCAGTTTTTTATTTTCTTTAAGCTGTTTGATTTGCTCTTCAGATTAGTTTCCAAGAGTTCAAAAACAAACTGCTGGAACCAGGCTTGGTGGAAAAAATTGTTGTTTCAAATAAATCAGTTGCAAAAGTGTATGTGAGGAGCTCACCACGCAATGCTAATCAAACTACTGATGATGCTATAGAATCTCCAACAAATGGAGCCCCTGCAAAAAGAAAGACAAGTCAATATAAGTACTACTTTAACATAGGGAGTGTTGAATCTTTTGAGGAGAAGCTAGAGGAAGCCCAAGAAGCTTTGGGAATAGATCCTCATGATTATGTTCCTGTAACTTATGTAACTGAAGTGAACTGGTACCATGAGTTGCTTCGTTTTGGTCCAACAGTCTTGCTCTTAGGGTCCTTATGGTTTATGGGGAGAAAAATGCAAAGTGGATTTGGAGTTGGTGGTCCTGGGGGGCGAGGTGGTCGTGGAATATTCAATATGGGAAAGGCACAAATTACAAAAATGGACAAGAATGCAAAGGATAAGGTAAGCCATCGTTAGAAGTTTTCTTTGAAACTTTATGGTGCTGTTGTATTTCATACATATAAAGAAAGATTTGAAGGTCATCACCATGATAATTTCTTGCAATGTTTTACTTGCTGTCTCAGGTATTTTTTAAAGATGTTGCTGGTTGTGATGAGGCAAAGCAAGAAATTATGGAGTTTGTACACTTCTTAAAGAACCCAAAGAAATATGAGGAGTTAGGAGCGAAAATTCCCAAAGGTGCACTTCTTGTTGGTCCTCCTGGCACAGGGAAGACACTTCTTGCAAAGGCAACTGCCGGTGAATCTGGTGTGCCTTTCCTCTCTATGTCTGGATCAGATTTTATGGAAATGTTTGTTGGAGTTGGGCCGTCAAGAGTTAGAAGCTTATTTCAAGAGGCAAGGCAATGTGCCCCAAGCATTGTATTTATTGATGAGATTGATGCAATAGGTAGGGCAAGGGGTCGTGGAGGCTTTTCTGGTGGCAATGATGAGCGTGAAAGTACTCTTAATCAGTTGCTTGTAGAAATGGATGGATTTGGAACAACTTCTGGAGTTGTTGTGCTTGCTGGAACAAATAGGCCTGATATTTTAGACAAAGCTTTGTTGAGACCTGGTCGTTTTGATCGTCAAATTACAATTGACAAACCTGACATTAAGGGTCGTGACCAAATCTTTCAAATATACTTGAAGAAACTAAAACTTGATAATGAACCATCATATTACTCTCAGCGACTTGCTGCTCTAACCCCTGGTTTTGCTGGAGCTGACATTGCGAATGTTTGCAATGAAGCAGCATTGATTGCTGCAAGAAATGAAAGTGCAGTGATAACCATGGAACATTTTGAGGCAGCTATAGACAGAGTAATAGGTGGTTTAGAAAAGAAGAACAAGGTGTGTTGTTCCTCATCATCTGCCTCTGTTGTTTAGTATGTATTGCAATATTATATTGAAATCTCTGTTCAATCTATGTGGATGGTTATGCTTCCATAGATATTATTGTGTAGAGGTGTGATTTGAATTTCTAAATGTCAAAATCTTGTTTTCCCTTTTCCTCTATAGTAGTATTATGCGTTCCAGATGTAGGTTTAAAGTTTGTACGAAGTATAGAACATCTTTTTAGTACTTTTTCTCTGTTTGATCTCCATTCTTCAACTTAACAAGTGTCTCATAGATCTATGATCTACCTGTTTTTTTGTTAACTAAGAAAGCTCTACTTTGATTTGCTGAACATCCTTCTGATTTTCTTCCTGCTTCAAGTGTGCAATGAAGCTCTGTCTTATTTAACATTCTTGCTCTTTTACGCAGGTTATAAGCAAGTTAGAAAGGCGAACCGTTGCTTACCATGAATCAGGCCATGCTGTTGCTGGTTGGTTCTTGGAACATGCAGAACCATTGCTTAAAGTAACAATTGTTCCTCGTGGTACAGCAGCGCTGGGATTTGCTCAGTATGTTCCCAATGAAAATCTTCTGATGACCAAAGAGCAGCTTTTTGATGTGACTTGCATGACACTAGGTGGTCGAGCTGCTGAGCAGGTGAAATTTCCTAGCCCCTTAGACTTTTCTTTATCTCAGTATCTTCCTTATTCAGTAAACAAAGACTTCTTTAGAACTTAGAAATCTGAATTATCGTATGCTTGTTGTCTCTAACATGGATTATATATGCTTGCTGGGTGTTTGACCATCTAGTTCCCAGGTTGAAACAGAAGCCTTTAGTATCAGGTATTCAGGTTTCATCTAGTCAAGGGAGTTGTTTGTTGTAGCTTTACATTTTCTTCCAAATGCATGCGATTGATCACATTGAGTGCCCAAGTCTTTGATCGCCTATCTTATTCTTGTTGCAAATATGCTTGTATCTCAACTTGAGATGAAATCCTAATGGTAATGCCAGCAACTGGCCTATTTAGGTAGTAAGAGGAAGCCAACACATTGTGGCTGTAAGATTTTGCGCTTTACATTGGCATTTGATTTTACATGTATAAAATTTGATATTTTGTTTTGCATGATAGATTTTTAACCAAGTATTTTATCATGTCATGAATCCTTTGTTGAGACTAGGTTTTGTTGGGGAAGATATCAACTGGAGCTCAGAATGACTTGGAGAAAGTAACCAAGATGACCTATGCCCAGGTGGCAGTGTATGGTTTTAGTGACAAGGTTGGTCTTCTTTCTTTCCCTCAAAGGGATAATGCATTTGAAATGACCAAGCCTTATAGCAGCAAGACTGGTGCAATTATTGACAGCGAAGTAAGAGAGTGGGTGGGTAAGGCATATGAACGAACGGTGCAGCTGATAGAGGAGCACAAAGAGCATGTGGCCCAGATTGCAGAATTGCTTCTTGAGAAAGAGGTCCTTCACCAAGAGGACTTGGTTCGGATATTGGGAGAACGCCCATTTAAGTCAAGTGAGCCTACTAATTATGATAGGTTTAAGCAAGGGTTCCGAGAAGAAGACAAGGAATCCAAGGACACACCAGAGGGCAAAACTGTAGATAATGGTTCAACATCCTTGGAACCTGAGGTTGCGCCCGCATAACCCCTGAACATATTTGTGGTTGTCTAAAATGGAATTTCGTCGAGGTTAATTTGCTCAGTTCGCCTCCCCTTATCCTCAAGGCTGTGGAAAAAAAAAAAAAAAAAAGAAACCAGAATGTCTAATCTGAAAATTAAATATTCTTTCCAGAATTTTTTGACGATTTTCGCTTGAATTGACGAGCTGATGTGTAAAGGTAAAGTGAATTCTGGTATAAGCCTGGGGAACTTAATCGACCAGTAGCCTGTTACTTTAAGAATTTGAACTAGCCAAAATTGTTTTTGGACAGTTTGGACTACTAATCAATAGTTTGATCATCTAATTCTACTCTGTCTCAGCCTCTCAGGCCTCAGCCTCTCAGGCCTCAGCCTACTCACAATTTAGGCCTGTTTGTGCATGATTCATTCAGAAATACAAATGATTGAAAAACTCCAAATAAGCAACTGACAGACAGTGGCGATTGCACGGTCACAGCAATACGGAATGTGCAGAAAAAGGAATACCTTTCCATTTGCAGGCATCTGACCTTTAATCCTTTGCGAAAGAACGGTATCGAAGATTCCAAGTTTTGGACTGCTTTGCAATTGCTAGAAGGCATGCTCATTCTATTACTTAAGTGTTCATTTCAGCATCGATGCTTTAAAGCACTGCTGATGCGGGGTGAATCAGCTTATAATCAGGGCCACGGAAAAGTGTGTGTCTGACCGTCTTCTTTGGACTGTAGCTTCATTTATGCTTCCAATGGAAATTACCGTCTTCTTTGGACTGTGGCTTCATCTATGCTTCCAGTGGAACTCCCAGAGATAATAATGGGACATATACGCATTTCATTAAGGATATAATTGTGGGAGAGCTAAGGTGTGAAAGTGGACAAGATTTTATAGTGTTGCTTTTGAGCATAAAAGACTGCCAGAAAAAGCTTACCCATAAAACCAAACACCAATAATGGCCTCCTGGTTGGAAAGCAGAACTCAGATAGGCATGCCTCCAGCAGGTCTAATAATTCATCACCAATCATTTCTGGTTTGGTTCTTTGGCTTGAAAATAAATCCAAAACTCTTTCAATTGAGTAGATCCTGTAGAAATTCTATTGTAGGCTTGCTGCCAATACCCCAAATACTGCAATTTGTTAATTCCTTGATTTGTTTAATTGTTTGTGCAACCCAACCTTCAAAACAAAAATACTTAATCATGATTGGTTGATCAAATTAGTGAGGTTGTCTTGTTTTGGAACTGTGTCATGTCTTAATAATCTTCTTCTATAAACAAGACAAACTTGAATACTAAAAATAAAAACATTACCCCAAGAGCTGAAATTCAGAGAAATTTGTGCAAATGTAGGTGCATAAACAGACGACAATACAAAACAGTGAAGACTCCACACATGTTTTACAACTCAGCTCAACCCAAAAGAGGTTACGAGATTCAGTTTCTTTTCTTTAAGTAGGAAACCTTCGTAGTCATAATCGGTGCGTTCACGTGTCAACAACTGTCCACCATTAGACTGTTTTTGCTTTAAATTCTCCCATGAAAATGGCATCACACAGATAATACATGAAAGTTTGTTACAAGATATTTTCTTGTAAACATACTTTGGCCTGATAATTAAAGTCAGAGAGCACAGCCAAATCATGCACGATTCACTCATTTGCTGTCATGCAAACTTGCAAATAATTATACCCCAAAAAGGATATTGGCATCAAACACCCCATGAGATTTAGCACCTCGGAATTATGATCTTATTGCCAACATATCAAATCAATCGCGAAAGCTTGCTAGTTCATTTCCATATTTCGGAGTTTGGATTAATACTTTACTGGCAATCCTTCGTTTTGACACTAATTGGCCTGTTCTAATATAAACTTCCTGATAAAAGTAGTCAAAGAAATTCTTATCTTGTCAAGAATTCATGATTAGTTTCTTTATAGAAACAAGACTATTAATGCAAACATCCGACTATTGTGTTGTATGATTGGCTGTAAATTCATATTAATTATTCTCATCAAAACCCGATTTGCTATTAATATTTGTATATGTATCCAACACTTTCAATAATTCTGGAAAAAGATATTTTGGAATAATGAAAACTATGGCCTTAGTTTAGTAAAATCATATAAATAGCAAATCAGTCAATTAACAAAATCTTTTCCAACTTTCTGAATGAGAAGTAACCTACAGACCCTAATCATCCAATAAGCAGAAGCTTATTGACTTAATTTAAGCTCAGTTGAAACTAAAGCATTGAGCAAAATGGCATCACTTCAGGTTCTGATTATCATGTACATGAAATATTTAATGATTAAATCAGATTTTACATATAATAGTCTCTTCCCAATCAAAAACCAAACCTCACCTGCTGGAAGCTAAGAACCCTCGCTTCCATCATTGATCATTTGTTTAATACTAATTCTAAACTTTCATCATGACCAAAAACAATATATTAAAATTAAATCGTAGTCATGGCCACCCCCTAAGACGTTGGTTGAAATAATTGAGAAGAAAGAGTTAGAAATGGTCCTTTCAAACACACGGTCCTCCACCACCTCCAATGGTGTTTCTCTTTTCAAATACGTAACCTTTTTTCTTATAATTTATGCAGCTGTGAATGTGAAAGAAGGGTTAAACTATGGTCTCCTCAGCATTTTCCCTTTTCAACTATTTTCCAACTTCTCCCATTAACCTTTGAAAATCTAGGCCTCCAATTATATAAAAAAGCACTGAAACGTTTCTGTCTTTGGTCACATTAGGGTTAGTCCTTTTCAATTACATCACTGGCGGCAATACCTCCAATTATATACACTTCTTCATGATTTTTATTTTTTTTTATAAAAAAAGTGATGGTTTTTTGCAAACAAACCCAACTAGGAAACATGTTTAGGTATTCTCATGCATCATTGATGTTCCGGCTGATGAAAACTTTGCGGTAAACCAAATTATAAGAAAATCTGTCTTTGATAGCTGATATCAGTAGATCAAAATCTCTATTCTTTAATTCAACTAGACGATACGGATGATTTAAGAATTTTAATCAGATCCTAATAACTATGATTAGCGGACGTGAATTTATTGTCTTCCTCCACAATTATTATAATAACTAGAGATAGAAGCACACCGTTGTTCAATTATTGGTGCATGGCTAACGTAAATGTAAAGTTCAGCTGCCTCGGTCACATGTTTGGGTGGGAGTCCTTGTCCATCTCTTATTGAAATTAATAATTAAAAATCAACACCGTCATCTTTACTTTAATTACAACAGCAGTATTGCTTTTTTCTTAATAATATAAGATAATTTTAAATTAAAAGTGTTGTTGCTCAGTTACAACAATTATAAATTGTTTACGTCATCGTCTTGATTTTTGTGCTACGTGTTATAGACAGCTCTGCATGAAAAAAAACAATCAAAGGGATGCAGGGGGTTTTTCCTGCGTAAGCACTCCGATGCTTAAGTCAGACAGAGAATTTGGCAGAATTTCTGTAAAGAAAAATGGAGAGTCTTAGTTTCAGAAATCATACCTCTCCCCCAGCTTGTTGATGGTGATTGTGCTTTTAAAGATATGAGTTTGTACCTAATTCAAACTCTCTTTCTTTATCTATATATATATATATTGATTTTTATCTTGATAATGTTACAACCATGTAGATGAGGTTGAGTTTGAATCCAACATCAATTACTCTTTTTTACTTATTTATTTATTCTTGCAAAACAATTGCTCCGCACTCTTTCGCTAGGTATAACCTTGCGGAAGGGTACATATATTCTCTTCGTAGTCTTTCGTCAAATCCTCAAGTTAAATTATGAAGTTAAATTCTCGAGTCGAATCTTGATGCCAAATTCTCAAGTCAAATTCTCAAGCCCTTGTTTGAGTGTACGGCTTACCTCGCGCATTTTTCGCTTCAAGCTATTTGTTTTGGGTGCGCGACTTACCTCGCGCATTTTTCGCTTCAAGCCTTTGTTTAAGTGCTTAGCTTACCTCACGCACTTTTCACTTCAAACTCTTGCACTTTTTTCTTTATGACTTACATCGCGCACTTTTCGCTTCAAGCCTTTTGTTTTGGGGTGCGTGACTTACCTCGCGCATTTTTCGCTTCAAGCCCTTGCATATTTCTTCGTGGCTTACCTCGCGTATTTTTCGCTTCAAGTCCTTGCACATTTCTTCGTGGCTTACCTCGCGTATTTTTCGCTTCAAGCCCTTTATTTGGGTGTGTGGCTTACCTCGCGCATTTTTCGCTTCAAACCCTTGCACATTTTCTTTTTGGCTTACATCGCGCACTTTTCGCTTTAAGCTCTCGCACATTGTCTTCGTGGCTTACCTCGCGCACTTTTCGTTTCAAGCCCTTGTTTTGGATGCTTAGCTTACATCGCGTATTTTCGCTTCAAGCTCTTGCACTTTTTTTCTTGGCTTACATCGCACACTTTTCGCTTCAAGCCTTTTGTCTAGGGTGCTTAGCTTACATCGCGCATTTTTCGCTTCAAGCTGTTGCACTTTTTCTTCTTGGCTTACATCGCGCACTTTCCGCTTCAAGCCTTTTGTCTTGGGTGCTTAGCTTACATCGCTTCAAGCTCTTACACTTTTTCTTCTTGGCTTACATCGCGCACTTTTCGCTTCAAGCCTTTTGTCTTGGGTGCTTAGCTTACATCGCGCACTTTTCACGTCAAGCTCTTGCACTTTTTCTTTTTGGCTTACATTACGCACTTTTCGCTTCAAGCCGTTGTTTTGGGTACTTAGTTTACATCGTGCACTTTTCGCTTCAAGCCTTTTGTCTTGGGTGCTTAGCTTACATCGCGCACTTTTCGCTTCAAGCTCTTTCACTTTTTCTTCTTGGCTTACATCGCGCACTTTTCGCTTCAAGCCCTTGTTTTGGGTGCTTAGCTTACATCGCGCATTTTTCGCTTCAAGCTCTTGCACTTTTTCTTCTTGGCTTACATCGCGCACTTTTCGCTTCAAGCCCTTATTTTGGGTGCTTAGCTTACATCGCGCATTTTTCGCTTCGAGCTCTTACACTTTTTCTTCTTGGCTTACATCGCACACTTTTCGCTTCAAGCACTTGTTTTGGGTGCTTAGCTTACATCGCGCATTTTTCGCTTCGAGCTCTTGCACTTTTTCTTCTTGGCTTACATCGCGCACTTTTCTCTTCAAGCCTTTTGTCTTGAGTGCTTAGCTTACATCGCGCACTTTTCGCTTCAAGCTCTTACACTTTTTTCTTCATGGCTTACATCGCGCGCTTTTCGCTTCAAGCCTTTTGTTTTTGGTGCGTGGCTTACCTCGCGCATTTTTTGCTTCAAGCCTTTGCACATTTTCTTGTTTTAAGTTTCGGTTGAGATCTAGAGTTTGTGACCCATATTCTTGCTGGAATGTATCAGGAATAACATCATCCAGATTGTTTATCCTTAAATTCAGCACCCAAGGACAAACTCTGTTGAGTTAGTCATTGAGGAATTGACGCACTCAGGGAATTATTAGACAGATCAAGTACTTGAAGATATGTACTGTTGCATATCGACTTGAGGATGCTCCCTTGAAATGTATTACCCAAGAGAGAGAAGAAATAAGAAAAATTGAGGTAGTCGAAGATGCCAACTGGTAAAACAGAGCTGAAATCGTTGTTCGAGTAATCCAGATAGGTGGCATATTGTGGAAGAAATGAGATTTTTCCTTGCAACTGGTTGCTATGAAAGTCAAGAACACTAGGACTTTATAGTTTGCAAAGGTCCTTCGAATTCTATGAGGAAGTTTCGAGAAAGATTTAGGTGTTGACAAGGTAAAACTCCCAAAGAAGATAGCAGCAGTTGCCAATCTAGCGAGTAGGTTTTGAGTTGACACCATTACCCAAAACCCAGTCATAGTACTTTTAGCAACCTCTCAGCAAAATCACTTCTTCTCTTGTCCCTGCATGTAGTGATCGTTTTACCAGGAGTTATAATTAATATCCTTTTTACAAAAAATATAGGGGAAATGGTTTTTTCGAACAATGATATACAGAAATGAACATCTGCTCTCTGCAAAAATAGTTAATAATCTGAAAGGAGGCAGGAAACTTTTGATCCTCCCTGAAGAAGAGATGCATCAAACCTCTGCTGTATTGACTTCATTTCAGAACAAACTTCATTGTCTCCAATGAATAAAATTTGATAATCCAGACTGATTCTCAACCTCAATGAATGCAGGACCAAAGAGATTTGGTTCAGTTTGAGAGATATATATTTTGTATAATTCATGACCACAACTAGGGGAATCCTCTTTACTTTGAACATGTGTGGATGCAAGGGAATAACCATACGACAGATACCTTCCAGCAAAAGATACTAGGAACCTCCAAACAGCATTTTCAAGTCTTAACCTGCTCCCCACACAATAAATCTTAGCCCAAGAGAAGCAGAGAGAATACGTCGATGAGTTGTTGAATAGATCTCTTAGGTTTTTGGCTGTGTGCTCCACTGCCAAGGCTGCCCTATAGGAAGGCAACTAAAAAGGCAATCTTGAGAGCCCTAAAAGAGTTGGAGCATAAGGAAAATAAGCAAAGCACTGTCTGTAATGAGACTGGAGCCACGATTAGCCTCTTAAGGAGGCGCAAGCAGTCACAATTAGTGTGCTAGACTCCTTATTGTCCTTCACTTTTGGGCATTGCTATCCCTTGCAACAAGAAAATCTGACATCATGCAAATTGAGAATGTTCAAAATGAATTGCAAAAATCAGTCTTGCATTCAAGACTTCGAAGAAGGACTTAAGGGTCTCTTGAGGTGCCTGGTCAAAGTTAGAGTCAATATTCTCAACATACTCAACCATTAGATAGCCTCAAATATCATGTGAATTCATCATGTACAGTAGATGCAACACAAATGTAATATTCTTATGTCAAAGAAAAATATACTTTAGAAAATTTTGCCTCTATTGCATATTCCTCCTTTTTTATTCCTCTTTTTGTTTCTTTCTTGTATTTAAAATCTCAAACTTTCTATTTCAAATGAATCGGAAAGAATCTCGTGGCTCAAGATAATAGAAATTAGCTGATAGGATAACACAAAATTTGTATCAACAATATGATTAGAGGAATCCAATGTGTCTTCCTTATCAAAATAAAAGAAGTCAAAATCTCAAATTTCCCGTTGTCTCAAGGAAAATAATTGAATTCTTACCATTTAAATAAACTTATACACATACTTTTACATGACTGGCTCATTTCTCACTTGTTCTGAGAAATGACCTATGCCCTGCATATGCAATTATTAGTCTCATGCTGTTTTATAATATCATGTAAAAATTGCAAAACCAAGTAAAAAGATCTTGCCTGCCTCTTTCATAACAGGCTTATATTTAGTTAGCATAAATAATGGAGACTACCACAAGCAAGAATCATAAGCATGTGGCCGTTAAGAGCACTTCAGAAACAGTGTTCATCTTCACCGCGAGGTTATTGTTGCACAAAAAATTAGTCCATCCAAGGAAAAAAACAGAGCATGTAAAGTAGAGTATATAAAAATCAAAACAAAAGAAAGAATCGAATTCTCACAGACGGCGCCAATTGTTATTACGCAGTTACAACAATTACAAATTGCTTACGTCATCGTCTTGATTTTTGTGCCACGTGTTATAGACAGCTCTGCAAGGAAAAATAACAATCAGAGGGACGCAGGGGGTGAGTCTTAGTTTCAGAAATCATACATCTCCCCCAGCTTGTTGATGGTGATTGTGCTTTTAAAGATATGAGTTTGTATCTAATTCAAACTCTCTTTCTTTATCTATATATATATATATTGATTTTTATCTTGATAATGTTACAACCATGTAAATGAGTTTGAGTTTGAATCCAACATCAATTACTCTTTTTTGCTTATTTATTTATTTATTTATTTATTTATTTATTTATTCTTGCAAAACAATTGCTCCTCACTCTTTCGCTAGGTATAACCTTGCGGAAGGGTACATATATTCTCTTCGTAGTCTTTCGTCAAATCCTCAAGTTAAATAATTAAGTTAAATTCTCGAGTCGAATCTTGATGCCAAATTCTCAAGTCAAATTCTCAAGCCCTTGTTTGAGTGTGCGGCTTACCTCGCGCATTTTTCGCTTCAAGCCCTTTGTTTTGGGTACGCGACTTACCTCGCGCATTTTTCGCTTCAAGCCTTTGTCTAAGTGCTTAGCTTACCTCACGCACTTTTCACTTCAAGCTCTTGCACTTTTTTCTTCATGACTTACATCGTGCACTTTTCGTTTCAAGCCTTTTGTTTTGGGGTGCGTGACTTACCTCGCGCATTTTTCGCTTCAAGCCCTTGCACATTTCTTCGTGGCTTACCTCGCGTATTTTTCGCTTCAAGCCCTTTATTTGGGTGTGTGGCTTACCCTTTGTTCTTAGACAAATGATACCAATTGTTATCAGTAGAACAATTGGTATCATCTTTGTCAGAATAAAAACTTTAAGGTCTTAGCTTCCAACCCCTGAGGACGCGATAAAATCATGAGGGCGGAGCCTGAGGGCAGGACCCAAAACAAATAATACGGTTGAGTGAGTCTCTTACTGACTGAGTTAGACGCCACAACAAAAAGATAAACAAATTTACACACAAAAAAAAATTCCATTTCATGAACCATTTTACCTAACTAAAACCTAGCTAGTAGAAGTGTAGAAGTTTTGCTCCCCACATGAAACGCATGGCCTAATTCTTTATGATATAAATTGTCACAATCACCACTTGTCCTCATAAAGTTTATAGAAAAAAAAATGATATATGATGCACAGATAATATATATAAAATATTAATTTATTAAAAAATAAAATTAAAAATATATAAACTTTTAAAAATAAACATCATTAACTATTTTACATTTAATTAAATTAAGTTTTATTCGTTCATATTTAAAAAATAAAGATCTGTATCTTTTTTTAACTGTTTATATATTTTTTTTTAAAAGATATGCATCATTTTTAATTTTATTTATTAATAATGCAGGATGTTTTGATAGATTGATAATTTAAAACTATAGACACAGTTAAATACATCAAATATAAACTTTAAAAATAAAAATTACACTTCTCGTACTTTTTATAAGCATTACTTGAAAAAAAAAAAAAAACCTATCATTCTTAGATTTGAATAAAAAATTTCCAGTGCATGATTGAATGATTGAAGCTGAATGAAATGATAATCAGATTTCTTTGGATAATATCAGTGGAACCAAGAACTGGCATCTTCCCTCAATATAGGGGAAAAAAACTAGAAAAATTACCTGTTTTTTAGGCATATATATAGCATCTGTTCTGATCTTATCTTTTGTGCCAAACTCATTATTAAAATCTGCAGAATAGTTTACAACTCAGCAGAGAAACTAAAATAATCTATATATAGTAACAATTTTTTTTTCCAATACATAATAAACTTTGCTGCAAATTTCTGGGGAATTCTGGATTTTTCTGTAGTAATAAACAAATGGATGAATTTGGACCGTGGAAAACGGGGATAAAACAGGAAATGTAAAGATTATGAGAGTGAGTCCTGTTCGGACAGCTAACTCGGTTTGTACTTTTTGCTGTGGGTTACTTCCTGTTACGTTCTCCGAGGCATTGAATATAACGAAAAGACACAGTTGTTTTCAACACAAGCTAAATTAAACGTGATTAACTTGAATAACAAAAAGAAAAAAAAAATGATTTTGAAATGAAAAAGGAGCCAGCCTTTTTGCCTATAAAAACCCACTCGGCCTCTGTTCTTCCTCCCCCTTCGCTCTCTGTTCTTCATTGAGAACATTGCTACAATCTCTTTCTCTGTTTCCTCTGTTTCTTAGCCTCCAAAGACTCTTCCTTTTATTAGCTTGCCCAGTTTTTGAAACTGGTATGGTATTTACTCATTTCAACCTTGCTTAAATTGTCTTGCATTTTCTTATCTTTTGACATTTTCTAGTCATGCTTTTGTAAAGATTTCTACTTTCTGGGTTTTGTTCATGAAATGCTTTTCCTTTTGGGATTCTCTAAAGAAACATTTTAAACGTATTATTTTTCTTTCATTGCTCCCTCATCACGACGAGGTGAAAAGGGCACCATGATGTATGATGCATGTTTGTTTTAAGCTAATCTTCTTTGTTGGTTTTATGATTTCCATCCACAAAAATTTTTGGTCTTTTTCTATGTTTAATTATCACCACTTCTTAGTGCCATACATCAAAATAGTGGCTTTATCATCACTCTTCAATTCCATTTCCGTAAAGTTCGTCATTTTAGTTGTTTTTATTGCTTAAAAAGTATTGTTAATAAATCACATTAGCTTTGTTTTAATTACTTTTACTCTTTAGTCATAGCTTTACCCCTTTCTTATCATTGACATGGAACTTTCGAGCTTCTTAAATTTAATATGAAGTCTAAAAGAACGCTTGCATACCTGTTCTTGATTTCAATTTGTGGTTGTGGTTGTGGATCATCCACTCATGAGCTCATTAATGACTGTCTTATCCAACTATCTGGGATTGGCCAAATGTTGTCCACTTATTAGGATTCCTTCTTATTTGATGGTGGTAATCTGAGTCGATTGTGTGTCCTTAGTTTGATACAAGCCATTGAAATTTGTAATTGGAGATCTAAAATCAATATTAATATTAGTTTGGGTGGTTTCAAGCCATCTTGGACTTGGATGTTAACTTATTTCCATTGATTATTTAAGGTCCTCTGATCAAGTTACTTTGCTGCTTATCCTACCATCAAGAGAGAAAATGGAATACGAGGACCGATACAGACTAGCTCAGAGGCCTACATATGATTGCCTTATGTTTGGTAAGCTCTACTCCTTCAAAATATGAGGTTAATTTATGAACTAATGACTGAGATTCTAAGAATGATGTCAAATAAGCATTTGCTTGAATTTGCAGATCTTGATGATACCCTTTATCCTCTTAGTTCTGGTCTTGCAAGAGAATGTGGAAAGAATATTAAAGGTAAGGATTTGCATTCTTGGACTTGGATTCTCCCATTTTTACTGTCAAGATTCCATGCTAATCTAATTTTTTAATTGAATTCCATTTTTTAGATTACATGGTTGAGAAGCTGGGAATAGAAAAGGACAAAATTGTTGAATTGTCCAACCTCTTGTACAAGAATTATGGGACAACAATGGCTGGCCTTAGGGTATTACTCTATTTACCCTTTCTTTTTTAAAACATCCTTTTCATTAGATAAAAATAAAGCCAGAGTCATGCTGGTAAATAATATATTTTTAATGTGGTTTCCTTCTCTCTTTCTCCTTTGCAGGCAGTTGGATATGACTTTGACTATGATGAGTACCATAGGTATTGAAACCCTTCTTTTGTTTTTCTTCATTTTTATTCATTTCCTATCTCTTTTAATTGATCTCTAATTTTCCTATGTAACAGTTATGTTCATGGAAGACTTCCTTATGACAACCTAAAACCAGATCCTCAACTGAGGAGTTTATTGCTGACTTTGCCTCTTCGAAAAATTGTAAGTAGTTGACTTCCCAATGCATAGGCAATTATTGAGTATTGATCATACTTTTATCTATTTGTCTCCTAACAAAACTTAATGTCTCTTGTTGTAATAGATCTTCACAAACGCAGACAAGGTCCATGCAGTTAAAGCTCTTAGTAAACTCGGATTAGAAGACTGTTTTGAGGGGATTATCTGCTTTGAGACTCTCAACCCTACCCATAAGAATTCAGTTTCTGATGATGAAGATGACATTGAGTTTTTAGGATCAGCTGCTGCTACAACTGATGCTCCTAGCAGGCTTGAAATTTTTGACATAATCGGGCATTTTGCTGAGACCAAGCCAGGTGCAACATTACCTAAGACACCCATTGTCTGCAAGCCACAAGAATCTGCCATTGAGCGTGCCCTTAAGATTGCTAAAATCAACCCTCAGAGAACAGTAAGATGATTGATGGTTTGCTGTCATGAAATTTTGTAATTTATTGCTTTTACAGTCCACTGACGCTTATCATCAATGAAATTTGCTGTTTCAGTTGTTCTTTGATGATAGTGTCCGCAACATCCAGGCTGGAAAACGTGTTGGTCTACACACTGTGCTGGTAAGTCATCGAAACTTTTGGCGTCTTTGTTAACATAAATAGTTGCTTAAACTGACGGTGAATGGCTAATCTGTTGTCCCTCTGCCATTTAAACTTAATGTAGGTTGGCACTTCCCAGAGATCTAAAGGCGCAGATTATGCATTAGAAAGCATTCATAACATCAAGCAGGCATTACCAGAGCTCTGGGAAACCAACATGAAATCCGAAGTCAATTATCCTGGCCAGGTTTCAGTGGAGACATCTGTGACAGCTTAGATCCTATGTCATGTCTTCTTACTATTATGAGGAGGAAAAGCCAATCATGCTAGTGGGATCATATTGTCCCCATCTTGTTATTGTTCAGCAGATGTAGATGTCTTGTGCTGATCTTCATTATATATAATATAAACGGGAAATTCTCCTTTTTCTGTTAAAAAAAAAAAAATGGAATTGTTAATCATCTTTCCTCCTGTTTCGGATGGCTTAATCAGTGTTGTCTTAATCCATCCAGAGACCATACTAATCACGGTATGCATATAATATATGACAATGGGTGTAATTTAATCATTTCTATCGTATAATTGTATATAATATATTTCAGATCAGAAAGGCAGATTTGATGCCTGAAAATAGAAAGAACATGACTTGTAAATTGTTATGATTAATGTATTATTTCAGGCAACAGGTGTAGCAGAGTGCGTTTTTAAGCTTATCGAGAGGGGATAGGCTCAAAGATGTGTAAAGTTTAAGGTTGTGATTGACGAAACTGGTTTAAGGCTTGGAAGTCCCTACCATTTGCGTCAGTGATGTATATCAGGCTGGTCCAGTTGATATTTGATTGCGTGGAGTAGCAAGCAAGAATAATTAGGTTTGAAGCAATTATAGAGCTGCTTTTTATTGCTTGTGAATAGTAGACTTTCCAATTCAACTCTGGTAAAACATGCCTTGGCATTGCCCCTTTTTTTCTAGTAGTGGCTTGCTATAGTGGAAGACTATTCAGCAGCATCCGGTTTGATAAATTGAACCATCTGCAGATTTGAATCAACGCTATTGCATCCTTAGCAAAACAGTACCTACATCTGGTAAGGTGTCATTTAATATGTAATGATCAACGGATATTAATATAAATGACAAAAATGTTTTTTTAAAAAATTAAATTGAATATTCGAATTCGAATCAATTGAAAAATTATCATGGATAAACTTGTTTGAATTGCCCTAAAAAAAGCATTTTTATCATCTTCTAATAATTAAATTAAATAAAAATAAAAATGGGAGATACGTAGATAAATCTGTGTGAACTGAACAAAAAAAAGTACATTTTTAGGATCTTCTATTCAATCCTCGAAAATACGAAAACATGGAAGAAGGTTCCCTTTCCCTTTCCCTTTCCCTTGGCAGCCTTGAGTTGAGAGGACCCAAACCCAACTAAAAATCTTCATTTAACTGTCAGATCTCAGCCCAACTTTCCTCAAGTATGGGCTACGGGGCTCTCTGCTTTCACCCAACGGAATAAATTCTCATCATGGGCTGGCTAACCTACCCCTTCCCAGTCCCCTCTAAAGCAGCGCGTGAGCAAAGGAGCGTGGGCTTTCCGGGATAAGGCCAACCTTGAAACAGAAACAGGATCAGGAAAATCAAAATAATATAAAGAAAACTCTTCAAGTCAACAACCTCTTAAATGACAAAAATAAATGTCGACAACCTCTTTAACGGCTAAGACAACAACAGAGAAAAAATTAAAGTCCTTCCTCTTCCTTGTTGTCGGATTTTGCTTGCCTTACCGGCGGTCGTATGAAACTTAGTCAAACCAACTCTTCTTGATCAATGGCTACGCTCACACGTGTCCAATTGGTCTTCTTCAGCATCACGGTTCCAGCTCCTTCATTTGAAGTCTTTAGGTTACTGTTATAAATGTAATTGCGTGGCATCAGTATCACCTTTAACAAGAAAAGTTCCAGATTGTTCTACTCTCTCTTTTTATAGTTTTAGCACTTTTTCATCTTCATTGTCTTCTTTGACAACAAGGGAATTGGGAGAAAAGCAGTGGTCTTAGCTTCCATGGCAGATTTGAGAACTGTACTTGTCACTGGAGCCAGTGGCAGAACAGGTTTTCTTTTGTTTTATTCTCTTTCTCTTTCTCTTTCTCTGTTGTTTTATTTGTTAAAAACGTTTCTTTATGTTGACTTTGAGTTTTGTTCTGTCTTGCTAAAGAAGAGATTTTTACCAAGGAACTTAAATTGCAGGCAAATGGTGGATTATTTCCAAAATGTAGTCCTTGGTAATTGTTTTTTAGTGGTTTAGGCTGCATTTAGAAGGGTTATTAGTGTTGTTCCGCTACTGTTGTGCTCCTTGTAAAATTAACCATAAGATGACCCTTGGCAATGCTGCGTAGGCTTCAAATTGAATGTCAAATAAAATGTTCTCAATGGGATGCTTAGATGAGTTTTGCATATATTTTTTGCTCTGCCACTTTATTCAACCAACCAAATTCAACTTCTTAAGATCTTCTGGTTGCCATGGTGGTTTGCCTTTCCCATAGAAGTGAAAAAAATATGAGTTAAATATACTTTTCACTCTCTTTAATCAAAGATGGGCTGTAAATGTCCCTGTATTGACATGAATTTGTTGGCGGACTTTGGCAGGTCAGATGGTTTATAAGAAATTGAAAGAGAAGTCCGACCAGTTTGTTGTGAGAGGATTGGTTAGAACTCCAGAAAGCAAAGAGAAAATCGGTGGAGCTGATGATGTTTTTGTTGGGGATATAAGGGATGCCAGCAGTCTAGTTCCTGCTATCCAAGGAATTGACGCTCTCGTAATTCTTACTAGTGCTGTTGTAAGAATGAAACCCGGATTTGATCCAACCAAAGGAGGAAGGCCTGAGTTATATTTTGAAGATGGAGCATACCCTGAGCAAGTAACAATATGCATCTTCTAATTCTAGCACTGTTACTCTTGTTTTCTTTTATTCTTCTCTACTGATGTAGGGGCTATCTGTCTTGTTTCTTAGGTTGACTGGATTGGTCAGAAAAATCAAATAGATGTCGGTAAGTATGTTCCATCTTATTTGTTCCTTAATGTTAAGTCTAAAAGTGTAGCCGCGTAGCTGTCGTTTTACCAACCCACTAAATGATAATCCACACTGAAATGGGCAGCTAAGGAGGCTGGAGTGAAGCGAATTGTGTTAGTTGGATCCATGGGTGGAACAAACCCTAATCATCCCCTGAACAACTTGGGCAATGGGAACATTTTGGTTACCCACTTTTTCTGCTTTCCAGTTTGAAAGAACAACCTTTTTGTGTCGTTTTTTTTTTCCTGAATAAAGATTTTTATCAGTGCTATTCGATTATTCAGTTTCTTCTTTCTTTTACAGGTTTGGAAGAGAAAGGCTGAGCAGTATTTGGCTGACTCTGGTGTTCCATACACAATTATCAGGTAGATGAACCCTGATTGTATTTTAGCTTTGGCGTTCCTTGGTATCTCTTCTGTCTACAAGATGGTTCTACTAGAGAGATGCCATCGGGCATCGGCCCCTAGGGCACTGCAACATTATTGTTTGTTTAATTCCTTTATAAAACTAACATTGACCCATTCTGGCCAAGTTAGGGCTGGAGGGCTGCAAGATAGAGATGGTGGCATCAGAGAACTACTTGTTGGGAAGGACGACGAACTTCTTCAGACTGAAACAAGAGGGATTCCCAGGCCTGATGTAGCAGAAGTCTGCGTACAGGTATTGCCCTTCACATATTCACATCCACATTGTAAAGCATTTTCATTGTCAAAGTTGAATTGCCATTTTCATGCATCTTATTTGTTCTTTTCCAACAGGCACTGAAGTATGAGGAGGCCAAGTTTAAGGCATTTGATCTGGCGTCAAAGCCCGAAGGACTCGGCACCCCTACAAAGGATTTTAAGGCTCTCTTTTCTCAGATCACGACTCGATTCTGATTCTCGATCGCCATGAATATTTTCTGTAACTATTATTATGCTCCAAAGAAGTTTTAATTTGAGTAGTTGTGAGCATCTGAAACGTTAAGGCCATGCCATGGTCAGCAGAAAGGTCACAAATAAGCAACTATCAGCCGTGTCTACTGAGGCACCCTTAGCAAACCTGAGCTGAACGATTAGGATGGTGTTGAATTGATAATGATATTATTGTGTGGACATCTATTAGCATTCCTATCATTCTGTTTCTCTGACATTGCCTCATGTTACATTGCTAAACTTGTAGTAATATTTATGTTAGAATTTTTATAAAAAAAATAAAACTTTTTTTTTTATTAAGATATTCATAGGCAATAATTGTTTTTTTCCCCCACAAAGATAGACTTATTATTATAATATATTATTGAAAGGAGTAATTTTCGCCAAAATTATATTCATATTTTGTTTATAATAATTGATTCTTTAACCTCAAGCTCATGAAAAAATAAAAAATAAAAACATATTTCTGATTTACGAAATCATCTTGTGCGGACAGCTGTTACTGCCATTTACAGCGAGACGATGTCGTTACAGCGGAAGAAAAAAAAATTACTAAAACGAAAAATCAAGCGGTTAAGTTCGCACAAGCAGATAGCTCAAAAGCAACGCACTGAAACTGCCATGGCGGTTGTTAACTCCCTTAACTACCATAAACCCTTCCTCCCCTTATTAACTGAAGCCAAAAACCCTAATTTCTATCCCATCAAGTTTGCTCCCAAAAACCCAAATCAACCTTCCGGATTTCGTTTTCCCACCCGCCGCACTGTCCCCGTTAATTGCTCGCCCCGAAACTCTGAGCAAAACTCTTCCCAAGGTCCCTTTCTTACCCTCTCTCAAAATCATATCTATTAGCCACTTAAAAATTTCATTTTCTTAGTTAATTAACTTGGGTGTCATTTGCTTAATCAGATGATGAAGTTGAGAGTTTAGGTGTTAAAGCTGCGTTATCCATGCTCAAATTCTACAAAAGTAGGTTTCTTTTTCTGTCCCTTTTTTAACGGCGAAAAAAAATTTATACATATAAGAATTCATATTTGTTCTTAGTGATTTTATTTAAGTAACGAATTAAAACAGGGGAAATCTCGCCTCTGTTACCAAAAAGTTGCCGTTTTGTTCCCACATGTAGTGAGTATTCAATGGAAGCTTACAAGAAATATGGGGTTGCAAAGGGCACAATTTTGACAGCTTGGCGTCTTTGCCGTTGCAATCCTCTTGGTAATTCATTTTTCTTTTCTAAGATTTATTGTATCAATAACCAATTGTCTCTAATTTTGAATTCTTTGTAACTTTTTTTAGGTGGGTCTGGATTTGATCCTCCTCGGTGGTTTGATGAGGAAAAGCCGACAGAAGATTGAGAGATTTTGTTTTGATTTTGTTTAGGTATTAAAGGGTTTTCAAATTTAATGCATTGCATCTGAAATGTAAAATGGGGATTAATTTTTCTCCTTCTCTTTGCCGCAAGATAGTAAATGGTGAATCTCTTGTAGGACTCTGGTAATCACATTCTAGGTTTCGATGCAGATTCTTTTAACACTGCTTCGATTCGAATAAATAGTTCCCTTTTTCAAGGTTTACTAAGCAACATCTTAAGAAGGATTCTTCAAAAAGAGCAGAAATCCTTCATCTTACGCGAAATTGGCGTGTAATTTAAAAGTTTGTGCAGGCGGTTTTTTTTTTTTCTTTCATTTTACAGCTTCTCTGATTTTTCTTAGTCTTCCAATCCGCAATTTACCATTGAACTTGACAGCAAAATAATAATATTATATTATATAATAATTTCAGAATAAGAATACAAGGAATTTTCTTGTAAACTGAGGATCAAAAACTAATAAAACAATAAAATTTCTGGGAAATGAGAACAAAACATAAATGAATACCATGTTTAATCGTTCTGTAATTGACACTAGGCCAATAAAAACTAAGTGTAAGAGAAATATAAAGATAATATTATACAGACAAAGCATACGGAAAGATGGGGCTTTAGTTAGCAGCCAAATCCTCATACTGCCATGGGTTGAATTCAGTCGACTTATTGTCAATCTCTTCGCTGCTACTCGAGCTATCTATGGCAGCCCGGTGTTCGTCATACTTGCCATTGTATTGATACACTTCCAAGTCACCCCAAGGGGTAGCTGCCACCTCGTTGGTGAAGTCAAACCATTTGGGAGTGAATTTATGGCCCTTTTCTTCTCTGTTTTTCTTTTCAGCTCTTTGTCTTTCCTCCAAACTACACAACAACGAGAGTTTGAGACATTAGTTCACTTTACAGGTTGAGGAATAAAGTGAACAAAGGCATTACAGATATATAAACACTATATCTGAAGGAAATATAACGCTTTTACTCCTTTCATCCCCAATAAACAATGCCCTTCACACACTCAGATGCAACGAAAGAGAATGAGAATGAAACACACAGCATAGATGCCTGATATAAAGTTCAAAATCTAATTTCAGAGAGAGAGAAAGACCTGCTCTTTTCAAAACCAGCCTTAGAGAGGTCACCCTGCTCTAGTGCATATCTGTCAGAGCGTAAACGAGAATCCGATGCTAATAGCTTCTTGGGAGCAGTATCGAAGCTGTTAATCTTATGTGCAAAATATGTATACTGGAATTTATCATTTTTTGGAGCATCAGCTATTCTCCATGCCTGCATAGAAGCAACAACAGAGTAATGACAAGCAGTTCAGTCTTAGGGACATAATGTTTTTTGTATTTCCGAAAACTTCACAAGTTTATTAGCACAGGTAAGTATATTAGTCCTCAACTGCTTGGATATTAGGTTAAAATATTCATCATGTTAATGGAGAAAACGTTATAATAAGCAAAAAAATTTCCAAATTCTACCATGTGTATCAGTTATTTCCTACTCAAACCAGGCACCAGGTTCTCTTGTTCATTGTCAGAAGCAGCACCATTTATTTGGTATATGAATAAGAGGAAAAGTTTGTTTTTCACCATTTTGACTGAAAATTTGTTTCAAAAATTAAATCACTTGGGGGAAGGCTCACCATGAATATGCTTTCTGGTTAAGAATCACATGTACAAAACACAAACCTTCGTTATTACACAAACCTTCGTTATTCTGCTTAACTTTTGGCAGGAATAGTGAATTCAGAATACAAGTGTCAAGAAATCTAGAGGGGTGTTTGTGCGAAGAATAGGAGATTAAAACAACTGAAAAAAGGTTGAAAAAGACTAACCTCCTTTAGTTCAGTGCCGGGAAGTGGTTCCCCTTCACCATCACAAGGTTGATAACTCATTGACTCATTCCATTTTCCAGTCATCAATATCTTTGGCTCCTCAGCAGCATTATAAACATATCCATCAATCTCATACCGACCAGCTCTGTGAACCAAGACTAACGTTAAATTGCATACAATCAACAGATGATAGAAATTGACATATGAAGCTAACAACAAACAACTAATATTACAACTTATAAGTGAAATCCTTTCAAAATATTGATGAGCTATTATTTTCATCTTCAAAGAACAGAGAAAGGAAAAAAGCTTGGTACTTGGCGCTCATAGATACAGCTGAATACTAATTTCTCAGCATAAAACCATACCCAAACCAACCACACGGTTGAAAATATAGGACAGCTTTGTCGCCTGTTGTCAGGTTTGTCATGATCATCTCCCCTGGTGAATCAACCCAAGTTCGTCCAAAAATTAAGTTGTTAACTTTTGTGGGAGGAGGCACCAAATCAAGAACTACACCATCTCTTTTGAGGGTCACGCGAGTCCTGCACGCAAAATTATTTAGAATCTATGCAAGTATACAACCTCCAAACGAGGAAACTATGCTCAATTGTGAGTTGTGACTTTCAATGACATTAAACAGTATGAGACTATATCCAAAAGCAGTTCCAATTTGATCTGAAGAGATGCAACCCAGGAGACGAATGATAAAAAGAAGATAGGGTGGGAAAGCATAAAAATCAAAGTTTCTGTATGACAGCCATACAATATCTGGCAGCACCAGAAAGCAAAAAAAATAAAAAATAAAAATTTCCCTCCCCATTGTATTGAAGGACAAAGATAAATGAACAGAAGTTAAATGCACAGGATCTCAACCATTAAAAAAACTGCGCAGAATCACATTTAACTCAACTACAAGTAGAAAATTCTCCAGCAAAAATAAATAAAACTGCAAAAAGAGGACTCGCTCCATAATCAGAACTAGAAATTATTATAAATTTTCACAAACTCCAGAGATAATGCTGCTTCTATTAGCTTATAGAACAAGCTAATAATGTACATGATGGTGAATTTAAATATAGAAAAAGAAATAGTCATAAATAAACCCTCTTACAGTGGAACAAGTTATGAAAGAGAGCATGTTTACTTTCCAAAGGGATAGATAAATTGAGTTCCCAAAAATTTGGTTTTCAAGCCCTTTTATAATGGAACAAGTTATGAAAGAAAGCATGTCTTACCTTCCAAGGGGATAGATATCAATTGAGTTTCCCAAAAATTTCGTTTTCACTTTAGAAGAAATATCATAAATGAAATGCTCATTTTCAGCATGGCCGGCGCTCATCGGGGGGTGATGACTAACCTGCGAGAAAAAAAACTTTATTAAGGATTTTAGAATAGCAGCCATTTAGAGAAATTATCTGAAAACAATGCAGAAATAATAGCACAAAGCATCAAAATGGGAGGAAAAAATGATCCAAGACTTAGGTCTGAAAGACCCACCTGTTCAGCTATAAAAGTAATGCCATCGTGATTAGCCATTTCATAAGTCTCACCAAGTATGGGATTGAATGGTTTCCAGGTACGTTGGTAGGCATAGTAAACAGATATAGCCCATGATGCTGCAATTAGCTACTATTAGTCCATCTATTAAACTTAGAGAGAGAGAGAGAAAAAGAGAAGTTAGAAGAAAACTTACTGGAGTACACCATACGCATATAGGGATCCTCGCATTCATCGGCCAGATCTAGCAAGTAGGAGTACTCCATCAACTGTCACAGATAATGAAATCGATAAAATCCTAAGAGAAAAGAACCAAACACAACAATAACTTCAGTCTTTACAGAAATGAAGTCTGGCTATGGAAACACTAACCTCAGCCATTTTCTGCAACATTGACATTGGCTCAAAAATAAGTACTGGAAGTGTCACCATTGATGTGACATCTGATCCTATATACTTTTGCATCATTTTCCAGTAACCGTCCCTGTCCTGTTAAACAATAGAAAGCAAAGTGTACGTTGCCCATACAAGTTAATAAAATGCTAATCTTATCATTTCAAGCTAGATAAAGAAGTCTTGCATGGATAATTTTATCACTTTTGTGAAAGAAAACTTCTGCAATGGCTAGATGAGTTATTCATTTTTTCCAGTACGTGTCAAGCATGCTGGTCTTCTAGTAGCCAGCAAACACACTTAGCCAGCGAACTTGCGGAAAATTAAGCATTACCTCCTGTTTCCATCTTCCTCTCCTTGCTTCCTCTTCGGCATCTTCAGTCCCGCCTTCTGGATTAACGACTTCCAGGCCTTCATATCCCAATAAACTGTATAAACAGGAAATCAACCATGAATTCCCAATGAGTTAAAAACCCTTTTAAAACATTCAATTTCGTTCATTCAAGCTAAAACCTCTAATCAGCTTTGAAAAAAAAAATTCACGGATCCGATAAATGCATTTCCTTTTAAGCCATAATTATTATGCAATCCATAATAAATTCCGAAAGTGAATTAAAAGTAAATCAACCGAATTTCAAAAGAATATATCTGATAAAGAGGAAATAAAATAAAATTAAAGGATGGATCTTAATACCCGTTGACTGATTTAGTCACGGCGCTACCAAAATTAGACAAACTACCAGCGATCGACGCAAAGAAACCACCGCTTTGCTTCGGATCATTCGACGCCATCTCTCTTAATTATTTTTTTAAGTACAGCTCGTTTTCACGAAGGGAAACTCGAAAAAGAATAAAGGGTTTTAAAAACAGAAGAATTTTAATTTTTTGATTTCTTTATAACTCAATTATGATTTATGAGAATATATTTGTATTCCTTTTTAACGATGGAAACAGCGAAGACTAGCTTATAGCTGGTTGGCGGTTCCTTGTTCTCCAGTCAAAATTGGAGAATTTTTTTTTTTTAAATATGCTTGAGTGTTCCGCCACGCGTTGATAAGACTCGTGGGAGAGTGATTGAAAAATCCAATGAGGCGGCTGCAGTAAAAAGGTTAGGCCCGAGTCACCTGAACCGTACCTGGGCTCCTTAGCCGACAAGCCTAAAGAGATTTTGTGATTTGTGCCCCGTGTGATTCTGCGTGGCTCTTTCCTTCGCCGCGTTAAAGGAGCTTTTGATTGTCCACAACAATGGAAAGTGCTCTTCTTCTAGGGTTTGGCGTTCGGACCACACAATTAGTACTTAAATATTTTTATTACTCTTAAGGGTTAAGTTAATCAACGAGTAATTGAAAAATATTTTTTTGGAAAAAATTTAATTTTTATAAGTCTTTTGAAATGAAATTTTAAATAATTTCTATTGATAAAAAAATGTATTTTTAATTAATATTATTTGAAAACAAATATGAATAAAAATTAAAAATACCTCTAATCGTACAATAATAAATAAATATCTGTAATGATAAAAAAAAAAATCATATATTTATATCGGTATGGTTCTAAGGTTTTCTCGGTTGAAATTACAATATTTGAGAAGGACTTGGATGAAAATGTCATACGAAAGCCATTAATTCAACATTTCTACTGTCATAACTTATAACATGTAAGCTTGCTCAAACTTCTTGAGCAGTTGTTTTTTTCTTTATAATTTTTTCAATGGATTTTCTTTTTTTTCTTCTTTTGAATTAATTAATAATTCATATTTATTTGGAGTTTAATACTTATAAAATTATTATTAATATTATAGAGAATTAAGTTTGTTCATTGCAATCAGTAGTACTTAACAAGACTTAAGCTTCAAGTTAAATGTTTAAGTTAAAAACTTGGAAAGAAAAATAATAAAGTTTATAAAATGAATTATTATAGTGTCAGTAGAATTTTTACACTTTAATATATTTTTATATTAAAAAAAGAAAAATGTTTGTGATAAATATTTAATCTAATAGTAATCTTCTCTCTTTCAAATCATAGAAAAAAATTATATTTTGATTATAAATTTCAAGTTTATACATGTTTAATCAATGAGATTAATAAAGGATTTGTATTTGATACTGTTGTGGCGTTTTAACTCAGTCGATAATGATTCATTCAACCGTATTGTCCGCTTTGAACCTCATTTTTACAGTCTCGTTTTCAGAGATTCGAACTCAAGACCTTAAAATTTTTGTTTTTACATAAATGATGCCAATTATTCTACTAGAACAATTGGTATCATTTGTATAAGAACAAAAATTTTAAAATAAAACAAAGATAAAATGGATCGTATACTTCTGTTTCGGGACTTCCGACCATGGCGCAAAACTTTGGGCCTTTGAGGTGTCGTCTAGTCCGCCAGATTGCGCTTGCACAATATATAGGCAGGTATGGATTGGGCTTGCATCTATCACTCTATCAACTTTGCAGAATTAATGCGGAGGGATTTCCCTGCCGACTTCATTTGTTTTGTTTCATTCCAATAGCTGTACCTTATTTTACAAACACTTTCCCTATAAAATTAGTTGGCCGATCGTCGCCTGTCGTCTCTAATTCTGCATTTTGGCACACTGCCAAATCGGTTGCTTAAACTTCATCGTTTCTGATGGCAAGAAACGTTGCTTAAAGAAACAATCCCCGTCTTGACTTCTAAAGAAACGTAATCCTTGAAAAAATTCAAACCCCCATACTTCAAGAAACGTAATCCTTGTGAAGAAGATTGCTTTGCTTCTTTTCAGCATCCAACCCAGGTCCTTCACATGCTTGCAAACGTAGCACAACTGATAGTAATAATAAGTGGATTAATTTATTATTTACAATAATATTCTTATTAGATATAATTGTTTATAATTAAATTGATAAATTTAATTCATTGAAAAAATATATTATTTAATCTATACATTTTTATTCAGTTTAGTATGAAAGTTTCAGGCAAATAGCAATTAATTAAGGATAATTTGGATCTTACCATACCATCAATTCGGTAGAGTTTATCTATATAGACAAAAATTTTATATGATAGAATAATTTTTATGTATTTTATTTTAATTATTTAATATATTTTATTAAAAAATATATTTTTAAAATTTTTTTTCACCATTTTTAATTTTACCTGTCCATAGAAATTAGCCTTAAATCAGCCAATACTCGTTCTTACAACAATTAGTTAACGGCCTTCTTTGCTGACAATTCTGCATAAATGTGACCACCTGTTCCGGAAAATTAATTTTTTTTTTTTAAATAAAATTATTATCTGTCAGAGTCCCTCTGAAATTCTCCACTATATACTATTTTATTCATCATATATTTATTTCTTTACGTAAAGGCCGCTTATGGTGGTTTTAGTATTGGAGTAGGTGGACAGTTAGACTTGCCGCGATATTTTTCATTGAAGACAAAAAAATAAAATAAAATTAATACATTTTCATGACATGTTCTCCCTGTATGGGGAAGTTGTCTGAGTTCTGATCAAATCTTTCTAGCAGCCTTTGTTGGTCGTTGACTAACTGCTCAAATCCTTTCGCATTGTTATTATCTCACGTTTCTTTGACTAATTTGGCTGAACAACTTTGTGTGAATGTTAAAAACTGTTTTCGATTGATCAATCTGTTCTCAGTTTCAGCTTCCATGGCTACAGACCCTTCACCCCAGATCCCAACAAGGGTCAATTCAAGGAGATCCAGTAACACGATACACCCAGTTGATGTAGAAACGCCACCTGTTGGGACTCCGAGTCCAATCGTTTACAGAGAAATCAAGCATTTCAAGAAATGGATAGCTTGGTTGATTCCTGCTTTTGTTGTTGCCAATACTGCTATGTTTATCATCACCATGTACGTGAATAATTGTCCCAAGAATTCTGTTTCCTGCATTGTTGATTTCTTAGGTAGGTTCTCCTTTCAGCCTTTTAAGGAGAATCCTCTTTTGGGCCCTTCTTCTGTCACGTAAGTCATTCATTGCAGTGCTGTTTTTTTTTTTTTTCCATTTTAAACTATTTTTTATTATTCTTAAGCGGATGAGTTCATGGCTATTGGTATTAGGCTGCAGAAAATGGGGGCTCTAGATGTGAAGAAAGTGGTTGATGGACACCAGGGATGGCGTCTCATCACTTGCAATTGGTTACATGGAGGGGTTTTTCATTTGCTGGCAAACATGTTGAGTCTTCTAGTCATCGGAATCCGGCTTGAAAGAGAATTTGGATTCAGTATGTTCTTTAATCCATAGTTCATGCTTTATTTAATGAGATAATGAGTGGGGATTAGCTCTGAAGTTTTTGACTTGATATTGATTCATAGAGTCTGCAAGTTGTAGAATCCTCTAAACTCCACGACAAACTGCTGTGTTTATGAAATTGTTTATGTTTTATAACTATTAACTTAGCTCAATTTGTGCTTGTCTGTGCTATGGACCAGATCCCCTTAAGAATTGCTATATAAAGCCAAACCTTCCTTATCTTTGACTCGTTTTCCTGTTTCTCCACCAGTTTTGTTGTTTTCTCGTCCACATCAGTATTGAAAGCAATCCAATCAGCCGAAACTGTGTTTCTACCAAATGGATCCTTTGGTCTCTTTCACCATCATTCAAAGTATTTATTCCCTCATTAGATCACTTTATTTCAAATTCTTCTTTAGTTAATGTTGCATCTATCAAAGCTTCAAATTCAAGCAAACCAATCTATTACTGGAGGGCTTGAATGGAATCATAGTGAAGCATGCTCCGCAACTCACATTTGATACATGTTTCATGCAGTAGCATTCAGGTTATAGTTGAGCTGAGACTGTTATTTTACAGAAATGTATGTTACTGCCGTTTGTTAATTTGGCAAGACTCGGTTTAATTACTTGTCTGCTGAGTATTGAGCATCTCTAACTACCACCAAAACGAATATGTATCTATCTTATGCCACATTTACCAATATAGCATAAACCAGAGCTTGATTTTTGTGTGATTGTGTTGCAGTACGGGTTGGATTGCTCTATGTCATCTCTGGATTTGGTGGGAGTTTGTTGTCTGCACTTTTCCTTCAGTCAAACATCTCTGTTGGTGCCTCTGGTGCCCTTTTTGGGTTACTTGGAAGCATGCTTTCTGAACTCATTACTAATTGGACAATATATGCTAATAAGGTACTTGATTGCTCAATCATTAATTGAATTAGAGATGCAAATCAATAGTCTATAGTATGTTAGTTATCACGTTGAAATGCCTTCAATTATGTGTGGTGTTGCAGGTGGCGGTATTTGTGACTCTCCTGGTCATCATCGCTGTCAATTTAGCAGTTGGAATCCTACCACATGTTGACAACTTTGCTCACATTGGAGGATTTCTCACCGGCTTCTTTCTAGGATTTGTCTTTTTCATCCGTCCCCAGTTTGGATGGGTTAGTCAAAGATATGCCCCTCCTGGATATTCAAGTTCAGCTAGACCTAAATTCAAGACATATCAGTACATTTTGTGGGTTGTTTCTTTGATCCTTCTAATTGTGGGGTAAGCAGATGAACCATTTTGCTTATTTGGATGGTCATTCTTATTAAATTGCAGTTTAAAAATGTTGGAAAAGAGAGTAAATGAAAAAATGGAGGAACTTAAGAATCTGATATCTATTCTGACTGATGAACTATCTTGTTTACTACTACCATGCTCATAGAGTAGATTTCCTTCCCTTCTTTTGATTTCGTATCCAGACATGGTGCTGTCTTCACATAATTGACATGGTGACTTTTGATTTCTATTTTTCACATAACAATCATGCTAAATTTGCAGTTTGACTCTTGGACTGGTTATGCTACTCCGTGGAGTCGATGCAAATGATCATTGTTCTTGGTGTCATTACTTGTCTTGTGTCCCTACTTCAAGATGGAGCTGCAATACAGAGCCTGCATATTGCTCGGTAACAAAATCAACACTGCTTTTCATTTTGCATTGCTCCCTCTCTTTATTCTTTAACACATATCCAATCCATCTATCAAAACTTATGAAATTATGGTTCCCAAATATATATCCTTCAATCATTAGATTGAATGGATGACTATGCGAAAAATCGTTCGGCGATGTCAACAAAGTAGTGAATATTGAGTAAGTCAGAACAGCAAAACTGAAAAATTAAGAATAAGGAGATGTCAGTAAATGAGAAAATTCTAGGTTTCTAGGCATAAATCGCAACAAAGATTCCATCCTCAACTGGGATATAACTTTGGGTTTTACCATTTGAGCCAACTGTGACTTGGGATTTGTGAAAAGTGGGTACTTGTTCTTAAACTCTCTCAATCCTTCTACTTGGATTAGATGTGGTACAAGGGACACAACATAATCTTCAAACTCATGCTTATGCATTCTGATTGCCATTATTCTTACATATTGGTATGTATATGCATGAATTTAAACTATGCAAATGTTCTATTATTGCAGTCTATACAACTAGGCAGCCAGGTAAATATAACTTGCTCCACCAGCGGAAAGACTACCACATACTTTTTGCCAGGCGCAAGCAGCTCTCGGATCCAGAGCCTATGCTCTCAGCAGTGCAGCTGATTTTACACGCCAGAAGATTGAACTTAGCATTCATCACTTTCATGTACAAATTTTTATCGTTATGAGCACATGTTTCAGAGCCATTCCTTCTATGTGATTGTAATAAATTATACATGTTATCTCATCTTGCTACATTGTTCTGTAAAGAGGATTTCTATTCTGCAGATGCAACAGTTTCACTTGCCCAACCGAGCGATAATTTCACTTTAATTAATCTTAAATAAATAAATTATCATTCTTCCGAAGCACAAACAAAAATAATTTCACTTTAGCATCATTAAAATAAATTAAATTTACCTTAAAATCATACCATTAGCAAACAAAAAAGACTAATTTACATTAGTTAATGAATAGAAGTGTTCCTGGACAAGATTAAAATATTAAATAATAATTTAATTTTCAAATATTATTTAAAATATCAAATTATTAATATAAAATATTTTTATTTTAAAAATAAATCTGATTTAAGTGAGTTAGCCGAACTGCGCTAAATAACAGATAAGACCTAGTCTGGCCCATGAACACCTTTTATTCATGAACCGAGTGCCCAACATTTAGGTTACCCTTTCAGTTGGCAAGCCCTAAATCTTCACACGGACCTCGGACTCAACGTCCCCCGCGATCAGGCGACCCGGTCCTTACAAGTCCGGGTCGTTTTGGCGGCCGAATATCACCCGGACCTCCTGCTTTATCACCAACAGTTACTCCAAACAAGTGACGACAAACTCTACTTTCTTCCCTCAGTTCACCACATGAACAATAAATTTCTCCTTCTCTAAAACAATGATGGCTGTTCGCGCCGTCAATGGCGGTTATTTTTTTTGTTAACTGACTAAATTCTCTATAGTATGCAGCCGATTCATTTTTTGACAGAAGCTTTCTTTAACTTTGTAACTAAAAGAAAGCTTTCTTTCGCTAGACGTGACTCCTCAGAACTTGTGCAACTTCCGAAAATTCTGGAATGGAGCACGTTTAACTGTTCAGCAGTTATTTTTACAAATGTAAGCATTTGAAAGCAGTTTTCCTTGATAAAGTGAAAGATTATTATTTAATATATTATTAGTTAATTTTTTTATTTTATAAATAAAATTAAAATAATGATGAATTTTATTTTTTAATATTTTAAGTGAGTATATATTATCATCTTAAATTTATATATAGTCCAAGTGAAAAATATGATTTGCTTCTCTGTTTTCCTATTTTTATAACCAATGGCATCCAAATTGTGGAGGTGTCGGCCAATGTAGTTGGATAAAAAGGGTAGATCACGCGCGCTAGCAACTCAGGCTCATTTTAAATGTAACACAAACGATTTTCATTTCTCACTTCTCAAGTTCCTCCTTTCATAATGTAAGAAGTAATTAATATCTTCGGGGTTGTCACAAGCTTTCATTGAAAGTTGCATCCAACAATGAAGTCCTTTTAAGGATTTTGTTCATCGTCATGCTTCAAGGCACGTGGTTGGTGTGCTACCACTGATAATATAGTTTCAGCCATTGGTGTCTAAATCAACTCTCAACTTGACCCAGTGAGCCAGCGGGATGTGGCCACCAAATACTATTTGTTGTACCAAAATTTCCTCTCCTAACCTCTGGCTAAACTGCTTTCGGCCTTTCTAGCTAGGGTAGTTTAGTTGTTGCGGTGGTTGATACTCAAACAGTTTTGAGTAGGTATATAGTATATACAGTGGCAACTCACTTTAGAAACTGCGGTAGATGGGTTTTAATGTTCCAAGGCCAAGCAACAGAGAGCAAGAGAGTAAAAAAAGGAGGAAGAACTGTTGGTGCTTGGTTGTTCTCCTTACTGTAGACTTTAATTCTCAACTAGAATAAAAAATTGGTTAAACACAGTAAGGATCACATCTCTATTTTCCTTGAAAATTTTTGGAGAAAATGGTCTTTTCATTTATTGTTTTTCCATTTTTTCCAGGCAAGACAGAGTACTCAGGATCTTGAGTGTCCCAATCAGCTGAAGCTGTCGTATTGCCTACTCCCTATACAACATGATTGAGTGCACGTTCATGAATTTACATCAAAACATGGCCAAGTGTCCTCTAAAATTGTACAATTTAGGGTACCAGAAATGACCACGCATGAAAAAAAAAATGCCTTTCCTTGAGTGCGAGATCACTCTGTTTGATTTCTCTTGCCTTGTTGAATAAACTCTGGATTCTGGAGATCTGAAAAAAGCTTTATCTCACTAGTTAAATTTCTTCGCTGAGCTCATAACTTTCAAATATGAACTCCCATGAATAGGTGTTGGGAGGTAAAGAACTGGTACTGGCGGCAATGTTTTTCTGGCACGTGGGGTCCTCCAGTTACGAAAATGTAGGGTTTCATAATTAGAATTTTCTTATTGGGCTGGTTAACCTTAGCTTCTTGTATTGTCAACACACACTAGCTATTGTGTTTATCCAATTGGGTTTTATGTATTGAGACCCTAATCATATTAAAGGACCTATTAAGGCCTAATGGTAAGCCTTTTAGAAACTGATACAAGCCTAGGGCTACTAAATAATTAAAGAATGTTGAACCATGGACGCTTCAGAGGTCCAAGATTTTGTCGATAACGGGAAAGAGGTGGGCTAGCTCTATAGCATGCACAACTTGCAAGAGGTTATGATAACATGGAAAACAATCTTGATGTTGACAGGAAAAATGTTTTTTCAATGAAATGGGGGACCATGGAAGTTCCAATGAGGGCACCATTGATCCTTTTTATGATGGTTTCAGATGGAGGATTCTAATATCTTTAGCTATAAGAGGGTATATGAAATTCTTGCAGAGCACATATGCAGATGGAAATACTACAATTTCTGTGACTTGTGGCTTGGTGACAAGTAATGAGGATATTGAGATTATGAGCCACAAGAACATAATAGGGGGAAATGAAAAAAAACAGAGTAGAAATGGTTTCTAAATAGAGTGAGAGGCTGAGGGCCTAAACTCTTGACTTCTAGTATGAACATTGAACCCTGACAATGGAATATCAAATTGGAAGCATCCCAAAACCCACATGAAAGATTTGGTAACATGAAGCAGTTCCAGTGAGAATGCAACATGAAAGGTCAAGAAAGTTGTGCTGACAGCCTCACAGCCTCAACATATCCAATGAGCAAATCTAGTTGTGCAATTTATTACTAATAAATTCACAAGGAAATTGGTTTTCTGGGTTGCATAAATGTCATAAATTCTACATGTACAGAGGTTTTTTGTTAGTAACCAAAAAAAAAAAAAAAAACAGAAGTGTATTTAATCTGATCTGTATAATCACAGTAGTACTATTATGTTGCATGTAAGGTGAAGGTAGAAAACTATATACCTAAATCTTGGTGCTCCAAATCCTAGTTGTACTATATAATTTGTAGTGATTAGAACATTAAATGTGATGATTAAATGCAGTTGGAATTGATGGAACTGATCCTACAAAAAAAATCAGACAGTATGATGCGGTGTTTCAGTGAGAACTGTGATCCGAATAGCCAAAAGTTTGTGTCGTTTAGGGGTGGAGCCAGGCAGCCAGGCAAAGGGTTATAAAATTGGACGAATCAAATGGATGCAGAGAAGAGGCGAAGATCACATGTATCATGGATGGGCGATAGGTGGGGTTAAAACAAGTGTAATCTGTTGAGCTTGATAAGGATGCTCGTGCACCCACATGGCTGTACATGTCAGCCCCATGCACCTTTGCTCCTCGTCCCCTCTTCACACCTCCTTCTCGTTGCCGATCGAATCTCACCCAACCGACAAAATCTTTAAGGCAACAGTAACAATGGAGGATGAGAACTAAGAATTTTATTACTATCATCTAATGACATGTATTTTGAACGGACTCTTCAAAGTTGCAAGTTTGAAATAGTTTAAGTCCCCTAATTTTTTTTTATATTAGTTAAATAAATTAAAAGTTGGAAGGTTTCATTAAGAATTAAAAAATTTTCTTATAATTAACTTTTTTTTTTAAATTTTCCCTGTATAAATATCAATTAATTAGAGCTGCTTCCATGTGATCAGCTACTTATTTTTACTTGCAAAATAAAACAACATAAATCATTCGAGAAAATTAAAATAAAGTTTAATGATAGTCTGCTAGAAATTAATATTGCATGTTGAGAGTATTTTTATTATATTATATATATTATATAATATTTATTGGTAGGAGCAATCGGCAAGATATGGGTACCATTTAGTACTGTACGTTCATAAAAACTCAAATGAGACAACCCTAGAATTAATAATAAATCCAGAAACCTAAAGTCAACAGGGGAAACTAAGCAATTAAATCTATCATTTAGAAACAAATGTATGTTACTGTTAAAGATTAATTAACATTTTAATTTTTAATTTTATGTTTCTAAATTATGATGTAGAAGGGAAAGGAGGAGGGGTTGCCACCGACAATTTAATATTAGTTTCAGCTAATATAATTTAACTGAGAGAAACTCTCTATACCATCAACTGGCAGGGAAGAAGAAAAAAAACTAGTAGTTTAGTAATATTTAATTTCATTCATAATTATAGTCCATTCCTTAGCTTATAAAAAACGCTCAAAATTTATGAATATTCCTCTTCCTAATTAATTAAAAATGTCTCACTTGAATTTGCTATATTCTTTTCTGGTCCCCTCACCTGTTACCTTTAGTTTTAATTTTAATTAATTTATAATTAGCTGCCTTATTTTTAGCCTTAATTAAGAGTCCAGAGACATGATTGGCTGGCCAATCCGTAAAACATTAATTTGACTCTCTATTTTATTGGTAGCATTTATTATGATGGACCAAAAAATTGGTAATGATGATTACTTTGGAATAATTAATTAATGTATACATGTATAATGGAGAGCATAATCTTTAAAGTTTTTGACTTTCTTATAATGTCAAACAAAAGACAATTATGAAATCCCATGTGATGATAAGACTTGTTTCTTCTTCTTAATCACAGATGCAAAGTCAATCCCTAACAACAGAGTAGAAGAACATTGATAAACTTAATACATGTATTGAAGCATTTTTTAAGGGTAAACTAATACATTTTTCTAATTATTTAAGCAGCAAAGTAATTATTCTGTTTATTATTATTTGTAAATCATACGTTCAAAGTTGCGTAATCTCTAAGCAAATTATACAATATTATCATGCAAATGAACGGTTGATTTAGATGCAATATCTTCCCTTTTCACTTCTTCCCTTTCTATTCCTATTGGAACATGCTCCAGCATAAATGTTAATTTAAAGAGTTATTCTCAATTCATAATTAGTTATTGCTCATTGTGCAAATACATAATCAAAGCAACCACTTCAACATTTTTTCTTCAAGAAGCAACCCTATAATCCTCTTCAAATTAATTAGTTTGTAAAATAATAATTAGATTAATTTCCTTTTTTTAATTTCTTAGGCTGAAAACCATTAGACCAAAATCAAGTATATATAAGTAATTTCAATCATATTAACATTTTTGTCCAATACAAAAATCATACCAACTCTCTTCATCTTACCTATACTGCATATCATATTCTTACGTATAGGTTAAAAATGCATACGGATTTTATATATGGCATGACATGCAAGTAACTAAGTCATTGATATTTTATTTTATAATCCATTGATAATAGTAAATGTCTTTTTAATATTTTAAATAGATATAATACGATTATTTCATGTAAATTTATATTTTATCTATTTAGATCATGCCAACTAATTATATTATTAAAAAAATTAATAATATCGAATAAAATCATTAATGAATTTATTAAAATAATAAATTATTTTTTATTAATATGATTGTGTGACATAATTTAAATAAAAATAAATATCAAATAACCATATCAAATAGTAATTACTTTTTGAATTATTATTTCATATATTGATAATAAAATTTTAAATTCTATAAACAAAATTAATAGAGTGATATATGTTCACTTTTTTAATCAACTTTTTATTTTTTAATATTGTTAAAAGTATGTGGTATCATATTAATTCCATTAGCAATGATAATGGAATAATAATTCTTAATATTTACCAAATAATGCATTATTAAATAAATAAAGATACCCTTTGATAGAGGCTGTTGTGGCAAATTTACTAGATCTGGCTGGTCGGTGAGTGGGATACCTCTCTAGTTTCGACAGTGCGCGTTAAATTTTATAGATATCCATAAGCCACACCCATTAAACACCTAAAATGAAATCACCACCAAACCCCACCCTTACTTACCTTTCGCCTTTCACACCCATCAATAATTTCACTAAATAACATCAATAATACACTATCAAATTAGTGTGTATAATTCGTCGATAGAATATTAAATTTTTAATTCGAATTATTATGGTTTATTTTTAATAATTTTTAATTAAAACAACTTACCTTATTCAAGGTTTTATGTAAAAAGAAAAAGAAAAGTATGGTCTAAGCATCAAAAAAATGAATAACCCTCTTGCATCATCGTGCTATACTTGAATGACTGATCAAATGTCTCTTATTTGACGTCACCTTGGAAGTTGCAAGAGGCATTTTTTGTCTCTCTTTTTTTTTTTTTTTCGTTTTGCTTTCATAAAGATAATAATGAGAATATTTAAAAAAAAAAAATAACACACAATGGATAAGAGATTATATAATAACTCCAAATGAATGATCAAATAGTAACTGTTGCCACATTAAATGAATTCTTTTTTTATTTAATTGTGACGTCATTATAAGGAAATATACTAATATTGAAGAAAAAGAGAATTGTTGATCTGAGAGAATTGATAAAAACTAATTTGCTATAATTGAAATAGACCTTAGAAATTGAATTCATTTTGATCATTAAAAGATTTACAAATAGGAAAATTTAAAATTTTGATCTTTTAACTATTTTGATCCCATTTTTGAATACATAAATATATATATATATAAAAGTAAAAAGAATGTAATGTAACCAAATAGAGGAATGTAAATAATATATATATATATATATATATATATATATATATGTGTGTCCGTGCATAATAAGGTGAACAAAATAAATAAAAAATTTGTACAAAATATTAAAATTGAGAAGAAATAAAAAATAAAATATATAAAGCGATAAGTGAAATTAGTCAGATGGTGAGTTATAGTCTTAACGATTGGGATCGAAGAATTTGCAGGGGAAAGGAAGCAACCGAAACAATAATTCGATTCACATACGAGGGAGTCGGGAACTGGATTTGGATTTTTTTTTTTAGTTTTTGTTTTTCACGATAACTAAAAAAACGTTTTGAGTTCGACTTACAGCTGTTGGAGTAGGGAAAAGGGCACATGGCCACATTTTTTTTTTGATGTGACACCGTTTTGTCACTTCTAAAATATTGCGATGAACATTCCATCAGTAATCTATACATTTTTCTCCTGGTTTTTTATTTCTGTCTTTAATTTACTTTATTTTATTTTTACAAAAGTTAATTGTTTGAGTATATTCAAATTAAATGACCAACAATCTATGGCATGAATTCCTTACGTGCATAAGTTTTTTTTTTTTACTTTAAAAAAATGAGAAAATGTTAGTCTTTTAATTACTCTTTTATACTATTTTCTTATTTCATATATTATATATAATTGTGAGAATGTATCAATATGTTAAACAGATTAAAAAGATTAAAAGATGACTTGTTATATTGTTTCTCATTATTGCAATTATCTATCTTTGTATGGTAAAATAAATATGAACATATGCTTGAAAATGAAATAGGAAATGAGGGGATTTTAGAATTGTACAATTGAATTAAGGAGAGTTTGGAATAAAGGTATCTTTTATTTCTCCCTTTTATTTTAATAAAATATTAAGTAAACTACAGTACACTAGTGGCAGAGTTAATAAAAAAACACTGCAATTTCATTTTAATTTAAAATAAAAACATAAAATCTTGCTGGCAATCAATTTGTCAAATTATTAAAAAATTATTGACATATTATTAAATTTGAATTAAATTTCAATTAATCTTATCTTTTACTCTTCATTATAAAAAATTTTAAAAAATAAAAAATCAATCATAGTTTATAAATGTACACGATCATATAACTAAAATATAAAATAAAATCATAAAACTTACTTTTTGATAAATAAGAAACAAAAATATTGTATAGAAGGACATGGTACTAAAAAGAAGCGTTGCACTTACAATAAATCTTAAATTATTTTTCGTTATACAACCAATTTTTTTTCAGCAGTTGTCCCCTGTTGTATGCTAGGACACAGTACGTACTTCAAACTTATGGTTCACAAAAATGTCGGAGAGATAAGAGATTCTTTGTTACACATGTACGTAAAAATCCCGATTTTGCTGTCTCCACTGACTTATAACATGCCCAATGAAATGGTGGAAATCAAAATAATTTCTTTTTCCTCAATAATTATTCCATTTAATTTAATAATGTACTTTCCACAAATAATATGTATAAAGTTTTACATTTGACTTGTACTATATGGTGATGGGTGGTCCATTAAATGTTTTGCCCTTCAAGTAGATTTACCCCATTATTTGCTCTACTAAAGTCGCGCTCTTGAATCTTACTACCCCTTCTTTTTGGGTTTATTTCTTATTTTTTGTATGGAAAGAGAAAAAAAAAATGATGTGGCCGTCGGTGCTGCTGTGGGCAAACGGCTGAAAATGAGCTCAATCCTATTTAGAATTGATAATTATATTAATATTTTGTACTGATATAATAAAATTCTTCAAAATTAAAGCCCTTAAGATTGATCATTGAATATCAATTTATTGGATTATTAATTTAAAAAATTTTATCTTAAAAAAGTATTTATTTAATTTTTACATTTTTTAAATCTTCTATTAATTCTACACTCTTTAATTT
Organism: Firmiana major; assembly: GCA_033439115.1. Taxonomy (NCBI): domain Eukaryota; kingdom Viridiplantae; phylum Streptophyta; class Magnoliopsida; order Malvales; family Malvaceae; genus Firmiana; species Firmiana major. The sequence goes on along the minus strand of CM065913.1, from coordinate 43,696,794 downwards.
TTATAAAAAATTATTGCAAACATATTTTATATTTTTTTTTGGTTTTTAAAATAAAAATTTTAAATATGATGGTATTTTATAAATTAACATTTTGAAGTACTTTTAATTCTTGAATATTATGTAATATATTTTGTATTTTTATCAAATTATCAATGTGTAACAAAAAAATTATATGATAATTGTGATTAAAATTTTATATTAGGTTTCAAAGCAAAATTACTAATTATTATGATAAAAGATTTATTAATTTTTTATATTAATTTGAGTTGAGATCATAATTTTTATTAATTTTAAAAAAATATAATATTCAAAATTTAAATTTAATTTTTCTTAAAAAATAATAGTAAATGGATTAAATTTTTATCTATGAAAAAAATTTCAAATACTCAACAAATTTAATTTTTTTTAGATAACATATTAACATTAATCACGAACTGTGAAAGATAATTAATCCCAAGAGACAATCTAAAGATAATTCGTAATTTAAAAAGAAAAATAGAAAGTGATAACTGCCAGAGAAAAGCTGGCGCTGGGTCCCGCTTACGGTTAAAGCCCAGTATCCATGCATCGGCCTCTATAGGCTTTCGACCTTGGCTCGATTGTACGCATATAAAGACGAGTTGTGGTCCCCACTTCCTACCTGTTTACGCGGTTTTCCTTTCCTTCCGCCACTTGTTTTTATTGTCCTGTCCTTTTTAGGCTTATCTTCCACTGTTTTCTTCGTAGGTTTGGCTAACTTTCTCGCTGCGGACTACTTGTTAAGGTTTATGCATTTCTTTTAATTTACTGACTTTTTCTTTTTAATATTTTTTATCAAATTGATAAGAACATATGCTACGCTTGATTTTAACAAAAGGTGAAGAAAAGTTTATTTGTTTTATTTTATGCTAAAGAGTGATTGACAATGAAGACAACAATTTTTTGGATCATAGCTTACACTTGAAGCAAAGTGGTTTTGTGTTGGATAACACAATTGTGGATACTTAAACCCCTTATATTTTAACAGTGTTATTACTAAAATTATTGGTGAAATTTTAAAATTTTATTATCAAAATTAAAGGATTTATTTTATTTTTCATTATGATATATTTAAAAAAATAAAAATATGGTAATATTTTATTTTTACTTTTGAAATCGAGTGTATAAAATAACAGTAGTATTATAACCGTTTGGAAGTTAAGATAGAGCATAGAATAATTTCATCTAGAATTGTAGCAAGTTGAGGAGGTAGTTCATGGGGTAAAGTGGAATATTATTGGAGCACTTCTTCAAGTTGATTCATCAAACTCATTATCAAGTTTTTTTTTTTTTTCCAAAAAAATGGATAAAAATTCTTTCTTTAATTCATTAAATCACATTTTCATGCAAATTTATCATTAATCTATTAATTGTGGTAATTTTCATTGTACTTTTAATTTTATAACAAATTTACCATCGTATTTTAAATTTTTGATCAATTAAAGAATTTTTTCATTTCATCATGACATTTTCTATTGCATATAATATCATATTGTATTTTTTTTTTCAATTGGTTTTGACCTTTTTTTTCATACATTTTTAATTTTCGAACATGTTTTCTATTGAATATTATCTAATTGATTCCAAATTTGAGGATAATTTTTTTCCAAAATAAGAATTTTTTTTTATAAAGTCATACCAAATAAAATATTAGTGATAAATTTAAATTATTCACATAAATAAAAATGGTAAATTTATATCTTATTCCATAAATTATGAAAAATAATTCATTTAAAGAAAGTGATTTGATAAAAATAAATTTTATAAATGATTTATTTATAATATGAAAGTGCTATTTTACCACTCAATATGTTGTTCCACGTCAACTATTAACCGACTTTTTTTTATACATTTAACTTTACCCAATTTTCAAAATAAAGTTGATTGGACCGTCTCCAAATCAATTGTCAAGAATAAAGATCATTGAAAAGGTCCTTCAACATGAAAAAGGAAAGGTCGTGAAAAGGTCTCAAATTAATAGTGGATATAAATTCCTAAAAGAATTAAAAAAAAAAAAATTCCAAATCAAAGATGCTCAAAAGGTACACCAAAAGAAAGGTTTAATGTAAAATCAAAGCCTTTAAGTACCAGTTGTTCAAATATTGGTTTAAAGATGATAAAAGTGCCCTATGAGAATGAAACACAAAAACCCTAGATTAAACCAATAGGAACTTAGTGCAAGCATGCATGTTCAACATTTTCAATTATTATTATTGGGTTTTAACTTTTTATTTTCTTAATAATAAAAAGCTTTTAGTTTCATAAAAAGATTTACTAGTATTACTTAAATTAAAAATTTAAATTTACATAACTCTCACTCCCACTTAAAAAATATAAATATAATCACTTGAATTAAAGATTATAATCCAATACACGTAAAAATCAAATAATACATATTTTAAAAAATAAAAAATAAAAAATATATTATTGTCTTAATATTATTTATGAATTTTAAAAGTTGCACTGATAATATTTAAACGAATTAATGCACACAATAATTAAATCTTTTTAACCTTTGTTCAACTCTTTGGCTAAACAATATCAATTTGAACTGCCCATGTGTTAAGGAAGCACATGGTTTCCAAATTTTGAATCTTATGGTAAAAAAAAAAAAAAAAAAAAAAAAGACTAACCCAAAGAGAAACTGACACATTTATTAAAAAGAAAAGAAAAAGGCAAAAGAGAAAATTCTGATACCCTTTTCAACTCTCTTTAACCCCTCCAGCTCCTCAATAAGTACCCCCACCTTCCCGCTTTCGATTAGCCCCAAAATCAACACACCAACATTTCTTTCTCTTTCTTTCTATTTTCTTTTTCCCTTGGAGTAAAGAAAATGGCTGCTGCTACTGCTTCTTCCTTGAGTGTGCTGTGTTTTGCTTCATTGTTGTCCTTTTTTGTTGTGGCGAAGGCTAGAATCCCTGGAGTTTACACTGGTGGCCCTTGGGAATCTGCCCATGCTACTTTTTATGGTGGCAGTGATGCCTCTGGAACAATGGGTATTTGCTTATCTTCTAACCTTTAACCGTAATTTATACAATTACTACAGTTTTGTTGCAGTAAGGGCTTGTGCTGTTAGGGCTGCACAATCATATGAACGTCCACGCTTTCATTCACTCGGAAAAGAATTAAAACCCCGATTTTAGTATGGATTATACTTGCAAATCTCAAATTTTATCATCTTTTTGCCCTGCATTCCCTAAAACCACTAAGCGTGTCTCATAAATTGTTTCTATTTTTGGTTTAGGCGGTGCATGTGGGTATGGGAATCTCTACAGCCAAGGCTATGGCGTGAACACAGCAGCTTTAAGCACAGCACTTTTCAACAATGGCCTTAGCTGCGGTGCTTGCTTTGAGATTAAGTGTGCAAATGACCCCAGATGGTGTCACCCTGGCAGCCCTTCCATTTTTATCACTGCTACTAACTTTTGCCCTCCTAACTTTGCTCTACCAAGTGATAATGGCGGCTGGTGCAACCCTCCACGCCCTCATTTTGACCTCGCCATGCCTATGTTCCTCAAAATCGCTGAGTACCGTGCTGGTATCGTCCCAGTCTCCTTCCGTAGGTGAGTCAGCACAATATCTGTCATTTTGCTTCAGATTTTTCATGCCTTTTTTTTTTATTCCTAAGAATTTCTTAAGTTGGCTTATCAGAATAAAAATGTTGGTTAAAAGGGGAAAAAATCTCTTTTGCATCGAAGTTTTATGTCTTTCCCTTTGGGTTTTGTCCGGCTCTTTAGAAAATATACATTTCTGCCGAATTTTCCTGTTAAGTTGCCAAACAGGTTTTTTTTTTTTTTAATAATATTGAAAATTTGTTATTTTTTTCCTTCACTTTCTTGCGAAACAAAAACGGGGCCCCAAAAGAATCGTCCTTTTTGAGCTCATTAGATGGGTGTCCGTTGAGATTATGAGAATCAATCGAGATTTTAATGTCTTTTACCCAATTTTATCTTAAAGGTCTTTCGGTATTCCGTGACAAAAACGTCCTTATCTTTAAAGCTAGCTCTGTTGATTTCCAATGGGCATTAAAGTAAAAGGCTTCCAGGGTAGTTCTGTATTTTACTCACTGCGATTTTTCCCGGAAAATCAGAGAATCCCTACGGCAAAATTAAAGACATCCCAAGCTTGGTTTCGGTCACTCATCATCATCATTGCCGAAAAGAAGGGACTTAAATTTTTTAGTTTCCATTATTACCCTTTTCTTTTTATTTTTTATTTGTTCAGAGTGCCGTGCCGAAAGCAAGGGGGAGTCAGATTCACCATCAACGGTTTCCGTTTCTTCAACTTGGTTTTGGTCACCAACGTCGCGGGTGCAGGGGATATCGTGAAGGTGAGCGTGAAGGGAACCAAAACCGGTTGGCTGAGCATGAGCCGTAACTGGGGTCAAAACTGGCAGTCAAACGCCGTTTTGGTAGGCCAGGCACTCTCGTTCAGAGTCAAGAGCAGTGACAAGCGAACCTCCACCTCCTGGAACGTGGCACCAGCTAATTGGCAGTTCGGCCAAACCTTCACGGGAAAGAACTTCCGCGTTTGAAAGCCCAACACCGTCACAGCTCCCCTCCTTTCCCCTTTAAATTTTTATTGTCCCTTCTTTAATTAACTTTTTTTGTTCTTTTTTATCTTTGTTTCCCGCCTTCATTTTCCTTTATTTTCCCGGGAAAATTTGAAGCGGGGGGCGGTTAAAATATATGGGGTTTTTGGTAGGATTTACGGAAAGGAAAATGAAAAAGATGGTGATAGTTATTAGTTAGAAAGGAGATTAAAGTGAACTATGTGTCAGTGTGGTAACTTTAATTTTTTACCGTATCCTTCGGTCAGTGTTTGTTTTTTATTTTGTTTGTCAGTGAGCTGGTGGTAATAGTAAAAAAAATCCAGCTCGATTGGTAAAATGTTGTAATGGGGGCTGAAGCGGCTGCAAATCAAAGAAAAGCATGTAGCCCGCAGCTTTTGGTCTTATAGTAAATTTCCATTTTTACTACTATAATACAGTAATTTCAACTATATAAAGTGTATTGTTCGTTACATTTACCTCTTTCTCCATCTCTCTTTTAATTGTTTTTTTTTTTCAATGATTAAAGCTTTTAAAGAATGTCTTTGATTTTGCTCTCTCAATCAATGCTCGTAATGAAGTAGTTGTGACAGCCATTATTACGAGGCATTGGTTTGGGTTTTGATGAATAACAATGCTGTAATGAATAATGTAGACTCTTTAAAAAAAGGAAATAAAACATTAGGTTTAGGCATTGAAGATGAATGGAGGAAATGAGAAATGTAATTGAAGCAAGCCATCCGTGTAGAGTGCAGAGTAGGAGTTCCACAAAGCATGCATGTCGGTGGATGGAGCAGAAGGCCATGTGGCACTAGACTGGCACCCAGGTGGTGCTGTCTATTTGTCTTTGTTTTTGTGTTTTCCAGCTTCCATGGCTCCACTCCAATCCTCTCCACCTCCTTTGCCTGTCACCTGATTTGGTACCCTTCCTTTTCCCACTCATAATCTACTCATGTTCCATGCCTTTTTTACCAAGGGTAGCATAAGATGCAGGGTACAAGTCTTCTACAAATGGCAAACCTACTCAACTCAATAATCAACTTTTTTTTCATTAATATTAGGGTTATGGATGTCTTCGATTTTGATCGGGATTTAATTTTTTTTTTCTTGAACGATATTAAAATCACATTTCAATTATTAATTTCATTCTATTTTTCAATGATAAATACATCCAATATCAACATCTATTAATTGCCACTTATATAGAAATTAAATGATCAAAATATCATCTGAGGCATAATAAACTTAATCATTTCAAACTACCCAAAAATCTTTTGAGCTATGCCTTTCAGGTTCTCAACTTGTTTTCCAGTTTCTTCTATCTCTATGATGCATTAAGGAACATTTGTTTATTGTCTTGTTCAAAGACCAAGTGTGACAACAATGTGGGCCAATTTTATGATGGAATCACATTCCAGATCTGGCAAAATTAAAGGACCATTTCAGGTATTTTCTTCCCTTTTCTGTTCATCACTGCCATTAATAATAATAATGTAAGCTAATTTAAAACCAAACAGGCTGCTTTTATCAATATGGCTTGCTGGCTTACTTGCTTGACAAGAAAATTTTGAAGCAAGATCCTAAAATCAACCCAAGGATCCTTTGGCCATGTCTAAATTGCATTATCATCCGAATGTTTTGACCACTCTATGTCGTTACTTTGCATTCTAGTGACTGTAGAGAGATGCTTTTCAACGTCACTGATTTTTACAAACAAATGGTATCACTTTTTTTTTTTTTTTTTCTTTTTAAAAGATAACTTTTTATGTAAAACGTTCAGATTTAATTTATTAAAATTAAAATAAAATAATTATTTTTTTTCAAATAAAATATCATGTTGCATGTCTTTTTAGGTAAACACTAGGCCGGTGTGGCTACGCCATTTTAAGATTCCAATCTTGAAAAAATTGGGAAAACCCTATTCTATATATTACTAGAACCATTTAACCTTATCTATTTATATCACATATATATAAATAAAAGAGAATAAGCGAAAAAAAGTTTGTTATATGAGAAGTGGCTCACAAGACTTTAAAAAGTAGGGTGCACCAATTAAATTGTGGCATGATGATATTGCTTACAGCATACCAAAATATATTATTGTACTCGAATTGCATTTTATCGTGATCTCATTTGATTTGAATTCAAACGAAACTTTAATTTTATTTATTATATTACGAAGAAGAAAGGGTAAGAAATAGAAAGAAGAAAAGTTCCCAGAAAAATGGAGCAAATGCATGCTATGCAATTGGCTATAATCCCTCTCTCACAATCCGTAGCAAATCAATCTTTTTAGATTATGCCATTGAGTCTTGAGATAGAAACTTGGTTGGTTAAACTAGGCAGTTAAGAAGAATTTGAAGATCTAGAAGATGAAAAGTTATTCTCAAGCTATATGTTATGCTATCCATTTTGCATATGCTTTCCAAATGGTGAAAATATATGTAACTTTTTGTTGCAAATGGGGGGGTTGTAGAGACAGACAGACGATAATGGAATTGGAATATGTACCAAAAAACTATCATTATGTTTGATTGGTAGTGGTATTGAGGAATCCTATCGGGTTCTTCACCATCAATACTTAGCATGCAGATTTCTGCCAATGGAAAATTGGCAATTAAGGTTGGATGATCATGCGTGTGACAAGTTTTACAAGTTTGCGTTAGAGAATAACTGCTGTCATGGAATGGAATAATATTTTGTTGGAACAGCAATTTGGAAGAGATTGGATTTTGATCAGAATAAATTAATTAAAGCCTAAAGTGCTAATAATCTTTTGAGAGGATAAATAAATAATTGTGTAAAGTGGACCTGAATTGGGTTTTACTGTGGGCTTTAATTTGAAGAGAGGACTTCGCTTCCCTTCATGTGGGTGTTGGGTTGAAAATAGAAAGGGACAATAAAAAGAAATTGAAACTCACGGTAAAAAAAGACAGAAAACGCCGTCTGTGGGAATCGAACCCACGACCACGTGGTTAAAAGCCACGCGCTCTACCAGCTGAGCTAAGACGGCTTAACTTGCGAAGTGACATTTATTAATTTTATTTCTTTAATAAAAAGGGACAGAAAAAGGAAATTGAAGCTCACGGAAAAAGAGACAGAAAACGCCGTCTGTGGGAATCGAACCCACGACCACGTGGTTAAAAGCCACGCGCTCTACCGGCTGAGCTAAGACGGCTTAACTTGCAAAGTGACATTCATTAATTTTACCTATTTAATAAATTTTTATTATCATAGCCGTCAAAGAACTCGTTCCCAGTTGAGCATATTATTGCCTTGCAACTCTGTTTGAACTAAAGAAAATTTTTTCTTCACCAGCAATTGTGGAGTGGAATCTTCCTGTAGCCCAGCGATTGTTCAGTGCACGTACAGCAGGTGCTAGATCCCCTGTAACGCGGCTTCCCTCTCTCTCTTTCTCAACCGGTCCTCCTCTGTTCACCACAAATCAAAACCAATAACGCATTATAAACACAAATAACCAAGTTTCCTGAAGTCGAAACATATAATTAAGAAAATATATTCATTTGATCAGTAGATGATAAACAGACAATGCTCAACGAGCTTCACTCATAACCAAGAGACATTTCAAGCTTCCACCAGTAAAAACTAATCATTACTGGCAAATTGCTAATCTCCTTGAGCTTATCCATTGGCGTTGCTAATTGCGATTTTTCATGAGCCATGTAAACCTGAAACAAAGATGAGGGTTGTCAATGAGAAGTTTATATATAAACCATCTATTTTACAAATTCGTTTTCTAAGAAAGACAGTTCTTAGGAAGAAACCGAGACAGTCAATATGTGATGGCCACTTTTCTAGACAGTCGAAGTAGAAGAACCGATCCAAACAAGGAAGCAGCCTTCAGGAATCACTTATAAAAAGGGCAAAGCTCTCACATGTTAAGATCTTATCTAAAAAGGTCATAGGTAGTCAGCTTTTCTTCCGTATTAACAAAAAGACTATTTTGTGACTCAAATATGTGGTTTCCAAGTCATGAAGGAAAGAAAAAAAAAAATGAAAACAAGGTACAAAAACTTCTGGAATTCCTTGTGGAAGGAAAGACTGTCAGAGCACTTCAGAAGACCAGACAATGGCATTAAGAATACGTTACTACAATTGAGAAAATTGAAAATACCTTGAAATGGCTTGAGGAGACCGTTACAAATTTGGATATGCACGTATTCTCTGACCATCAGATACCTTGTGCATCCTCCATGTGAGATCAATCTCTAATACCTACAGCAAAAAGAAGGCCAGAGATATGGAATAGCTTAACTGGTTACTCAGATGTATCTTTATACATAAAATAGTGAGTGAATTTAAACTGAAGATAGCATGTTTATTCGTTTTCTTGCATGCTTAACCAAATTGGAGCATAGATCCATAAAGTTTCTTTGTTGCTATATAATTATGTACTGCGCAGACCAAATCCAGGCAGCTGCATGAATTTGAATAACAGAATCTTCTTTTTTCTCAACTTCCTTTGTGGGTTTTTTGCAGAACACGATTACATGCAGCTTTGAACTACAATGGCCGCCCTAGCTTCCGCTAACCATGGCATTAGGCCACCAAGTCGCATTGCTTTTAAATACATGGGATTTTCAGTTGTTATTTTAAACACTTTTCTTAACAATGTAGGGCTATAACCTTAGCCTACCGCGACTTATTTTTTGATTGGCTACGAAGCTTTGCCTTCAAATTCTGCACAAGTTTGTAAAGTAACACCGCTGCCTGACTTTTTCTTCTCTTTCTTCTGTTAGCCTTTTATTTACCTTCTTTTTAAAATCTCGATAAATTGAAGACTGCTGCTTTCACTGTATATATTCAATGATATAGATAGAGCCCCCACTTATGGTTTTGGATGGAATTTCGGCTTCGAATTCATGGCTTTACTGGACCATCGCACCTTAGGCCAAAACCATAAATTTTGGACAATGGTCCCTCCCTCCCCAGCTTAAACAATAACTAGTCCACTAATTCTTAAACCCTGTATTTTAATCAAACCTTATCAGTCTTAATTAGTAGCACTCATTTCCCTTTCATGGTGTATCTAACAGCTGGCTTGTCATTGATGCTAACAGGAACTTTCAAGAGAATTGTCAGCCATGAAAAAAGCATTCATGGGAGGCCATTTGTCACATTACAGCAGGAGGAGACCAGATCCGGATAGGATATCAATATATAAATGAAATGGGTGTCCATCAAAGTCAATAGGCCAAGATTATATACATTATAACCCTACAAATTAATTCCCTCTAAATTAATAATCTTTTTAAATTAATAAAAAATTATGACCTTAATTCGGGTCAATAAAAAAACTTGATAAACTCTTCTATTATAATAATTAATAATTTTATTTTAAACTTCAGTGTAAAATTTCAATTCAAATTATCTCATAAATTAATAAATTTACAAAAATATAAAAGATATTATATAATATTTAAGAACTAAAAAAATACTTTACAAGGTTAGTTTGAAAAAAGTTATCATTTTTTTAATATTTTTAACCTTATCCTTCATCTTTAAATTGTACTCAAAAAATTATTGTGATTACCTTTTTAACTAAATTTAGTATTTCAAGTGATCTTTAAAAAGCTTATCACCCAAGTGAATTTTAAGTAAATTAAATGTAATAAAATAGTTGGAGGATGTGAAATTAAATAAACATATTTTTAAGATAAAATAATAATTTATAAAGTAAAACTCTTTAAATTAATAACCCCTTTAAATTAATACTCAATGGAAAGTCTCGAGAGTATTGATTTAGAGAAGTTTTATTGTATTACTATTTTTACAAATTAGTTTAAACAAACAATAAGATTAATTCCGATAAAAATAAAAAAGAAAAAATGACTGTATATTTTTAATAAAATAATAAAAAATATAAAATCAAAAATAAAAAAATTATTTTATATCTCACTCGTTGCAATAAAATCCAATTTTATCGTATGTGTTGAGATTCCGGTGGGGTGGAATTCAACTTGCGTAACTGCCTTCACATCGATTCATTCCAATTTTTTCCTAAAACATTTGGCGGAATGTTTTATAATTTATATTTATATTGCCTTGAGCATTTCATCACGTGCTGAAGGATATGACTTTGAGTGACAAGGTTTTGATTTGAAGGAGGTTAAGTTGGTGAATTGCACTTCTGCTTACGATTAGCAAACATGTCAGCTGTCAAAAATTTATTTTGCCGACATCTCCAAAGGGCTTCAAGCACCAAATTGAGGATTGCAACCATTAAATTTACAATATGTGGCATGTTCCCACTTAGCACATGAAGAAGAAAGGTCCCTAAATCAATTTGGCATTTGCAAAACATTTTCCACTATATCAAAACAATAATCATGAAAAGAGAGTATACCCTCTAAATAGCTTTCATTAGACACCCTTTTTTCTAAAGCCCCCAAGCACTAGCACCATATTAGATTACTACAAATGTTTAGTTGATGGTTTGTGGAAGATGGTAAGCTTATTTAACTGTAGGATGCTCCCTCTTTTAGGGGATGAGAAGGGGCTAAAAGGTACTCTACAGTGGAAGGAGTCCTGAAGTGGAATTTTTTTTGGTTAGTTGAACCAAAAAGTGAAGATGGAAAGTAAAGCAAACTTTTCCCATCCCTCTCGCTATCGAATGCTAGACAAAGAGGGGAAACTAGGCATAAACAGTCTATACCCCTAAAAGAATTAAGCCTATTGGCCTTAAAATTTGATAATTGCACCCTTTCTTCTCACTTCTCAGCTCATATGATTGTTTCCTCTCACCCCAATTCTTTATTCTTTACCAGAGATATGCTAATTGGTTGACTCGACCCTCTTGGATTTTCGCTATGTTCTCTCCTCTCTTTTCATATGAGAACGTGCATGTTAACAACCCTAAATTTTCCTGTAGTCGAAACATATAATTAAGAAAATATATTCATTTGATCAGTAGATGATAAACAGACAATGCTCAACGAGCTTCACTCATAACTAAGAGACATTTCAAGCTTCCACCAGTAAAAACTAATCATTACTGGCAAATTGCTAATCGCCTTGACCTTATCCATTGGCGTTGCTAATTGCGATTTTTCATGAACCATGTAAACCTGAAACAAAGATTAGGGTTGTCAATGAGAAGTTTATATATAAACCATCTATTTTACAAATTCGTTTTCTAAGAAAGACAGTTATTAGGAAGAAACCGAGACAGTCAATATGTGATGGCCACTTTTCTAGACAGTCGAAGTAGAAGAACCGATCCAAACAAGGAAGCAGCCTTCAGGAATCACTTATAAAAAGGGCAAATCCAATGTGCAAAGCTCTCACATGTTAAGATCTTATCAAAAGTCATAGGTATTCAGCTTTTCTTCCGTATTAACATAAAGACTATTTTCGTGACTCAAATATGTGATTTCCAAGTCATGAAGGAAAGAAACAAAAATGAAAACAAGGTGCAAAAACTTCTGGAATTCCTCGTGGAAGGAAAGACTGTCAGAGCACTTCAGAAGACCAGACAATGTCATTAAGAATACGTTACTACAATTTAGAAAATTGAAAATACCTTGAAATGGCTTGAGGAGACCGTTACAAATTTGGATATGCACGTGTTCTCTGACCATCAGATACCTTGTGCATCCTCCATGAGAGATCAATCTCTAATACCTACAGCAAAAAGCAGGCCAGAGATATGGAATAGCTTAACTGGTTACTCAAATGCATCTTTATACATAAAATAGTGAGTGAATTTAAACTGAAGATAGCATGTTTATTCGTTTTCTTGCATGCTTAACCAAATTACAGTAATTTCTACACAGTTTTCTCGAATCATTCATACGAGTAATAATGAGCTATCTGAAACTACCTCCCTTCATGCGTTCATATCCTACATCAATGCTTCTTTAAAAATGCATCACTTGATTAGTTCGGCTTTGTACACTCCCAACGAATACATTTAATTGCTTACAATTCTTTTGACATAATATACAGGGCAGAATGGAGTTTAAAATTAAAATAAAAAAAAAAATACTCTTCAATGCAACTAAAAAAGAAAGCCAAAGAAATGAATTTTCCCATTATTTCTCTTCTTGATGCGAAGGAAAGCTACATTATTTCTCTTCAATATCGTTGTTTTACCTATCATACATTGAAACAAATAAATAAATTTTGAATTTTATTATTTTAATTTCCTTGATTTTCTCCTTTATAGTAACTAACTAACCAGCGCGGAGCGCCATTGGATCCGAAGAGGAGACATCGATCGACGGCGTTGTGAGTGAGAGAGCAATAGTCGATAAGAGGAGTGGATCCTCGCGGTGGATGACCGCCGATTCCGGGAAACGTGAATATCAAATCTTTAATCTCCATCGTTGGTTTCAAACTCTCCATGACCGCCATTTCCGAGTAGGAAAGTTCTCCCCAACAAAAATTTTCTGAAGTAGCATAATTTTCCGTTTCTTCTTAAAACGCACCGGATCTTCCTTCAAATTTACGAAAGCATCCTTGCTTTCATACGTGGCGCCGTTGGAGCCTAGTCTGATGTAATTTAATAGTAAATTCGTTTGGATTTACAGGGCAAAAACGTCAAAATACCGACTATGATTCCAAAAATGGCCAAATCAGAACTGAAAACAGGCCAGTTATTTCCAGGCACCAAGTTTTAGGGTTTTTGAATTTGATTCATTGACAATGGCGGCGATTTATAGTCTTTACGTAATCAATAAATCGGGAGGTTTGATCTTCTATAAGGTATCGTTGCTGGGAAACGTTTATGTTTGTTTCTCCCGAATATTTGGTAAATCTCTTTTCTTTTTTTTTTTCCAAGGATTATGGATCAAAGGGACTCATGGATACGAATGATAGCCTGAGAGTGGCTAGTTTATGGCATTCGATGCACGCGATCTCACAGCAGCTATCGCCTACTGCTGGTTGTTCGGGAATTGAGCTACTTGAAGCTCATACATTTGATCTCCATTGTTTTCAATCTCTTACTGGTACTTTTTTTTTTTTAATATATTTATTATTATCTTATTTAATTTTAATTAATGGGAACATTTGTCTGAATATGGAATTGGAAGAATCTGATTTTAGCTCTGTTTTTCCCTCTCAGTTGACTGAGAGTTATAGTTTTGTTCAGCCATTGTTTGAATGCTCGGATATTGCGAAATTATTTCATGTAGGATGATGAATTGAAATTAAATTTTCCCTTTTTAGTGCCTAAAGTACGGATATTGCGAATTTATATCAGGTAAGATGATAAACTGAAAGTGAGGTTTTTATGTGCTTATGCAAACGTAGGAAGCTTGCATAATGTGTTGATGAGGTTGGAAATGCCTCTTCGTTTAACCCACTTATTTACGAATTTTCTGGTGCTTGCTTTCCTCTAGCTTGAAGCATATAACCATAGTATTAGAACTGTTGCCACTGAAATACCCTGTAATTTAATGCTTGTTAAGCAATTATTTACGCTTCAACTTGAAATATCTGTTATCTCAGATTGTGCCATTAGTGATAAAGGTAGGTTAGTTAAGTCTTACCAACTGAAAGGGGGAAATCTTTTTTAGCTCTTGTTTGTGCTACTTTATCAAACTTGTTATGCTTGTAAGGTTACTTGAAATGTATAACTAGAAGTTTTTATATTCTGTGGCTGTTTTGAAAAATATCTTTCTAGTACACACATCTACTTATTGCATATTCCTTTAGTTCATGATATGACACACATCCTGCAAGCATTAGATATGTGAAAAGGATAGAATAAAATGATAAACATGCTATAGAGGAAACTAAAGATGCACATTAGAAGACGTTGGATTGAACTTTAATATGTTGGGATGATATTGGGTGGGAGTTCTTTAATGATAAGCTTAATTCTTGTGAGTATATTATTGGGAAATTGGCAAAATTGAAGGCCAAATTACTTGTTTCTCTTTGTTGGTCTGGTGACGGTTTATGCTGAATAAATCTCTTATTCTTGCATTTGACTTGAAATCGTATTTTGCAAACATAGGTTATAACATTTTGGAGGATACTCTCACATACAATTATCCCTGAACCATGATTTTGCAGATACTACACTCTTTACAATGTTGATTTTGCAAATATTTATATTGTTCAGTTCTGTTATACAGGGACAAAGTTCTTTGTGGTCTGCGAACCTGGGACACAGCACATGGAGGCTCTCTTGAAAGTCATCTACGAGCTGTACACAGATTATGTTTTGAAAAACCCCTTCTATGAGGTGGAGATGCCTATACGGTGCGAACTCTTTGACATCAACCTGACACAGGCAATACAGAAGGATCGTGTTGCACTGTTGGGACGATAAACTGTCCTGGAACCTTTATCTGACAAAAAATTCATTTTCTCTTATCTTCTTTTGTACATTTTCAATGAAAGATTGCTGTCAAGTTTCTATCAGCTTTGTTAATGTGGTGTCCTGTGCTCAGTTCATAAATGCTGTATCATTTACAACAGCGGATGATTATTCGAGAGTTGTTTTTCTCAATTAACGGTTAGAAAATTGGTTTGATCAGCTGTTCTCAATTTATTACAGGCTGTTCCCCAATTATTTGAATATTATTGTTGCTATATTCTTAATTCTTTATCTTAGGAAGAAGTTTCTGGCTAGTATTCACAAGTTTTTCACTTTTCAATCAAATTTAAAAAAAAATTCAAAGAATTGGGTTTTTAATGATGGGTTTTGTTGCCTAACTCACCTGTCTCAGGCCCAAGTCTTTGTTTTTTCTCCGTCTTCAAGAAACAAAACTGGGACCAATTTTGTAGGCTAACTAACGGCCGACAGTTTTTATATATATATATATATATATTTTGGGTTAATATTGTATAAAATACAAAGGTGTTATGTTAAAATTCTTATTGAGATATTGAACGCAATATATATTTTTAATTTTTTTCAAATATATATAATTTTTAATATGTATAATTTTCAATTTTTTAATAAAATTGCTAAGTTTTGGTCCTAACACTATCTATTCTAACTTTGCTGTGCAAAAACATTGGGCTTAATATCCTCTTTATACCCAATATGAAGTCCACCATACTATTTGGGTATTTATTTCCCAATGCTGTGAACTTTTTCTCTTGTTCTGGTCCAAACCGGAACGTAAATTTTACTGATTAGTTGACCACGTAAAACAAAAAATGGTAAGTTGAAAAACACATTTCTGTATTCCCCCTTGCGGGATGTAGCAGTAAAGTGAGGCGTGTGAGTTGTGACCTAATGAGTAGCTTTGTCTAGTCTTTATAGCAAGGGAGGCGGTGGCGCAAAGCAGAGACCATTACTTGCAAGGAGTTTTTGGGATGTTTCCTTTTCAACGAACCAGGTTGGGTTAAAATGGCTCAGATGGGTCAGGTCAGACCACTGAGCTCACACCCTCCCAACCTCCACTCTCATCGATCCCCATACAAATTCTGCAGCCTTTTTCTGTACTTTTTCTTTTCAGTTTTCATTTAAAAATAAAAAGAGAGTACTAACATTTTATTACTGTACTTTACTGCCGCACATGGCTGCTATGTTCTACCACTGTAATTCTCAATCAGGACCAATGAAACCTGGTTCTGATCATGGGTTTTCTTAATCAAACGGTGAAAAGATAAGGAGGAGGAGGATGGGCAAGGGAAAGTTGAAGAGTAAAGTCGCAATTCCCCTTCATTCTCTTCCTACCACAAAAAGGACTTGGCGTTTTCAGAGGGTGAAGATTAGGAAGGATCTCCCTCAATTTTACAATATATTTTGACATGTCAAATCAGATTTATCATGCTAAAGATACCCCCCTCAGCCTTGAGTGCTTTTCTTTCCGGTTTTAGCCCAGCAATTTCCCTTGTAACGTAAAGTTGTAATGCTACTTTGAATCCTGATCCAAAAAAATATTAATAATTAATTCAAAAAAATGAAAAAATTATTACATTTTTAAACATAACAATTTGTTATATTATTATTGAAATTTTTAAATTTTATAAAATATTAAAATAATAATATATATTTTATTTATTTTTTTTAAATATTTAAAAAATATATTTAATATTTTGTGAAGTTTAAAATTTTTATTAATAATGTATTAGAGTATAATTTTACTTTTTATAATCTACAATACATGAAATAAATATATGAATGATTATCTAATATATTATGATAGTAACATATATTGTATTTTTCAATCAAATAAATAAAATAAAACATATGTTAATAATTTTACTCCTGTTTATAAAATTTAAAATTTAAAATTTATTAATTTTATAAATAAAATTAAAATTATTATATGTAATTTATTTTATTTATTCTTTATTTTTAAATGTTAATTAAAATACAATAATTTTAATTTTATTTGTAAAATTTGAAATTTTTTTGGTGATAGAGTAGTTAATTATGCGTAATATGAATGTCAAAGTTTAGATGGCTTTACAAATTTAAAAAACCAAAAGTATTATTTACTAAAATTAATTATTGACTTAAAAAACTTAATTAAACTAAAAAAAAGGAGACTTACAAAATATAGATATTGAGAGAAGTAAAAGAAATAAAAATATGAAAAATAAAATAAAAAAGGGACGTAACTTATCACTGACATCTGGAGGCGCTTCTGAGCGTGGCAGAAGGTCGAGTCTACATCAGACTCGTCTCCTTGTGCCGCGAAACACGGAGTACAGTCCCCCTCCTCCCACCCCCTTCTGGGGTCCCACTTTCCTACGTGGCACCCCTTTCTCCTCGATAATCCCCCTCCTAATCATAGCTCCCCCGAAAGATCCTTTCTTTCCTCTGTCCCCCAGTCCTCGCCCCTTACCCTGCACCCCCACCCATCCCTTCAACAATGACTCCTCTTTTTTACTCTTCACAATCACAACCGTTGGTCATCAACGTCAAGGCCTTTGGATTCAAGGGCTCGGAATCCGGGATGCTCTTTTACTATGGTCTCAACCGCAGCTTAACATTTCTCACGTCCGTATACATATGCTTGCATAAAATGGAGAAAGGAACCAAAAAAAATGGGGAAAATTATAAAAGCCAAATATATACTAATAAATATATTATATGAAAAAAAGAAACTGATTACAGTATTTTGCTAACGTACGCCGCAATACCACATGAACAGAATTTCAATTTAGAGTAATTAAAATACGTACTATTATTTGATGGTCCAGACGATTTAATCACTAGGAAGAGAATTAGTGGAAAGTGATGGAGATTTTTATTGGACCGTTGGGGACCATTCTCGGGTTCCCAAATTATTTAACGGTCCTGATTTTGTTGTAATTTCACTTCCATGACCGCCTCGTCTTCGTATTATTGAAAATAAATAAAAAAAGACATCCAAACAGAATGCCGCGAAAAGAATGGAGGCAGGCAGGCGCATTTTAAGCGCTGAAAGCGAACATACGCCATTTCTTTCTCTCGGTAGTTTTAATCGAGCTTACTTGAAGCTTTTTCTTTTTTATAATTTAAAAATTCCTGTCTGTCTATAGGAAACGTAGGGTAGGGGGGGCTGGAGCGAAGGGACTAGAGGAGAGGGAGGGAGTAAGGGCAAGGAAAGGGTAGAGAGGCAAGTTGCAGGGTATGCTGACGCAAGCACATTCCCTAAGACACGACCCTCTCTCTCTCTCTCTCTCTCCAAAGTACCGACCTTTTGCTGCGGTTTTTCTTTCTTTTCCTTTTTCTCTTGAGTTGTTTTATTGGTTTGGTCTGGTTTGGTCTTCTTTGCTTCCGTTTCCTTCTCTTCTCAGTCCCACTCGCGTGCCCCTCCTTCACGCTCCCACTGTCAGATCTCTCTCTAAATTTCACTCTTTGACTACACTGTAACTTTTTTTAGTAATTTCTTATTTTACCCTCTCTCTCGCTCTATATCTTTTTCTTGTTAATGTTTTTTTCTCCCTTTTTCTCTCTAGGCTGAGATTTTTCTCTCTCTAGGTAGTGTTCTTGTTTTCTTTGTTTGATAGAGTGTTTTGTTTGGCTGTGTCGACTTTGTTGTCGATTTCGTTTTTTTGTTTTCCTTTTCATTTTGTGTTTGTTGTCGGAGATTAAGCGCTGGAAGATGCAACGAAGAGAGAGTTTAAATTTGGACACTTGAAACAAAGAAAACATGGTGAGCTGTGTTTCTCATTTTTCAATTAGTTATGTAGAATTTATTTCATACGCTTAGTGAACTTATAAAGAGCTTGCTGTGGAGTTCTCTTTGTTCTTGGAAGAATCTGCTTTCAAGGCTCTGTTTGCTTTTTGCTGCAAAAGTTTCTATTTTTTTTTTAAGGTCTTCCTTTATATTTCTTTTAGTTTTCTCGGCAGCCAAACGGGGAGTCAATGCGGAGTTTTTACTTGAAGATTTTGAGTGTGACAAATTCCTCTACTGGTTAAGCTTAATATGTTATTAATTCGTACAAAACTTGTTTAATGATAATCTTTAACTTGAGGATAAGTTTACTTAAAAGTGTCTCCTTTTGAATAATAAAGTGATAATTATTTATTAAGAACTATCAATGAACACCTTTTCTTGCTAAAATTCAATAATGTCCGGGGCCTTATCCGGAGAATGTTCATATTCACCCGAATCTGTTGATGAATCCTATACTTTTTGCCTTGCTGTGATTTTCTGAAGATTTTGTATCATAAATATGGCAGATGATTTTAATATCTTGAAATCTGTGGGTTTATACAAGTCATAACATCCTTGTTTGATTGATTCTTTACTCCCCATCTTGAATAAACTGTCATGGGTTTGTTTGGACCTTTTTTTTATGGGATATTTTAGTAGATTAGTTTTAGTTAATAGCTTAATGAGGGTCAAAATAGTTTGGTATATACCAGCTGTTGCCGTACGATTTTGTTGTAATCTGATATCAGGGGCCGCTGGGATCTTTTTATACACAAAGCGGCATCAAATAGAGAGCCTTGTATATGAGTTTTTTCTATTATTGTACTACATGTCATCTTTTTGCACTTTGTTTTGCTGACTCCAATATTGATTGTCATCACTGACTGTATAAATGGTTTTGCTATGACACAACTGAAAATTTTGTATTCAGTCATCGCTTAAAAGCATTCTACTGTTGATATTTGATCTTATTTTAATTTTTTAACATTTCTTTTTTCTGTTTTTCAATTTGAACCTTTTCTCCTTGTCATTTATTTGCAGTGCTTGGTAGTATTATGCTGCTCAAATTTTGTACTTGACTTGATAATCAATGCCAAATTGCACCAGCATTTATCTACGCATTTATTTAACAGCGTGATTGTGCATCCTCATTTTGATGATTGGCTGGACATCCCTTTCTTGCTTACCCGCAATTTTGTCAATTCTTAGCTGAACCTTATTATTGTTTTCAAATTTTTATCAAAGGCGGAAATTCTGATACTATTCAATCGATTTCCTTATACATATCTGCCGTCAGACTTCATTGTACCTTGCTTGTGGTATTGTGAGCCAAAGTTGCCATTTCTTTGGTTGTAAACTATTAGATATCTGAGTCTGAGAAAGTTTGGAAGGTATTTGGAGTTCTTGCCCACTTTTATCATACTGGAGAAGTTTATGGCCCATACAGTGGTGACTATGTGCGAGGTGGTTGTTGTATAGATTGCAGGGGTGCATCATGCACATGGTATTTCTTTCGTCTAATTTCTCTGTCTTGTACCCTTGGTTTTATGATACTTGTTTTAGTGAATGACTAGAAAGTGCAGTGGAGAAACATCTCTATGTTTCTTCTTTGGGCTATGTCATTGTTATAAGTACATCCTTACGCATGTCATTGAGTCCTCTTCCTGATTTTTGAGTTTGTTGCTGTTGGATCCTATTGTTATCATTTGTGTATTTGCAAAGAGATGGTTAAACTTCCCAATCTTCTTGCAGTTACATTATGAGGAGCTTAGGGCGATGGGAAGTGGTGTTTGCACCTGGAAATGAAGGAGAGGCAGCGTTGGAGAGGTGAAGAGGACGCTTTGTTACGCGCATACGTAAAACAATATGGACCAAGGGAGTGGAACCTCGTGTCACAACGCATGAACACACCCCTAAACAGGGATGCAAAATCTTGCTTAGAAAGGTGGAATAACTACCTCAAACCTGGTATCAAGAAGGGATCTCTTACGGAGGAGGAGCAGCATCTTGTAATCCGTCTTCAAGCCAAGCACGGCAATAAATGGAAGAAAATTGCGGCTGAAGTCCCTGGCAGAACTGCTAAAAGACTAGGCAAGTGGTGGGAGGTGTTCAAAGAGAAGCAACAAAGGGAACAGAAGGAGAAGAATAAGACGGTTGACCCAATTGAGGAGGGCAAGTACGATAGGATATTAGAAACTTTTGCGGAGAAACTAGTGAAAGAGCGGCATAGCTCTGCCTTTCCCATGGCTACTTCTAATGGGGGCTTTCTTCATCCCGACCCACCTTCTGCTGCACCGACTCTACTTCCACCTTGGCTTTCTAATTCCAGCAATGCCTCAGCTGTCAGGCCGCCATCCCCTTCAGTGACTTTAAGCTTATCTCCCTCAACAGTGACAGCTGCTCCGCCAATCCCGTGGCTGCAGCCAGAGAGGATGTCAGAAAATACCCCTGTTGTTTTGGGAAATATGGTGCCCCATGGCTCAGTTCCTCCTTGTGGTGAGAACCTGCTGATATCTGAACTGGTGGAGTGCTGCAGGGAGCTGGAGGATGGGCACCGGGTTTGGGTTGCACATAAAAAGGAAGCAGCATGGAGGTTAAGAAGGGTAGAGTTACAACTGGAATCTGAGAAGGCATGCCGTAGAAGGGAGAAAATGGAAGAAATAGAGTCAAAGGTTAGGGCTCTAAGGGAGGAGCAGAAGGCTACTCTCGATAGAATTGAAGCTGATTACAGAGAACAGCTAGAAGGCCTAAGGAGGGATGCTGAAGCAAAAGAGCAAAAATTAGCTGAGCAATGGGCTGCGAAGCACTTGCGTCTTACTAAGTTTCTTGAACAAATGGGATGCAGACCCAGGCTTCCTGAGCCTAATGGCCGGTAAGGAAGAGCTATTATATACGCAGTCTGCATTCTGCTTTCTATAGACTGCATTGCTGCACATTGTTTTTGATCTTGTGTCCATTCTCTTCTCAAATTCTACTATAGATGTCTATTTATATTTACTATCTACTTATCAGATGGACAGTCTGAATGGAAGGTAGCATTAACTGAACTTGCTCTATCTTGCATTCATCTCTAAAAAAGATATTAAATTTATATTCCAACTATTGCATGAAAGTGTTTGAATTCTTTTGCAAATGAGAGGAGGATATGATTGATTTCAGATATGGCGTTGGTCTCTGGGGAAAAGGAGTCTGATTTCACATACATTAAGTGGAGTTTGGAAATTGAGAGATGAAATGTTTCGATGTTATTGTGTCGTTCATTTTCACCCCTGCTGATGTAATTTCGTAATTAAACTTCTACCTTCTTGTATTCGAGAAAATGAAGTTCTTGGCTTTTTGGCTTATATAATTTCCTTTAAGATGATTTTTCCCCATTTATATAAGCAAAGTTGCAAATAAAATGAAACCATTACTTAAAAAAAATGGCAAAATTAGGGTAGAGAAGTTATAAAAGTCTGTATGAGAGCAAAATTGTCGTGATTGTGCGGTTAGGGAACTTTTACATCAAATTCAACAAAGGATGTTATGGCCATTGATATTGTGGGGAAAGCTCAGACTGCATCTCAGTCTTGTAATGCTGAAAAGGGAAACATTACCCTTAGAAGTTGGAACTTTGGTGCTTTGTTCTTCTGATAGATCATGGACATGCAAAACAGTCTCGGCCCATAAATCCTTGGCAGCTTCTGGAACTGACTTTTTCACCAACAAAGGGGTTCCAGTTCCACTGATCACTTTCAGCATCAGTAAGAGCCCATGTTAGTTATTTTCTCTGGAGGGTTCGCAAAGTCAAACAAAAAACTGCTTCCTCTTTCTCTTAACTTTGTTCCTCGAATGCTGGCATACCGGAGCTCTGTGAAGCCTACACATATAGAAACGTACATTATACAGCAGCCAAGAATCCGAAGCTAAAGCCAAGTTTCAATATTATCCCAAGCTCAGCTTAGACTGATCTCCATGTTGTATCATTGGTGTAGTAGGCTCATCTTTTTGCCTCGACGCTTGCTCATCATTTTCTTCTCGAGGTTGAGGTAGTTGCCCATGTTGTAGCCCTGTGACTTGCATGTGTGCCTTCGAACACAGGCTTCAATGATCGAAACTGCCTCTATGTCCTTGGCTCATAGTAATACTGCAATTGAGGATAGCCTTAAACTAATAATTGAAGTTCTGATTAACTTATCAATCTCTATCATTTTATTCGAAAAAAGTTAAAGAAACGTTTTTTCATATTTTATTATTGTTCAGTCCATAAATAAATCTATTTAATTGCTAATCTTTGTTAACATAGATAAAGCTTCATTTTCTATTCCTATATTTTTGTCCATTTTTACTAACTTTTAATTATACTTTATAACAAAAACCATATATATTTTGTTTATTTAAAGAATCCCTACCTCTAATATAAGAACTAGATTAATACAAAGGATGGGATTGATGAAGAACTTTGCCTAAATCAAACCTTAATAAAGAAACCTAACTAGCTTCATATTTTGCCTTTTTGTTTTTATTTTTTTATTTTTTTTGAAGAAATATTAACACAAATTAACACCTTAATTTTAATTTTCATCTCAAAAACAAGGAGGATCTAAATGGGTCCAATCTTCTAAGCCCATTGTTAGAAGCCCTTTCAAGACTGGGTTTTTTTTAACCCAAATAAAAGATCATGTTTCATTGATTGCAATTGGGTCCTTATTCATGCAATTACTTGACGATGTAAGAACTGAAAGGGAAACACCAGTGGCTAGGCAGAAAGTTCGGATGAATTAGTAAAAAAAATAAAAAGGAAGTAAATCTTACGTATGGAAGTAATATACATAATATTTATTAATAATTAGAAAATAGTTATTAGAATTTTTAATTTTATAAATAAAATTAAAATAATATATATTCTTAAATATATTAAAAAATAACAAATTTATTTAAAAAAATATATTATCATCTTAAAGTCCTTCATAGTGTCAGAAAAATTTTTTGAGAGTAAAAATAATTATTTTATTATTATTATTATTATTATTATTTTTTTCGGTTTACACGCAATTGTCAAGCCTTCGCGATTATTGTCCAAACACAGAACAGCTAGTCCACGCTATCCTTCAAAAGATTATTCCAGACAATCTTGAACCACCGCCATATCAGAGGAAATACGGAATTAAAAATTATAACAATGAGAGAAACCGAAGGGCCTGTTTGGTTCATTGCACCGCTGATAGTGAACGACTGGTGAAATGACTGGGAATTGGGAATAATTCAGGACTTTTGAAATTAGGGGTTTTCCTTGGAAAATTTCATTTTAGAAAGAATTCGTAGAAGTAAACCTGGGGAGTGAAGAAGGCTCCAGATTAGGTCCGTGTTTGTCTTGCGCCGATTGGCTGCTTCGTTTCTTCCATTTAATTTTCGGTCACAAAATGGAATCGCCTACCGATTCTTCGCGTGTTAAGTTCTGTGATCGGGTCGTACGGGTATGTTCATTTTATTTATTTGTTCTTCTTATTCAATTACGTTATATGTGAAAATGTTAAAGTTTTTTATTTTTTTCTTTATTTCTCAGCATGTGTTGCAGTCCAGTTATTTACATTCCTGCATATTCTGCATATTCATCTACATCTCTGCATTTTCTAGATATTTCTAAGTTTACAATCATCAGCATGTGAATTGATTAATATTGAATTTAATATCTGAAAATTTGTTTTATTGGTTTTATAATCAGAGGCTAGCTTCTTTAAGGATTCCAATGGAGTACCTTGATAGGCGTTATGAGGGGATAGTTGATTTTGTTATGGGTAATGGATTATTGTTGCCAGAGGTAGTTTCCGCAATCTTACCTTCTGATGAGGAAGTGTCGGAGTCTATACAAGATGCTAGGTTAAGGTCTAAGAAATGGATATCTGTAAGTATTAAAAATGGGTTTCGTGAGAGTATGGTGTGGTTACAATGGCTGATGTTTCAGTGTGAGCCAATGGATGCTTTGAAAAATCTAGCAAAATTGAGTACTGGTCAACGTGGTGTTTGTGGTGCCGTTTGGGGATCCAATGACATTGCATATACGTGCAGGACATGTGAGCATGATCCAACTTGTGCTATTTGTGTTCCTTGTTTCCAGAACGGAAATCATAAGGATCATGATTATTCTATTATTTATACGGGTGGTGGTTGCTGTGATTGTGGGGATGAAACGGCATGGAAACGTGAGGGTTTTTGCTCGAAGCATAAAGGTTCTGAACAGATTCAGCCACTTCCTGAGAATTTAGCAAATTCCATCGGGCCGGTGCTTGATGCACTCTTCATTTGTTGGAAAAACAAGCTATTCTCAGTAGAAGGTATCTTTCAGGATAATATGAGAGCAAGTGATCGTGGTGCTGAGCAGAGGACGGCTGCAAATGAGCTAACATATGTGGTTGTTGATATGCTTTTAGAATTTTGCAAGCATAGTGAGAGTTTTCTCAGTTTTGTGTCTAGGAGGGTGATTTCTTTAGATGATTTGTTGGATATTCTGGTCAGAGCAGAGAGGTTCTTAGGCGAAGGTGTTGCAAAGAAACTCCATGAACTGCTGTTGAAATTGCTGGCAGAGCCTACCTTCAAAAATGAATTTTCTAAAGTATTTTTAAGATATTACCCTACTGTTATAAATGAAGCCATAAAAGAGGGAAGTGACAACATTCTCAAAAATAAGTACCCACTGATCTCAACTTTCTCTGTCCAAATCTTCACAGTGCCAACACTAACTCCTCGTCTTGTGAAGGAGATGAACCTATTGGGCATGCTACTGAAATGCTTGGGAGACATTTTTCTTTCTTGTGCTCGGGAAGATGGCCTTTTACAGGTAATTGCAATTATTCATGTTTTCGTTTATGAACTGGGCCAAATTGGATATAGCTCTTACAGCCTTCCTAATTATTCTAATTTGTTAATTGTTTGTTCGCACACTGAGACGAGCTTCATGATTGGCTTCTTAGATAAGCATGTAATTCCATTTCTGTTGACTGTAAAAAGTAAAGGCATACATGAGTCGTTCAGTCTTTTGGGCATATCGCACCTCATGTTTTTCATTGGTATGCCTTCTATTTGGGGAGAAAATGGTACAAAAACTTGAGCTTCTGTCTGTTGGGGGGAAGGAAGAAGCTAGCATAGAGAGAAGACAAGACAATCTCTATGTTCATGGCATGTGTGAATTGTTATCGAATCTTTATGATTTTTTGAGGTTTTGCTTGTAAATGAAGATGTCTACATGTAAATTCCTGGTCTTGGGATTAGGTTTTGGTCTGTGTAAAAAAGTTATTGTGTTTGGTTTGACAGTAATATAGGTATTTAGTTCAAAAGTTGATGCTAAAAGGTCATGTATGAGTGAAATAGGTCTGTAACTTATGTTGGTCAACAATAAAATATTATTATTCCTAGGAATTCTACAAAAAATTACGATTTTTTTAACCATACTTGATGCTGAAAGGTCATATAGGAGATAAAATTGGTATTTAGGTTAATTGTTGAGTTAATTTCATTTTTATTCTAAAGAATGATAATCAACTTAACTAACATGTTAGAGAGAGAGAGAGAGAGAGAGAGAGTGAATTGGCATAATACAGAGTGTCATACAATTTTAGCATAAAAAAAGAATAGAGCCTACTAGTGATGAGGTTTGCTTACAGCATTCTATGTAATTTGGGTTATAGCAATGAAATCAATAACTCCAGAAAGTTGTTACTGAACAAGATATATTTTAATGCTATTGTGTTAAAAGCTTTTATGGTCTACGTGAAGTTACTGTTCTTTGTTCTTATGCAGGCTGCTAAGTGGGGAAGCTTGTATGACACCACTAACCGTGTGATTGTAGATATTCGATTTGTTATGAGCCATAATGTAGTCTCCAAATATGCAACCCATGACCAGCAAGAGATCACAAGAAGTTGGCTAAAGCTTTTGGCTTTTTTGCAAGGGATGAACCCTATAAAGAGGGAAACTGGCCTCCATATGGAAGAAGAAAATGAGTCTATGCATTTGCTTTTTTTTTTAGGCCATTCTATTGCCAATATTCACTCCCTTCTGGTAGATGGGGCATTTTCTGTTGCCACAAGTGAAGGAGCAAATATTCTTTCTTATAAGCAAGATGTGGATGATGGAGATAGCATGAGGCATGCAAAAGTAGGAAGACTATCCCAAGAGAGTTCTGTTTGTAGCGTAGCAGGAAGGAGTGTGTCAAAGGTTACTGAAGTTGAATCTGATTCCATATCCCATCGCTTAATTCCTTCCTCTGTCATCTGGTTAATACAGGAGTCCTTAAGGGCTATGGAGACTTGGTTGAAAGTTGATGACAGTACCTCTGTAGCCCTTGGAAGTAGTGGCGTTTCTGATGGCAATTTTTTAGCAATAAAGAAAACATTCTATAAAATTAGAAAAGGCAAATATTTTGGTAAACTAACTGGTTCAAGTGAGCATCATAGCTCACAATCTTCTTCACCTGTATATGGTGGACATCAAGCCAGTGTTGGCATGGAGATTGCTGAAAGTATACGCTCAGACAGTAAAAGCTCTTCAGCTGAAATTGGTCCAGTTGCATGCGGTTATATGGGTTCGGATGTCAGTGCCATGGAGACAGACAGTGGCACAGGACTAGCTACTCTACGTGTTTTGAGTTTATGCGAATGGCCTGATGTTATTTATGATGTTAGTTCGCAAGAGATATCTGTTCACATTCCCATACATCGATTACTTTCCTTGCTTCTGCAGAAGGCATTAAGAATATGTTACGGTGAATCTGTAATGCCAAATATGACGAATGCTTGTTCAGCAAGTTCGTCATCAGCAATTTATGCAGATTTTTTTGGCCACGTCCTTGGGGGCTGTCATCCTTTTGGGTTCTCTTCCTCTGTTATGGAGCATCCCTTACGGATTAGGGTATTTTGTGCACAGGTTATTGCTGGGATGTGGCGGAAGAATGGGGATGCTGCCCTAGTATCTTGCGAGTGGTACCGCTCAGTTCGCCGGTAGGTAAATTGTGCTTTATTTGTTGGACGTACCTAGTGGGATTAAGTTTCCATTTTTTAATTGTCAAGTTCTTTCTGGTGTTCTTTATTTTCAGGTCCGAACAAGGTTTGGAGCTTGATTTATTTTTGCTGCAGTGCTGTGCTGCACTAGCTCCCCCTGATCTCTATGTTAAGAGAATTGTAGAGCGCTTTGGGCTATTAGACTACCTTTCTCTAAGTCTTGAAAAATCAAACGAGTATGCATTTATCCCTTTAACTTTTACTTTACGTCATTGAAATGCTTTTAATTTCATTTAGTTCCTTTTACAAATTCCATGAGTGACTAGAAATCTGTTTGCTTGAATATGGGTAGCATGGTCCATTCTGTTTACTGGTAAATATAATTGACCATGTTACATGCTTTTAATTTCATTTAGTTCCTTTTACAAATTCCATGAGTGACTAGAAATCTGTTTGCTTGAATATGGGTAGCATGGTCCATTCTGTTTACTGGTAAATATAATTGACCATGTTACAATGGAAATACCTTTCGTTAGTATGGTCCAAACTTTCTTGCTTCGTCCATTTGAATAGATATCTTTAAGGAATGGATGCACCAGTTCATTAGGAAATTTAAGGCTTGACTAGGTTGCCTCTTTTGCTCCCCTTTTACTTTCTCAAACTTTGCTATAAAGTAAAAATAAATAGAAAAAAAATGAAAAATTTTATCTCTAACATATAACTTCAAAAGCAGAATGAATCCCTATTGAGGTGAAATCATTCTTTTGGCTATTCGTAAAAGTCTTTTTTTACTTCTATTTCCTTCTAGATCAAAGTGTTTCTTTTAGCTTTGGACTGCAAAAATAAGTAGTAAAGATGGCACATCCAGTCACACTCCCATGCACACTGTACACCATCAAGGACATTTCTGAGATTCTGAATTCATGTTCAATATAATGTGACACATTACTGTGCTAAATGATACTGTCTTTCAGGTATGAGCCAGTTCTCGTTCAGGAAATGCTCACTCTAATCATGCAAATTTTACAAGAAAGGCGATTCTGTGGACGCAATACAGCTGACAGTCTGAAAAGAGAATTGATTTATAAGTTAGCCATTGGAGATGCCACTCACAGTCAATTAGTGAAATCTTTACCTCACGATCTTTCTAAGTTTGACCAGCTTCAAGAAATTTTAGATAGTGTTGCTGTATACTCTAATCCGTCAGGATTTAATCAGGTGGGAGTTTATGGTCTGAAATATCCTTGTAATGTTTATGGGTTGAAAAATAGATTGATTAGTTGATATTTCTTAATACTGATGTATGTTAGGGAATGTATTCATTGCGTTGGGCCTATTGGAAGGAGCTGGATTTATACCACCCTCGTTGGAATTCGAGGGATTTGCAAGTTGCAGAAGAAAGATACTTGCGTTTCTGTGGTGTGTCTGCAATGACTACTCAGCTTCCTAGGTGGACAAAAATATATCCTCCTCTTGAGGGAGTTGCTAGGATTGCTACATGCAGAGTGACACTTCAGATTATTCGTGCAGTGTTATTTTATTCTGTTTTCACTGATAAGTTTACTGAATCCCGTGCTCCTGACGGTATTCTTATGACAGCATTGCACTTACTTTCATTAGCATTAGACATTTATTTGCAGCAGAATGAATCTAGTGCTGTGGAATGTCATATTGGAGATTCAAATTCTATTCTAGCTTTTGCTGGTGAAGAAATTACTGAATCATTAAACTATGCTGCTGGCCAACAAAGTTTGTTATCACTTCTTGTTGCATCAATGAGAATGCATCGGCAAGAGAATCAAAACAGCTATATCGAATCCAGTAACTGCAATTTTTCTCCTCTGATTGAAAGTTTATTGAAGAAGTTTGCTGAAGTTGATTGCCAGTGCAAGACCAAACTGCAACAAGTTGCGCCTGAAGTGGTCAGCCATCTATCAAAATCTGCTCCTAATACTGATAAGAGTGCATCAGGTTCAGCCTCTGATAGTGAGATGCGCAAGGCGAAAGCTCGTGAAAGACAAGCTGCCATATTGGTGAGATTTTGCCTTGGAATTATGTGTGGATTTATGTTAAGAATAAAAATGAAAGGAATGTTTTAAAAGAGAAATGTGTTGTATATAATTCAATTTCAATGGATAATATCATAATCATAAGTGGTATGGAATACGACAAACATTGAAGTGCATTTGAAGTGAGAGTGAAGTAATGGTGAAAGATCTTAACAATCCTGATCTTTAGTGATTTGATCCTCAGCTAACATTAATTACCAAGGCTTGTACTCGGACTGTGTAAAATTTCATTTGTGATTTCCTCTAAAATGAGGGCCATTTAACTAAGAGGCCAATATCTCTCTTCTGAATCTGGGAATTCTCATGTAAGTGGTCTGGGGATTGCCACTCATTGCCTTATGCCATGTGTGGTGAAAAAATTTGTATTAAATGCTAAATAGACAGTTGCTGCGTTTAAGTGCTAGGTGCATTGCCGGAGTATTATTAACGAACTGAATAGCACCTTTAACTGTGCCAATTTTGAGCTGCTGTATTTTGGTCATCATGGAACCAATCAAAATGTGGAAGTCGAAATAAAATGGAACATGATTTCAGTGTGTTAAGTTTGTTTGTGGGTCTGAATGTATTCTGTAATTTTTCCTGCAGGCTAAAATGAAAGCAGAGCAATCCAAATTTTTGTCAAGCATCAGTTCCACTGCTGATGATGATTCGAAATCTGAAGCAGAAATGTCTAATTCTGACACTGAACATGAAGCAGAAGGTGTTGTGCAACAGAGTTGCTCTCTTTGCCATGATCCTACTTCCAAAAATCCTGTTTCTTTCTTGATTCTTCTTCAAGTAAGTGATTAGTCTTTGGGTTACCCATCACTTGAGACAGCTCTTTTTTTCCTGAATGAATTAACATTTTATTATTTCTTGAAAAAAGAAATCTAGGCTTTTGAGCTTTGTTGATAGAGGTCCCCCATCATGGGATGGATGGTCAGATAAGGAGAAAGGCTCTATTCCCACAAATAGGGTGACCAATCAGTCTGGATCAAATGCATCTTCCAGCAGTTCAGGATTGGCTTCTCAGTTGGTGCAGTTGACTGAAAATCCAGTTGTTGAGTCTACCAATAATGTGCAAGGGCAACGCAGTGAAGTAAATGTCATTCTTGAGCTTGTCAAGTCTCGGTTTCCTTCTGTGAGGAGCATTCAAGCACCTTTCACATCTAGTGATGTGAGAGACAGTACAGTATATAATTTGGAGACGCTGGAAGAAGATATGTACATATGTATTCGTAAAGAAATGTGTGATGCTTTGTTAAGCTCAAGCTCTAAAAATGATGAAGTATCCTCTACTACTGAAAGTTCTCCAGAAAGCAGCAGGGATGCTGAATCTGACATACTTGGTAAATACATTGTTGCACTTTCAAGTGAGACAAGTGAAAACTCTTTGGGTACTGAAACCACTGATGGTGATAGAGAGTTGACAGAATCTACTTCGCAGCCTCTTGTTTATGATGGATTTGGCCCGTTAGATTGTGATGGAATTTATCTTTCTTCCTGTGGGCATGCTGTACATCAGGGTTGTCTTGAACGCTATTTATCATCACTGAAGGAAAGGTAAGTCTTCTTATAAAAGATCATTTTGAATTCTTATTAGATTGGTTTGCTTATTTGTTTTAACGTAATTCTGAATGTCATTAAGAGATTAAATTTGAACAGTCATGCAACTGTATATGATTGAACTTTCTCACAGCAATTATGTGGTTTGAAATTATATTTTAGTTTTTGTCTTGGACTTCATATTGTCCTTTTCTGAAGGGATTGCTCTATTGAAACCTCAAAATGTCTTTACAAACTCATCAGTCACAATTGATTGCTATTCATAGTTAATGTAATTACAAGAATTGTGGCTTTGGAGCAGGAATCACGTAATTGGAGTTATTCATACCTAAATTTAGCTCTCAAGACTTGATGCACAAGAGTGACAATGATGAAATTTTACCTGTGGTTTCTCGGGAATTGTAATTTTCAGTTGCATTTGAGATATGTCATCATTATCATCAGAGCCTTTATCCCAATACTTGGGTAGGCTGTTTGAGATATGTATCAGATAAAAAAAAAAAATTATTGTGGCAAGATGTTGTGCTGTTATGCATTGCATTTAAAACTAATGGTCATCCAACTTAGATTCTTGTACAAATTTTCTTTTGGTATACTAGTTATTAAATAGTAAGAAAGATTGTGTTATGAGATGCAATAAAGATACTGTTTAAGTTTGGTCAAAGTTAAAAAGTTTTGATGTAAATGAATATCATATTTCAAGTGGCACATTATTGTATTTGTGAGCCTTTAAATCCTCAAACATCTTGTACCAGCCTTTGCAGCCTGGGTTAATTTCTACTCATAATGCCTTCTATATCTAAGAGTTCTGTTAGTTGAACCCTGAAAACATCTTAGGAATCTGGAGTGTATAATTTGGATGGTTTTGAAATTTTATTTGTTATCATTTAAAAGAACCAATAGTCGCAGAAATGCCTTTTAACTTGGAAACTTTAAATGGGCTTTTTTTGTTTGTCCATCCAAGCGCCTGCATA
This sequence comes from Firmiana major, assembly GCA_033439115.1. NCBI lineage: Eukaryota > Viridiplantae > Streptophyta > Magnoliopsida > Malvales > Malvaceae > Firmiana > Firmiana major. The sequence goes on along the minus strand of CM065913.1, from coordinate 43,664,586 downwards.
GAAATTTTCTTGCCTGAAAGTGCTTAAGATATCTTCTTGTTCTGTGGTTACAGATATGTCCGAAGAAGTTTCTTTGAGGGGGCACATATTGTGGATCCCGATCAGGTACACACTTCACAAAAAATATTCTTCTGCAAAATCCTTTTGTTACATTTGATGTCGGTCTAGTACTGATTTGTTTGCTTTGTCAGGGAGAGTTTCTGTGTCCTGTGTGTCGTCGACTTGCAAATTCTGTCTTGCCTGCAGTGAATGGGACTTTCCAGAAGGCCGGAAGGAAGCCTATGACTTCACCTGTTGATCAAGTGCCTGCTTTTGGTTCTCCATCTGCACCAAAAGAAGAAATCTGTTCCCTGCTGGTTCAACAAGGTTTATCTCTTCTAAAAACTGCTGCCAGAGTGGTAGGGAGGCCTGATTTCTTTGAAGCTCTCTCTCTACAAAGAAAAGAAAGAACCAGACGGAATTTGGAACCTATATCTCGTGTGCTGTCTAAAATGTATTTTTCGAAAAAGCAGGATAGGTTCTTAGAATCTCCAAGGTTAAGCCACCCAATAATTTTATGGGATACTCTCAAGTATTCTCTTATGTCAACAGAAATTGCTGCTCGCAGTGGAAAGAATTCTATGGCCACAGATTATACTCTTACTTCTTTGTATAAGGAATTTAAATCTTCCAGCGAATTTATATTTTCCTTATTGCTAAGAGTTGTCCAGAACCTGAGCAGTGCAAATTCTCTTCATGCTCTTCAAAGATTTAGAGGTCTTCAGCTGTTTGCAGGGTCTATTTGCTCTGGGGTTTCCTCTGATTACCGCAGCACTAGACATCAACAAGAAGGTATGAGTGCAACTATTTTTTTGTTTGAGATTCACTTGGAATTTGTAACTTAAATTTCTGCAGAATGTCCAATGGTAAATTCTAAAGGTTTGTATATATATTTAAAAAATAGAAATCACAGGGTTATCCAAGTAATTTCTTGATAAACTTTAGATGTATATTGAAGGATTTATTCAGATATATCTAAATGGGTCATGCTAAAACTGAAGTAAAACGGCAAAATTTTCCTTTCATGCTAATGGAACAACCTTTTTCCACTTAACCAATGGAAAGAGGGATGGAGGGATGAGAGGGGGAGAATGTTTCTTTAAAGTCAATGAAAGGAGCATTATTATTATTATTATTATTATTATTATTATTATTATTATTATTATATGTTTTTGTGGGTTGGGGGGGGGGGGGTTATCATCTTTAGCATCAAGCGTATTTACAATTATCAAACAGCAGATAAGTTGTCGTAGTTTTGGATCATTGTGGACTCATGATTGTATATTGACAGACAATCTCCTTCAAATCTTGAAACATGATGATAAGGAAGCATTATATCCTGATATTCAATTCTGGAATCGGGCATCTGATCCTGTTCTTGCTCGTGACCCTTTCTCATCATTGATGTGGGTTCTCTTCTGTCTTCCTTGCCCATTTATCTCATGTGAGGAGTCAGTCTTATCCCTTGTGCATATCTTCTATGTTGTCTCTGTGGTTCAGGTTTGCCACTATCTCTCTTCGTATAGGTTCCTTTGATCTATTTGAACTGTGTTTTATTTATTTTTTGGATTTTCTGTGTCTGATATGAAAAAGAAAATTTGGCTATGGACCATTGGTCAAATGAAACAATATGAAGAAATATTGGAACTTCTAAACTCTTAGGGAGATATTTCTTTGGTTTTATTCTGTTAAATAATACTTTTATATATTTTATTCATAGAAATCATACATATATATACAGCTCTAGGAATTCTAATTTAGGAATATATATTAACTCATCCTAAATCTACTCCTATAACTTAGCTCTACAGCTAGCACTTTCTATATATACACAGATTCTTTAACACTCCCCCTCAAGCTGGAGCATAGATGTTAATCATGCCCAGCTTGTTACAAATATAATCAACCCGAACCCCATTCAGTGCCTTAGTGAAAATATCTCCTAGTTGCTCTCCAGTCTTCACATATCCTGTGGAAATCAAATTTTGTTGAATTTTCTCACGAACAAAATGACAGTCAATCTCAATGTGCTTAGTTCGTTCATGAAATACGGGATTAGAGGCGATATGAAGAGCAGCTTGATTATCACACCATAGCTTTGCTGGCATTGAAGCTTTAAGACCAACTTCATGTAATAGCTGATATATCCACATTATTTCGCATATAGACATTGCCATAGCTCTATATTCTGACTCTGCACTAGACCGAGATACCACATTCTGCTTCTTACTTTTCCATGAAACCAAATTCCCTCCAACAAACACACAGTAACCCGTAGTAGATCTTCGATCTATTTTGGAACCTGCCCAATCTGCATCTGAGAAACACTCAATATTGTTATGTCCATGTTTTGCATATAATATGCCACGTCCAGGAGCTCCCTTCAAGTAGCATAAGATTTGTTCTAGGACTGCCCAATGATGTATTGTTGGAGAAGACATAAACTGACTCACAACACTAACAGAATATGCAATATCAGGACGAGTTACAGACAAATAATTCAGTTTCCCAACTATTCTTCTGTACCTCTCAGGATCTTCAAATAAATCACCATCTTTTGTAAGTTGTAAATTAGGAAGCATTGGAGCACTACAAGGCTTAGCTCCTAATTTTCCCGTCTCAGTCAGCAAGTCAAGTACATATTTCCTTTGAGATAGGAAAATACCTTTCTTACTTCTTGTTACTTCAATCCCCAAGAAATATTTCAATGCCCCCAAATCCTTCGTGTGAAACTGAGTGTGAAGGAAAGACTTTAGAGACGAGATTCCCACAGTATCACTCCCGGTAATGACAATGTCATCAACATACACAACTAGAAGAATTAGACCAGATGCAGATTGTTTATAAAAAATTGAGTGATCAGATATACTTTTCTTCATCCCAAATGTCTCAAGTGCCTGACTAAATTTTCCAAACCAAGCACGGGGACTTTGTTTCAAACCATACAATGATTTGCGAAGATGACACACTTTCCCACACTCCCCCTGAGCAACAAACCCAGGTGGTTGCTCCATATACACCTCCTCTTGAAGGTCACCATGCAAAAAAGCATTTTTAACATCCAACTGATGCAAAGGCCAATCATATATAGCTGCCATCGAAATAAATAAACGGACAGATGTCAATTTAGCAACAGGGGAAAAGGTGTCAGAATAATCCACACCATAAGTTTGAGCATAGCCTTTAGCCACAAGACGAGCCTTAAGGCGAGCCACCGAGCCATCAGGATTAACTTTGACTGTAAACACCCATTTGCACCCAATAGCTTTTTTTTCTGCAGGTAAATCCACTATGGTCCAAGTACCATTAGCATCTAAGGCATTCATCTCTTCTATCATAGCATCACGCCAACCAGGATGAGATAAAGCTTCTTTGACAGTTTTAGGAATGGTAATAGAATCGATGGATGCAACAAAGGAACAAGACGAAGGAGACAAATGATCATAGGACACAAAAGACGAAATAGGATAAGTACATGTGCGTTTACCTTTCCGAATTGCGATAGGAAGATTAAGATCACTTGCTACTAGATCTGATGACGTTGAAGAAACAGGTGCAGGACATGTCATCGAATGGTGTAGTCTTCTGGAATAAACTTGCCGAATAGGTGGTTTTGGTGGTGGTAGTGGTGGTGGTAGTAGTGTTTGTGGGGAAGAAGGTGGAACAGCAAGAGGGGAAACAACATCAGAGGACCTATCAGGAGGAGAAACAGTAACAGTGTAGACTAACAAATCATCATCCTCCCCCTGACTAGTATACGGTGTAGAGGTTGGAAAGAACGGAATATGTTCCTGAAAAGTAACATCAACTGAAACGAGATATTTGTTAAGACGGGGACAATAACAACGATACCCTTTTTGTAAACGAGAGTATCCCAGAAAAATACATTTCAATGACTTAGGATCTAATTTGGTTATCTGAGGACGAACATCACGAACAAAACAAGTGCAACCAAATAACCTAGGTTCAATAGGAAACCCTGGTCTATTAGGAAAAAGGACACTATAAGGAGCCTCACCATTCAGAACAGATGATGGCATTCTATTGATTAGAAAACAAGCTGTGGAAACTGCATCTGCCCAAAACTGTTTAGGAACTTGCATTTGAAACAAGAGTGCCCTGGCTGTCTCAAGTAAATGTCTATTTTTTCGTTCTGCGACTCCATTCTGAGAAGGTGTGTCAACACAAGAGGTTTGGTGAAGAATACCATTTTGCAGCATATAAGTTTGAAATGAGTTAGAAAAATATTCTTGGGCATTATCACTCCGCAAAGTTTGCACAGAAACATGAAATTGTGTTTTGATTTCAGCACAAAAGGAACAAAAATGAGAAAATAACTCAGAACGATTTTTCATTAAGTAAAGATAAGTAACACGAGAAAAATCATCAACAAATGTAACAAAGTACTTGAACCCAAGTTGAGACACGACAGGACAAGGACCCCAAACATCAGAATGAACTACTTCAAAAGGAACACTAGCTCTGTTATTGAGACGAGGGACTAAAGGCAAACGATGATGTTTAGCAAATTGACAAGACTCACAATCTAAAGACGACACATTATTAAACTGTGGAAATAATCTCTTTAATGTGGGTAAAGATGGATGACCCAGTCTACAATGAGCTTCAAAAGGAGTGAGAATGCTAGAACAAGCAATAGACTTGGGCAATCGTTTATCCAAAATATAGAGACCTCCAGATTCATGTCCTGTACCAATAATCTTCTTCGTCATAAGATCCTGAAAAATACAAAAATCAGGAAAAAATGTGACACAACAATGAAGAGCACGAGTGAGTTTGCTGACAGACACTAAGTTAAATGAAAAATCTGGTAGACTAAGAACAGAGGATAAAGATAAGAATGGAGTTAAATCAACTGTGCCAGTTCCAAGAACACTAGAAGTAGAACCATCTGCTAAAGTAACACTAAAAGGGGATGTATTTGACTCAACATTAGAAAGAAGACTAGGATTACCTGTCATATGATCTGTGGCACCAGAATCAATGACCCATTGGGAGGAGGAAGATAGAAGGCAGGTGTTTGGATTACCTGACTCAGCAATGGCAGTGATAGAAGAAGAGGAAGACTTGAATGCTGCTTGATACTGACGGAATTTAGCAAATTCATCTGCAGAAAGTGTGATGGTGAGCTCAGAGGATGAACTGGGTGTCGTTGCAACATGTGCGGAGTGAGACTTCTGATTCGGATTTTGAGATTTCTGATTTTGAGATTTATTCTGTAATTTCTTACAGGTACGTTTTGTATGGCCTTGCTCATGACAGTAATAACACACAATTCCCTTTGTATCCTGAAGTCCGTCGCGATTGCTCATACCCCCATTCCTAGAAAAGGACCGCCCAGCTTCTAATCCGGTATTGCGACTAACAAGAGCACTATGTGACTGAGCAGAGGAAGAAATAGATGAACAGTTCTCAATGCGGAGTAACCTTGTAAAGACCTCATGCAGGGAAGAAATTTCAACACTGGAGAGAATTTGAGATTTAGCAGTCTCAAACTGAGGATGAAGACCAGCTAGGAAACTTAATACCGCCATCTGTTCTCGTTGAGCTTGTTGAATTTTCACATCAGGGCTAAATGGTAATAAGATATTAAGTTCTTCATATAACTTCTTGAAATGCATGAAATAAGTGGTAAGAGATTTATCCTGCTGCTCTGCACGATAAAATCCCTTGCAAACATCATAAATATGAGAAACATTGCCCTTCCCCGAATACAAAAATTCCAAATAGTCCATTAACTCTTTAACAAACTCGCAGTGATTAATAAGACTTATTACCTCACTGTCTATAGAATTTCGGATCTGTAAAAATAATCGAGCATCATCCCGCAACCATGTTTGTCGGTCAGAACTCGTGGGCGGAGTATTGGTGAGATGATCATCCTTGGATATGCTTCGGAGATAGAGCCGGACAGTTTTGGACCATTCAAAATAATTAGATCCACATAACTTATGTTCTGTGATTTTAGTTCCTATCGGAATCACATCAGTAACAACTAAACTCTTCGCCTCAGTCATTATAACAAAGATGCAGATATTACCCAATGAATCCGAGGCAAAACAAAAAATAGTGCAGGAACAAAGAACCCAAAATGCAGGAACAGGGAATTAAAAAATGACCGTGAGCACCTCAGATGAAGAAACAGACGACACAAGGCTGGTGGGGAGGATGGTGCGATACCAGAAAAAGTGACTGGAGAACGAAACTCCGGCCGCCGCACCTCCAGTTGCCGGAGCGTGAGAAACAGGACAGATTCTTCCGGTGATGCGTGAACTGCACACACGCAGTTTCCGGTCACCGGATTTTGGGGAGGCGCCGATCGACAGTGGGCACTTCTCCCTAGGCTGACAAATGATCACACTACAAAGGTGACCCAGAAATTCCAAACTTCTGCTCACTGGGCAGAACCGAAAAAAAAAAAAAAAAAAACTCACTGGAGCGAAACCTTGGCTCTGGATACCATGTTAAATAATACTTTTATATATTTTATTCATAGAAATCATACATATATATACAGCTCTAGGAATTCTAATTTAGGAATATATATTAACTCATCCTAAATCTACTCCTATAACTTAGCTCTACAGCTAGCACTTTCTATATATACACAGATTCTTTAACATATTCAAACAATAGAAGATGTCTTCTTCTAGGGCTTTGTTTCGAAGGATGATATTTTCTGTATTAAGGTTTCCTCAAAGCAATCATTTTCTATGAATGGAACTATTAGTAACTCTAATTTGGTCCTACAACATTTCTGAATTTGATATGCTGATTTCAGGCCTTAATTATTTGTTGTCGAAGACATGGTTATAACATCAATGAGTTAGGTTCCCATAATTGCCTAATTACTGATATCTGTGGCATTCTTGGAGAATCTGATTGTGCTTGCTGGTATTTCGTATCAAATGGTGTTGACCATTCTTGTGATATTAAAGATATGATTCGAAGATTGAGTTTCCCTTACTTGCGGAGATGTGCATTGTTGTGGAAATTGCTCAAGTCTTCTGTTCCAGCACCATTCTGTGACAAGGATAATGTGTGGGAGTCATCTTATGTGACAACTGATATTATGGATACAACTGAAGGTACTTCAGTGGAGCTCAATGAAGTACAAGAACTGGAGAAGATGTTTAAGATTCCTCCTATAGATGTTGTTCTTGAGGATGGAGTCTCACGATCATTTGCATTAAAATGGTTTCAACACTTCCACAAGGTATATGAAGCCTGTGGTTTCCCAAATGTTTTCTACTGCAAGCCTGCAGTTCCATTTAAGTTGATGAGCCTGCCTCATGTTTATCAAGACCTATTGCAAAGGTTTGTTTCAAAATTTGTCCTTGGATATGCTGATATTGCTTCTCTTTCTAGAATTTCTTCATTCATGAGAAAAGTGTGTGTTTCAACAGGTATATAAAGCAGTGCTGCCCTGACTGCAAAACTGTGCTTGAGGAGCCTGCATTATGCCTGTTGTGTGGTAGATTATGCTCTCCAAGTTGGAAAACATGCTGCAGGTTGATGTCGAACTTTCCTTTCTGTTGCTGATTTTGTGCTTAACATGTGCATTTTTCCATGATTCTCCAGTATTCTCTTTTTTAAGATTCTATACTGAATCTAAAGTACTGAACTTTTTCTTCAATTTTTCCTTTACTAGGCTGAGTGGATGTGTAGCTCATGCAATGACCTGCGGTGCTGGTATTGGTGTATTTCTGTTGATAAGGGTATTGATCTCCTAGTTTTTCTGCTGGAACTTTTACATAATATTCCGTGAATGGCTAATAGTCTTTGTTGTTGTAATAGAGAACAACAATCCTGCTGCAAAGATGTGCACGTCAAGCTCCTTGGCCTTCTCCATATTTGGATGCATTTGGTGAAGAGGTAAATGCTTTGCCTTCTATTAGCAAAGTTCTTAACGATCATGTAGTTTGGAAACTCGAGGATGAAGAAAACAAAATATTGATTACTATGAGTGTTATAGGATCAGATATATTCCACTTTCAGCCTCCTTTACTCCTACACCTGCCAAGGATGGTTATGATTGTTACTGGTATCTACCACATAAGGGCCTCAATTTGCTAAGTTTGGAAAGTTCAGGAGCCTTTTTTAGACCTTGCTATTTGTTACAAGTTAAAGAGAGGACAGAAATAGCAGTTTAAATTTGCGGTGCCTGAGTTTCTGAGGACGGAAATAGCAGTTTAAATTTGCTGTGCCTGAGTTTCTGATACTTATTTCAGACCTAGAGTTGGTTCAGTGATTGGGACAATGTTGGCTGATTGAGCAGGAATGAAAATTGCATACTTGCAGACTTGTGCAGACCAGCTAGACACTATCTCAGATTTATCTTCATTTTAAAGTAATCCTGTGGGACAGTTTGCTAAATGTGAAATGAAGTTGCTGAGAGAATAACTCAGGATGGCATGAAGGTTCCATTCAGCTATTCGAGTCAAATATCCCACAAAGCACAGAGGAAATTGGGTGACTTTATTATGTAAATCTGGAGTACACCCTCTTTATGGGAAGAATTTCTATTCTGAAAGAAATTCAAATAATTGATTTGACAGATATTACTATAGACCATTAAGAATAGGTGTTTTCTTGAGCCCCAAGGGACGGGCTGCGTAATCTCACTCTACCCATTTCGTTATTCACCAATCAAGTATCTAGTTTAATTCCCCTTTGGTTACAATTCAGTGCTATGAGAAATTTTCAATAATCGATTATTAGAGGCTAATTTTCTTGACACTGTTTGAATTTATTTTTAAATCTTGATTGAACTTATTAAAATGTTAGAAATTCTGGAGTTGACTTATTTTCCTTGCAGTAAAACAATATATAGAAGCTTCTAGTGCTCTTTTAAAATTATTTATTTGCCTGAAACTTCTATGAGATACCAGAATTCTTAGTTTGAATTCCTTATGGTTGGCATGTATGGCATGGAAACTTTAAATTTTAAATGTTTGTGCGTTTGCTTTTCATTGTATCTCTGTACTTTCATATCATATGAAAGGGTTTTCTTGTAATCTATTTTTGTTATCCTACGTCATTTTTTTATTTCAGGATATTGAAATGTATAGAGGGAAACCACTCTACTTGAATGAGGAACGATATGCTGCTCTAACTTACATGGTGATTTGGGAACTTTCTTGTTTTGTTACCAATGAAACTATAGATTGTTTTTTGTATTCTGATATTCACAATAATCTATTTTCTCTCTTTAATAGGTTGCTTCTCATGGCCTTGATCGGAGTTCGAAGGTTCTAGGCCAAACTACCATTGGTACCTTCTTCATGGTTTAGTTTGGTCTCATGATCAAGGTAATGCTTGACCTTTTGCTTTTTCTATTAATCTATTTGCTAGCAATCATGAATATTCTCGTTCATGTTGGCTAACTGTTATCTGGATTTTAGGTGGCGATGCGTTTGAACCGGACATCTATTGCATAGAAAATGGTTCTACAAAACTGAAGGTTGCCAGTATCCATAAATTATAGTGCAAACTTAGGAATCTTGGATATTGATGTTGGCATTTGTGGCCATTGTGGCTGGACATACTGGTGATCAGGTCAGTTTAGTTGAACTTTATCTATGGTATTACATTTTTTTTTTTTTTGTTTTAAGTTCTGAGTTATAGAATCATTTGAGTGCTTTTTTGTCATTGTGTGTATTTCCTCTCTGAGGAACACAGATGTTAATGAGAAGTGATTCATAAGGTTTCTAAGTCTTACTTGATTGTCTCATTAAATTAGTCTCTCTTCTTTTTTTGGAGTTAAGTATCAATCAAGTTGCTAGAAGCTATCAAGGGTTGATTTCATTGTCAGATTTTGATATTCTCTTGTTTCGAATTCTGTGGATGTACAGTTAGATTGAAGAACCATTGGCACGTTGAGTCTCAAGCGTTGACCCTCGAGTCTTCGGTCGAACATGTTCTCGCATAAATTGCTGTTTATGGGAGACAATGGCTTCAAAAGAGACAGCATAGTGGAACGACAGTTTGATTTTCTTCAACTTTTTCTCATTCTCTCTGTCCTTTGTTTACTGGGTTGGGGTTTCATGAGCTTCCATTTTGGGAAAGTGGAGCTATAGTCTGTAATGTAAAGCGGTTAAATCTTCCCCATTTTATGGGCGTCTAGAATGTTGTAAAGAGTACATTTTCACGAAACAGCAGCTCGTCCCTTAATGTTTCTGGTCAAGTCGATGGCGACAACTATATATACCCACTCTAACAGGCATGATTTGTTTGTTATTACGATTTAAAATGTTTGTGGTTTTGAGTTGGTTATTGAAGTATAGACAAATGTGTTGGTCTCTCTTTAATGATTGGTTTCTCTTGCGTTTCTGTGTTCTATTTTCTAGTGTTTGGAAAAATTAATCAAGAATTTTCCGGGAAAAGAATTGCCTTAACCTTCTCAAAATTTTCTTTTGCTGCAGATTGGTGACGGATTAGCTAGATAACTAAATATTCAGCCTGTAACTTTTTAGATAACATCAATTATTTCATGTTAACTAGTTTATTGACTCGCTTGGTAATAATTAATAAAGTTGGAAGGGAAAAAGAAAAGAAAAAATTGTAATGTGATTCTTATTAAGACGTTTGAGTTCAGTACATAGGGAAGCGAATCCCCTTTCCATTTGATCGGTCCGGCTGAGAAAGAAGGAATAATTAGGGAAGAGACTTGAGTTACAAGGATTGAAGAATGTAGGGTTGATTTTCTATCCAACCGTGGAAAACGGACCACAAAGTAAGAATCAAAAACCCTTAAATACAGATTGTTTTGGTGGCAATCTCATGTCTGTCTCAACTTAAAACATTCTATTCCAGATACCTCTAATATTGAGAATTTTCAAGCATTATTTCTTTCCTTTCCAACGGGTCGCTGAGTCAGTATGCTTCAAAATGGATCTATGGGTATCTCTCTTTTATTTTGACACAGGCAGGAAAACTGCTGCCGTAGAATCTTGTCAATGATGGCTTGATTATAGGTCTTGATATCTGCAAGATGATCGAACAGTGGCTTTCAAGGTGCCCCTGACAAAGAATATTACTTACAACTTCGTCAGTTCCTAAGTCTGTTGAGATTGGAAATTCGGATGCCATTGCTGAGAGAACTGAGACCAACTTCAAGAGAATATTCACCTCATCCTATAATACAGAAGAGAGAAAGAGAATGAAATAAATGAGAATTCTTACATATTTAATTTGATATCGTTGGTAAAGCTCATAGAGAATTGAATAGGATAACTTGAATGAGAGCAAAAAGTTTTGAGATAGGAAAACGTGATTCTGTGTATATGGTGATTGCAAAGTTTCACTAGTACTATTGTTGAGCAATGTTTGGGAGGGAGTTTGCAGATGTTCCATCCTAAGCATGAACATAACTGACTTGTAATCAATGTAGAAAACCACAGAAAAAGTATAAAATTTCTGTGTTTTTGGCAAAGATTGAACAGACTTCATAATAGGAAATGCAACATCATAACTTACAGTTTAAGCCCTATGTGATCCCCATCTTTGTTGCACGCAAGCAATCTTCAATGGGAGATTTTGTATTATCATCATGCCTCTCTTTATCAAATGTTAACTCAAGTTGTCTCTCCACAGACTTGAAAACAGCAGTTCTTTTAGATCTTAACCGGTATGGAGGAGATGCATTAAATGCTGTACAATTAGACACAATGCCGCTATTGTGTTGACAAGCAGGACTCTCGCATGAATCTTCATCACGAAATTGAGTCCATCCCAGACTATTTTCAGTTCTTTCCTGTTCACCAGATAACTGAATCCTACCTTTGACTGTTTCCTCGTTCATTTTTCCTATTTGATAGGGAAGTGTAAGAGATTGAACACCAGTCTTTCTCTTTCGAAATATAGAAGGTGTATTAGGGAAGCTCTTAGCAGCAATTCTAAGGATAGACTCAGGACTGTGTGCACTTAAACCACTGCCCTTCACACAAGGTGGAGTGAAGAAACTAATGGGTGATGTGATAGGAGTAGAGTTCCACCTATGCTGCATGCCTTTCTTGTTTATATTATCAGAATCTAATGGAGTACCACCTTGTGACCTAGGTGGCTCATAGCATGTCGAGCCATAAGTTGGAGTATCCTGCTGTACTTGTGTCTCACCAACTTTGTCTTCAACAATTTGAGAGCTAATTCTACGACTCTCAAACTTTTCCCGTGACTCTGAGTTACAGCAGCAGGGATTTACATCAAATGACGGGGGTTTGCACTCTGCACTTTCAGCATTAGCTGACTCATTTGGAATAACAACTGATGAGGCAGTCAAATCATGAACCGGAGCAGAGGACTCCAACTGATCTTTTCCATCTTCCTCTGGCTTACATATATCAGTAGTTCCAGATGATGTTTGAGCCGTTGAATCTGATTCTTTTTTTGAACAAACAAGCACACTTTTTCTTGCAGTAGGTGTATTTATATCCTTAATCCCATTTTGGAGACTATTCTTCGCAACTGGTGGAAGCTTCCCTGTAGCCAAATAGAAATCTAACTTCTTCTTCAAGGAACTATTCCAGTGATTCTTTATTGCATTATCAGTCCTGCAAAAACAAAATTCACTATAAGCTAGAGCTATCATGCTACTACAATGCTTCAAATGCCATTTTAAAAAATTTTGCCAACATCTCTTTGGTCAACTATGCTGGACTAAGCTTTAGAACACGAACCATGTAAATGTGTAATAAACTAGAAATGAATGGTACCTTCCATGTAAAACTTTAGCAATTTCAGCCCACTTGTTCCCATATATCCGATGTGCATTCATGAGGGCCAATTCCTCCTCTAACGTCCAAGCATCCTTCTTTATATCAGGATTCAAATGATTGTGCCATCTGCAGAACATTGATTAAGCATGGAATAACCAACCCATTCATTTGCTTTACATGAATAAATTAAGACACAAAAGTGGCTGATTAAAAAAAAAAACAACTATATCAATAGCCTCATATATGAAACTTGGTCAATAAACTTTAGTACATAATTTACTTAATGCAGGCAATTGTTTTAAGTGTAGGAAAATCGTCTCAATGTTTAAATATTCAGCATTTTAAGGACTCTCAAGGAATGCAACTAAAAAGAAGTAATATTTTAGAAATTACCTCTCACGGCATTGTTTCCCTATTCGTCCAGGCAAAGATTTGGCAATAACAGACCATTTTGTGGGCCCATATTTTGATACAAGTTCACTAATTCTATCATCCTCCTGGGAAAAAAAGCAGCAGAAAGTTTAATGCTTGTTTTATGAACTCCAAACATAGATAGCATAAAGAAAGAGCCTAAAATGCCAACCTCTTGAGTCCAAGGTCCTTTAACAAGATCAGGGTTTAGGACCTTCTGCCATCTATGCAAGCATTGCACTTCTGATCTATCTGGAAAAAATTCAGCTGCAGAAGCAAATGCAAATGTTAAGACCAGTTGCAGGACTTCAAACAGAAAGCTGATACCATAAACAACAGGTGACAAGGTCGAGATTATGATTTTATCCATTATCAATGACCTTAAGTTTATTTTTTGTTAGCCAACATAGAAAGGATATAATAACTTCTAACAAAAAAATAGTCAAATCAGATTTGTCACATTTGAAAAAGCAACTTGGAAGGAATGAAGCTTAAAACAAATAATCAAAATCTAAGGAATGAAGGAAACCTATTTTTTTCCAACTCTTCCCCTTAAAAGCTGCAACAGCATTTCTTAAGGTCTCATCCTGCAATCAATAAAACCAGAAAAAAATGTTAAAAACAGGCAGCAGCTGCGAAGAATGAACACGAGTAAACACTGAATGAAACTTCATTCTTCTAGAATCCATGCTCTATGACTAAACAAGTCACCTGGATTGACTTCACAATAATTATCTAACCAAATCGTAGGATATAAATAAAAGAAACATTCTATCTAGATAGTAATTCGTATAAATTAATGCAAATGCAAAGGGAAAAAAAAATGTTTCACCTCCTCTGGCGTCCAGCCACCTTTTGCTCGCCTAATAGGGCCTGTAGTCCTCCTGCAAATTCAGTACAACACAATTACTCTCAGCTAGCCAAACCATCGTTCAAAATAATAGAACTCAATCAAATTAATGAAACGACAATTTTTTTAGCACCCGACAAAAAAAACAAAGAGTGTGAAAAAGTACAAGCAAAATCAGCAGAATCCAAACACTACATTTAACACGAGAATCCAACCCCAATTGTGATACAAAGAACTACCATATTATCAATTATGTTGAGCTACACGCAACAAAAAGAAAAAGCTAAAGAAGTTATCGAGGGACAGTACCGATGATTTGGTGATGTTGGTGCTGGACTAGATACGCCTGGGGATTTTACAACTACATTGCCACCGCCTTCGGATACAGAAGAACTTGATGCGGTGGTTAATTGTTTATTCACAAGACAACATTCCTCTATCTGTAACTCAGACATCTCTTTCTACAATCATCTCCAAAACATCAAAATCATAGTCAACAAAAAGAACAAGAGAAAAAAAACAAACAAAAGAAAGGAAAAACCTTTAATAACTTATTTATGATCACTTCAAACCCTTAAAATCCCACCTTTTAATCAAAATCTCCAATCCCACCACCGCCAAACACAGAAAAATACAGAACCCAGATCTTAAATTCACGAATCAGATCAAAAACGAATAATAAAACCCAAAATCCCACATCACTTAAACATAATACTAGGTTTTAAAATTTTCACGAATCCAAGGTACTTGAGGTTCAAGAAACATAATCAAAACAGTGAAAAAATAAATAATCAAAAGGAAAAAGAACCCAAAAAAACAAAAACCAAAGAATTCTAATTCAAGAAGCTAAACCCACCTGAGTGGCGGGAATCGAGCTCCTGCCCCTTCAAGAAAAATCCTTTCCGAGCCAAACGAAAAACGTTTCTCCGTAAAAAGTACTCCAACGTTGCTTATTTTGTTTCAAAATATCCTCGCCCGTTGAAACAAAGAGAGAAAAACAGAAAGCAAAAAAGAGAGTAAATAACTATAAAAAAAAATATAAAAGTGAAGTGTTTATTATAACGAATATATGACCACCGACGTCTCCGTTTATGCCGTTATGGTGAATTAACGTGTTTTTTCAGTTTTCCAAAACCCTATCAGTTAACGGCGGTTAACGGTTCTAAGTTAACGTTAGGGATGGGATGGTGGCAAAGGTTTGAACCTCAAACGGCACTATAGCTTGGAAATGCCCCACATAGTGGCTAAATGTCGAACAAGTTTGGAGCGTGGTAGATCGGCCATGAGGTTTCGCGGGTGTTTTTGGAGCGTTGGATTGGGGATGGGTGTTCGAGGTTTAAAATGTGACGAAATATAAAGATGCGTTTAACTAATTTTAATGTTCACTCGGAAGGTCTCTATAATTTGAGATCAATAGTTGCTATTTATTACAAGATTTTTTTGTTTATTTTGGACCGTTAGATTGTTAAAACAAGTGCTTCACCTGATCAAATTTATTTTCCAAAATTTCAAATGTAAAGTAAATAACATAAGATTATTAAAAAAAAGAATTTGACGATTAAAATTCGATTTAATAAAAAAAATTGATATAAAATTCAAAGTCATCCTTTCTCTATAACTCTTGCTATAAAATGAAGAAAGAAAAAGGTTTTACACTTTAGCTATTACTCGAAATAAATTTAGAACTTATAAATTAGATAATTAAGTGATTAATTTTTTCATGTTAAAATTTCATATCATTGATATTTTAATAAGAAAATTAAATTAAAAACATGTACAAATAGTAAAAAAATTAATCGAACCAAATTCGAGATATTCAAAATAAATTTTTAATTTAAATTTTAATATAATTGATTTTTTTCAAATATAAAAAAGAAAACTACTTTATGTAAATAAATTAAGAGTCAGATTATAAAACTAGGACGTATTTTTAAATGCATCTTATTATTATTTTAATTTGATAAAATTAACTCAATTGGTTAATGAATTTTTTTTTTAAAATATGATTAACCCATGCAAACAATTAATTCTTTATCCGAATCTCACTCCATCTTTATCACTTGAACGAAATCGAAGTGATAATATATAAATTATTTCATTTGGGCCTAAGTGACGTTAATAAAAGTTTCTCTAATTTTTTTTTTTTTCCCAATCAAGATGAAACAGGAAATTGGCGCCTTAATTGCCCATGAATTTGCTAGGAGATCCTTTAACTTATAGGTAATTGGGTTAATTTCGATTCTGGTCTTTGCACTTAGGCCCTTTAATTTTCCTCTATCTTTAATGGAAAACCACGAGGATTTTTGGTTTGGTTTTTTTATCATGGTGGGCCCCACAAGAGACCGAATGGACGAAACAAATTCAAATGGAAAAAGGAAAAGGCTTCCCTTGCTTTTCCCAACGGTCAAATCTTTCAAATTTCGAAGGCCTCGTATAAGCAACGTTGTTTGTTAGTTTGTTGTCTGTCAACTGCTCTGCTTGTGTCCACGCTCTCTTACTATAACATTTCTCTGCAAAATTTATGTTTTAATGGAAACCCAAAGCGTTAAATTATGCACTCCTTAGAAAAAAGCCATCGTTTCTAAGGTCAGGTCGTGGTTAGAGTCCGTCCTTTTCTTCCTCATGAAATTGCTGCGAGAAATGGCAACTCAAAATCCTGCATTTTTCTTCTTGACAGTCAAGATAATGACTCTTCCGATGAAGTTTCTGTTCATCTTAAAGATCCTAATACCGGGTGAGGGATTAATTCTTTTGGTTTTTTTTTTTTTTTTGGGTTGGATCGTAGCCGAAATGAATGTTACAGATTGGACTCTTTCTTTGAACAAGAAGATGATAAGGTGAGAAGGATATTCTACAGAGAAGTGAATTCTTTGATTCCAGGAATCTTTCATGGCTTCAATCCCACTGTGTTTGCTTATGGGGCTACTTGTAGAGGAAAAACTTATACCATGCAGGTATGGTCCAAAGACAAAGTATTATTGGCATGATTTACTGCTTTTGTAAGGTATCAAAACTTTGTAGGGTCTAGCGTTTAATTCTATAGGTATTCCTTCTAATGACTTGATTTTAGGAATTAGGATGCTATCATGTTCATGGTGAAGAGATGAATCAATGTTGCAGGGTACAGAAGAGCTGCCAGGTCTAATGCCTTTACAATGTCCACAATTTTGTCTATATGCCAAAGCACGGGGTGCATAGCAGAGATTTCATACTATGAAATCTAAATGGAAAGGTGTTATGATCTTTTAGAAGTCAAAACAAAGGAAAATTCGATTTTGGATGACAAAGATGGGCAGGTTCATCTAAGGGGCCTATCTCGGGTACCTATTAATTCAATGTCTGAATTTCATGTAGTCTTCTCTTGTGGAATACAGAGATGGAAAGTTGCACAGACTGGTCTCAATGAGGTTTCTAGTAGAAGCCATGGTGTCCTAGTGATTGCTGTTTCCAGTCCTTGTGATGATGGTTCTGGGCCAGTTTTGATGGGGAAGCTGAATCTCAGACTTAGACTTAGCAGATTGTTGATTTCTGCAGATTCTGAATTGATTGCTGTAATTGAGGCAATATCTAGCTGATCACATTACTAATTTGCATTCTGGTTTATCAGGTCATGAGGATAATAGGAGTACCTGCAGTGAAGGCATTCGTCTCCAAGAGAGTGCTAAGATCAACCAGTACTTATTTGCTTTGCCAAATGTAATTTATGCATTGAATAACAACAAACCACGAGTACCCTATCGAGAAAGCAAATTAACTCGAATATTGCAGGACTCCCTTGGAGGAACTAGCCGTGCCTTGATGGTTGCTTGCCTGGTAGGGATTCTTAGTTATCCTCAATGTTATTCTCCAATGTCTCAAATTTTGATAAATGTTCTCATAGTTTTTGTTTCATGAACAGAATCCTGGAGAGCACCGAGAATCCGTTCACACCGTTAGCTTGGCTGCTAGGTCTCGTCATGTTTCCAATGTTGTTTCTTCAGCTCAAAAGCTAGAGACTCCAAAGGATAAAGTTGATATGGGAGCAAAACTACAAGCCTGGCTTGAACCAAAAGGCAAGACTAAGAGTGCCCAAAGAATAGGACCATTTGCTTCTCGATTACTGGGAAAAAAGTCCAGTTCTACGAGCTCCGTGAAGAAGCTTAATTATAACAGCTCTTGTAAAGTTAAAAATTCTGCCAAATACGGGTATAGAATAACTAGTACTTAAATTTCCTTTGGAACTGGCTGAGCTCATAGAATCACTGCTTTATTTGTTAAACACATATACAGGGGTTTATCTGGGACTTACAGAAATTTATTCAACAATGAAGGTGTTCTTAGTTATTATTTGGGGGTAAGTTAAACTTCACTAGCTTTTACTTTAGTTTACCTTTTTACATTACTCCAATACATCAAAGTTCTATTCCAGAGTTCCCACCTTTCTGCTAAGGGCAATGAAGAGGAAATCGGAGCTGATGAGGAGATTGTGTTGGAATCAATTACGAACTCTGAAAGTTATGGACAATGATTTGTCTGGACCGCCTAGTGCTGAATTAATAAAAAAATATTTCTTACTTCGTAGAAGAACCATTTAGCAAGGAAGATAGTACAACAACAACAATCAAGAACTCGGTTGATGCCATAGGATTCTCTACAGTTAGTGAGAGGAAAACTGAAATGGAAAGTCCTCTAAGAAAGGTCCTATCGCCCATCAATTCCAATATAATTCCAGAACCCCTCAAGGAACGATCATCCAAGGATATCAATTTCCATTATTTTATGAGCCACACACTCCCCGAACACCTTCCACGACCACTGCAATCAACAAATTCCAAAACGTTGGCACCCCACTTGATATAAACTTAACGCATGGAGTTTCAACTTGAAGGTATACATGTCTTATACCACTGAATAGAAATTAACCCCCAATTTCAGCCATTGTTTTGACATCATAAAATTTGTGTAGAGCTCTCTTATTCAAGAATACATCGAGTTCTTAAATACTGCTACCAGGTCAGTTTTGTCATGTCTGAATATCTTCATTTCCTGCATGTATATGGTGGAAAGTGAAACTGATTTCCTTCATTGCCTATTATGTTTGCATAGAAGAGTTACTGAGCCTAAAGGTACATTTCAGCTGAGTAATACCACGTAGTTTTTCTCTGATAACATCTCCTTATCCTTTTATTTATTTATTTATTTTGTATTTTTTTTTTTTATGATATAGGGGATCGGATCGAAGATGACAGATTACATGCTTGAACTTAGGGAAACCAGCGCTTTAAAATGGGTAAGCAAAAGGAGTTGCCTGCCTTTCTAAGGCTCCGTTCAGTTTTCTGGAGTGTGTTTGCCTTTTTATGAACAATGAGTAAAAACTGTCTGGTTTTGGCTTTGTTGCAGCTAAGCGACTTGGAAAAGATTGGCTTTTCATCAAAGCAGGAATCAAGTAATTCTTATTTTCCACACAATATGACCAAAGGAAACTAATTTGCTTATCATCTTCGTCTTAATTTTTGCAGGTTTACAACTTGTTCAGCAAAGCTGCTAAAGGAATATTTGATAGAAGACCAAAAATTGCAACACTCGGACCCAATTGTTCATAACCAATGCTTGCAATCCATAAGTTTAAAACTCAAATATGTTCTCAAACTCTATAAAAAATAAATAAATAAATAAACCTCTTGTTTTTTATTGCACGTGAATAGAATTATTAAAATTTAATTTTTTTCTTAACTTACTCAATATTTCTTTGTCTGTCGCTGTAGCTGTAGCAATAAAAGAGGACAGCATAAAGTCCTTATTTGCAACAAAATTCTGATATGCCCCTGTATACAGACCCAAAATTTAATGTCTAAAATTGCTTCAAGGAAATGATCTGGCTGATGATATAGTAGACAAATATAATACTTTCATCGGTCTATTTTTACGGGTCTCTAACCGGATATAGAGATACTTTCCCATGTGCCGGTCTGGTCTGATGTGGACCATTCTTTCATTATTTTCACCTCATAAGCTAGCATAAAAGGTCGTCATCTTTGGGTTTTTGATTTCACCTCAAATCACATCCCTCATTAATGCCCGATCAATCACATTTAAATTAGTCTCATCCCACAATACTTGTGGGACCTGATGCACCCATATCCGACAATCTTCTTCACTTTGAAAAATGAAAAACATATCTTTTAAACAAAGGGAAAGCAGCTTCCGTTCATTAATAATCTGAAAACCGACTCACTTTCTTACACAAAATATAGTCATAATATATTCTGAGACAGCGCGCAGCAGAGACGCCCATCAAAGCTAGTAAATACCATTACTTAACTATATATTGATTTGTACACACCAAGCAATCCTGGCCTTAAAAGGCAAATCCTGATGAAGATTTGCTTACAGACAAGCCATGGCTAACACCACTCCAAGGACATACTAATTATTAGAATTATTATTTGTTAATAGAGAAACGCCTCTCTGCTGCCAGGGGACTTTGCTTTCCTCTCATTTACAATTGCAAGGGTTGCAGGTGCAGTTGTCTCCACACTTGCAGCCGTTCTCAGCACCAACTCCCATCTCAGATCCCTCAAAGTGCCTGCATGCATAAACAAAAATAGTCAGAAACTTTAAAAACCAAAACTTTACAAGAAAATTTTATTTTTCTTGTCTTGATTTTTCCGATACGTACACTTTCTGGGGTGCCACGCCAAGAACAAGAGTCTCCGTCGTGGCCTTCTCAGCGAAGCTCATGCCAGGGTACATCTTGCATCTACAAGATCATTGACAAAAAGGAGTTTAAAAACTTTGAACAACGTAACAATCAATTTTTAACAAAAATAAACCATTTTGAAGAGACCCTCAACGGAAAAGAGATTTAAAAAGATAAAAAGGAACAAATAGACAATTTCATGGCAAGACTGTCGAAATAAATGGTTTAAAAGGGAAATGAAGTAGCGGAAATTTAATTACCCTCCACAGCCAGCACCGCACTTGCAGCCAGCGCCGCAGCCACAGTTTCCTCCGCAGCAAGACATTTTCACTTTTCCGACTAAAAGGTTTTAGTTTTCTCGATGTAAATCAAACACTCAAACCTGAACGAGTTTCTTTAAAGCTAGAGGCCATTGAATTTATAGACCGGGAGAGACGAGAAAAAGTGAATATCAACCGTCCACGTTTAATGATTTTACGTCATGCCTATCCCGCGGGTATCGTTCCGGGTAAACGCTTACCTGCTCACGTATCTGTTGATATTATCTCTCCTCCTTTTGTCGTCTTCCAGTTTTATGGTGGAATGCTCTAGTGTTTTCTAGGGCGTAACTTCTTCCTCATCTTGATTCACCGTCCAGTCCATGTCGGTTTAATCAAGAGTCAGATCAACGGTGAAGATTTTGGTGGTGGAACCCTTTGGACGCGTTTCTTTTATTTCCAAATTCCAATAATTTGCTCTCAAAATTAATTTTGAATAAGAAACCAAGAATGTCAACTCGGTGGACCACTAAGAGATTAAACTCATTTTTAATTTTTAAAGGATGACTATATATAATTATAGTTGATCACGTAAGAAGAATTCAGCAAAATTAAAAAAATTTATCTTATAATAAGATTAATATAAATTGATATGATTAAGCCTAAACATAATATTATTATATTTAAAATATATTAAAAGTATTGTAATCATGTAAGAATATATACATATATTTTATAACAAAATTATCGTACATTTTGTATGTATTGATTTTAATTTTATATTTATTTTTATGTATTTATAATATTTTAAATATATTTTACATTTAAATGATATTAAATATATGTATTAATAGTGTGTATTTACATTAAATTTATGGAAGTAAAATATATTGATTTTATTGTAGATATTCTCAAGAATACAAAAAAAAAAACATATGTATAGAGGTGTTCATTGGTTGAGTCAGATTGAATTTGAATTGGGTTTAAGTTATATATTAATAGATTACATGTAGATTCGAATCTGATTTGATTCAATTATTCAATATTAGATTTTAGTCTAGGCACCTAGGCTGATTTTTTTTTTTTTTTTTGCATTTTGATAATTTTTTTTATTCTCTTATTTTCTTAAAATTTATTTTAGTCTATCAAAATTTGCATGTTAATTTTTATATTAAATATATATATAATTAATATCTAATGATAATATTTTTATAAAACTAATATATATAAAAAAATAATCAAATCAATAAATTAATATATAATTAAAAGGAAACATCTCCTTTGATAAAATTTGAAATCTAATATCTAAAAATTTCTAAAAAAATTTCTTTATTACAGATTATTATTTTTTATCAGGATATTACCGATTATTATTGAGACACAATCTCGGATGTGTGTGGATTGTTTTAGTTAAGCTTTTGGTAGAAGCAGCAGTTCACGAAGACAATGATTGTCTCCAATAGCAAATTACGATCTGCTGTTTGCTCTGACTTTCCACGAAAACTTATCTTCACTTCAACTGTTCAATATTCACGTACGCTCCCAAGGCGCGTTATTCAACGACTACCGATGGTTTGTTTGAATTTTATTGTATTTTTCGTAAAAAAAATAGAAGTGTAAAATTGTATTTTTGAAAATTTTATTATTTTATTAAAATTATATATTTTTAAATTTTATTAAAATAAAAAGCATCAACAAAATTCAAACTAATTTTTAAACTGAAAAAGTGGGAAGAAGCAAAACAATCTGGAAGTGGTTTGCACTCCCCTTGAGTGCGAGTGTAAGATTAACAATTTCCTCGACGATATGCGGGTCAGGAATGGAACAGAGTGAAAATGAAATCAAACAGAAAGGTACTATGAAACCGTCAATGCTCTGAAATTTTAGCCAAAAAAATAGTCCTAACAAAATAAATTATAGTAAACTGAGGATTTACTTTTCGCCAACCTTTCAGACAGTGAAATGCGGATCATCAAAGACTCAATTGATTTGAAATTTCATTTTGCATACCCTTAAAGTAAAATTATAAAATTTATATAAAATAGTTTTTATTTTACATTAATATAATTCGATTGTTTTTTTTTAATATATGTACATTATTTGAATTTTTATCTTTTATAAAAATATAAATGTCCTATAAAATTTATATAAAATAATTTTTATTTTATAATGCAATAAAATCGAAACTTTACCCAAAAAATAGTATAACCAATTATCGAATATTCTCTCGTCGAAATGACTAAATTTTGATGGTAGAGAAGTCGAGTTAGAAAGGCCAATAAGGAAAAGAAAATCCTTTTGATTCTCTCGTGCACTTTGTGATAAAAAGGGTGGCTGTGGCTTCTCTCTTTCACCTTTCTTCAAACTTTTTCCTTCGGCAGCAGCATTATCATTGCATTAGCACCTTCAATGGCAGCACAATGATACTGTTTCGATTTTTTCTTTTTTTCTTTTCCTTCATAGCCATAGGATGAGACAAGGGCTAAACGAATAGGTAGCGCCACCTAGCAACAGTTGGCTACTTGGCTTTGCTCTTTTGGTGGACCCAAAATGAACCGAGTCCGATTGCCGCGGACGTGGGAATAATCTTTTGATAGGGAGGACAACAAGTCCAATCACTTTCTTCATTCCTGAAAGCATTTCTTTCACTTTAATTTGATCATGGCATGTGGACTTGCATGCGTCTTCTTCTCGCCCATGCCTCATGCCTTATGCATGTTGTCCAGATTTCTGCTTCGGCCCACTTAGATTTTTTCACTGCACAGAAACATTAACAATCTCTTTGTTAATCAAGTTAGTTTATGATGGAATCAATCCCCCTGCCCATATCTGTTTACTGTGCCATGCCACCGGCAGCCTCATTGCCAGACCTTTGAGACGTTAAAAAAAAAAAAAAACAGGTTTTGAACAAATTGTAAGCATGTAAAAGTTAAGGTTTTTGGAGAAAAGATGTTATTGATGAAGTAGGCATCATACTTTTACTATCACAATGGTGTTGCTCTATCGATTTTGCATAGCTGATGATTGAGTTGCAGACAAAATATTATAATAACGCCCACCGTGGGCTCAAAAACCCAGGACCAGTCTTGCGCTTTACCGACTGAGCTAGACGAGCTTAGACATTGATTTTAAGAACGGGTAATTGACCAATTACAAATAAACGAAATTTTATTAGTTCAAATTTTGGGCATTTGATTGCACCATTTTAATGCAGATAGAGGAGTTGTTCTAAATTATTCACATAGAAACTGTTTGGTGTTATGATTTTTTTTTCAATCAAATTATATCTTTCAAC
Source organism: Firmiana major (assembly GCA_033439115.1). NCBI lineage: Eukaryota > Viridiplantae > Streptophyta > Magnoliopsida > Malvales > Malvaceae > Firmiana > Firmiana major. Next base: position 43,640,318 of record CM065913.1, on the reverse strand, counting down.
TTGAGCCTTCATTGTACGTTAGTTGTTTCTAAACAGAAACTGTTGAGATTGAAGAGCAGAAAACTGTGAATAGAAACAAACAAGATCAACTCTTTAGTCTTCTGCTCAACTGCAGAGCATAAGACAGGGTTAAAAACAGAATCTTCAACTGATGAACATCCATAAAATCCTGGAACCAGGAAACTGTTACATAGGCAATTTTGGCTCAGGGAATGTATATTCATGTATCAGGAACTCATTCTTGCAGCCACAAGAAGTTGACTTTTTATCAAGAGAAGTTAATGAAAATAAGTTTGATTGGTTTCTTTTGATGAGTGAATCTGTACGACCTAAAAATCAACTTCGAGGAATTAATACATTCATTATGTGGTACAAACGGCTTTTGAGTAGTAATCGCCACTTGTCACTCACTGTACAATGTGTATGAATAAGAGCAAGAACTATTTCCTTATATTAAGCCTAATCTCTTTTGAAGTTTGGGTAAAACAAGTATTAATTACACAAGCAACTTACTAAATATTTTAGTGGTGAACTGAAGGATGAGGTGCTTCTAATAAGAACAAACCTGATCAAGCACAGGCCATTAGTCTAGATAATAAGTTCCTCCAAAAGATCATCAAAAATTAACTCTTCAAGCTCAAGCCCCAGGCATTCATTTTCAAATTGTAGGTTCATCCACCCATCACTTCTTGCTAGATCTCTACTGGCAACATAATCCAATGGCTTATCAAATCCAGATTCATAGTTCAAGTACCAGCTTATGTTTGCCCAAACTTCCTTAAGAACACGGTGTCCTACTGGCATTGGACGGACGTGGCATAATGATGATAAAAGTCTGGGACAATAACTGTATGATCTTTCATAAAGCTCCATCAATACCTCATTGATTAGATCAAACAAAAGCGGGTGATTACAGTAAGTAACTTCTTCATCCCCTGAGCAATGGGGATCGCAGAAAATGCAGCCTCTGATTGCCTCATACAGCAAAGGATCCAATGGCTGGTCATCAGAATGCCATGTACCAAGTGTTTCATTCCCACTAAATCCAGATAGTTCAAGTACATCTCTAACATATGTAAATTTATCTTTGTCATTTATGTTTACTCGAATTTGCAAAAGGTCAGTGTCCAAATCCTTTAAAGCCTCTACTTTCTCAAATTCAACCATGCCCTCAGAAACCTTAGGAGTATCCCTCAATTCATGTTGTGCACCAACCAAAAAGTCGAGTTCGTTGGGAAGACCCTGACTTTGCTTTAGCTCCAAATCTGCTTCTAACCATGAACAATTCATTTCAGCCAGGAAACAGATAGAGATAAATTGATAAGGAAATGTAATCTTGCATATAACATTTCAAAAAGGTGAAACAAGTTAATAGAATTTGAACTGTTCCATAAGGTAAGAAAAAAAAAATCAATAGGCATATACCTTGGGATTTGGACATTTCTGCAGGAATGGCTATTGGCCCTTCAAAACTTAAGCTGAGCAAAGGGCTATGACTTGGTTCTTCCAGATTTGTGATACGTATAATTACAGAATTACTGTCTTGATCACTTCGAGAAACATTATCCCTTATCATATTCTCTTCAGACTCAGTTTTTCCAAGGGTATCTCGTGAGCGATAATCCAAAGCCTCTGAAAGATCTAGAAGTTTTTGTTCAGTTAAGCTGCTAATGCTTAAAGTGCTATCGACAACAGTAGTTGGCATATCTGAGGAAAATGCATCAGAATACCCCTCACTAAAATAAGTATGTAGTTCAGGTGAGGAAAGAATTCTTCCCAGGGATTTTGGGGCACTCCTACGAGGCAAAACCATCTCTTCTTCTCTTCTTTCTTGAATCCTTTTGGAGATATGTTCTTTAGCTTCTCTGTTGATACTACATTCATACAACTGTGTATATTTATCCATAGATTCATTAAAAGATGATGCTCTTCTCTCGTGCTTTATTCTTCTCTTGCTGGTAGAAAATTCAGAGAAAACATCTCTAATCCTTGAAGGTTTCATTAAATGATCAAAAATGTCCTTGGAAAACCCTTTCTTGTGAGGAATCTTGTGAAGGACAGCATCCATGGCAATTCGATGCCTCTCTTTCTTGCTCTCCTTAATTGCGTGTTTTATATTCTGTTTAAGATGTTTGAATCTCTTTTTTGCCACTTGATTTGCACCAGATATATTCAGAAGCCGGGATGTACCTGAAGAAGAGATATCAGCCATTTCAGCCTTTGCTTGGTTTAGTGTGTGAATTCCATCTGCCCTGTAGTCTGCAGCTATCAAAGGCATTGATTTTCTACAGATATCTTCAGTAGACTCATGATGAGGGGGCTTTTTTTCATGAAAACAAACATTAGACGTGATACCACACTCTTCATCATTTTCATCACTGGTAATTGGTTCCTCCGAAGACTTTGTTAAACTTTGACCCTCGGAACTGCTATCAGAGGAGATCTCGTTGTTCTCATCAGCCACTGCGGGACTTTCATCTTTCAGAGCTATTTCAGGAAGAAGATCATCAATATGAGCTTCTGCATGATGAACTGAACCAGTTTGTGTCAACTGTGATCGTGCAGGGTAGGTTGAACTTCGGTGATGCCGGCCTCGGCCCCTCCTCTTGGACATTTCATCAGTAATGAGTGCCTTCAGTCTAGATTTCACTGAATTTTTAGTGGCTGAACTGGATCGTCTCTTCTTTCCTTCAACCTGCCAATTAAATTAGATACAACAGCAGAATAGAAGTCATAAGAAAAGTCAAGAAATGTGCCAAAGAAAACCTTCTACATCAACTCACCTTTGAGTTGCCTTCTTCAGCTTTCCTGTAGTTTGACCAATCATCAGCATTTGAGGCTTGCATACTATCTCCAGGATTTTCAGCCCCTATGAATCAGAAAGCTTATTAGCATTCATGAAAGAAGAACAGATACTATGAAACTAGCAAGGATACCTAAGTTTATTATGTTGCTTCAACCTAGGACATTCTTGTTGATCTAGATTCACTTATAAAGTAAAAATACAATTGGCAGTTTGCTTTCCCATAATAATTTCAAGTATGAAACTCTGATTAAAATTCAAAATGAAACAAGTTTTCAATCTGTTTTCCAATGTAAAATTTTTATTGAAGAATATAATTGTAGGGCAATTTTCCGATTAGAACGAGAAACAAGTTTGCTTACCTGCATCATCCTTCCTATGTGGAAGCCTTTTCTTAATAAAACGCCAATGCCAACGTTGGTATTTAAGAACATGAAGAACACCCCACATGCATCCTGGAGGACCATGGGGCATTGAGACGCTAGCGTTCTTGTGTCGCATGTTCTTCCCCATTGCTTGGAGAAATTGTTTTTCAAACCTGTCTCACTGGCAAATGACTTCAACTACAAGCTTGTTGAACCTGATTCAAATACTATCAAGTTACAATCAAAGCTGATTAAGCAACTTTTGTTTAGCATTAGATTGGAACAAATCATCAGTCTGTTGTTAAATTGTTTAATGTTCCCAATGGTAATGATAAAGTAAACACTAAAAGTATTTATACTTTAATTATGATTGTACTGATCCCGAGAATGAATCATTCAGTAATTCAATAAAGGATTTTGGGTGTCTATATCAATCCATCAACTAATTATTGCAGCTTCAATTGTTGTTCATGAAAACAAGGGAAAGAATGAAAAAGTGATTTGAGTAATACCACTAATCGACCATAGCTAAGCGTTCGTCTTCTCATCATTGTTGTTCTTCCCAAGGATTAATAGCAGCTCTACATGCATCCTACAGCTAACAGCCTAAATCAGTATAAACAACATGTAAGTTGAAATGAGAGGAGAAAAACAGAACACAAAACCTTGGTTTTGTTTCATTAATCTGAATTTTCCAATTATACCCATTTCCAGCAACCACACAACACTAGTAAAGAAAAGAAAAAGGAATCAAAAGAAACCTGAATTACGCATTAAAGTCACCCTGGATTTGCATTCTATATACATGAAAAGAGAGAAGGCTTAAAGTCATTGTATTGATATACATTTCATTAAGAATACCTTTGACAGGAAAATTACATGCTTTGTTGTCAGCCATGGTGGAGAAAAGTCGAAAGATTAACAGGAAAGAAGCTTGTGATTGCGTGTTTGGTTAAAGAAAAGAAAAAGAAAAAGAAGACAAAGGAAGGAATTCAAAGAATTGAAGCATGGATTTCGGGTTGAAGTGGGATGGTGTTTAGTTTTGTCTGGCTCTTAATTAAAATTCTCCTTTTTATTAGCTTTCTACTTTTAGATGGCTCTTTACTCGCCAGCCAAACCCTTGTTCCTTGTTAAATTGGCATTTGCCCTTCTAACCAACTTAACTGTCAACATTTCTCCTTCTGTTTAGTACATGTCCGGTTACGAGAGTCTCATTTCAAGTGAAGCTTAATTAAATTTATTATTGAGATATTTGTTTTGATTTTTACTAGAACAGAGACATCTATTGATATCAGAAAAAAAAAAGAAGAAGAAGCTAATTTAATAAAATAATATGTCGGTTCAAATTTTATGAAAGATTCGGAAACCTATTGGTATGTTAAGTGATATTTTGATTGAATAATTTAAAATCAATTATAATTTAAAAATCAATTATAATTTATCTTTAGTCTTTAATATAAAGTATAAATTATCACTATTTTTTATAATATGATCACTATATCTTCAACTTTTATTTGAATTTAACCTTTTTTTTTATAATAAAAGTAGAAGTTTATTCTTTCGGATCAACCTCTTATATTTAGAATTTTACTTGTAGAATGCATTTCTCAAATACTGAAACAGAGTTAACAAAAATAAAATTTCTCTCCTTACCAATACCATCTGAGCTTATCTTTATAGATTATAAAAAAAAGAAAAAAAAGAAAAAGAAAGAAGTTCGCTTCCTCTTGTCAAACATAAAATCCATTGCTACAGCAGCAAAGTAAGAGACGATCAGACATCAACTAGGAACAACCTACCTGATTCTACATATTGTGTTTAAATATCCAAGATCCTTCTTTGAATGCAAATTGGCAGAATAACCACCGGGGTAATTTTAAATTCGAGATCTTGAAAGAAATAAATACTGGAGATGTGCTTCATAAACCTCGCGTGAAGTCCATGTTATAGCAGGTGGGATTGCATGGATAAGGGCAGTCAATCAGCTTCCATACTTTACGGTTGAAATACCAATCACCCACAGACTCCGCAATGGTCTGTTTCAAAAACGTCACCCAACGAAAATGGTTAATAATTATTAAAATTCCATGTCTAGAGCAAATATTAATCGAAGCATCAGTAGCACAATCACCAGCCAGACCAGTTTGAACCCATGGATGCTGACATTCATAGAATCAGAATAATAAGCCCAATCAATCATCTTTTAGTTCTACCACAGTTGCAAGTGAAGTTCTTCATACTGAGAATCATGACAGGCCCTGAAAACTATCATTTGATCTCCACAATGCAGTACATGTTAAAAATCAGTAACATTCCTTACCTTATTGTTGAGTCTTGGAGAATTCCGTGAATGCCATGTCTCAGCCATATATGTCTGGCAATGAATAAAGCAAGAATTTATAAACATGCCCCCATCCTTGTCTCTCTGAAACATAGTTAGTGCCTTAAGCAGAGAATCTCGGAAACCTACATGTCAGAAGCAATATGAAAGTCAGGCCACTACATAAGAGCTGCTTCACCGTTTGGAAATATCAATTGCAATTCATATTTCCAATTTCAACGTTCTGAAGTCTACTTGAATTGTCAGGCAAAGTAGATTGGAAATTTATTACACATCCAACTACCTTGTAGTGTTTCAATCTGGGTAGAGTTGCACTTTTTAATGTTCAATCGGCAACTGCTCCAGAAGCCATGAGGATCTGATGCAACAGGGACTAAGATATTTTGTATCTAAAGATTATCCGGTCAACATTAGAACCTATAAATGGAAAGGATAATAGCACAACAAAATTAGCAAATAGTCCATTCTGAACAACTTACCTGCCAAAAATCATAAGCTGGGTTGACAATGAAGAACGGGGTTCTAACATTTTTTATAATTTCTTGAGGAAACATACACTGCAATGGCAATTAACAACAGACCATGGCAGGTAAATGTCGTAATTCAAACTTGTTGAACTTGAGCAGCAAAGGAGAACAATCATCAAATATAACAGTGATAAGAATACCAAAAGGAAACAAGAAAAGAATAAAAGATTAAAAATCAAAACCTGCCTTAAACGGTTCCATACTTCTGACACAGTTCTTGTGCAAACTTTTTGCTACACCCTGACATGACATGCGGATAAGAGATATTAACAACTTTTAAAAAGGTTGAATAATAGAAGGGAAAAAAAAAGGAACCATTGATCGGGCAAAAGGGGTTGTACAATAGATCAACTAAAATTTTTAATGGCAAGCATCAAATGACCAAAACCAACATATATCATTTTCTAAGGATGAATAATCCTTGGCAAGATATGATATATGAAGATTGAAGCAGAACCTGAAGTTCAACAACATCACGATAGAAAGCACGCATGGTGTGATATCCAAGAACATCTGGCCTGCAAAGGAGGAAATATATATTCAGACATGTATACATACCACCGTATGATCGTTTTATGTATTAGTCTAAGAAGCATTCATATTGTACCAAAAAGAACATACTCATCAAGGAAAAAACCTGCATCAGCAAGACACTTGACAGTCGCGTCCTTTGGCAGATGATCTCGAAAGTCATCACAATGTATAAGAGTTGCCAACCCTCCAGCAGAGCATCCTGAAAGAAGTGCCTGCAAAGTCATCAAATCCATCACCTTGCAACTAACAATAGCATGACAAAATTGTGATAAGGTGAAAACAATGTACTTATTAACAATTTCACCTTTAAATCTGGAACTCTAAAAAGCATCGTCATTACCTGTTTCGCATCAGACAAGCCAAGTGATAAGAGTTCATTCATAATCGCTTCCCAAATGAGTTGGCCTCTGAAGAAAAGTTTTGTTCCGTTCTACGAAGGACAATAAAAAACGGAAAAAATGTAATTGAATTTTTTTTTATGTGAATAATTGTTCCTGTCTTAAACAACTAACAAACTTTACCTGCAACTCACTTTCAGGGTGGCCAGCCAAAGATGCACCATCACAATAACGTATCTTAACCTTGTTCCAATTATAAAAATCTGAAACAACAATCATTTTCAAGGCACATTCTTTAAAAATCATATTTAATAAAATAAATATGAGTGAAATTAACGACACAAAAACATACCAGGGTTTTGCGAAGGGTGACTGCTTAAAATCCCGGAAAATGGAACTAGGCGTTCCATGTAATTTGAGGAACCTAAAGCTGTTCCTTTTCGACTATTACATGTTTTTATTGAATTACACCAACCTCCACCCTATATCAAAAAAGAAATTTTCAAAACAAAGTCAGATTCTGGTAAAAAGCAAGAATAAAAATAAAATGAAAGCAATGTACCTCAATGTGGAGAAGCCAATTGTCAGAACCAGATCCAAAACCCTTCTGGAAATGATATCCAGGTAAACTTCCATCTAAGCAAACTGAAAAATAAAATCAGCTGAAAAGTTAAAACCAAAAGCTAATTTTAGAAGGAAAAAAGAAAGGCTTAATTTAGCAGAAGAATTGGAATGGGATTGGGTACAGGCGCCTGTAGCTTTAGCTCTGCGCAGCAAAGTCAACGGAACGGGATCGTCGGCAAGGCGGAGACCGAAGATAGAGGAAGTGTCGGGGTTTCGAAAATCGAAGAGGAGAGTGAGAGCGAAGAGGATGATAGTGAATCCGACGGCTGCAATGGCCCAATCCCTCCTCGCCCACTTTCTCCACCAAGTCAAAGCGCGAAGCCTTGGATTTGCCATTGGAAAGAAGCTTTTTTTTGCATCAATATGTTATTTTGCTTTAAAAATTTTGAAATGGGGACTTTCTTCGGCACTTCACCCACCGGATTATCAAGCTCATAAAAGGAACGCAAAGCATGAAACAGCGTCGTTTTGCTTATGAACTTATCCCTCCTACCTCTAATAATTTCTTGTTTTATTTAACGTCTTATAATAATTTAATCCATCTCTATTACACGTTAATTTATCAAAAAAATTTCCATAAAAACAGAGGTCCAGTTTGAAATGCTGCTCGCTGCGCATGCTAAAAATGTTTTTCATAGCAACAAAGCTGAAAGGGATTATATCACGCTGGACAGCCGAAAGCTGAAAACATCGATGTCATGCTGCTTTTTCATGAGTCATTTGAGAATAATAGCATGCAAAGTAATATCAATGAAAGGCTACATAAGGAACTTATGTATGTTTAACATTACCAGTTACCACCAACATCATTTGGTTACAAACTGCACATTAAACATGCTAAATCCATTTGCTTGACATGTGATGGTGCTTAAATTAGACACCAATATAGGAATGAAAGGGTTAGTTCTCCATGATTCCAGTAAAGAATACTAAGATTAGCAAAACCTGTGAGTCATGTGATGATATTGAACTGCTATTGCTTCTCTCATTTAAGCTTTTAGTTTTTTCTATCTACCATATGAACCTCTGGACTCCGGGCTCATGGTCCCAATGGAATGGCTGAAACAAGAACATTCTCATTGTCAAGACATTAAGGACTGTATATAGAATCCCCATCAGAAGCCAGCTTTGGCTGTCATTAGTATCAGCATGAAGCATGAACAGATAGAACGGTATGGTATAGTATCTGAACTCAATTAGTGGGGCAGGAACAAGAACAGCAGAAGTGGCCAAGAAATACACCAATATCCAGATCCTTCTTTGGGTTTTATCTGCCAATGCAAGATACATTACAACCTCAGAAAAGCGTGGGACAAACTATGTACAATAAAAAGATGCACGGTGATATTTACTAACCTAATAAATGGAAGATTGAGAACCATGAATAAACATAAAATGGCACCAGAAGATACTTCATTGACCAATGAAATTTGATTATCTTCCTCCAAAGATAGAAGGTATAATGCCGATTGTCAGCAAGAAGATAAGGGTGAGCAATGCTGCAACAATCCATTAACCACATGATGGAAGAGTAGAAGTGTTTCATCAAGAAGCTAAGAAGATAAAAGAGGAAGAGTACAAGGGGTTCCAAATTCACGTGAGATAATCTGGTATCAGTCTATCATTGGTTGTCACTAACCTGAAAAAATGTACAGAAATGAGGGCAGCAATCAAAGCCAAGAATCCCAGGAAAAAACCAAGCAGCCTGTTCTTCCAGAATGACTTGAACAGATCTAGGGTATGACCTATTGTGAAATGCAGAGGAGCAGCAAAAAGAGCAGAAACAAGGCTAAAATACATTATTTGTGCAAAATGTGGAGAAACTGCATGAGCTTCTTTTGCACCTGCAACATTAAAAGGCAGAGTGAGAAAGAAGAAAGAAAAAAAGGGAGGTAAAGGAACCAAACAGCGTGGTAAAATGAATGATACCTAAAACTACACTCCCATTCCAAAAGAGAAAAGCAACAAATGCCAGCAACACAAAAAGGAATGGGCTAAAGGAGACCAAAAGCTCCCACTTTATGTGCCATGAAGTCAAACCAATAGTCTGAATCTCATGAAACAGACCTGCATTATAACACCAAAAGGATTTCACATTAGCAAAAATGACCTTTTTCTGGCAGAGTAATCACATTAATCCTATGAACAAGCAGTTGACGGGTAAGTCTATAACAATGCAACTTACATGGTTTTACAAATTAACTAACAAAAATAAGATGAAAGATGTCAAAACAACCTGATGTTCGGGATGTTGAAGAGGTGTTTGCCTGGTAAAAGGAATTTTTATTAGCCTCTGCATTTCCTTGGGACTTCCTTTTCCTCAAGTTTGAACCAACATTGACACTGGTGTTGAAGGTTGAAAGACTGGTACCCTTGTTTGATGCCTTTAAATTTTCTACTTTCACATTATCTCTTTTATGTGCCATAGTAATATCAATAACTCCAGAGCAGGCAACAAAAAGCATCCATATAATATTTGTCTGTCGAATAACAACTGCCATGGCCCCAAGCTGCAAGAATACAGGTGGAAAGCAGTAAAAACCTACTTGAAACAACAAAGAAGAAATATATGACAACATTCAGGTAAATGTGAATCTATCCCAAAACTGATTGATTTTATTGTCCTTTTGAAGATTAGCACCTGAGCCATGTATAGGAAGATTACTAAGTTAGAAACCTTGAGAATAGTTTAGCATCAGTTTTCCGTATGCAATCTGAAACATAGCTGGGTCATCTTGTTCCCAGGCAGTGTGTGAAATAATATGCAGGAAATTTTATCATTTATTGACTGCATAAGAAAAAAAATAAAGCTGACCCATTTACCATTGCACTGAATAGATATTTCTTCTTCAGACATGCAAGATACATAGCGATCACAGCAGTAAGTGATGCAACATCAGTATAGTAAAGAAAGGTGAAGAACCAGTGGAGTGGATACAAGGCTAGAACTGCTGCAAAAAGCGTTGCTTTTCTATCATCAAGCGCAGGCCTCAAGTGGGTTATTATCTCATAAACTAGAATGCTGCATAGTACTGCCAAGACTCCATTTACAGAGCGAAGAACTGCAGTGGAACAAACGTCCGGGAATGATGAAGCCAATTGTAGAAAATATTTGCCCGGAAACAAAGCAGCAACATGAACAAGTGAAAGATAGTACCTGTAAAAGTATTCTAAATGTGTCAATAAAAATTTACAACATTTGAGCAATAAAGTGAAAATGATAGGGAAAGCAAGGAAGGAAAGCAATTAGTTCAAAAACCCATCTATGCAGAAGGGGAAAAAAAATTCCTAATGCAACGTAAAATTAATCTGATTGAATAGAGCCATCCCTTTGTTATAATCTTTCATTTCATATAAAACAACCCATGACAATTCCAGCACAAACTTTAATCTAAACAAAGGAATAGAATGAAACTGAGAAATTGAGAAACAAAGAAGAGAAAGAGCATTACAGGCCAGGTGGAGTAGTGATCATGGGATCCCAGCTCCTGAAATTGCCATTGCAGTATTGTTGAGCCTGAGGTATGTGGAAAATCTCATCCTGCCCACATGAAAAGCTATATAATCGACTCAAAATTGAAAATTTTTATAACGATTAAAATCAATGGTAAATAAGTTCAAAGAGGAGAGTCAATTTATCTGTCACTCTTACCATGTAAGGATCAGGAACAATGCGATTCACCAGGATGGATATGGGAATTACACAAATTCCCACTATCACAGCCACTGCAATTTTACCCATGTTTTCTCTTCTCTTAACAGAGCTCAGACATCCCAATAATTTCAACAGGGAAAACCTACCATTTTTTCAAGCTTTGTCGACCAAAAAAGGATTCAGTTTTTCAATGCTCAATTCAGCTTTGGAATCTGGACAGGGCGCCAGCGTCAGGGCCGATGTTGCAACTCTATATTCTATTCACAAACATGGGAACGACGCGTTTCGTTTTGTGCTGGTAGCCTAGCCATGGACTGGGACAGTTTGACTAGGTTTTTGAAATTTGAGCCAAGAGGATTATCCAACGAAAATATAGCTTTTGTGAAACCAATTTGTGCTGCTTGATTGAGGTTAAGTGCAAATCAGAAAAAATAAATAAATAAATAAAAATGTATTTTTTTCGCCTCTAACTTTAATTTTTTATTATTTTATTAAAAAATATGAATTTTTAACAATTATTTCTTTTTTTTCAAATTCATCCATCTAAATTATTTTTGACTCTAATTACCAAAATTAAAAATTAACATGATATCATATTATAAAAATTAAAAATCAATATTTCATCAAAAGTTATATTGCTTTAATCCTCTCTCATCATCCCATTCTCAATTAAATGTAAAAATATGAAACAATATAGAGCCGAATGTGGTGGTTGAACCTTTACAATTACTGATATCGTTTCATATTATGAAGAATTTTGATTATTCATTCATCAAATTGGTGGTGGCTAGCTAATAATGCAGAGGTTAAAAAATAAAATAGATGATATGAATTAACATAATAGCAACAAGTTTGTAGGGAAATTGTCCCTCACTACCAAAAAAAAAATGGTAAATGGAAATATAAATATTCCAACAAGCGTCCATGCTTTCAAAGTTATTGTCTGAAAAACAGATGATGAAACCAAAATATGACAATGCCAGAAGCATTTACTTCCTAAAACAGAGCACTACTTGAGCCTATCTTGCTTGTGCTCAAAAACATTTCCTGTGCACAATTGAAGGGCCAGACTCATCATATTCAGCTTTGGCAATCCACATCTGCACTCGGGGAAAAGTAGGATTCTGCGTAAGGAAATTTTCCTAGAGAGCTTTTGAGAATAATAATTGAAGATAAAATGCATAATAAAATTACCTGTTGGAAAGTGCTGAGGGAAGCCAATATGGAACCACCGATCCACACACTATACTTCCTCTCAGGTGGAGCAACCACCTTGATCTTCATGCTGCTAGGAGCCAAAGCTGTGATCTCTTTGCTCATTCTATCAGCAATGCCAGGGAACATGGTGGTGCCACCACTAAGCACGATGTTGCCATACAAATCCTTTCTGATATCAACATCACACTTCATTATGGAGTTGTAAGTTGTTTCATGGATACCAGCAGCTTCCATCCCGATCATAGATGGCTGGAAAAGGACTTCTGGGCATCGGAATCGCTCAGCCCCAATGGTGATCACCTGACCATCGGGCAACTCATAGCTCTTCTCAATAGCAGAACTGGTCTTAGCAGTTTCTAGTTCCTGTTCATAGTCAAGGGCAATGTAAGCCAACCTTTCTTTCATGTCCCTCACAATTTCCCGTTCAGCTGTGGTGGTGAATGAGTAACCACGCTCAGTTAAAATCTTCATAAGGGCATCGGTGAGGTCACGACCAGCAAGATCAAGACGTAAGATTGCATGTGGAAGAGCATATCCCTCATAAATAGGGACTGTGTGGCTGACACCATCTCCAGAATCAAGCACGATACCTGCAACAAACACACACGACAAAGATCTCATTACTCTGAATTACCCTAAGTGCCACCAGCTAGCAAAACATATATAATTTGATTTGCAATAGGATGTAAAGGATAAAGATCCCTTTGTGTACACTAAACATAACTATTTCTTATAAACCATATCTATTCTTGAAATTTTATGTCTCCCAAATTGTAAGTGTCCATTCACACAATGACTAACAAATTAGGTTATGAAATTAGAACAAGCAAACACAACGAAACTGAGAAAGAAAATCTTTCTAGTTCATTCAACACTGCAAGTTGGCAAAGTCAGGCAATCTTCCATCCTCTAGATCCCAAAACATGGTAATGACACAGAACATATGAAACAAATCGGACTAGATCAAAGTTTAAGACTACAAATGGCTTACCAGTTGTTCGACCACTAGCATAAAGGGAAAGAACAGCCTGAATGGCAACATACATAGCAGGTGCATTGAAGGTTTCAAACATAATTTGGGTCATCTTCTCACGGTTAGCCTTTGGGTTGAGAGGGGCTTCAGTGAGGAGAACTGGATGCTCCTCTGGAGCAACACGAAGTTCATTGTAAAAGGTATGATGCCAAATTTTCTCCATGTCATCCCAATTGCTAACAATGCCATGCTCAATTGGGTACTTAAGAGTTAAAATACCACGCTTAGATTGAGCCTCATCTCCAACATATGCATCTTTCTGTCCCATGCCAACCATCACTCCAGTATGTCTTGGGCGACCAACAATGCTAGGAAACACCGCCCTTGGAGCATCATCCCCAGCAAATCCAGCCTAAGAAACAATTTTCAAAACCATAATAAATTAAAGTTGTAAAGATATTATACACAAAAAAGGGAGTTACAAAAGCTTATTCTGATAGCATTTAAATGATAAGGAAACCGGTCCAGTACCTTAACCATTCCTGTTCCATTATCGCAGACAAGGGGCTGAATATCCTCACCATCAGCCATCTTCTACAACCTGAAAGAGAAACAATAGCATAACATCAGCATTGTTTGCCCATGGAGTAAGAATAATACCAGGTAGATATTAGATCATTTGAAAACAGAAATTATATCTAACAATATCATAGATTGGTCTGAAAACAAAATTCTTAACAATTCAACCAGTAATACCCTCAAATCTTGTAAATCAACCAACATTTTCATTCAGAAACTAGAATTAGGTTAGACCAAAAGGCCGAAGAATCAAACAAAAAGAAAAAAGATCAGTTTAAAGTGTAACCAATATCTCATTATAGCAAATACCAATTACATTCAGAAATTATATAATGTCCAAACCAAAAGCCAAAGAAAACACTAACACATTGCTTAGAAATCTATAGATCCACACAGTTTAGAGGAAACGAAGTTCAGATATTCCAAAAACGGTTAAACAAATCATTAAGAAAACATGACAAGTAACAGTAATTGGACAATGAAAACATGATTTAACAGAAGAAAATGACAGATCAATAAAACATTGTTAGAGATCGAAATTACAAGCTCCAAAAGGAAAACGTCACCAAATGTGGGAAAAAACAACAATCTAGAAATTAATCAAGAAATAACAAAATCAAAGATCGAGAAAGAAGAACCTAAAATCGATCGAAAATTATCCTTCTGGGAAAAGAAAAGGTTTCCGAGATTTCGCGTTCTTTGAGTTTGTCTTCTGAGCTACTACCCGCCTTTAGAGCCTCAGGTTGTTTCAAAAAACGAAAAGAATAAACAAAAAAACAGACAAAGTTTGTTGGTTTTTCGAATATATATATATATATATATATATATTAAAAGCTTTAAAAAATCAAAGTGAAACTCCGCCCACTCGAAATGAAATGCGACTTAAATGTGCAGTAATTTCGGTCTCACACGGATTTCAGACCATTTGTTTTTGTTTTCTTTTGCCCCTTTCGGTGATGGCGTATCAGTACAAGATCTACGGTCCAGGTGAGTGGGCTAAGTCTGATCTGGCAATTATCAAACATCCAGCTGTCTGTTTTTGGATTTCGGGGTGACGGTTTTGCCTTCGATATTTGTGGGTATTTACTGATGGGGCCACTCACGACGTGGAAAATGAACGAATGATTTGGGTTGGTGTGCCTCCGTACGATTACAGCTACCAAATCGGATGGCATACATTTAAAGTTATAAATATTACGAGTTTTTTTTTTTTTTTTGTAAATTTTGGATTTTCTTTTTTATTTCTTTTTTTCCGTACTTAAGAATTCTGATTAATTGTTTATTTAACTTTCAAATTCAAATTGAATTTACAACATATAACTTATTGAGAGATTATAATTATAAAAAAAATTAATTTCAATCAAATCATTTGTATAAATCTACCTTATATTAATACAAAATTTAATAAAAATAAAATAAAATTAGATTAAAAAATTCGAGTATTTCATTCACCAATGAATACATATATTTTCCACTTAAAGAAATAAATTAAATACATATATATTGAGATTTATCCAAATTTAAAGATAAGTAGTATTGCATGTAATTATAAAATTGATCATAAATAATTGATGTTCTAACTTTAAAAGAGTTTGATTTTTTTTTTTTTAGCTGTCGAGTTAAAATCTATTAAAAAATTGTAAAAAAATAAATTTTTTTTATAAATCATTCAAAAATTAATAAAAAAATTGATCTTTGTTACTATATGAATTTATGACCTTTGCAATTTCTTTAATGCATTATAGAGTTTGAGTTTAGACCTTAGATTTCATAAAAGACTAATATCAAACATCAATTATTGATGGAGACAAATTCAGTGACAGTACATTTTATTTTGTAAAAGTTATCAAATGGATAGTTCAATAAGCAATTATTCAATGTACCAAGTCCTTTAAATCTTTTCTTTTGTCCAGACACGTTGGCATTTATAAAAGCATGGCAATGGTCCTTTAAGTTATAAGTTATAACTACTCAAATGCCACTAGATTATATATATATATATATATATATTTATGTTTGTAGGGAAAAATCAATAAATAAGTTAAAATAAGGATTAAAATTGTATATACCGTAAGTGAATTTTTTTGTTTTTATATATAAAATTAAGATGATAATATATGTTTTATTTTATTTATTTTTATTTTTTTAATATATTTAAAGGATATGTGTTATCATTTTAATCTCATTTGTGAACTAAAAAAATTTCATTTACTATATATAAGATAATTATCCAATTAATAGATAATAAATTAATATTTAAAATGATTTGAACTTAAAATTTAAAAAATTAAGAATCTGCATTCAAAAAAATAAAATATAAAATCAATTATGAATAAATTAACATTTGATCGAACAAAATTCGTACATGACAGAAATTTGAATTTAACATTTAAATGATTCAAAACTTTTATCTTACTATTAAAACAATATCTCATTAATTGATTTTTATAATTTTAAGTGGGGAAAATTATTATCTTTATTAAAATTTTCATATTTGTCAAATTTGTGGGACCAGATAAATGCTTTATGAAAATTTTAATTTGTTTACATATTTCTAATAATTTTTCAAAATGAAAACAACTGCAACTTTCTATGTGGAATAGTCCTTAGTTTGGGAGAGATTAATAATTTAAATGAGTCAAATAATATTTGTGTGAATAATGTGATTATTCAGTTAGTTTTATTTGATTTGTTTTTATTTTGATAATTTAACTATGAAATATTTTTTTATAGTTGAATGATTCAAATAAAAAATTAACTAAAATTAAATAACTAATCATATAATTTACCCATAATATTCACGCTAGTCTCTCATGTCTCATCCCATCCAACAATTTAATAACCATAAATCAATCAAAGCTAGGATGACGTCAAGCTCAAGTAAAAAATGCTTACACAATTTCCTTTTTTTTTTTTTTTCAATATTTCCTACTATGGTTTTTACTTTAATTGGCCATCAATATAGGAAATTGTTAAAAGAATGCTAACAGACATATTTAAGATGATATTTATAAAAAAAAAAAAAAAATTTTGAAATTCATACATTCTATTTATATTCTCATTTTCCTTTCATTTATTTTTTATGAATAAAATAAAAAATATTTTTAAAATTTTTTCTCACTTTTTTTTTTATCAAATATTAGCCAAAATTATTTTCTTCATACTTTTCCACACTTTTTCGTTCTTCCACTTTCCACTCCAGCGAACACCGCTTTAGATCCTGTGGTTCGTCCTAAAATGGCTGATTTCAAAGCCTTTTAGGAACTCTTCACTCTAACCATAGTTCATTAAGCTTTCTAGTTTCTAGTTTTGGCTCATGGAAACCTTGGGACGACAAGACTAGAGAATCCGAAATCATCAAACGGATCTGGTTACCAGGTTTTTACCCAACATCGAGTTAGATCGAGTAAGAGAAATTTTAACTCCTTTAGAATCCAATGGTGAATTGGTTTCCTGTCTTTGAGTCGAACAAATCTGTTATTTCTGTTTCCACGGCATGGCCAATTTGAGCTCCATGATCACCATGATCAAGCCTCCAAGTCAACCCAAGCTGCTTTTCCAGGTGACCCACATGGAAATTGAAATTTGAGGAATGCTTCCATCATTGTGGTTTTCTGACTTTTAGACGATGATGTGATTGATACTCCAAAGAAAGATTTTCATTTTTTTTTAAAGGGAAATAAAAAGTGATCAAAATCTTCTTAGAAGTGTAAATCATGATGATAAAAGGTAGCCAAACAGGTTTCATGGGTGTGTTGGAATCCTGCCATGCCGATGCCAAGAGACACAGCGTAGTGGACGACATCACTTTGCGTACACAAAGAAAAGGGTCTGAACAACAAACCCAAGTGGCAATTTGGCCAAGGCATCTTCCAAAAGTGAGGGAATCTTTGCGTCAGACAGCAGAGTATCTGGACCCAGATCCCCATCAGATTATACATATTACATACTAATTGCTACTTCATATACGTACTTCTATGGTTTACTCAAATTGAATGAACAGTCGATCAAATGATGGGTGCAGATCTTGAAGGTTTGTTGTGATGCAAGCTTCGATACATACAAAATTGCTTGGAAACCAAGCCAGAAGCTAGCTGCAAATCTTATTTCTGTCCGAACAGTTTGGTTCTAGTACTCCGGTAAAACTGTACATATTCTGTACGAAAATCTTAACATCCCTTGCTTTCATACTATTTTTCCTCCAAAAACTTACTGTCACTTCCACAGCGACATATACATTGTGTGGGAAAAAGCAGTGTAATCACCCTGCCTGAAGAATGCAGAATTTTCTTTCAGCTCAGTCATTACAATGTTACCAGGGTAATAATGGAATAAATGTTTGGTTAATTAGCAGGATTTCCATTTGCTGATCGATTAAGCATTGTCATATGTGTGAGAAAGTGAGCAGTAGTGAAAGTTTCATGGGAGTGTCCCATCCCATACATCGCATGCATCATTTAAATCCACACACTGACTGAATGAATTTGCTACCAGTAGAATAGCCTTCTACAGAACTTTTTCAGTTCAAATGTAAAGAATCTCAATCTCTCTTGCATACATGTGTTTATAAATTATTAAACTGGACAACCCAATGTTTAGAATTCGAAAATGAAAATAGGATTAATGAATCGACCGGTTGCAAAATTTGCTAGGTGTATCTACTCTCTTCACCGCAAGCGCCAACCTTTCTCCGACCTTTTTATCCCGAAAACACATGCATAAAGATTCAATAAAATAAAGCATTCACGTGCAAACCCCAAAAAAAATTTAATGTTCTGATTTGCTTGTTGGGGGGCTGGGTCTTAGGTGCCATGGCAGCCTTATTAAGAAATGGGATATTTATTGAAACGGAGACTTGTGGGGTTGATTGGAAGATAAAAGGTAAGAGGAGCTGAATTCGAAAGTGAGAGTGAAAGAAAAGAGCTAGAGTCGATGGACTTCAATTCAAATGATTCATATATTTTTAAGATAATTGTTTTTTTAAATTAAAATTCAATTTTTAATACCTACAACTCCTTTTTTTTTATCTACCAAGCTCCAGCCTCTTTGTCAAAAACAAAAAAGTTAGAGATGATTGTGCGGCATGGCACATGCATGATGGTTGGCAAAATCATGATCCATGTGCTTTGACATGCAATTATTCTGCATCAGAGAGTGCGTGTTTCAACAGTTTCTTCCATCATTATCCTACAAGCTAACATTATTAAACTACTAGTTTTAAACACGTACTTAAATCCCTAAACCCAAGAAAGTTCCATCTCAGAATTCACCTCCGTTGTTGATAGACACATTCACACACCCTCCAATCACAAAAGAAGCAGAACCGATTTGCTGCAATGCTGGCAGAGTTTGATTGGGAACTAGTGTTACGTCAGAAAAGGAAGAATAGAGTGGCAATAGGTTCTAACTTCTAATAAAGCTAGAATGCAAAACAATCTGATCACGAACACCATGCACCGCCTAGGCCGGTCCCTTGCTTTGCACTTGAGATTTGACTTAAGATATTGGATTAGGTGAATATATATATATATATATATATATATATATATATATTTGGTGAAGGATTAGGTGAATATTGGTTGTTATGTTCATGTACTAATCTTGTTTAGTTTTTGTGGTTTGAAACAACAGTATGTTTAGATTCAATTGATAATAAAAGATATGGATCGGGGCTGGTGAAAGTCGTTAATTGAGTATGTAATGTAAGCTTACCAAATCTCAACTCCTTCCATTTTCAGGGTAGGAATCCAAAGTTACCGATCCCCAAAGAGTGCGTATCAGTTACTCCACTGCCAGGAAATCATGGAAAGCGACTCGTTGCCAAAGCAGAGTATCCAATACAAAGCACAATTCTATTATCTATGTGTCACTGCCACAAAGCAACTCAAAGATCATTCATTGTACTGCTAGTCTCTAACAAGCTTGCAGCTAGCATCATCCAGCTGAGAATTTTGTTTTTTTCTTTTCTTTTATTTTTGCCTTTAATATTCCTGTTTTTCAATCTTCTTTGAAGAAATCAACTGTGGATATTGGAAGGAAGTGGTCCTATTTGTTAAAACGATGAAAAAGTATTCAAGTTCTTTGATAGTTCATGGAAAGAGAGTTTGACAATTAGCTGCCTAGCCTTCTAGTCTAACATTGAATATTGAATGCTACGAATTGAGGTACATTTATTTTAGCTTTTAAACATTGCGGTTCCATCCATGCTGCCATGCATTTTGTTTCTTGCGATGGTCCCTAATGATATTACACCTTGCTGGCAAACCAACAAGGGAAAGAAACTACATTTGGGCAGCATTGATAGCACAAATATTAGATGAAAGCAAAAATTTTATTGACTTTTACCAAAAACAAGTAATGATTACATAGAGTTAGTTGTATCCATTTATTAGAAGATATGTTTGAGAAAATTATATATATTATTAGTGAAATTTTCAGATTTTACAAAGAAAATTAATAAAATGACACACATCTTAAGGGAATATAAAAATATTAAAAGATTATTAAAAGTAAAGCACAATGTGTGATAATTTTTTAATCATATTTATAGATTAAAAATTTTATTGTTAGTATGTAAAAAAGTAACCATCTATACACACATTATCTTCTACTAATTTATTTTCTTTCTGGACCCTTCAGATGCTTGACTTAAGAGAAAATTTTCAAGTGATCAACATACCCTACCGGCAAAATCAAGCAAAAATAATACTATGCCTAGCAAATTAACCCCAATGGTAAGCCTCGGGGGGAGTTGGTAATGAAAATCCCATTTTTGGTTTAACTGAAATGTAAGATTTTCATACCACACGAGTGGAAAAAGGTGATCCATATACATTCGACAAAGACAATTGATCAAACCTAAAATTTTATGATTGAAAATTGAAATCAAACTCTCTTCCAATATATAATATTTTGACATTGATTTCATATATATATATATATAATATGGGAGAATTACATTTAAAATAATGATAAAAAGAGTTGGGTAATACAAGCAAAATAGTACAAAGTCAAAGGTAGTAGGTCCCTTGCTTGCAAGGTAAACAAAGCATCTAATGTAAGTTCCTCTAATAATATCATGAGATGGGGTTGATGAGCACATCAAACGGCCCATTGGTCCCCATTGAATAGCAAGCCACGTGCATAGATACATCAAAGTGCGTAGAAACCATCAGAAAAATAACTAAGTAAAATCAAAAAGAGAGTAGTTGGTGAATGTGGAGGCTTTCAATTGCCATCTCTTGGGGCGAAGGATCCGATGCACAAAAAACTAAACACCATCTCTTTATAAGCCTCTGGTAGAACTCATGTTTTCTCTTACTCTCACCAAAAGTGTAGAAAAAAACCTGAAAGAAAATATAAAATAATAGAATTCCAGGAAAAAAGAGACGGTGATTTGATGATTATATTCCATTCTTTGCTTGGGATCTCTATATCAAACATCTTTTTCCCTTCTTAGCTTCTTGAACCTTGCTTTATTTCTTGTCAGCTTCTCTCTCTCCTTCTCATTCTCTCTTTGCAGTTTGATCTTAATGTACGCAGAATTCAGCCAGGTTTCCGTTTTTACCATGTCGAATTCAGAGATTTTCCTCGTTAAGGATCAAGAAGAAGGGATCGAATTCGATATTCTGAAACGACCAGCATTGGATTTTCAAGAGGAGTGTCAAGAGACACCTACTTATTCTTCACATGATACTCCAGCTGATCAAGAACGAGAAGTAATGGAAGATCATGGAGAGAAAGGAGAAGAAAGCAACGACGTGACAGCAGCTTCCAAAGAAAGCGAAAAGAAGAAGACGAAGAAGAAGAATATATGTTTAGGAGAATTCAAGGCAAAAGATGACGATGATGGATTCAAAACCCCAACATCTTTGGATCACAAAATCCCAGTGATCAAACAATGCCCACCTGCACCAAGAAAACCAAAGCCACTCCCATCGAATAAAAGAAAAGCATCGTCTAGTAGTACACGCGCACGCAGGAATCTTCAACTCGATCTTTCGCAAGAGGTCGAGTCCTTGTTCCCTCGTCCTCTTCTCGCTGATTTACACGGCAAGATCAAGAAAGCTCGAACAGAAGAGAGTCGATGAATTTACCAACTTATTAGTTGTCAGTAGTATCAATTTATCTATATTTGGTAAGAAATTTTTTTATGTAAAATTTGAATCCGTACATATAATATTCATATATGGAAATTGGCGCATGGTACTCAAGGAAATTAAATTACGTATATATAGTGATTCTTGTTTTTGTTATTCCATTTTTCTTTTTATTTTGTGGTTAATTTGCTGATCGTCATGATCATGTTCATCATGGTGGAATTGGCCTAAGGAAACTTATGATATATTGTTGCTGTAAAGTTAAAGTATGAAAAAGATTAAATAAGAAAGTACAGACCAAGAAAAGAGATAGAAGAGTTCCAAATTCCAATACTTTATTTGCAACCCATCGAGCTTCTTTTGTACTCAAGGTGTTATGCTCCTCTAAAGAAGAGCTAGAATTTGTTCCTAGACTTTGAATAAAACGATAGAAGTTGCCATCTTTGGTATCAAGCTTCTAATTCAGATTAACGTTCTTTCTCTTTTTTTTTATTAATAATCTTACCTACAGAAAACCATGTAACAAGCAATTAGTGGAGTTGTTTATGGATTGCCAAAATCTGTAGGATTTCACCGGCGCTGATTCGACTCTGCTGCCGACGTATGTGTTTTATTTCTTCACGAGGAGGCCCAATTACAAAGTCACTCTCCAATTTCAACTCAAACCCAAGCCTAAACATTATAAACCAAACCCAGGCCGGACCACACTTTGCACTTCTAATTGCCAAGTTGCAACGGCTTTTGGGTCTGTTGAGTTCCTTTTGAGCTTATTGAATCTTAAGACTTGGAGTTGGGCTAGCAAGTCTGAATAATCTCAATACTTACGCGTGAAGAATTAAAGGTAGGAGGCATTGGAGTTAGGGACTCCAAGATGTGCTCATTGTACCTCAAGATTTGGAGTTGGACGAACAAGTTTGAGTAATATCAATGCTTGAAAGAGAAGAATTAAGGTTAGGAGGCAAAATTGAGATTTTGAGATGCATTTTGATGTTTAAATATCAATATTTGTCTAAATAATAAGAATATAAAAAAGAATATTTAAGATTAAAATCAAAGGTTGAGAATGTCAATAAGAGAATTCACTTTGTGTATCGTAGACTTCTGGTTTTCTTTTTACTTGTGCAATGGTGTCAAATCTCATCAATATACATGTGTGCAGCTCGAAATGTGGATTGACATGCATGATAGTTGAAAAGCAGTGTCGAAGACCTGTTACGGACGATTATAAAGCTAGGCAGCTAATTAGAAGCCTTTCCTGAACCTTTATAAAGGTACTATATTTTAAATCCAACAGTCCTTATGGGTTTAACATGGTTGATAAATAAACTTTTTTCAATCAAATCAAAATAGTATTTATCTTCAAATTTGATTTTGGCTTTTCAATTTGCACTTTATAAACCAAAATGATAATGAAACGTTATTCCGAAGAGTTGGAATTAATGCTGAAATTGTTTTGTACCCAAATTAAAAAAAATTATAATTCTACAAGTATGAAACGAGTTAGTGGGAGTCCATCAACCTGAGTCTTGACCCACGAAACTAAGGCAGCGAGAATAAACGTGTGGTCAATTCATGGGGATGCACCTTCCACGCAGGAATGGGCCGCTCCGAATGACCCCCACCTTATTGACGTCAAACAAACGACCCTCTTTGACCGTTTCTCTTGCTTTTCTTCACTCCTAAACGCTTAACGGTAACCTCCCTCCTTTTCCTCTCTTCCATTATTCCCTTTCCCCTTTCCTTCCCAATTTCTCCCAAACACTTCAAAGAAAAAAACAGAAAAGAAAAGAACGAAGAGTAATATTTGAATCAAACTTAAGTTTTTTTTTTTTTTGTTTATCAAATGTGCCAAAATGGAAGATCGGAGAATGGAGCGAAGAAAAACTATGACCATGAATTGGGATGGCCTATGCGACGATGATGACGAGTTCTTTGAATCGAACGATAGAATATCCTGCTTCGTGCCACTCGACTTGGCTTCCTCAGGTTCCGATGACGATGAAGATTTCAATGACTGTCGCATTTCTTCCGCTTCCACGATGTCATCGATTCATCCTCCACAGTTTCGAGCTTTTGCTACGACGACAACCCCAATGGCTCCTGACTACAACATCTGGATGGCGTCTCCAGGGTCCGTTAGGGAGCGGAGACAACGACTTTTCCAAGGCATGGGCTTATCTCCTGATAAAGAACTTCTCAGTTTCAAACCTGGCGTTTCCAACCAACCCCTTAACGAACAGGTCCAGACAACACCCGAAGTACCCGCAGCGGTTACAAGTGTTTCCAAAGTAGAGCATCATGAAAGCAACAAAGATTCTTCGAAACAGGATTTGTCTCAATCTCCGCTTCCAATCCTATTCGCAAGGTGCAGGTCCGATGGTGATATCGAGTCACTTTCGATTGAAAAGAAAAGAAAAGAAGAACTTCTTGGTTCTATATCGAAGCAACGTCTAACAAGAACATCTTCTTTAATATCAAGCCAACATGCAAAATCATATCCGTACCAAGAAAACATTAGAGCTTCCCCTAAAGATTCAGGAAATTGTCGTACAATTAAGCAAAGCGGTGCTTTAACCTCGATTTTATCCAAAAATAGGTTCGGAGCTTTTTTCTTGATCAAGAACTTGGATACAGGGAAAGAGTTTATCGTTAACGAGTACGGTCAAGATGGTACGTGGAACAAGCTGAGTGATCTTCAAACAGGAAAGCAATTGACGATGGAGGAATTTGAGAAATGTGTGGGGCATTCACCAGTGGTGAAGGAGTTGATGCGTCGACAAAATCCTGGCAATGATCGGAAGTTTAATTCGTATCTTTCCAAGAGCTTGAGGATAAGTAAGAAAAGAGGCGCAGCCGTGTTGAAAAGTATAAAAGGGGTGGCAAATTCTATGACATTGAGGGGGGAGAAAGAACGGGAGAATGCGTTAGCTATGGATCAAAAGAATGTCAATAATGGAAACAATCAGTGGGTTAAAGTTAGACAAACAGGGAAATCTTACAAGGAGTTGAGTGCTTTACATTTATGTCAAGAAATTCAAGCTCATGAGGGATCGATTTGGACCATCAGATTCAGTACAGATACAAGGTTTTTAGCAAGTGCTGGTGAGGATAAAATAATTCATGTGTGGGAAGTTCAGGAATGTGATGTTATGTCGATGAATGAAGGGAATTCAACTCCAGTTCATCCATCGCTTGCTAGTTCACCACTTCATCCATCGCTCTCCTTGTCCCAGGATCAATCAGGACTTCCGGAAGCTCCAGGTAATCTACAAGAGAAAAAAAAGAAGGGAAAGGGCTCAGCTAATAAAAAAGGCAATCAGATACCTGATTATGTCCATGTGCCAGAAGCTGTGTTTTCGTTGTCAGACAGACCAGTCTGTTCTTTCGTGGGCCATTTGGATGATGTTTTGGACTTGTCCTGGTCTAGATCTCAGGTTTGATTCTCAGAAATCTTGCCATTAATATTTGGAAAGTTAAGGAATTTGATTAGTATATAAACTGTAGGGTGACTTTGATGGATTTGCAGCAACTGCTTTCATCTTCAATGGACAAAACTGTAAGGTTATGGGACCTAGAAACCAAGAGCTGTTTAAAGTTATTTGCCCATAATGATTATGGTAAGATACCATTCACTTTCAACTTCAACTTAAGTTCATTCTGAGTCTATAAAAAACTGGACACCTATTTATGGCTTTTGGTTTGTGTTTCCTTTGGCAGTAACTTGCATACATTTCAATCCTATGGATGAAGATTATTTCATAAGTGGATCACTTGATGCAAAAGTTAGAATTTGGAACATACCAAATAGGCAAGTTGTTGATTGGACCGATCTTCATGAAATGGTCACTGCAGCTTGCTACACCCCTGATGGCCAGGTCCTTCTAAGTAACTTTTACTTGGCTTTGGCTCTTATTTATCCTCTGATAATTATCGACTCTAAATTGTACTTGGTTTTTCATTGTTGAAGGGTGCCTTGGTCGGTTCACACAAGGGCAGTTGTCGACTGTACAGTACTGACGGTATTGCTTGCTCTTTCTTCAAATTTGTGTATAGTTCTGTTCAAGTTTACCATCTCACCATGAAATCGTTATATATTTTCGTTTTACTTGACGATCTAGATTGCAAATTAACACAGTTAGAACAGATTGCCATTCAAAACAAGAAGGTTAACGCTAAAAAGATTACTGGTTTCCAGGTAACCCTACCAAGTACAAATTGATGCTCTGCCATTCCGCAGTGTTGTTTTGGAGTTAAGTTGCTTGTAATATGAACGGAATGTTCCATAATTAAATTTACTTTTGAACAGTTTTGTCCAATTAATCCCTCTGAAGTACTCGTTACATCTGCTGATTCTCGAATTCGAATTTTGGATGGTTCAGAAGTCTTGTATAAATTTAGAGGTACCCTATGAGCAAAAAATACTCGACTTGGTTTCTTATCTCATTTCATTCTTGTTTTAAACTTTCAACTTGTTCTTGGTATCAGGCCTTCGAAATACAAACAGTCAAATTGCAGCTTCATTTACTCCAGATGGAAAATATGTCATAAGTGCAAGTGAAGATTCTCAGGTATTCGTTTGGAGGCGTGAGGAGCCTCGGAACACAGGCACAGGGAAAAAAACTGTGATCACCGCTCGAGGCCACGAGCACTTTCCATGTAAAGATGTTTCGGTAGCAATCCCATGGCCTGGTACTATAAAAAGTGAACCTCCATCAATGACAACATCACATTCAAAAAGGCACTCGAAACGATCCCAACCACAGCAGACTAATACTTCTTGTGAATCACCAACCAAAGATGACAGCCCTCGAGCAAACAACAATAACAACAACAACAACAAAGGCTTGCCACCGCTTCCCAAGAAGAAGAACAACAATAATATAGAGAGAACTACAACCCCTCCAGAAGAAGAACTTGCTCAAATTTCCACTACTGATTCTGGGACTGGAGGTTCATCATCCATCTTGGGTTCTTCCTCAATAAGGCAAGGTGATTCACCTTCCATTTCCGCTGCTAGCAACCTAAACTCTTGTTCCTCGATAAAAGCCGGGGATTCACCTCCTATCTCTTCTGCTTCCAACCCAAGTTCCGCCTCAATAAGATATGGTGATTCGCCTTCAATCTCATCTGCCACACCAGCATCATCTTGGACTGCATCTTGGTCTTGGTTCGATGTCGGTGGCCATGGACACCATCCTACGCAAGCAACAGCTTGGGGCCTAGTAATCGTGACTGCCACAATGGGTGGTGAACTCAGGATTTATCAAAATTTCGGGTTACCACGAAGAATTGGCCGCCTCTAAGATCTATATCTCAGGCAAAAGCATCAGATTTTTTATTTTGTTTGTTTGTTTCTTTTTCTTCCTTTTACCCCAACAAAGCTTCTGTCTTTGGAATATGTATTATACAACAGGAATTGATATAGAGTTTTACATGAAAGGGAATTGAGCCCCCCTGCAGTATAATAAAACTGCAAGAGTGTTTTTTTTATGTTGTGAAGTTTAAGGTTTTTTCTTTTCTGACTATTTTGTAAATTAATAATCGCTAAAGCTAATTGAATTTCACAAAATTTACTTGTTATTGACAAAAAAGGCTTAATGTTGAAGTTACAGGCTCATAACTGACACTCTCGTTCGAATTTAAGGCGCGAAAAGTATGAAAGAGAAAATAAGACTAGAAGATTCCAGTCCTCTGGCCACCGTAGAGGACATCCAGAAACGCCTACTCCGACCTCCCTCGCTTCACTCTCCGCCGTACTCTCTTTTATCTTTCTGTCTATCCAAATTGGCTTTGATTCCTTCGAATTACTGGTTTGATTAATTGAAGATTTTCCTTTTCAAGGGAAGGCTTAAACTCTTCGCAACCGAAAGTGAGCTTGAAACAGAGTGGAACGGTTAAAAAAAAGCTGGAAGATTACTTAGATCCGATTCTTCTGGCGGCAGTCTCATCCAAGATCGGTCGTTCAAAGAAGGAAAAAACAGAGATGAAATTGAAGAGAGAAGTTAAGGGATTCGAGTGGCCTGCTGATGAACTCAAGGTTTTCGTGGAAGATGATTCGAGGAACGCTAACAGAGGCAGCTGGAGAAACAGAGAAGCCGTCTATCTTAACAACGATCTCGATGTGATTGACTATGGCGGTTATGGAGATGAAGAAGTCAGTTCCCCTTTTCAGCATTGGGAGGAAACGGCGTTGAAGAAATTCAAACGTTGAAGATCTGAAAATTCGAAAGATTCAGGTAAGGTTCGTTCGTTAGTTATAATTGGCTAAGAAATTCTTGATTGTGATCCGAACTTCCTACTACTGCTACTACTTGTTAATATGGTTTTGAAACTTGAGAATTTGAAGCTTTGATTCGATTTTTTCTTCCAATCTTTTTTTATTTTCACAAAATTTACAGCCAGTTTGAAGATGAAAAGATGGCCGATTCGATCAAAGGGCTAAAAAATGAACTGATTTATTTAAACGTGAAAACTGAAATGGGCCAAACTGATTTTGTTGAATTGCTTAGCCCATTACTAGTCACACCTGGGCCAAATTAAACCCAAAGAATCCTATCTTGCTCGACCTAAGATTGTCGAACTGGAGAAGCTTCTCCGAATCATAAAAGCTACGTCGTTTTTACTTCCCTCTCTAGATTTGGATTCAAAATCAGATCCATTTCCCTCGCTGCTTTGCTGAAACTCTTGCTGTATTATCCAAACGAAAAACCGGAAATCCAATTAGATCTCTCCTTGTCTCAAAACAGTAAAACTTTAAAAAGTACTAAAAAATGAAAATAGATTCACCAAGCTACCCCATCGACGACAAAGACCTAGATGACGCCGCATTATGGGCGGTAATCGACTCGGCTGCCGCCTCCCACTCCTCCTCCAAACACCGCAAACCCTTAGCAATCAAATACCCTAATCAGCAATCCCCGCCCACTCCCGTATCCCACCTCTCTCCGCCACGAAAATTCCCCCAGCAAAAGATTCAAAACCCCTGCCATCAACTTTATTCCCCTCCTAACACCAATCACCGGCGCTTCGCTAACGCCGGAGAAGACTATCACCGGCCACACAAGATGGCGAGGTCTTGCGCTTCCGAGGTCAGCGAGACAAGCCCCATGGCAATAGTGCAGAGGACCCCAATAACCTCTTTGCCGGAGTACAGGTCGTCGGAGATGTATTTGTCTCCTGGTTTCGGAGGAGTTGACGGTGGTAATGGATCAGAGGTGTCTCCGGGAGGTTTCGGAAGGAGCGAGGAGAAGGAAGGGATGAGGCATAGCTTGTCCGGGAAGTTTCCTTCGGTTGAGCTGTTTAAGGAGTATCAGAATGCAGCCATGGCGGTAATTAAAGCTTCTACCATCAGAAATTTACCATTAGCGTTTTAAAAACTTTGTACTTACCTGTAAAAGTAAATGATGAGTCCTTAACTGAACAGGTTTTGGAGAAATCTGATTATACTATGATATCAGGAAATCATTTTATTAAAAAATCAGGTAAATTAACTCTGGTTCTATTCTTTACTCTTTCAATAATTGACATTTAAGTGGTAAAATGTGGTGTTCATGTTATGAAGGTTGGAGGAAAATATCGTTTTATTTCAATCTCTCTTTTGAAATCAAAGAGAAGAACATTGAATTCGATGAAAATCGCAATGTTCAGCGTGCTGAATTCGTGGTTCGGGCTTACATGCAGTATGTTCTTTTAAGCTCTCGGAAATGACAGTACTTCTTTAATGGTTGGTAGTTACTATTTTTGCGTTATTATCTTTTATTCATTATCAGGGGTGGGAGGTTCTCGGATGGATGGGGTTCGTGTGAACGGAGGGAGAAGAGATTTCTAAAACCAAACCATGATATCCCGAGTACAGCAGAAACTAGAGCTAAAAATAAAGCATGTCAGGTACATGTTTCCATTTACTACTCTCACATTTGCAGGTTTCATTGTGACATTTTTAAGTTTGTGTATGC
The DNA here is from genome assembly GCA_033439115.1 of Firmiana major. Taxonomy (NCBI): domain Eukaryota; kingdom Viridiplantae; phylum Streptophyta; class Magnoliopsida; order Malvales; family Malvaceae; genus Firmiana; species Firmiana major. Next base: position 43,610,307 of record CM065913.1, on the reverse strand, counting down.
TGCGCCGAAATTAGACCAGCTGTTTGTTTACCTGAAACTTCTGTTTTACAAAAATTCATGTAAAGTTCAGGTATTTACTTTGTCTGAGTTAGAAATCTTCAGGTTATTACTATTTACCAATCGTACGAATCTGAGTTTGAAATCTTCAGGGTATTAATGTCTCTTTATTTATGGCTTCAAAATGATTCATGAATTACTTCTTTACTTTCTTGAGAAACTTCTTGTTGTGTCAAGTGATAGCGTAGGCTTGGAATTATAAACAATTTCCATGGAATTAAAAAAAATTATCCTCAAACGGGGGAAATGGGTAAGAGTTTGATTTTTTTTTTTTGTTTCTTTGTGTGATCGTTGATCTTTGAGGATTTCAAGTTAAGCAGTATCAACCGCAAGCTAGTGTTTTTTCAGCAGAGAGCGTTTTCCTTCAGGAAACCATCCTTAAGCTAACCAAAAACCAGAAATACGCTGCTTGATCAATGGTTTCCCACCAGTCACCCCGTGTTTCCCTTTCAATATTCTTCTTGCTTTTGCCGTTCCCATTTTTCAATCTTAGAAAACCATAATCTAAAAGTTTTGTTTTTCATTGCCTATAATTGGATCAGTGTTTCGTATCAGTCATGATTATTTGCATAGCAACTGACTTCTTGTTAATCTTTTTTCATGTGTCGCCTACTTTGTCTGCTTAAAGTTCAGATCTTTGTTAATATATTTGCAGGACCTGCTAGGAATTGGGGAGTATCGCCCCGGTGCAAATCAATTTCAGCAACAAATATAGCCATTCATTGTTTCTACGCCATGGTCCAGTTCATTTCTGACATATGAAGAATCCAAGCCGGAGATATCCCACACTTTAGAATTTTCTTGCCTCTAACTTTGAGCAAGTAAAAAACAAGAAAGAGAGAACATTTTCAGATTAAAATGCTATCTGAGGGTCAAGGATCGCTTGTTGCCCCGGTGATAACTGTATAATTTGTTAGTCATCTGTCTCTCAAAGCTTTTCATTTTAAATGATAAAAGAAAAAAAAAAAGAGTAAATATAAACCTTACTGTTAGCTACTCTGATTTTTCCGCGTTCACTCTTATTCTCTTAAAGGTAAATATATCGCTGACAAATGGCCATAAATGAACTGCTGTCGTTTCAATTTAACCCACCGGAGGATTTGTTTGATGATTGATGTAGGGGAGCCAAACACCATTTTTATTGCTCCTGCGCAGCACTTTATCATCATTCATTAGTTCAGAATCAGACACCTGAGGAATTGTGAAGCTTGGGACTTACTGGACACTAAACAGATCATGTGGCCCAAAAGGAAAAAGGAAATTTCCTCGAAGTACAGGACGAAACAGTTTATGTACACCAAAGCAGAACCATTGCCCTTTCCATTTTCAGCTCCTTTGTAACGGTGTCTTTTGATCCTCCCACCCTATTTTAAACTAATCAAGTTACCTGTCATGACAACCGGCGTGCTTTCTTTTACAGAAATGGCTTCAGGGTCCCAAAGGATTGAATATGATAACAATGAGGTTGATCTTCCAATAAATGAGGTTTGATTTTGATATCAATCAAGTAATATATTAGGGATGAAATTATTCGGATACCAGGCCAAATGTTAGGACTTTGAAGTAGAGCTGAGAAAAAACTATTGGAGTTGAAAATTTAGTTTGAATAATAATAAATTTTGAATTGAGAGTTCATAAGTTGAATTCATTCATAATAGAATAATTCAGATTTTAGATCCAATGTTAGCACTTTTGAAGATGAAAAATACAGGTTGTTGGCTCAAATTAGGGCATTGGCTTGGCAATTCCCAAATCCTTTCATCCCCTCTTACAAGAGAAACCTGTATTACACACATTGCATTAATTGGAGTTTGGGAAAATGGGAATTCGCAAAATGGAAGAGGGGGTATTTTGGTCAGGAAAGTTACTGCCCTGCTGCTATGGAGTTAAGGGCCTGGCCCCGCTTTGCAGTAACATATTCTCCTTTCTCTCGCCCCGGGACAAAGACAATTCCACTTCCTCTCCTTCCTCCTCCGTTCTGTCTCCTTAACAGGGGTGATGTCCATGTGAAAACGGTAACTCGTCGCTTTCTTTTGCATCCCTTGCTCTCTCGCTCTCTCTCTGAATTGTCTTGTTATTTTCAATTTGAAGTGAAAGATTGCTTTTTCGCTTGGATTAAAGAACCAAACTCTACTTGGTTCTTTAATATCTTCACCACTTTTATATGAGCTCCCATTCTTTTCTCGACCCCTTTTCTTAGGTCCCTCGTATCTCTTATTTTTAGTATCGCAGCTCTTTCTTTTCTTTTCATAATGGAGCTCCCTGGTATCTCTTAGTACTTGAACTGATAGTTCATGGCACAACGGGTACTACTCTTCTTTCTCTTTCCAACTGTTGGTTCTTTCTTCTGTTTCGTAATTGCTTTTTGAGAAGTTGACGCGATCAATGAACATTTTGTGGATGCAGGAAGGAGGGTGGCCTCTAGGCCTTCAACCATTGAATGCAAGGATTGGGTTGGTTAGAAATTGTGATTTCTCTGGTTCTGTTTCATTCAGTACTTTGCTTACTGCTTCTCCCAGTTCCTCTAGCATTTCGTCTTCAGATCTTGATACAGAGGTCAGTCTTTTGTCCTACTTAATGCAAAGAAGGAAAGGCTGGAAAGCCACTAACTTGTAATCAACTGGTTTAAGAAACATTATAATCAAACGGACAAATGCCTGATTTTTCCTTTTCCATGTAAATGTACAAAAACAATCAACAGGACAGCCGGTGATCAAATGAAGTTCTAACTGTAACAACAGTGACCACCCGTTTCCTTGTTTGTTTGATTCCTTAATCCTGAAAACTACATTCACCAGAAGAAAGCCAGACTACAGAGAACCGTTTCTATAACTGTTCAGTCTTTCGTACATTACTGTAATGGGTTTGTCTTCAATTTTTAACTCCTTTGCAGTATATTCAATAAAAAGCAAAGCTTGAAGCAGCGGCTCTACTCCCTTTCACATGGTCTTAATTTGATGGTGTTTTGACTGTATTCTGTTCTTCAATTGCTCCTCCAAAGGCCCAATCTCTCTCTTTTATATTAAATTTAATATTACTGTGGTTCTTCTAGCACTTAATATGTTCAATAAATACAACAAAAAGGAAGATGCCCACAAGCTCTCGCATCCCTAGCTGATTGATGAGTTTAAAGTGGCTTGTCATGCTAGGTGAGGTGACCTTGCGTCCCGGAGAGCATGGTCTAACATAGCATTAAACTGTCACTTCCAAGCTTCAGCATTTATTCCTGCATGCATTAATCTGGAGACCCAGTTCCCATTGTGCTTGTCTTTTTTTCCTAAATGGGGCTAATCTGCAACTCTTACTGAGTTTGCAAGCCAAGAAAAGCTAAATTTCACAACCCTAAATAGAGTTCAGATATGATATATAACAACTTGAATTGATTTACCATGTTTTTTGTTTTACAATTTTTTTCTTATGAATGATTTCAGTCCACTGGCTCTTTCTTCTCTGACAAAAGCATCACGCTCGGAAGCCTCATAGGAATTTCTAGCTTTCTACAGCACTCGAGATCAACCAGGAGAAGAACCGCAGAAACCATACGAGACCAGAAGAATAATTATAAGTCTAGACCTTGGCTGTTCTCATTATGTTCAAAACTAAGCACTGATGCTGTGGACACTAACAACGCTCAGTCTCTGGGTCACCTCCTTGACGTAGAAAGGAGAGCCGCCAGCATTTACAGAAGGAATCAAACCCCTGCCGCCTATGGACCTGGTGATTTCTCACCAGTAATGCTTGATTCAGAACCGAATTCACTCTTCGTCGGTGACCACATTGCTCCTAGTTCTAATGCCGCATTGAATGCAGAAGATGGCAGGAAATCTGACACAGAACTATTGGAACATGGCACTGGGCATGGAGTTCCTTTATTGCTTTCATGTTTGTGTGGACAACTCATCAAATGACTTCACTTAAACATTTATTATGTGTGGCTTTCAAAAGATTCCTTGGTTTCTTATCTCACCCCATCACTCATAGGCCAGTCCAATAATACTATGCCATGGTAGCATATTTGTCCATGTTAGATTTGACTAATTACGAGAGAGAAGCAACATTTAACACATAAACCTTAACCCAGACATTAAGTAATCAAGCCAAGCTTGCCTCATTGATCAGTCGCCGCTCCCCTTTAAGGAGTGCAAAGCAAAATGCAGTACAATAAAATCAGTTCACCTTAACCAATTAAAGTTAAAATAAATTGATAGTTATGAGCATTTCACTGAAAATTTGACTCCAAATATTTCTTTGGAAAAATAGTAGTCCAGTGCTTCTTCATTCCATAGAGCAGACTGCAAGTCTGCAACAACAAGATCCGAGTGATTTGAATTTTGCAAAAGTATTTTAAGGTCCCTCGTGCCCTCTCATAGTTCATTATAATCATATATAAACCACTACTAAAGAATGGAGTTCAAAGAGCATACCAAATGTACTCTCCATTCCGAAGCAATATGAACTTTGGTATCTTTGCTGGTTCAGGAAAGAAGATCCATGGCTGTGGCTCGTTAGAACTTCTCATTCCCATCGCTGCATTCTGCAGGCACTTTTCCTGCACTGCGGTTACCCATTTTCCCAAATGAGCTGATGGCTGATAAACCCTTGAAACTGCTGCTTCCTTCACTGAAATTGGACTTCCTTGATTTAATTGGCTTAGAGGGACTGAATTCTGCTCCTGTATCATTGCTGCTGATGTTTCCACTACTCAGCCTTAAAGGACTAGCTTCTGCTTCTGATTCATTATTGTTAATTTTGGCAATAACTAGTTGGGTGATTCCCCTTCGGCAGAAGGGGCAAACTAGGATTACAGGAGATGCTGTCAGTGGATTGGGCTTCTTGTGGCAGCACAGCGCTAAGGTGCAATAAGCACACATCCGGTGACCACATTGTCTGATCTCTATTGTGCATATCCGATCAAAGCATATGCAGCATGCATCAACATCGCTGGCCTGTTTGAGAAGATTCGCCAATGAATTAAAAACAAGACGTATATTCCTAATAGAATATTAACTCTTTATGCCCGGCACATTGCAACTGAAGTTACTGTTTTTTCAGGCCATAATTAGGAATGATAACCTTTCAAATCATATGGTGATGCTCCATTTTTATTCACTTCAGTTTATTCACACATGATAACCTTTCAATCCATACATTTTAATTTCACTTTACTTTGATGTGAAAGTAACACAACAATTATCCTTGTCGAACTTAAAGAACTCAAGTATAATACTGTCATCATATATGGGAATTAGCCTTTCATATTTCAAGTATATTTAAATCGAGCTGAACATAAAAGAAAAATAAGTTAAACGGTATTACCTCAGAGGCAGTTTCGTCAGCCTCGACCCCATAAGCTGAAGCAGATGGTAGTGCATGGATTGCCTCCTTCAAAATGGCTTTCTCCCTCTCTCTGTTTGCTTCCATTAAGGCCTTCTCCAACAGTTCTTTAGCTTCTGGATTAAGATCACTTATGAACCTTAAAGGAAATGGCCAAACAAGAGGTTCTGCAGATGCAGGGTTCAACAAAGCAGCACATGCCTCATGTTTGTGCTTCATAGCAATTACATATGGTATTCTCCTGTAGAAATACAAACCTTAGTAGATTTCATTTCAACTCATAAACCTATTTAATTACTTGGAAGACGACATGCCCAAAACCTTTTTTTTTTTGAGTTATTGACAGTACAAACAAAGCAAACTAACACCTACGGTGTTGAACAGAAGTTCAATAATATAGTTCCAATTGATATCCTAATTAGAAAAGCAATGATTTCACAATCAGCTTCCAAAAAATTAAATAAAAAAACAGGAAAAAGAACAAGAAGAAATATGCAATTTCCTACAGAGCTTCGGATTGAGAGTGCATCTAATCCTTACTAAGGATTTAAAGTTTATACAGGCGATGTATAATGAGCTTTGGTTTGAATGTCAAGCTTAAATGCATTTTTTTTTTTTTTCTCATTAAAATCAAATTGAGCTTTTGACTATATCCAGTATGCCAAGAATGAAGACCTTTAAAGTGGATAAACAAAAGGTATAGTCACCCTTTGGCCAATCAAATATCACCATATGTATAATATGATAATGATGCAAAACTCAAGATTCAAATATTCCTTTTTATTTTATCTGTAATAGAGAAAGTAAAAATTGACTTCCATCCTCCTTTCACGCGTATGCTTACCCGTATGAATCTGGTTGAAGCCTATCTGCTCCCCAGGCAAGTAATTCGCGGATACACTCTATCGAACCCCCACGGGCAGCAAAATGAAGAGGTGTGCTCCCTGGGTAGCTGCAGAGAGGCCTAAAATCAATCCAAATTCACAACTGAAAATGATCAATAAATAAAACAAGATCAAGATAGTTACCCATTTCCACAAGTTGAAGCGCAAACAAGAGCCCCATTATCTAAGAGTGCATGAACACAATTAGACCATCCTTCGCGAGCTGCCAAATGCAATGGAGTAGCCCCATTTTCATCTCTTATGTTCACAAATCTGGCAAAACCCCTACAAATTTGCAATGCCAACAAATTCAATCAGAGGATAATTACATAGTTCACCAATTTGCCACTTTTTTGTATGTGTCAGAGAGAGAGAGAGATGAACCAAGAATCCGCAAGCGTGCTGCTACGGGCAGCAGAAAGAAGAGCTTGAAGGCAATCAAAATGACCATAGTACGCAGCATAATGCAAGCAGATTCTTCCTTGAAGTGAATCAAACATCAATACCTGATAAGTTATCATAAACATTACCATGATCAATTTCTTGGTAACAGTCAAAGTAGTAAATTGCAGCAGAAACAAAGAAGAATCAAAACTTGCCATACATATGCTCCTCTCTGGATAAGCTTTTTCACACAATCAGTCTTCCCATGCATTGCAGCCAACATCAATGGCGTCTAAACCAATCACAAGATAAACCGATCATGAGATCGAAATCAAAGACAAACGATCAGAAAACATGCAAATTAATAAAGATCTCTGTCTGAACATATACCTGTCTATGGCGATTCAAGATATCTGAATTGGGACACCGATCTAAAAGAAATGAAAGAATCTGCAGCAATGATCGGTCAAACCAAACACCAGAACAAAAGTATCCCAATAACTATCAACATTGCTCCAAGAAAAAAAAAAATTTTGAAAGGAAATCCCAAAATCAAGCAAAATAAATGAAAGAAACACCAAACCCACCTCGATCTGACCATAGATAGCGGCCACATGCAAAATAGACAACTTCCCGTATCTAGTGGTCCTCTTTAAGGTACTTGGGTCTGCTTCAACCATTCTCTGCACCATCTCCAGGTCACCTGTCTGAACAGCACGAAGCAAAGCAGTCTCATGTTTTTCTCTGCAACTAACCTTTTGACCCATTACTTCCTGTCCACCTTATCTGTTACTTATTAACAAATGGAGAACTGTCCCAGCAGAGACTGCCTCACGCGCCACCTAGGTGGTGGTGGTGGTGTAGATGGCGATGGTTATCGTGCTATTGAGAGTGATACGATAGCAATAACTCCGAGTTTCTGAAAGTGAACGGGCTTACCTATCTATTTGTAGTACTAACTCGACATTGTGGAGCTGATGCCTCGATGTTTGGTCCGAGATTTGGGGCACTTGTCAAATTACATTTCGGACATTTTAAGATTCTGTTTATTTTTGTTCTTTAGTCTTCACCGGAATTAGAATTTTAACATGCTACGTTGTCTTAATGGCGTAAAACACTTTTGTTCCTGTCCATGACCGAAAGTCGAAAGATCACTGGAGATCATAATTATTCCTTTCTCTCCTTCTTTTTTCCTTTTCTATTCCTTTTAATTGGATCTTCAAATATAACATTTTTATTTACCATACTACAAAATAATATATTAGTACTATACTACTACTATTTGCTTTAACTTCCCAAATTCAAACAGTAAAGAATTTTTTTTTTGGTTTAAATAGCTCATCATTCATGCTCATGGATACATAATGGCCATATATCAACTAGCATTTGATTTATTTGCATGCAAATTTGAATTTGAAAGCTGAATTAATGTGTAATCAAATAAAACCGGCATTAAAATATAGCATGCTAATTGGTGAAATTAGAGAGACAAAAAAAAAAAAAAAAACAGAAATATTAATCTATATAAGAACATAAATGTTTATTAATGGAAAATTATGGTGAAAATCAATAGTATTATATGCGGTTTTAACTTAATATATATTTTATTATACCCATGCCTTAAAAAAGAAACAAAATTAAAAAATAAAATTTTCCATCTTATTTTTGAGACAAAGCTTTTCTTCTTTTGACTTGTTTTCTTGATTGGTATCAACATTGTTCATCCTTTTTTTTCTTTAGCTTTTCTTCTTTAGACTTTGTGTTTCCTCAGTGTGTGTATTAAGTACTAACTACAGCTGAAAAGCAAAGGTGGAAAACGACATATGCTGATTAGCAAACAAAATTAAACAAAAAAGAGAGGTGAAAGAAAAAACATTATGCTTAGTTAGGGTTCACATTATCTTTGACCATCTGCTTTAATTATTATTTAAAATTTTGTCAATAATTAATTATTAATTACTACTCCAAGGCAAACTCATGCTTTAAACGAAATTAAACTGCCTTATCAATTAAAATTTTGTTTTAAGATGCTTTCTTTTACTTGAAAGATTGATTCCTTCTATACTTTTTTCTATGCCTTTAGGAATTTTTCTTTGATTATTAACAAAGTAGATAGCGTCGAATCTTTTGAAGATAAGAAAAATAAAAAGAAATCGAACAGAGAAATTGAGTGCCATGAAAATTGGCAAACCACAGCACTGTTCCATCAAAATTAATTATAGTAATCCATAAACAACATTGTCTGCAAGAAACTCATTGAATTAAAGAAGAAAAAAAAAACAGAATCAGATTGAAGAATAACTAGAAATCCCCATGAAAAGAAGAAACTGATCAAAAGGACCTTTTCTCGGAAAAAACCCGCTTGCCATTGCACCATTCCAGATGATTTCTCAACTGAGAAACCGGGTACGCAATCTCTTCCCCTGTGGAATCAAAGTAAACCCAATACTTGAACCCTTGTTTCCCACTAATATTCCCAACCCACCAACCATCATTGTCGAAAGCATCAACCCTTTGGAGATAATGGAAAACCTGAGTGGCTTCCCCAACGGTTCTTGGTGGCACTGGTCGGACCTCGTCAGCGGAAACTATCTCAACCAGAGGCCGAGTTTGATCTTCTTCTTGCACCAGGTTCTTGTACTGCACCATGTAACGAGTATTGTCGTCCAGTTGCGATATGACCGTAGCTTCGAAGTACGATCCCAAGAAACCGTCTTCCTTACTGCATACTTCGACTTCATCTCCTTTAAGAAACACCGCCATTGTTGCACTCCACAAAACCAAAATAAGCAGAAGAATTAGAGATCTTTTATAGACACCCAAAAGCAGTTTAGGTGTTTCCTAGTCCATAAAGGAAACGAAACTGGCGGGTCTAGCGTGGTTAGGCATTGCCACGGTTTAGGTGTTTCCTTGTACATAAAGAAACTGGTGCCAATTGTATCGTTCCACTAGGCATAATGAAGGACAACAGTCACTGCAAGGCCGAATCCATTTTTTGTAGTGCTAATCAATACTGCAGATGTGAGCTTGGGTTTGTTTCTGCCCATGATTTTGGACACTTTTTTTCAGCTAGCCACGGCCCAATGGCAAATGACTTTACATTTCAATTGATAACCCAAAGAGAGGTGGGCTCAATGGTAGCTTTTACCCAAACCTCAGGACTCAATGGCATAAATGCTCAATCCAAATAATCAATACTGCAAATTTAAATTGGATCGCTTTACTTGATTAAGCCGTCTCTCATATGTTAGCAGAACTTTCAACCTTTCGGGATATTCAAAGGTATTTTCCAAACAAAAGTCTGAAAAACCATTAGCCAACTTTCAGGTTTCTCCCTTACTAGTGGCTGGAATAAGGAAGATTCATCCCATCAATCAACAGTGAGACAAAACTAAACAAAAAGCAAAAAAATAAAACTAATAAAAATGCTGATGCAATTATATTACAGTGTAGTGCTAATCAACATCAACTGGAAAAGAGATGTACATTTGTCCACTAAAGAGTCTGGACAATTTGTGGCCGAGATGACACATGAACATTCCAACGCGGTATCGAGGTGACTAATTTGGTAAAAACCGAATTGTTAGATTATATATATATATATATATATATATATTTCTTAATGCTTACCAACTTTTGAAGTGGTTACTTCACAGCAAAGGCCACCCTTTGGAAGAGAAATTCCAATTTGTCAGCTTGGGTGGGTCTGAGCTCTTGGATGATCATTTTAAGTAGCCTGGCCAGTTCCCTTCAGAACCACAGGGTACACAGCTTGGCCTGTCACCTGTGTCCTGCGCTTACTTTCGTGTTGGAAAAAGAGGAAATTATTGAGATGAATATTTCATGGCGTAATGTGAAAATGGTGATGAAATTGTGAGATCAATTGAAATTGACCATGTAACTTTATATTGACTCTTGACTGTTTACTCTTGACAATCTACCTTTGTGTGTTGTAGGCAGGCAACAAAAGAAAAATAAAATTTAATTAAGGTTGTTGAATGGGCAACTTCAAACTGAGCTGTAAGGGATTTCATGTGTTTGTCTACCGTCTAATGCTTCCATTTCAATTGTCAGAGTTGACACCAAACTACCAAATATACACTGTACCATAGGCTATGAAAGAGGCATTATTACATACATATAGATCTTTGGTGTTACTGTCACAGTGTTAAGCTTGCGTAGTCTTTGCTGCATCCTCAACAATTTGATTAGAGATTAGTCTTAATTACTTGGGCAATATTAAAGTTTAATCAAATTAATTTAGCATTGATTATCTTAATTAATTTGTTCCATTGACTCCTGATAACGACGGGTCAAACATAAATCTGTGTTACCCCCACTAATCTCGGACGTACACAAACAAACAAACTAAACAATCATAATCAAGTTAAGTGCTTACCCACGCAAGCTTCCATTTTCATTGCCAATCGATGCTAGATTTTTTTTGTATTCCATTTGAAAAATGATCAGAATACAGTGTAAAGGGCAAACGATTGATGGATTTAAATACTATAATATATGATTGATCAACAAATTTCTGCTTTGCATGAAGAACATGACAACCCACTTCGCCATAATAAAAGATTAAAAGCATATTAGTACTGTTGAAATTCAAATACATGTCTTTTTCTCTTTTGTTTTTAAAAATCCCATTTTCTTTTTACTTATCAATTTATAACGGTATTAACTGCTTAATTGAAATTCTCAGAATTTATAATATATGTTTTTTTTATAATGTATTGAAAATATCACTGCCAATTTTCTTTCTTTTTTTTTTTCACTTTCTGAAAGGCAAAATAGATTAATATCATTAATAGCAAATTTTCTACTAATATTAATATGCAACGTTGTTTCATCTTTCATGGCAGAACTAACAGATTTAGAAAATGATTAATTAAGTTTGATTTCTGACACATGATTAAATGGTATAGTAAAATCATAAGAATATCTACCGAAGTTGGCAAGACATTCCATATTCATTAATTCTTCATTAATAAGTATATAATTAATTTAAATAACCTAACAAGATAAGTTTAATATTCATGCACGTGCATCCATGAGTCATAAATTAGCAGCCAAATAGAAAAAAAAAAAAATCATGTCAGTCCTGTACATGATTTCTTAAGAACTAAGCCCTAATAAAAAATATTAGTGTTATATACCCATATTGCAATTTAATCATATAAAATTAAATTCAAGCACGGAATGCCACCTAGATTTGGCATCCGTCAAAGACTAAACAACATAAGCCAATGATGCATGTTGGGTGATTAAATCTTAGTGCCCACCCCAGCACCCCCCATGTTTTTCTTTGGACAGCTCAAAAGTGACATCTTAGGATGCTATACTCACCTAAAAAGATATCTGTTAGCCGATTTGATTGGCTTATTCAACAGGGAAAGGGGGGCCCAAAAACCTCCAAAGCCAGCCAGCCACCCAGCCACAAAAATAGAGGAATTGAGATCAAATGAAGATACCCAAAGGTCCTTCTAGGCAAAGGCAAACAAAATGCTCCCTTAGCGACATTGTAATTTTGAATTTAAGGATGTTTCTGCTTGCTTATACTGTTGTTATTTTACCTAGTTAAGGAAAGGGAAATACAGGACTCATTGCAGCAAAAGAAATGAAACTGTTTCACTATTTTGAAACAATTATCATATCACATACTGATCTTTTTCTTTAAAGTTCAGCTTGTAAATATTTATCTATCGGTAGCTTTTTAATCTCACTCAGCTCCAATTTTGTTTTATTATTCTGTTTTTAACAAATATTACAGTACTGATATTTCTTTCCCTTGTTAAGGAAACTAGAGTAGCTAGCCTAACCTAGCATTGCAAAGCTGAAATCTGGGTGCTTTAGGTGGGGTCTTAGAGAGTAGAGCAGGCAAAATTTTAAGGGTAAGAAGAGAGAAGTGATTGACTAGAAGCTGGGGAATCTAAGACGTGTATGATTGAGAGCACTTGTGGGAGAACGTGAAGGACTCAGACTCAGAAGAGAAGAAGTTGGAATCTCATTCTCTGTGACTTTGTTGTTTAATTATACATAGTTTTTCATGTACGGGAAGTAGTTTTCAACAGACAGAGATGGGGAGGGATCTGAATCTGATCAGATAGGGTTAGGGCATGTCGACTTGTAGTAACAAAACAAAGGAAGACGTTGCAAAAGTGAAAGCTGCAGCTATTGCTCTATTGCACACAATTCCATGTGCCCCCATCAAACATGGAACTCATTGAATACTGAGTTTATCAGATTTGATTTGCCTTGGATTTCCGAGCCTTTGCTAACTCTTCTTCCTCTACGACTTCTCTTTTCGAACGGGCTTTTCTTTTCTTTTTCCTTCTTTTCATTACATTGGGTTATCGTTAATTTCAATCTCGACAATTTCGGGATCATTGTAAACTTCTATTCCTTTGATTACTGAGATACCGAGGATGATGACTAACCGACCGACCAAACTATAACATTGTTATCTCTCTCTCTCCATGACCAATTGTTGTGTGGGTGAGAGAGAGAGAGAAAGGCTTTACCTTTGACGGTCTTGAACGTGCTTTATTCGTTCTTGGTAAGCAGCCTTGGTTCTAGCAAAAGCTAACCCAAACACCCAACAGATTCCTTTCTTTCAACATGACCCAATTCCAGTTGGAATATATATATATAGTAATTATAGGCTTAATTATAATAACATTATTATTTGTAAGATAACTGTCATTAATGATGTCTGTGGTTAGATGCTCGACAGAAGTTTATCTCTAATTAAGAAACTGATCATGAAAGTTGATTTTTTTTTAATTCTATATATTGGTTTATTTGTGCATTGGACCAACACCCATGATTTGTAATCATGAATATAATTTCCAAATTTATTTTGATGATTGCACCTTTTATGTTTTTACTGGATTGTACATATTAGCCCCAGATTGCTGAATATTATGTCCAGCTTTCTGCAAACATCCAAGCCAAATTTACCGGCGTGGCGAGCAATTAATCCAAAGCTTTGAATTACGAAATATTTAGAAATCTAACATGACTGCAACATGTTTGCGTCAGGTCACGGATTTAATCATCTTGGAAATTGGAATAAAGTCCATAGCAATTATTTTATTATTAAACTTATAAGGATAGGACTAATTTTAGGGCTATATATAGCTTTTTTTTTTTTTTTTTTGAGAATTGTAAATATTAGTGCAGTATAATTAAAATATGCTAATACTCAGGGGGCATTTGGTTGGGGGAATTTTTTTTCTCCCGTAATTTTTTTCATCATTTGATTCCTCCGTTTGATTCGATTCTTTTTCTCTTTGTCAGTCATTTTATTTTACCTACAGTGTTCAATTTTGAGAAAATCTGGAGTAAAATGATTACCTTCGAATCCTGAGGTATTTTTAGATTACCTGAGTCAAAATTTTTTTTTTGGATCTAAAATAATTTTTTTCCCTAGAATTTACTCCTTAAAATTTTTTTCCTGAATAAAAGGTAATTTTGTTTTTCAAAGTATTTTTTTCCTCTGAACCAATCGCACCCTCAGTTCTACCAAAGAAAAAAAAAATTTCTCAAACTCAAATTTGTGTAATTTAGATTTCGATTCGTTGGTGCATTCAATTTTTTACTAAAAAATAAAAAGTAAAAACGTCAATAAAATGAAATCTTAATTATTAATGAAAGAATAATAAAGTATCAAACCAAAATCAATAAAGGCTAATTGTTTATACACAAGGGCTAATTCAAAGTCTACTATTACACTATTTAATTATTTTCTCAGGTCAGGAATATCTTAAAAACTTTGCATAGTTAATATTCCAATACGTGATATTCACGAAGGCTGAAACTATGTCAACAACTACTATCATTTACTATATCAGTCTACTTGATTCCACCTAGCAAATGTTCTAAACTTATAACCTACTTTCCACGAGAATTAAACTGTTAGAATAATAAAGGAATTATATTAGTATAATTATATTGTACACTGTTAGTAAAATTTTTGATTCTACGAACGTAGTTAGAATGATTATACATATTTTATTTTATTTTAATATTTTTAAAAGACATATATAATTATCCCAAACTCGCTTGTGGATCCAAAAACTTCACTAACAAGATAATAATCCATTACAATACTCAAATTTTATGCCTAACGAAGATACCATTAAAGATATATCAGAAAACTATTAAATGTGACAATTTCATATTGCTAAGGATTTAAGATATATTTTATTTTCAAAAAAAAATATAAAGTAAAATTTTAAATGTGTTTAAAATTGTTAGATAAAAAAGTTTAATTTAATTAACATCTAAAATACCTTTAATTGATTTATATATATATAAAAAAAAAATCAAATATTGTTTATACTTTAATGCTCAAATATGTTTTTCTATCTTAGTATAAAATGGATATAACTCCTCTACTTCTTACTGCAAACAAATCAGTCCATAAATTTTATTAATATAAATAAACTCTAATTTTTAAAAATCAATCAATTAAATTCAAATCAATTAGTTTTCATTTATATTGCATATATAACATATTACATGACAACCACAAAATTATATACGTGAACTGGCACATAAAATATTCAAATGACATATAGTGTCATTTACATCAAATTTGAAATTAATTATATTATTTTAAAAAATTAAAAAAAATTATTTATAATAAAATTAAAATTTATAAATCAACTTACTTGAAATAAGAATATTAAAAATTTATATTTATTTTATAATCACGTGTAACAATGAAGAGTATGTTTGTATATTAATTTTTTTATTATAAAATATTTTTAAACCCTTTGGACGCTCAAATGAAATGTAATAAAGTTTGTCACGACGTATATTTTTTTTTCGAGATTTCAAAAGCTTGAAGTTTAAGCATTACGCTCATAGATGTAGCAGTTTGGCATCCGAAGCCGGGTCCTCCATGTGTTTCGACCCAAGCACTGAAGTGAGTGTTTGATGTGCGTGTCAGTAAGATGAGCAAATGATAAGAGAGTCAGGACAGAGCATCAGGATTTTTGCAGAGTAATAGGAAAAAGAAAACTTCAGCCAGGAAGAGCGTGCACTGTAAGATCCAATCACGGAGACCAAGACTCAGCAGTCGGTCCACATGCTGACAAATCAGTACTTTGTCTCATAGTGAGTCGTGAAACTAACACGCGCTCACGCGCGTCAAAAGATAGGAAATGGGTCAGACATTCCATTCTCTTGTCCGAAAGCCTGTAGCCTTGCCTTACCAAATCTCTATCTCTTTGACCCTGTTGCCGTGGCAGTCTTTTTACGTTATTCTTCATCTTCTTCTTCTTCTTCTCCTGCTTCTCTCTGCCTTAACAGTTTCCTGTTTATCATATATTTAAGAACACTATGATGATTTTTGGTTATATACAGATTTGAGTGGATTTTATAGTCTTTTGAGACTCTTGTCCTTACATTAATTACTTTATTTTTCTAACAATTACAGCCATAATTAATCAAAGTTGGTTTTCTCAGCCATGACTAAGATTTCAATTCACACTCGCTTTTCTCACATCTGAATACAAACAAGTACATTCTCAAATTATGACAAAATCATTCCCTTTCCACAATGGCAGGCAGTCTCATCTCTCATGTCTCACCTAATTATCAGCAAGAGATGCTTTTTCTTTGGGATTTTATCATTACCAAAATAGATTTCTTCTGTCTCACCATGCAATAATGGCAGCAATCAGACATATATGAACATGCATCTCTAGGGCTTAGGTCTCTTAAATTAAGAGTGAAAAGAAACAGAAAACTCGATGGAGATCCGGCCTTGTTTCAAGTGAATTCAGTAACATAGATAGCTTTACTACTCTATAAACTAGCAACCTCCCCAAGGCTGGCCTTCTTGCATATGTGTTTGCTTTAACAAGCTAAGCTGGAGAACCTTTTTTTTTTTTTTGGCACTTTTCTTCCTTCCTCTCTTGGTTTTAGTGCTGCCAAAACAAAATTTTCCTTTGAAGGAATCAAGTGATGTCAGCTATAGATGCATAAAATAGAATAGCGGTTAAATTGTACGTTAATCCTTACACTGATTCGAAATTTTATTTTTATTAAAAATGACATAAGGGTGCAACTATGCCTTTATAATGTGTGAAATCTACGTGAATGCCACATGTATAAGTGATTTCAAATTTGGTGACGTGGATAAAATGCCAATGTTTTATCATTTCATTATTTGATTATCTAAATATTCAATTTATTTAACAATGTAAATTTTGGATATCACACCACACACAAAAATGTAATACATGTACTATATTACACGTAGCATTGAAAATTTTGATATGGTACAAGAATCAAATATGATATTATCCATTTATCAAAAAAAAAAAAAATCATGTCATCTTGATCAATGCTACATCATCTAGTCAATTTCCACACCAGTAGAGTTAACTATGTTAATAATTGGATTGAAACTTATAATTCATAAAAGTAGAAGGACTCGATTTTGACTAATTATTTTATAAGGATTGATTAAATCTGTATTTTTGCGACTAATTATACAATTTGATCCAGGGATTTAAATTGCGGTTACGGTCATGTTTTCGGTTACGTTGCGTTTATTACGGTTTCAGACATAACGAAGATTATTGCGGTCATAACGGTCATTGCGGTCGTGAATTTTTTTAATATCGCATAACTTTTTTAACGGACGATAACGACAATAACGACCCTCGATAGCGGTAATAACAGTCGATAACGGTAATAATGGTTCTCGATAACGGTAATAACGGATCAATTAGATCATTGCGGGTGTGATACCTGTTATTTCACGTATAATGATAGCGGTCACTGCCGTGCTATCTCGGATAGCGACCGCTATTTAAAACCATGATTTGACCCATAAAAAATGCACTCCTTTTTGAAATAAATTTTGATGGTATTGTCAATTATCTACTCTCCGATTGTTTGAGCAATGTATGTGACAAACCGCAGCTTTTACTCCAACTCCCGAATTTTACATATACTTAAAGGAGAAGGAAAGAGTTGGGAAAAAAAAAAAACTGATGACATTGATGATGTCAACCATTTACAAACTAAAATATAGATGGCTGTGCAGCTTGATCACATTTGTGGCATAATTACAACTAGAATGTAACATCAAACACATTGTAAACATGTGCAAAATTTGTTGATCATTATGATTTCTTGCTTTTAAATTGATGAAATCCTTGGGCAAAATCAGAGTTAAGAATGTTCTTGTCTCTTATCTAATAGGCTAATTAATCTATTGTTCAAGAATTCATTGTGAAGAGGACGAAATGACACTTTGCACATTGTTATGATTAACTAAACTTATACTTTAATAAGGTTTGTTAAAGCTTTACACGCACCCCTTAAGTTGAGAATAAAATGAAAGTTTCAAAAGATACAAACAATTAAAAGAAGAAGAAGTCGAGATAAACTCCAAACCAAAATCAAGCTTATATAAATTAGCTATAGTAATGTAACACTGCATTGGCTAAGATTATCCAAAGACATTACATTGTCAATATGATAAATAGGACATAAAACAGATCATATATTCTGCGCAGTGCATGTATATTATCGGTAAATGCCTGATACACTCACTATGGAAAACATACTTATACATTGAAATCTACCAATTATACTAAAAGGAAAAAGAAAGAAAGAAAAAAGCCTACCACTTCTAGGGTTTTAGGCCATTTTG
The DNA here is from genome assembly GCA_033439115.1 of Firmiana major. Classification (NCBI taxonomy): domain Eukaryota; kingdom Viridiplantae; phylum Streptophyta; class Magnoliopsida; order Malvales; family Malvaceae; genus Firmiana; species Firmiana major. The sequence goes on along the minus strand of CM065913.1, from coordinate 43,591,965 downwards.
AGGAACCAAGTCCTCCATGATCCATCTTGGATAAGGAAGGTTTGATCATTGAAACCATATGGAGTTCGAAAGTAAGAAACTTTGTCTTCATCATAGTTAATTTTTCTTTAATTGAAGCTACACTAACAAAAAGGCAGAAGCTTCAGCACCCAGTTCTTGAAACAAGAAAGAGAGAGAACCAAATCTATAAAGGATTGCTAGTGGATGAAGAGCTGAAACTGGAAAGATCTGACCATGCAGTTCCACCCCAGTACTGATCATTTCCTGGAACCCCCAAAAAGTGCCTTGACAAATTCAGTCCCTGCTGATTATTTTCTTCCATTTTCACTGAAGCCATCTGGGTTTCAATTGAGCTTGATATCTTAGGCCGAACCTGATGACCAGCTCCACCTCCATAACCCGATGCCCCAACACCTCCACTTCCAAATTGGTACAACCCAGAAGAAGATTCCAAGCCCCCTAGGAAGGGAAATTGCGGCGCTTGTTGTAGTCGCCATTGATCCAAACCAGTCATAGTCAAAAGAGAAGACCCAGGAGCAGCACCAGCCCCACCAGCTCCACCAGCTAAAGCATTTCCTATTTGAAAACTTAAGTCACTTGCTCCTCCAAGCGGAGCGGAAATTGTCCCATAATTCAGCCCGACATCAGTACTACCACCGAATTCAGTAAGATGATGCAAAGGAGCCATGAACCTCAGCGGAGGAACCTGAGGTCCAAGGCCTAGAATATCAGCGCTTCCAGTACTGTTTGAAGAAATTGTACTTGAGGAACCAGAAGCTGTTTGTCGGTCACCGCTAGCCGGAGATTTCGAGCTACTTCCTTTGCTTCTTTTGTTCCTACGGCATCCGCCTCCAACCGGAACATTTCTTAGAGCACCCCCTCTAGTCCAATACCTTCTACACGTTTTGCAAAAGTGACGAGGCTGCGTGAGGCTGTAGTTGTTGAAGTAGCAAAACTTTGTATTCGTTGATTCACATCTTGGGCATTTTAATGCTACTTCTGGCATAGGTATGTTGGACAAACGAGCTCGATCGGCCATTGAACCAGGCCGGATCGAGCCGGCTCCACCTCCTCCATGTGGTTGTGCAGGTAGTGGTGGTGGCGGAGGAGGAGGAAGCTGATGAGCGCTTGCAGTGCTACTAGGACCAGCTTGATGATTTTGATGCTGTAAAAATAGAAAATGCAAGAAAAAAAAAATCAAATACCTGGTATATTCAACAAGATATAACAAAAGTAATAGGAATATTTATCTTTTGAAATTTTTGCTTTTTCCTCAAAGAAACCTTCGAAACAAATTCAAAGAAAAAAAAAAGAAACCCTTACTTGTTGCCAGTTGGCTGGATCAAGATAAGCTGGGATGGAGGTAAATACCATGGCTGCTTGATCTTTCTTTTCCTTTTGTAAAGTTTTGTTGCGTTTTTGTGAGATAATAGTGGAGAATCACATCAAACAAAGAGAGGGTTTTAAGAGAAAGAGAGAAAGGGAAAAGAGAAAGAAGGGGAGCTGTGGAATGAAGAGAGAAGCAAAAAAATTAAAAGCAGGGTCCTTTATATATAGTATATTTGTTTATATTTTAATATATATATAATAATATAATTATTAAGTTCTTGTTCCTTCTCACTCGACTCTTTTTGTTTTGTTGCTTTTTAGGGTTTAGAGAAGGCGATGTTTCTTAACCTATAAGCTTCTTTTTTCCTTCTTTTCTTATGCTGATCATATAGTACTATTGTGAAGTGATTCAGTCAGACTACATAGAAAAATGAGATTAGTGGCTTTCCTCTCGCTCTTGCATGCTTAAAAGTTGGTCTCTTAGAATGTATGGAAAGAGAGTGCAAAACAGCTTATATTAATTAATTAACAATGTCTATGGAGAGATTTAATTGAGCTTAATTAGTTAAGAATTAAGGAATTTTTAATTACTAATTTATGTTTATACTAAAAGTTGCTTGTAGGGGGTGCTTTGGTGTTGTCCCGACCGAATGAACCTTTTCTCTCCGGTCCGGCCTGTTTGCCTTCCCCACTGGTGTCCTTTATTTTTGCATGGGAATATATAAATTTCAGTGCTATTCCTACACGCTCCTTTCGAGGGGCGTGCTTTGTTACGCTGCGGATGCGGCAGAAATCATTGCGGTCTTGGTCCCCAATAGATTTATAGAGGTTTATGATGCTTTTCAACTTCTTCTAATCACTAATCTGATTCTTAATTTCGTGGTAAAGTTGTTAACTATATGTTTTCCAGGACATTGACAAGTGATAGGAAAGTTGTTAACTATATCTTCTTCTTCAAAGGAGAAAAAAACAGAATCAAGTTTATTATGTTGTAAACCAGCTGGCCAGCCAATATAAGATATGTTTTCTCTGATAGCTTGGCTTACTTTTTGAGGTCAACAAACGATGCCAAAGCATGATTTCTGTGGGATTTATTTTTATCTACCGGATGACCTGCTGTTGAAGCAAGTGGCCGATTTGGATTTGCAAAGTAGTGGAGGGGGCAGGCCGAAAGACCTCTGGGAAACTCCATGGTAAGACTAGGCCATTCTTTGCGGTCCACAATCCAGTATTCTTAAACGGGCTAAGTTTCTTTGAAGTCCAATCGGCTGAGAAATGGATAAATTATTTCTAAATTTTTTGAATTTGTTTTAATAATTATTTAAATTTATTTTTTAATTAAATTTGAATTATTAGATCAACAAATCAAATAAAATTAAAATATTTTAATATTTAATTTGATAACTCACAAATTTAATCGAATTTTTTAATATATAAAATGTAATTTTTCATTAATTTACTATTTTAAAATCATAATATATAAATAAAAAATTATAAATTAAACTTATCGAATTAAATTAAATATTTTATCAAATTAAACTTGAATTTCAAAAATTAAATTTGATCAAACTTATTAAATTTCAAATCTTGAATTTTTTAAATCGAACCATAATTCTTAAACATAATATTGAATCGTTTCTATTTACACTCTAATCCTACTTCGTAGTCTTTCTTCCTCGTAAGGTAAAACATTAAAGAAAGAAGAGGAAGCAGAAGCACTGACAGTTAAATAACTTTCATAAACTTCAAAAAACTTACATTATTTTACTGGGTCTTCAGCATTTCCTAAACTTGATCCTCAAAAACCATACACAAGCCCCCAAGCCTCCAACCCAGCCCAATGTTGAAGAACATATTGAGAGATCGCAGAAAAGATGCAAAATAATCACATACCCTTTTTTATTTTTTAATGAAACAACACTATACAAGTACCACGGATTAGTTTTACATGTATTTGTTAGGGGCTATAGTGATTCTATTCATCTTCCTGATATACCGTCATCTGAGAGTGTCAGTTTCAGAATTCCAGTAAAAAGGTTTGCTGACTCCAGTTGCTTTGCAAGAGCTTGAAGATGAATGCATTGAACAGCTTTGAGAGATATTTCTACTTTCACTTTGTTGGTAGTTGCGCATTAACTTCAGAATGTAAGCATCATCATGCAAGCGGAACGGTGTACTGCCCATAAGATAAAATAAGGAGACCAAAAGCCATCATCAGCATGAGGTTAAAATAATTAATTTTTTGAATGTTATATATTTTCTATGGTAAAACGAAGTATACTTGCCTGTTGAAGTCAAGGTGCACCAGTTGCATGTCCTCAGAAATCTCAATCTCAACAGTAGCATGTGGACTAGTCTGTAAATATAGGAGAAAGGGAGAGCAAATCAGTACTGCTGAAATTAATAACAAACCTGAAAATAAATTGTCTCACAGACAATAGACCAAAGTAGAAAAAAAGTGAGAAGAGAGAAACTTTTAACTTTTAACTAGTTAGAAAGATAGAAACATGCATACTTGAACCAGTATAAATGGCAAGGTAAATCCTTCTTTAGGAGCACTATTATTCTTAAGCAGCTTCTGGTTCCGTTCAATCATATTCTGGAGACCTGCAATCTTTTTAATTTTAAAGACACTTTAGACATGGAATTAAGCTGATAAATCCACTCAATTAAGGCAGAAAAAATCAGCAGATAATAATAACTTCAGACAGTTGTCACCCCAAGTTGTTCTTAGGAGGTAAAGAAGCCTATGATTAAATCTGAATCTGACCCTGATATTCAGAAAATGGCTTTTGAAGAACACCAAAATACAAAAGAAAAAAAAAATCATTTATGCATTCAAGTCATCAATGGCTCATAAGAATAGATCTCTCCTTTTCTCTCTCTCTCACTACAAATATAGAGCACAACCAGTTTTTCTATTAACACCAACTTGTTACCTGTAAATTAATCAGAAGAAACTTACTTGTTCTTCTAGATCTTTCAAATAGGCTGCTTTCCTTGCGATCCCTTTCATTAGCTGAATATGCACTACCTACAAGCCAAAAAAAAAAAAAATATCATGATCCTCTGATTTATAGACCAATCTTTCTCCTTTGAATTTTTGTGTTCTTAGTGACATGTGTAATCAGTTTCTATCAAATAATGTAGTTAATTGTTGTCAAATAATTATTGCTCAGAAGATTATCAACCTTAAGTTCTTCCAAATCCTGTCTTTGTGTAGTAGGAAGTCCCTTCCACCTGATTTCTTTGTTCACCCTCGTAATAATATCCAATGCCATGAGTACATTTAATGCATCATACACCCGTCGTCGAACATTCTTCTCATGGAACTGTAAAACCCAAAATGCTCATTTGTTTTGCAGTATGTTTGACTGGCAAGCACCATATAATTAAAGAATAAGAACTTAAAATTAATGAGGAACTTACCTCCTCCAGAGATCCCGCTAAATTAGCCTGAGTGGCGGCAAACTCTTCTATAATTTCATCCGCAACCTGAGAATCATAAACCACTCCTTTATTTGTGAATTCAGGCTTGCTTTAGAAAACATACAGCCAGAGATACACTAATCAAGAAGGGAGAAAATCTTTTCTCAGAAAAGGACTGCCAACCTTATATAGATTATACTGACCCAAGTTATTTACCATGACAGATTTGGTAAGACAGCATATCCCACTATTCTAGAGCATCAAAACAACTTCTCAAGTGATAAATTACTTAAAAGATGTAATTCCAATTTTAAGATACCAAATTCCACTATCCTAGAGCTCATTCTCAGAATATATTAGTTTGAACATTTTTATACATTATATCTTCCCAAAACTCAACAAAATTTTCATTTGAGTCACCATATCATTCACGTTCACATGATGGATCTCAACAGTAACTGCTCTAGCAAAAACATTTATGTATAGTGAGAATAGAAGCCTCAAATACCTTGAAAAGGAAAACAATTACTACAGTAAATTTTGAAATTATGAGGTCTTACAATCTTATTCATCTAAACAAATCTTATTGAGAATACACACCTCAGCATACGTGGTGCTCCCCTTACTCTCCAACTTCTTACAAACTGAGAAAATCAATTAAGATGAGCATGGAAACCAAAATTAGTTCAGTGGTTCCAGGAAAAATTAATATTTTAAAGACTTTGACCTTACTAAATCTTAGCGCACCTAGCTTTCCTATATGTCTCAAAGAATATGCCAACAATTTGGGATAGCATAAAAAATACCAAATAAAATAGATTACATCTAATTTAACATATAAGAATAAGAATTACTAACCCATAACACTAAACTGGCGCAGCCCACCACCAGGCATTCTTGATACTTTTTTCTTCATTGTACTGGTTATTTAGAGGAAGAATAACAAAAAAGAGAAAATCATAAAGCGAGGTTGAGAAGGGAAAGAAACTAAGGAAAATAGACAAGCCTAAAACAACATTTTCTTACAGGCTAACAGAACCAGTACTCATTGGCTCAAGTTCTTACTCATAATGCAGATATAGCAACAACTGATTAAAATAAGTGTAGAACAAGAAACAGAATTCATGTGAAAACTGTATTAATCACCCATCAACAAGACCAGCACTCGCATTCTTCTGCTTAACTACTGACTGATTCATCCGACGAGCACTCTCAGAAGTTGAAGCAGTTGTTGGAGTGGCAATCGGACTCTGCTCACTAGAAGGACTATCATTCAAATGTGGGTCGTCCATCATATTCAGTCACTAGCTTCCTTTACCAGAAAACAAAGCAATTAACTCTTTTAATAGCCGCATTACAAAACTAACCCGAAATTTACCACGTAAGATTCCAACCAAAGCAAATAGTACAAGGTCTGAGCAAGAATTGGCTAAGAAATTGAATTTGAATTAACAATGTAATAGTTGAATGAACTTTGCATAAATTTTACGTTCTCTTATTTGTTAATTAACAAAGAATAAGATTAATTGGTGAAATTAAAATTGCCCATATAATTTTTATTCACACTCCTTCAACCTAAAATAACCCTAAAATTAAATACCAAAACGCAATACTAAAAAGAAAAAGGTCATAACGAGGGTTGATCTGATCACAAATTATTAACGAAATTAAAAATGAAAAAGAAATAAGAAACTAGGAAACGAAAAAGAGACGAACCTGAGGATTTATCAGTGAATTAAGATTAAAAGCAGAGAAAAACCCAAAAAAAAAAAAAGGAAATATAGAAGCTTTTGAACGAAACAGAAATGAGTGGTGTTCCCGCTAAATGTTACGTTCCCATTGAATAGATCTGTCGTCAAGAGTAAGACGTCCAAATTTCATAATTACCCCTTACTTTTTATTTGTACTTACAAATTTATCCGCACAAACCATGTGTCACAAAGTAATTGGGCTATACCGAATCAACTTGGCTCCTTTGACCAGTCTAACAGTGTTTAGTCAACCTTTGACAGCAGATTTTTCTTTTGTTTCCTTCCGTTTTTTTAGCTTAATTCTCATTTCTTTTTTTTGTATTAATTAATCGGAATTATCATGAAAAATATAAATTTTTATATTCATGATGCTTTTACGATAATTCATATCACCGACTCTTCTTTAATAGTTCAATAAAAAAGGTTAAAGATATTATTATATAATCTTTTATGATTTGAGTTTCAAGACAGAAAAGCTCTAAATGTTTCTGCAATTTGGATCACAATTTTAAGCGTTTTGGAACATGAAATCATAAAAATTGGGGAATATACAGCATTACAAAAACTATTTACACTGTTTTGATCTAAAACCTTCAGAATCAAGAAGTTTCACCAATAGTTTCTCTAGCCTCTTTGAAGTTACAGTAGATTTAACAGCATTTGGATTCCCATAAACTACACAAGGATCCTTACCCGAAAAGGAACCTCCCACACACCAACCACCTGGGGTAAACCGACCATGAGATCTCCTTAAGAGCTCCTTGTCGATTTTGTTGAGGACCGGATCATCCTTGTCAAACTTGCGAGGAAAAGGGGCTCCACTTTGAACCATGTCGTCAAAAGGCTCCAATGTTGGAGTCATTGGGTGCTGCTTTGGAGGATTATCCCATTTTATGTAATGCAAGTCATGATTTACTGATGCATTCTGGTAGTCTTTGTGATTGCAGATTACAGTGTGGAAGTAGCCTTCTGGAGAGGACAGGAAATTTGTATAGTACATAAGGAGAGTACGGGGGAAATTATCCCATCCCTAGACACAGAATTCAAGAAATGATTTTGTCAGCACCACCCATGCAGACCCTGGAATTATATATCATAATTTCAGGCTATAAAGTATAATGGATCTATTGAATATACCAATATGATTTTGTAAATTTTATAATATGAAAATACTTATGACTTATGTTAAGAGTTCATAAAACCTAATTGGGGAATTTTATTTACAGATGCAAGATGATACTCTCAACGGACAGCAATCTTGAAAAAGGAGAATATGCTTGCTAAGAACTGAGGGTTAGAGGAAGATATGCTGGTTAAATGAATGCTGTTATTTTTCTTGCAATTACTGATGTTGCCAACAATAATGCTGCTTACTGCAGTTTGTTCACTTTGGTAGCAGGCTTGTCTACTTCTTTTAGAAGAATAAAACAAAAAAAGAAAAGAGACTAGAATACATGCAAATTTTCAACTAACTAACAAATGGCTAAAACAAAACTTAAAACAGAGATTTACTTCAATCAGAAGCTAAGGATCTCTAAACATTTCACAGGAACGACTGCAGGTTAACTTGCACTAAACATTTCAAAGATCGAGTCTAACTAGCAGTTCTAAAACTCTTCCGCATTTTTCTCCTGTTATATTAAGATTGTCTACTGAAAACCAGGTACCAAACCTCAACAGCAAAACTAAAATATGAGAATCACAAATCTATCTCTTCCAACAGTCTATTTACCAGGTCTACTGTGTCTAAAATGTCATCCATTTACTTAAACATCCTACATCTACTTAAATCAAATGAAAACCATATGCTGCCACCTGCAGGCTTCTATGGACTCAGTCTCCGACAATCAATAAGTGACAAGTTATTCAAGAATGTTCTAACATCAATTTTTACTAGACAATTAATTTGGAGTGAAGAGATCTATGAAAAACAAAAGACGAAAACATTACCCATGAATAACTTGAAAGAGGCAGGCAAGGATCCTTTCTCCTTAGCCCAAAATACACCAGATTTCTTTGAATGATATAAGCCTGGATCTATAATGATGGGCCTTGCTCTTTGGCATCTGCAAGAACAAAACAAAGTCACATTCAGCGAACGCCATATAGATAACTACACAGTTTAAGAAGTGGAACATGCATTAGATTCTCACTCTTTCCAACCAATGCTACTCGTGTGTTTCAGGAAGTTGAGATCCCTAGGCAAGTAAGAAAAGATGTGCAGGATATCTGAAACATAAATCAATACGCAATCAACAAGATTTCTGAAACATGCCAAAGCCTAGCAAGATTTTACATTTCTTAATTTTTTTTCAACAGAGCAAAAGCTATGCAATTGTAGATAGCAATGATTGCTAATTCCAGAGAGAAAACCACCGGGGATTAAACAGGTAACTGCATGGTACCAAGGGAAAAGCAGCCTGCAGATCAGCCAAGTTTCAGCACGCCAAACAATGGAGGAACCCCCTAAAGAAACAAGCTTCCACTCAGTCACCCACATATTATAAGCTAACTGATTTGGCCTTTTTGACAACAATTTCGTACAAAAATTATCACCAAAAATATGCCACAACAATTTTGATACATCCCAACAGTTAAACTTATCGCTACTAATTAGACTTTAAAAATACTATTATCTTTGACCCCAATTTCAAATCATTCAATCCCTCCCATTGGCAACCCATTTAAGCTCGCACCAGAAATATCCTAATTATCCATAATCTAATGACAACATCATATGTAACCAAAAAAAAAAAATGACATCATCGTCATCATCATCATAATAATAATAATTCCATCCAATCGTGGCCAAATCTCACACCTCAATATTTCCAAGTCAGATTACAATTAAGGTGTTTCTTACCATCTTGAGACGTGAGGGGATAATCTGAAGAGCTAAGGCTCGCGAACCAATCCCAATCTTTGGCTTCCTTCAAAAATATCGCCACCGCATGAAGCGTGCTAGCAATCATAGTGGGGTCCTTTTAAGTTACCAAATCAACCTTCCCAATCACCATCACGTTCCGCCCTCCGATTCCACACACTTTTCCAACTCCATCCGTTCCGAATCCGAAGCTTCTAGATCAAGGTGGAGTACATTGTAATTTCTCGGATGATAAACCGCCTACAACAACCGCTTGACACGTGGCTGATCCCCCTTCGTCCCCGATATCAAAAAACAAACCTCGGTAAATCGGGTAGCCGGCCGTAATCCCGTTCGGCAAAGGCAAATTTCGGTCGGTGAAAAGAGAAATCGGTTTTGGAAGAAGAAGATTTATAATGGGTACAAGTTAATGCCAGTAGAAACATGAGTGAAATGAATGAGACTATAAGTACAGACAAATGCCCATGATCGATCTAGAGAATAAGTAAAGTGAGCTCTTTTCATTAAATTATTATTGGGGAAGATTTTAAGGTGGATTACATTGTTTAGATGGCAAAAAACAAAATCGTTGGATTCGGTGTCGGCCTGAGAGAGGTTTTCCGTTGAAGAGGTTGTCTTGATTTGAAACGAAACAGAAAAGAGTACGGGAGTATGCTTCCTTCGTAATATGTAATGTGCTTGGAGAGGGAAATAAATGTCGGTCCAAATCTAATTTGAATTGTGGGTTATGATATAGTGTTAGGCGTTGATTTTGTTATTTTTTCTGAACCGTTGAATTGTTTTGATCTAACACTTAAAATTTCTTTGAAGGATCTTTGTCATCTTGGTGTTAATAAATTGTTGATCTCTTGGCCAAAAAAATGCTAATCTAACCATTTTGGCAAACTTATCATAACTTACAAAGCAAAATTTAGAAAATGTAAGTTTTTTTCATTTAAACTTTAAAAAGAAAAGAAAAGATATCAAGCATTGATACAAATGTCATGTTTTACGAAATTTTGTAAATTAGAAATCTGAGTCATAGCAATCAGCACTTCACTTTTTTTTTTTTCCTTTTATGTTAAAATCTTTTGTTGTAGCAATAAAATAAAGAAAAAAAACTCAATTAATTATTGTTAATGTAGTTTTGTATAAGTAGATTATAACCTGTGAGCTCAATAAATATTTTCAAAACTTAATTTAATGACAAATGTCGGCACATTAGATAAAGTTTTCATGTATGTCAAGTGAGAGATATTTTTCTCAACCTCTTAATTTAATTAAGATCGATCGATAAAAGTGAAAAATTTTATCATTTTCCCTTATGATCCAAAAAAAAGTGAGAGAATCTTACGTGATATATTCAAAATTGCTCAAAAGTGGTTACCATTGAAAAAAGTATTATTAATTTTTCTATGATTAAGGATTTGACAAGAATAATTCTTAGATGATTAAAGATTTGAATATTCTTGATCGGTTATTCAACATCTCATAATTATGTTTGACAAATCATTAATCAAAACTCAAATTTAATACTCTCCAACAAATTAAAGCCAAACTCAAGTAATCGGTATCTTGAAGCACACCCCACTCAAATACTAACTAAGTTTACCTTCCGCTGCAATTGAGAGTGGGCATGCAATTGCATGGGTCGAATACTTCATGTGGGCGTGGGAGAAAGCTCCCAAGGACTCAAGAATAAGCCAACTTTAACCATTTTTGGGCCTGGACTGATACGATCGAGCAAACTTTTTGCATAGCAGCGCATGAGGCAGGCGAGGGATATCCTGCGATAGCAAAAACACCATCTTTGATATACATTGAAAGCATGCCTTTTAATAATTTTAAAATGTACTTAACTTCAGTTGACAAGATGATAAATCTCTGTGTTTTGCTGAACTTTATTTCTTTTTCAGGACCAAACTGGAGAGAGCTTTTCTAATTTACAATGGAAACAACCAAAACAAAATGTGACAGATAAGCTGTCAAGGTATTGAACTGTCAAGGTATTGAGATTTGAGACATACCCACCACTTAGCAGAACAGGAAAGTATTGACATTTGTGACATTATTAACCAAGCAAACATCAAGATTCAAGATGCATTATGCAAAAACACATGTCGTAATTAATAACCATATATTTATGTGTGGGAGCATCTAAATATCCCCACTGGTCTCTTTTCTGCAACAACAGCAGCATCACAGAATAGAGTAGCCAATGGGGACTGAAAACCGTGTAAACAGGCCATGCATTCAATCATAAACAAATAGCCGAGGCATATATTCCGATGCAAATATGCAATTCAATTTCTTAATTGCAGAGAATTGATTGGAAAGGGTCTTTCTTAATATATTTTCACCTCCATTGCTCTCAGCTTCTTTATCAACGAGCATGGTGTCAAGGTGAAACATAAAACGTGGATCAAGCGTGTGGGATCGGCTGCTTTTGCTTTTGGTAAATAAAGAAAAGAATTACAAGACTGGTGAAGTAGATGACATAACGATTGATGAAGCTATTCACAGTCATGAACAAAAAGCCGCCCCAAAAGGACAACTGAGGAATACAGAGAAAAGGAGAAAAAGAAGGGATCAGTCACTTCCATTTATGATCTCTCTTCAGTTCCTCTCAAAGCAAAATCGCCGAAAACAAAAGTGAATGTAACTCAGTTTTGAACCTGTGAATCAGGATCCGAATTACTTCGACAATTATCAATACTTACCCTTTCAGATCACCAACTCCATTTTTATCCCAACAGTTCAAGCTCCGGGTCCTAATTGCCTTGAATTTATCCCATTCCCTTACAGGAAAATAACCCAAAAGAAAAAAAAAAATTGAAGGGTAACTTTTATGATATCTGGATTCTAGACTACCAATTCTTGGTGAAGCATTGAATACCAAATCTTCCATTTTCCATTCTCACTTTCCATATGGCCTCGGAAGGCCAAAAGGGAAAAACACTATTTGAGCAAGAAAGGCAAAAGAATAAAGAAATTAAACTAGACATTTCAAACCAAACTGGCTGCATCTGGCAAACCTTGATGTAGATCACTATCTCTAGCTCTAGCTGAACCCGACGGGGCCGTACCATTATTGTTTGGCCTCTGCACAGTAACAGAAGCCCGACAAACTGGACAATTGTTATGATTGGTAAGCCACGGATCAATGCAAGTAGCATGAAACGAGTGCTTGCATTCACTCAACTGTTTTACATCTTCTCCATCAGCAAAAACTGATAAACAAACAGGACATTCGCTTCCAATATGTTTAGAATGAATCTCTTTTTGGTACTTAACGCCTGAAACAGGATCCCTCCTCCTCTCAATTTCTTCAGCAATACTTCCACGGTTGTCCCTAGGAAGCTCCCTAGGGCTGTCCGGACGTTCCCTCGAAGTCCAAGGAGGGCACTTGACAGCAAAAAATAAAGCGTAGATTATAGCCGGGATCGTTATAAGTGCCATAATAGCAAGAATGAATTTGAGTGGGGATAAATCAACGCTATCTGGTGAATCAGTGAAAGCTGGAGGTGAATAAATGTTATTGGTCACTATAGTAACATTTCCGTTTTGATCTATAGGGTATAATTGGGGTGGTGAAGGAAAAAGCAACGGTGGAGGTGACCCGTAAATAGTAGTGTTAGTGATGTTATCAGGCTGGGAAAATGGCGGTGATGCAAAGATGGACGGCGGTGGTTGTGGTGGTGGTGGTCTGATAACGGTTGGTGAGTTCTCCATGATAAGGAGAAAAAACAAAAGATAGTAAAAGACTAAAAACCGAAGCTTTTTTATCTTTATTTGAGCAGGTAAGAGAAGAAAACAGATGGTGCGGTGGGCGGTGGTGGTGATGTATTTTTGGGGAATTTTCAAAGGCAATAATTGAAGGGAAAATGTGGGGTTTGTGGGGACAAAATTCACGTAACATCATGATTCATTAAAGCAATGCATGTTATTGGTTTACGGGTTTTGTTTGAAGCAAGGAAGTATTGATTAGTTGTTTTATGCGTTGGACTCATCCCAAGTCGATACTAATGTAGTTCGGTCCTTTCAAAAAGGATGCCCAAATTCATGTAACCACACCCACAGAGGCTCTAGACCCTTGATTTTGATTAGAATGGGCAAATTAGGCCCAATCTTAAGCAGGCTTCCAAGCTTTGGAAACTTGCTATTTCTATGTCTTTTTTCAACCTTCTTGAGATAATTCTATAAATATAGTTGGAACCACACGGACAATTGTGAACAACATTGGAGGTAACTCAAATGTTTCATGCCGTCAATAATCATTTTTAAAAGGTAACATCTAATAGTTTTAAGATTTAAATTTTGACATCTGCAATTTTTTTTTTTTCAATAAGGTTTTAACTTCTTTTATAAAAAAAGTGGAAAGAAAACAAGGGTCGATTGAGGTACCAAAGTCTAGAAAAGAATGATGCTATTTGCTTCTTTGTTACATTGACGAACTCTATACATTTATTTGTTTTCTCATTTCCTAGGCTTTTAAGTCGCTTACAAGCTAATAAACAATCATTAATAAAGAGCAACGAAGGTAGTTAGCTTCATAGTAAAGCCATCCCTTTCATCATATGGAAAATTACACCCCAAAATCCGGCAATCTATTAAGGTTCCAAAGGTGGTGTTCTGCTAGAATCCGGCAAAGACAAGGCCACATGTGCCGGAAGCGAAGAAGTGTCAGCGCGACAGAGCGGGCAATTGGAATGCAAATTTAGCCATGTATCAATACATGCCACATGGAAGAAGTGCAAGCAGTCTGGCAATACGCGAATCTGCTCACCATCCTTGTAATCACCCAAGCAAATGGCACAAGTTTCTTCATTGCAACCTTCGTTGTATTTAAGCATGGGAATTAACCTGGGTGTTGAAATACTCCTGCTTCTGTCACCTGGCCTTTCCTGCTGAACGTATTGAACAGTTTGGCTAGTATTGGCTGAGTCTAGCATCTGCCTACGATAGTAATTCCAAACAGAGTACACTAAACGATAAGTAGCAATCATGATGGCTCCGGCAATGACTCCAAGAAGGCCGATGAGAATCGGGTTAAACCGGAATCGTTGGCGAACTTTTTCATCCATAGTAGGCATGAAAGCTAGGCGTCTTGAGATTGGTTCTTAATAAAATTGTTATGTATCATGAAAAATCTATGCTAACAAATTAAAGGCTTTCACTTTCACCGTCATCCGCAACCGTAAACGTGAGTGGCACGGACATGAATGGGGAAGCGACGCGGGAGGAACAGCCATTTTTAGGTTCAGAAATTGGTACAAACGCCGTGTGATCTGAAACTATTGCAGGTCAAATTCAAAGACCTTCAAATGTCCTTTTGCCAAAGGATTAGAGCTGTTGATAGTTAAATTGGAATAATTATTACGTGCAAACAAAGTCAAAATTAGTTGGAAGAAAAGAGAAGAAAGATTAGAAACTCCTAAGATGACTCCATTGAAGATATAAAGAGCTGCAATTCAGTTGTCAGACTTTGAAAAATGGGCATTTGTTTGGTAATCGAGAGGGCGAGTGGTCGGTGAGTTGCTGATGTTGATAACGAAGAAATGATAACAATAGCTCAGCCAGCTGCATTATTGCACATGGACCAGAATATAAGCCATGGCCCATATCATTTCTTATTGCCTATTGGAAATTCCTCATAAATGATCCAAGTTTAGCCACTAAATAAGCCAGAAAACCGCTACACTACGCTAGGCTGCTTAGCTGTAATTGGACAGCGCATTATATCATAGCTCCCACAGCTCTTTTTTTTTCTTCCATAAGCACATTAGCAAGTTTGGAAAGAAATCCTATAAGGCATAGCCACATTTATTGAATTAATTAATAAAGTTTCAATTTTAGATTACTCATCACTTGACTCAATTAATTAATTAGAATTTCAATCTTATTTGTGATTTGAGTAATGTTTTAAAAATAGTATAAACTATAAATATGCATTTGATCTAAATTAATTTTCTTGGTGTTTTTCCTTTTTGGCGTATAAATAGCATTAGCTTATTGAATTAAGGGCAGTTAAGCGAAGTGATGTGCTGCTGATGCTTTAACACACACAAATTAAGTACATTATAATTTTGATTACTTAAATGCCAACAAATCACCTCACTCGCAATATAGACATGTGAATCACCCTAGAGCACATTAAATAAAAAATATATAAATTAATAAATATATCGGGCAATAGGCTAAAAAGAAACCTAGAAGACGAGTTGAGATATATGCTTACGGCATGTTATGGTCGAAAATGAAAAGAAAAAAAAAAAAAAATCTCCACTATGCAATTCTTAAATTACTAATCCATTACTACTGGTTGCCTAGATACATCGAAAGACAACATGGCAGATAGTACTTTGCCCAAAGAACTTGTTTCCTTCGGGCAAAAGGCAAAAAAAGAAAAAAAGAAGAAAAAAATAGCAAATTTGCTTCCGGGTGCTCTGAAGATTTGATTCCCACCAATTGATTTGATATGGACTATGATAGATGTTTCTTTTGATATGTTAAAAAGAGTTAAAAAAAGCAACACTTTTTGCTTAGTGATGAGACGACTAGGATCCCCAAATCCCACCAATCTACTTCAACATTTCCATATAAGTTACTTCAATTATTGAGTTTTAAATAGTAAAAACTGTTCTTTTGCATGCTTTCTTTTCTCAATTATGCATCTAAGATGCAATAGGCCCTGTTTACCTCGCATAATGCATGCTTTTTAAGTATTTAGCACTTGGGATTTGCTTGATACTAAAATATTGCTTATTTTTGTCGTTAAATTTAACACAATGCAAAAACATATAATATGTATTGCTTATTACATTTGAACTTCACCATTTATATTCATGAAAAATATGAAAATTTCATGTTATTTTTAATATTATATTATATTATCATATAGTGTCCAGAATTAATTGCAAAATCTACTTGTATTGATTAGGAACCAAATTTCATATGATGATGATGATGATGATGATGATGATAAAAATTCCTTATAAAATCAATTTAAGTTGATTAAATGCATATACTATTCAGTATTCCAAAAAATAAAGGGAAGCCATCATCATAGTGAATTTCCATTATTTGATAATTAACTATGTATTTGATTAAAACAAGTCCCTGAGTGCCTTTTCAAGCCATGAAGAAAGGCAATATGCATATGCCATATGGCATCCATATGCATTTTGGACTCATTTTCTAATAGGAACCAAAACAAGATCCCACTTATTTCTGTCTTTCAAAGGTTCATCTAGTGCATATACCCAAGGGAGGTTGCATTCATTTTCTCATATAAAATCAACCTTATTGTTTTTTAAAAAAAACTCCGAGTTGCACAATTATTAAATTTCATCTCTTTATAATTTTAATATTTTAAAAGAACATCTCATCGATTAAAAATATAAAATACAAAAACTTATTTTAGTTATAAGCAGAGTCCGCATATAAGAATGTAATACATAACGCATAAATAATTACGTGTATTATATAAATATTTAATCTATTTATTACTATTTAATTACTAAACCCTATAGTTCGTAGCGAGCATTCACGTGTGAAAACAGCACATACCTTCTTGTTGAGGCTGCATTGCATTTGCATATAATATAAGCAGGTTTAGACGGCCGAATTTCCCTTCCCCAGGTATTGATGGTTGCAGGAGTCAGTCAAATTATCAAACACCTTTCAGACATTTTAGGCAGACGTGACTCTTCATGAACAAATATAAAAGTTAACACGACCAAACTTTCCATTTTTCCTCGTACATATCTTAAACGTGAAACTACCAGGTATAATTCCCTTGTTAACTATGAAATCCAAGCCTAATTATCAAGAAATTATGAATATTCATTCAAAAAATGTTGCAAAAAGCAGAAAATATTGTGGGATGATCAAAATTGAAGAAAAAATTCCATAAATCGAAGGAAGGCACATGGTAAGCACACGACACGAGCAAACTCCATAATTTTTAAAAATACTATGTAAATTAAATATTATTATTCAATATATCATTAATAAAATTTTAAAATTTCACAAATAAATTTAAAATGATGACAAATACTTTTAAGAAATATTTAAAAAATAAAAAATAATTAAAATAAAATATGTATTAGTATCTTAAATCAATTTGTAAATCTGAAAATTTTATTAATAATACATTGAATAATAATTCATATTTTAATGAGTGCATTGATTATTAAATTTTAAAAAATTAATTTTAACCTGTAAATTTGTATTAATTAATATTTAAAAAATGAGAAGAAGATCCAAATCTTCAATGAACCCAACACAAAGTTCTCAAATGAAGTGCAGTAAATAAAAAAGCAAACCCACTTTTCAGTGTATGGAGATTTTTAGGGTTTAGGCGATGCATGTTGGTTGGTGAGGTCCTGCTCTGAAAGGACTGATGGCCACAGTACCACACCTACCATGAAAGAGTGGAGACGCTTTCTTCTTTAGGCTAAGCATAAAAGGGTGTTCCAATCACCATTTCAAAATTTAGTTCTCTTATAATAATTTAAACAAAATTAATCTTTTAAAATTTTCAAAATATAAAATATTAGTTCAAAATTTAGTGAAAACAGAAATAGAAAATTATTGTTAAGTTGCTGATATAATTTTGTAATTTTATTAAATTTTAAACTAACATTTTATATTTCAAAAAATATAAAAACTAAATTTGTTTAAATTATTATAAATAAAAAAAAAACTCTTTTTAGAAGAATACAAATATTAATCTAATAATTTAAACTTTTTTTATAATTTCAACAAATTGAACTTGTTTACCAATGAGAAGATTCTCCCAAAACCATCAAAATCAACCATTTATTACCTTAATGGAATGTGATATTAATTGAAAAACACCATAAAATTAAATTTCATGAAGCAATCCAAATGATTCATCTTTTATAGTATTTGTCTATAAAATTAAACTTTCATATCTATCTCCATTGTTTTACAAAGATAAACCTCAAACCCTGCATACTCTTCCTTCTCCATTAAAATTTTCTTATGATTATATTATATCTTCCATGCTGCAAATTTAGATTTTTTTTTTCATTAATTTATTCGTTAGTTATTCAAATTAAAAGTGAAAAGGAAAAATTAAAAAGGAAAAAGAGAGGAAGTAAAAACAAAAAGATAAGTAAAATCTGGCTGCAGGAATCTGTGGAGTATTGACCTCTAAAAAATGGCGCGAGAAAAAGAGCAGCGTTACCGTTAAGTAACGGCGAGTTCAACCGGTGGTATCTAGTGCAGGCTTTAACTAACATAACCTCTCTATAATGAGACGCTGCCTCACGTTTCTGTTTCTCTCGTCTCACACTTTCCTTTCCCTTTTCTCATTGCCCTGTTTTTCTCTTCTCTGTTTCTCTTTCTTTGACGGTAATACAGTTGACGAAAAGGAAAGAAGGAAACGAAAAAGTGTAAGCGCATAATAGAGGTAGACAAGAAATTAAAAGAGGAAAAAGAAAGAAAAAAAAATGGTGGGTAAGGTTGTGGGTGATGATGATTTGGTGGAGATGAGCATCATGATTGTTCATGGAGGTCCCTCTTCATCTCGATTCTTCGATGCTTATCCCAATAGGTACTCTTTGAAGATCCCTTCATTTCTCTTCTAGATTTTTTTTTTTTCAAAGCCGGGTCTTTTTAACTCCTGGATACTATAAATTTTATATTTTTCTTTCATAAAAAGAAAAAAAACAAGAACTGGGTTTTTTTTTTGCATGGATTTAATGTTTTTGATTCAGTGTTTCCCACCTGTGTTTGGAGGATTTCGGCAGATTCTGGGGTTAGGGTTAGATATTGTCATTCTTTAGCAGCTTTGTTTTCAAATCTCTCTCTTCTTAAGTAGAGATTGAAGAGATTATTTTACAAACTTTTTTTTAAATATATATATATATATATATAGTGTTTTTATTTTCATTACTGTATTATTATATACATTTCTTAAGGAAAAAAGTTAATTTTTTATACTTGAAATGTTGGTTTTGTTAGTAGTCATTGATTTGGTAAAATTTCTTTAATCTCTGTGGGTTTTGTGGGGATTGTTATTTGTTTTCTGACTGATAAATTCTAGGGTTTGATGGAGTGAGATCATGTGGTGATTGATATGATGATAGTGATGCTTATGAAGATGTTTATAAGGTTGTTATTTTGTTGAATTCTTTGTTTTTTGGAGGAAATGGAAAAACTCAATCCACCAGCAACAATACCTTCCACTTCCAAACGGTTAAGCTGAAATGGGAGATTCTATCCTCACAGCTTTCTC
The DNA here is from genome assembly GCA_033439115.1 of Firmiana major. NCBI lineage: Eukaryota > Viridiplantae > Streptophyta > Magnoliopsida > Malvales > Malvaceae > Firmiana > Firmiana major. The sequence continues at coordinate 43,572,326 of CM065913.1, read as the reverse complement.
AATGGAGAATCATCACCCTTCCACTCTTTTATCTATGGATTCAAGCGCTTCCTCCCATGATGAATTGGATTTGGAAATGAATAGGCAAACTGTTCTTTCTCGTCCGCCAGATATCAATTTGCCCCTCTCTGCTGAACGTAGCCCTCCCCCGCAGCCTTGGAATTCTGACCAGTGTGACATTTTGGATGTTGGGCTCAGTTCACAAGCTTATGAGACCGAGAGCTATCTCTCTGTTCCAAAGACAGGGCGAAAATGTGCCAAGCGGTTAGATAGTATATGGGGTGCTTGGTTTTTCTTTAGTTTTTACTTTAAGCCTGCTTTGAATGACAAATCAAAGGCCAAGATCATTCGTGACAGCAATGGTGTTTCTGGTTTTGATAAATCAGATCTCAAGTTGGATGTTTTTATGGTTCAACACGACATGGAGAACATGTACATGTGGGTTTTCAAGGAGAGACCCGAGAATGCATTGGGTAAGATGCAGCTTAGAAGCTACATGAATGGGCATTCTCGCCAGGGGGAGCGTCCATTTCCCTTTAGTGCCGATAAAGGATTTGTCCGATCACACAGGATGCAACGGAAGCATTACAGAGGACTATCAAACCCCCAGTGTGTGCATGGTCTTGAGGTTGTTCCATCTCCAAATCTCATGGCTCTCAATGAGGAAGAACGGAAAAGGTGGATGGAGCTTACTGGAAGGGATTTAAATTTTACAATTCCACTCGAAGCTAGTGATTTTAGTTCATGGAGAAACCTTCCAAACACTGATTTTGAGCTAGAGAGGCCTCCTCCAGTAAAGAATGTGTCAAATTCTCACTCAAAGAAGCTGCTCAATGGTTCTGGGCTCAATTTGTCTACTCAGGCTTCTACTACCCATAGCTATGGTGATGGGATGGACTTATCGCTTGTCAGCAGCAAAAGGAGGAAAGACTTTTTCCCGCACGGAAATGATGATGATTGCTATTTGCCTGCCATTCCCTCTGATCGAATTCCGGACATGGAAATTCATCCCAGCGAGCCACACTGGTTAAATGATTTCAGTGGGGTAATGAAAACTGTTTATGGGCCTGTTACTGCTGCAAAAGCTATTTATGAGGATGAAGCAGGTTACTTAATCATTATCAGCTTGCCTTTTGTTGATCTTCAGAGGGTCAAGGTCTCTTGGAGGAATACTCTCACTCATGGAATCATAAAGGTATCTTGTGTGAGCACATCTGGGATGCCTCTCATCAAGAGACATGACAGGACTTTCAAACTGACAGATCCTGCTTCTGAACATTGCCCTCCTGGGGAGTTTGTTAGAGAAATTCCACTGTCAACTCGGATTCCCGAAGATGCTAACATAGAAGCATATCACGATGGGCCAGGTTCTGTACTTGAGATTATGGTGCCTAAACTACGGGTGGTTCCTGAAGAACACGAAATCCGCGTTTGCCTCCGACCTAAGCTTGTAGGGAACGATCTCATGTTGACATGAAGTAGCATTTACGGAGGATTACAATTACAAGGTGGTTGCTATTGTTGGTGCTTTATTGTTTTATTGACTTTGTACCATACAGTGTAATCTATGAATCAGAATGTGAGTCTCACATTTGTCTTTTGCAATTTTTGCTCGCCAATTGCTATGGTTTTTTTCCCCTGATTCTGGTTAGCATTTGACTGTAACTATAATTGATTTTCAGACTCATGTTTGATTATAATCTTTAATATAAAGATACTATACTCTTTGCTTACTGAACTTAATGAAGGGTTGATTTCTTGACTTGGTTCTCTATTGTTTACGATCTCTTCCATAAGTAGAATTCTTCTGTAGGAACTAGGAATCATATATTGGGCAGCAGAGAAATGCGCATTTCCGTTCTCTACTGTGCTAAGAATTTTTATTGGATTTTCCAACCGAGCCTCCTGGACACAGTTACAACTCACAAATCACAAGCAAATTCTTCTGAAGAAAAAAACGTAGAAAAATGTTACCCTCTTGGTAGTTCGATTTTATTTGGACAACCCTTCTAGTTTAGCCACGGAATACGAAAATGGAGTAGTCGGCTGTCGACCCGAACCCAAAGCAGAAGGCGACACTGACAAGACTTGGGTCATTTGATTCCAAAACACACTGATTATGCAAGGAATGCTACCAAACGTGGAAGACAACACAGCGTTGAGACCAAGTCAAGCCAATAAAGTGGAGGCACCTAACAATTCTTTTATATGTATCTATCTATAAGAAAGATGTAAATGATAGTTTGGGTGAAAAGAGATACTAATATAAGCTATCGTTGGATCTAAGTCCAGACCCGAGGGGTGATTCGCATCGTAAGACTGAGAGGGTAGGCAAAACGGTGTCGGTTAAAAAAGCGACGAGCAAGGTCAAGCTTGGCGTCTGCTTAGAATCACACTTTTTTCCATGCTTACCAACAACTTCCAACGTCTTTGGCGGAGTACTACTTCTTATCATCTTACGCGCTTTTCTCATCCGCGTTCTAGGTGTCTCTCTCTGTGTACCTTTGACAAACTAGCATCCGAGCTTCATTGGATTTGTCATTTATCTGTCTATCTTGAGTTAAAAGGCAAGACAATTCTATGGCTCAACAGCATCTTTTCCGTGGAATTTTCTGTGTCGGTTATAGATAAGCTTTTTTTTTTTTTTGGTCTGCTTTGCTTTACGTTTTTCCTCTATAAGTTACAGATTGAAAAGAAAATATCTCGGAAAGTGACAAAGGCAAAGTTATTTAGGCGTGGATTCTTATGTATAATTTTAGAACGGATGGATCAGGTGTTCACATTTGTGATCAGAAAAAACGCTCATTTATGGAGGTTAAGCAAAGAAATAAAAAGAAGAGCTTTTTGATTGTAATAAAAAAATCTTAAGCTTATCTTCTTCTAAGGTTGAGGAGATGAATTATAAAATGACGCATACGAACTCCAAAAGCCAATCCCATCTTCGAAATTAGATTATCGAGCTTTCCGCATTTTGTGGACAGAACGTCACGCGGCTTTTTTGGTTAATGGTGGGGAGTGGGGAGCGTACGTTGACCTCACCGCCTTCCTTGTCGGTGTGAGAACCCACCAGGAGCCCATTTTGGTTAAATTTTGGGCGGAAGCCCTGCCATGCGGCCACAATGTCCAAACCCATCCCCTTCCACTATTACTACCCCATTCCTCTGGTGGGAATAATGCTATGCAACCCAAAGCGACCACGACCCCATTAGTGCCTTTGGACCACTACCCGCCTGCCCCATCCTATGAACCCAGTTGTAATGGATAAGGACTGCATACTAACAATCGCAAAGGAATATCGTACAAGATTTTGCATAAATAAGATTACTGATACAAGTCTTATATATATATATTTTTTTAAAGCTCCAAAAAACTTTTATATAATCCCGTGTTATCAAAAGCAGTGATTTTACAAATTGCCACATGTTTCCTTTGTAATTTTCGTTACCAAAACCTTACAAAGAATAAGAGATCCCAAAACAATTAACACTGATAAGATTTAAACAAAGGAAATATGGTCCGGCAAGCGGCAACGAATATCTTCATGGAAGAGCCAGAACCTGGCTATAGCCTCCAAAGTTTTCTGCTTTCAAAACCCAAAAATGCTAACGCTTAAATTCTTAAAACTGGCTTCGGACAAAATACTCAAAAGATGATAAAAAGCCAGAAAATGAGTAGTTAAATCCGATTGAAAAAGAAACAACCACCTAAAACATAGGAATAGAAAGTAGATAAAAGAAATCTGAGAACATTCTTAGTCCACTTCCTCAATCTTTGGGCCAGCACCGCTTCCACCAGCTGGGACATCCTCATCCATGCCACCCATGTCTGCACCGGCACCCTGGTACATTTTTGCAATGATGGGATTGCAGAGGCCTTCCAATTCCTTCATCTTGTCTTCAAACTCATCTGCCTCGGCAAGCTGGTTGCTGTCTAGCCATTGGATAGCCTGCTCAATTGCATCTTCAATCTTCTTCTTATCTGCTGGAGGAAGTTTGGCACCAATCTTCTCATCCTTCACTGTGTTTCTCATGTTGTAAGCATAGTTCTCCAATGCGTTCTTTGCCTCCACCTTCTTCTTGTGCTCTTCATCCTCAGACTTGTACTTCTCCGCCTCTTCAACCATCTTCTCAATTTCCTCCTTGGAAAGCCTTCCCTTGTCATTTGTGATGGTGATTTTGTTCTTCTGCCCGGTGGTTTTGTCCTCAGCAGACACATTCAGGATACCGTTGGCATCAATATCAAAGCACACAGTGATCTGTGGAACACCCCTGGGAGCTGGTGGGATACCAGAGAGCTCGAATTTTCCAAGCAAGTTGTTATCCCTGGTTCTTGTCCTCTCACCTTCATAGACCTGGATCAACACACCAGGCTGGTTGTCGGAGTAGGTAGAGAAGACCTGCTCCTTCTTGGTAGGAATGGTGGTGTTCCTTGGAATCAAAACAGTCATGACACCACCGGCAGTTTCCAAACCAAGGGACAAGGGGGTAACATCCAAGAGCAAGAGATCTTGCACCTTCTCATTACCCTCACCGCTCAAGATAGCAGCTTGGACTGCAGCACCATAGGCAACAGCCTCATCAGGGTTAATGCTCTTGCACAACTCTTTTCCGTTGAAGAAATCCTGCAGAAGCTGCTGAACCTTGGGAATTCTAGTAGAACCACCTACAAGCACGACATCATGTACAGTGCTCTTGTCCATCTTGGCATCCCTCAAACACTTCTCAACCGGTTCCATACACTTTCTGAATAGATCCATGTTAAGTTCCTCAAATCTGGCACGGGTAATGGTGGAGTAAAAGTCGATACCCTCATACAATGAGTCGATCTCAATGGTGGTTTGGGCAGTGGATGAGAGCGTTCTCTTTGCCCTCTCACAAGAAGTCCTCAACCTCCTAAGAGCTCTAGGGTTACCGCTAATGTCCTTCTTGTTCTTTCTCTTGAACTCCTGCACAAAGTGGTTCACCATTCTGTTATCAAAATCTTCACCTCCAAGGTGAGTGTCTCCGGCAGTGGCCTTCACTTCAAAGATACCCTCTTCAATGGTAAGAAGAGAGACATCAAAAGTACCACCACCAAGATCGAAGATCAAGACATTCTTTTCGCCGACACTGGTAGCCTTCTTATCAAGACCATAAGCAATGGCTGCAGCCGTGGGTTCATTAATAATACGCATGACATTAAGACCAGCAATGACACCGGCATCCTTTGTTGCCTGACGCTGTGAATCATTGAAGTATGCAGGGACAGTAACCACGGCATTCTTAACTGTAAAGCCAAGGTAAGCCTCGGCAATTTCACGCATCTTCATGAGGACCATAGAAGAGATCTCCTCAGCAGCAAATTGTTTCTCCTCACCCTTGTAAGAAACAATAATCATGGGCTTGTCACCAGGTCCAGAGATAACCTTGAATGGCCACAATTTAATATCACTCTGAACAGAGGCATCAGTGAATCTACGACCAATCAACCTCTTTGCATCTATAAGACCAAAACACATTAGTTCACCTAAACAAATTCAGATTATAATAAACTAAACAAGACCCTAACAACAAATCTTCAATCTACAAATTGCTAGAACATTTCAAACCATTGGTGATATACAGTATTAACTACTTATTCAAAGTGTACTCATGTAACTAACTAAAATAGACACAACCAGAAAGTTTTTAAGAATTCGATCTAAAAAGTAGAAAACAGTATGGATTATAACCTAAGTTATTTTATACATATTATGCAAAACAATGATCACGTAAAAGCGTAACTTAATTTTAAATATTAGAACTAAGTTTAATGGATATGGATAAAAAAAATACACATTGAATAAAGTTTCAAAGTTAAAAATGAAAATAAATAAATGTTGATTATCAATAAAATAATGCCTCTCTGTTCAAGAGTAAGAGCCAAAGGTCAAACAAACTATAAATGAAACAAAGCTACACAAAACAGATCTAATAAACAAGTCAAAAGTGTCATTTATAGTATAATCAACAGTAATGAATATACATCACCTATAGTTTCAAACGATAAAAAGATCCAGATCTGAACTAGAATCTAAGCTCAAACTCAGCGGTTCCTTAGTAAATCTTAGCAAATCTTAGCTCATGTATTTCAGATCTGTATTTTTCTACTTGACAAAAAACCTAACCAAACATAGATCTAAACTAAACACATTCAGATCCAACAAAAATACAAGATCTAAACTAAGCAAACGAAAGTACAGTCCTTATAGAGAACAAAGCTCACCAAAGACGGTGTTCACGGGGTTCATGGCGACCTGATTCTTTGCTGCATCGCCGATCAAACGCTCGGTATCAGTAAAGCCAACATAAGACGGCGTCGTTCTGTTACCTTGATCGTTGGCAATGATCTCAACACGATCGTGTTGCCAAACGCCAACACAAGAATAAGTGGTTCCGAGATCGATTCCGATCGCTGGACCTTCTCCTTTACCGGCCATTACTTTCTCTTCTTTAGTTGTGTCGACGAAAAAGAATATAGAAAGAACGAAGGAAAAACAGAAAAAAAGGAACGAATGATAAAAACAGGGACAAATAACTAGGGTTTCAAGTGGGCGAGCAAGAACGAAAGAGACTGTTTATATAGAGGTCTATTACGTTTGGTTTCGAGAATGTTCTAATCCCTGCACTTGAGGAACCATCCGATCTTGGAAATTATTTGACGGTCCCAGATGTTCTTTTCCTTATTTTCCGCGAGTTTCGGGGCTTACTCTATAGTCGGTTCAAATAATCCAATAATTTCCTGCCACGTCAGTTAAAGTGAAGTGTGATACACTGATTCGATAAGATCTTAACCGTCCGTTTAGATCTAACGTACATTGGATGAAAAGGGTGTATGCAAGGAAAGGGCATCTTGTCACGGCTTTTCTCATTGGACCCTCACGGTCCAGGAAGATTCTGCGAAGAAAAAGAAGAAAGAGAAAATGACTTGCTTTTCCTGCGTTTACTTTTTTTCGTCAATGTGGGGTAACGATAGGGTAGGGTGCAATTGCACCGAAACTTCATTTGATATTTCAATTGAGTTGGGAATTTTAAATTTTAACTTAAAGTTACGATTTAGTATAATATTTTAATTTTGGTTTCAATTTAATATAATACTCAAGCGATTAATTTTATGAGTTAAATATATCATTTTCCCTCCATATGTAAAAATAAAATAAAATAAAATTTGATTACATTGATGATTAGCTTGAAACAAAGATTAAAATAATTAAAATTCATCTGATTTATTATTTGAATTATTAAAATTCAAATAAAATGAAATAAATCAAATTTGAATACTTCAAGAATAATTTAATTAGATTACATTAGTAAATAACATGTTATTTTTGCTCACCTTATGAATTTATTTATCCGATGAAGGGGTACGAAAGTTGCAAAGAAAAATGAATGATTTTAATGTATAAAATTTAAAATGATTAATTCTTTCAAGATATTTGCCTTCTTATTCAATGCAACTGTCTTTGTGGGTGAAGTTAAGAATAATGAAGAAAAAGCTATTAATTTCTTGTATGGCTTTTGCAGCAATCAGCATCTTTTTGCGTTGAGTGGCGAAGTTAAGAATAACGTAAGAGAGGAAAAGAGGATGATGTATTTGTGGAAAATTGTAGTGTGCATTATTGCCAATTTGAAAGAATGGAATTCGCATACCTGCTTTTGTCGCAGAAGTTAAGTTAAATTTGCGTGTAGTAGTCAACTTGCATGTCCATATCTATGAATGTTCTCACTTGCTATGCCAGTTTAACCTGTCTTAATTCCTAGTTGTCTAGTTTATTTCTTTTTACAATGATTTAAACATTATTATTTAGAACATTTAAAAAAATATTTTATATATATCTTTTAAAAAATTAAATATATATCATCATTTTAATTTTATTTGTAAAATTTAAAAATTTTATTGGTAATGTATTAATTTTAAATTAAAAGCATTTTCTAACTATAGTTAATTAATTAAAAAATTATAAGATATGTAAAATAAGTTTCAATTCAAGTAAGTTTAATTTTAATTCCTTATTTATAAAAAATATATATTTTAAATAATTTTGAAAGTACATTGGTCATATATGGTATACATCAGCCGATCATCAAACGCATAATCAACCTCAATGTTCGATGCGTTCCACCACTCACGTTTCGGCTCAATCAAAACGCAAGAATGTATTGAGTATGATCAGGCATGTTGCTCGGCTGAATTTAAAGGTCCAGACAACGAGTTAAGAACTTTGTTTGAAGTGTCAAGTGGGCTTGGGTTAGACGAGTCTGATGAGTGACTAGTGAGTTGCCTTACGATTTGGGCTTAAGCTTTCAAGTGCCGTCGCCGGTCAATTGTCATAAAGTGTTAAACTCAAGCCTTTTTAATTAGGAATGGTATAATGTATTAACGTCCCCTTAATCCCATAATTTAAGAAATTTTTTAATCTGATACCTTATTTAAAAAAAAAAAAAATTAACAGTCATTCTTTTCTTAAAGTTACGAACACATTTATACCTTATATCAGTACCGCTTGTATATATTTTTATATGTTTTTTTTCAAAATATTACACCACATGAGAAATTATAATTATTATCATTGATCATTCATAAATAATTAGGGATTTTGATATTAAGTCGTTGTATTAACATAAAATTAGGTTGTTTTATATTTTTTTAATATTTTTTATAAATGATTTAGTGCACTCATTTCTTAAAACTTTTCTTACAAAAAAATTGTTGTTTGTGTAATGTAATAATAATTCATAACATATTTGGTTTGAGCTTAAAATTCAATAAAAAAATTGAATAAAAATTTAAAAAATCCAATTTTTTTATTGGAATTATACTAAAAAAAAAGGTTTGCCAAGCTATGGTCAACATGTCCTAGAAAGATGTAATGATCATATTTGATCACAAAATTTTGGTTTGACAAATGAAAACTCGATCACAAGTAGGGATATAAATGGGTAGTGTGTAAACGGGTATTCGACACTATCCATTCCGTTTAAGTCAGATTCGGGTACAAATAAATGAGTTTTAATCTGGTTAGAGTAGTAATTTCACTATTCATGACGAGTTCGAATAGAGTTCGGGTAGTACCTCTCAGATACCCTAAACCCAAACCCGATTAATGAAACCGAGTTAGAGTACCCTAACTCGATTAATGAAACTGAGTTAGGGTATCTGAACCCGATACTCATTTAGTTTTTGTTTGCAAAATATAACTTTTGAGGTTGTGGACTTGATCTTTTAATCTTTATATAATGAATTTACCAAGTAAGTCATAACTTATATTTGACATAATGTGTTATAAAAAAAATTTATACAATAAAACTTTGTGTGTCTAAAAAAAATGAATAATTAGCATAATAAAAATAATTATGAAATTAAAATAATTAATTATACTTAAATTAATAAGTTTTAAAATTTTAAATATAATGTACTAAAATTAAATTAACAAAAATTTCATAATTAGTTAAAATGCAATATTACACATTAATGATTAGCCATTTGCATATATAATATCAATTCATAGTATATTTATATGATACAAATTGTATTTAAAATTGTAATTTCCAATTTTAATAAAACATCGTTGACTAAAAAAATTAATAAAATAAATAATTATGAAATTAAATTGAGTTAATTATGCTTAAGATAATGTCTCAAAATTTTAAATACAAGGTACTGAAATTAAAATAATAAAAGTTTCATATTTAGTTAATATCAAATTCTTATGTGTGTGTGTGTGTATATATATATACACACACACACTAATATAATATTTGTATATGATACAAATTATATTTAAAATTGAAATTATCAATTTTAATAAAATATTTTTTAGTAAAAAAATTAATGAAACATGATAATAAAATAATTATGAAATTAAATTAGTAAATTATGTTTAAGATAACAAGTATTTAAATTTTAAATATAAACTACTGAAATTAAAATGATAAAAGTTTCAAATTTGATTAAGATGTAATTCTTGCAAATTGACCATTTACATGTATTATATATGATACTAATATAGTATATGCATATGATACAAATTGTATTTAAAATTAAAATTATTAATTATAATAAAACATTGTTTACTCAAAAAAATCAATGATACAAATTAAAAATTTAAGTATATGATAAATTGATGGAACATGTATGTTTTTATTTAATTTTATGTTTTAGATTTATGATGTTAGAATAATTTTTTTCATAGTCGGGTTTCGGATTTCGAGTTTGAGTTAATAAACGGGTTGTCAAAATATAAACTGAATAATCGGATAATTACACGGGTTCAGATATTTAACGGGTAGTGCAAAATTTATTAGAGTATGGTTCGGATAATTGTTTCAAAAATTAATCGGGTAGTTATAGGGTTCAAGTTTTGTAATTATTAATCAGAATCGGGATCGAGTAATCCAAAATTAACGAATATTCACCTCGTTTACATCCTTAGTCACAGGAGGGTTTGTGCAGAGTAAAATCCTGGATACCACTTTCATCAATCTATTGGTTCGGATCTAAGTGATCAGATGTAGGATTGATAAATTGTGTTTTCTTTCCTATTTGATTAGATGCAGTGAAGGATCATAATGTATTATAAATTTAAGTGTTCAACGAAATATTAATTTATATTAAAGTATAAAAATTAAAGATATGATCTAATTGAATTAAGATAATTTAATATTAAATTTAAATTTAATAGAATTTGAAGATATAAAGTTTGAAATTCGATTTGAATTCGATTGAATTTAATTTTTAAAATTTAAATTCAATTCGATAAAATATTTAAACAATTTAAGTTCAACTCGAATTCGACTCATTAAATTCGATTTATTATTTTTATTATATATTATAAAAATAAAATAATAAATTAATAATAAAATATTTATTTAAACTTAATATTAAAAAAATTTAAATTTGATTCAATTTATTTTTCAAATAAAACTTAAAAATAAACTAATTATGCCTCTCAGCTAAATACGGTGAAACTGCACATCTTCAATCATTTTCAATCTTTATGATGCGATTTCGAAAAGCTGATTTGGTAGAGCAAGAGGTAGCTTAACCAGCAGGATAGACTATAGTCTTCTGACTTCTGTGCCTACTTGTGGGAAGTGTTTGTAATTCGGGGTTCAGATTTTGTCAATGTAAATCAAATACCTTGGGCCAAAAAATAAATGGTCATTGCAAGTCAAATAACATTATGCGGCTGATAATTGTATCAACGGCGATGATAGTCCACATTTTGCTTTCCTGTTTTCCCCTACCGTAAGCAAGAGGGAGCTCCAGCCACCACAGACGGGTTAATAAAACAAACTCAGTTAGTGTACAGAGCTGTGATGGAATGTCTCGGATATTGTGGTTCACCACTGGTCAGGGTAACTCGGACTCTTCAATTGGGTTAAGATTGCACGTTTCTATGTTCAATTTGATGGATTCTATATTTTACTTTTGAAATGCTTTCATAAAAAAGCAAGAGCCTACTCTGTATTTTCACTTAGAACTGGCAAAAGAACCGTCCCTGTACATTGAAGGGAAACAGGAACTTATTCCAAATGCAATGCTTTGGAATTTGTATCCTTCTCATCTAATTGAGTGTTGTACAATGACGAGTCATCATCTGGTGAAATTAATTTTTGATAAAATTAAAAAAATTATTAAAATTATATGTTTTAATAAAATAATTAAAAATATTTAAAATAGAGATGAAAAAAATAATTTTACCTTTGTTGACTTTTTATCCAAAAAAATCAATGAAAATTTATGTAAAATAAAAAATAAAAAAAATTCTGAATTTGAACCAAATTTCAAATAAAAGTAATGCTCCAAAGGAATTCTTCCTAAAACATGGGATTCGGGAAAATAGGACAACTCTTGATTCTGTCCTACGTGCTAAAAGCTTTGCCAGACAATAAACGAAAGATCAGCAATTTTTTCATAATCTCTGTAATATTTCGCTTGCACCGAAATGCCAACCTCTCATTATAAAAACAAAAAGACAAAACTGACTTTCGATTTCTTCATCGGTCATGTTAGAATTTCAAAGCTGCTTAGAAATTTTTGTAATGTTTTCCGTCATACCTGCTAAATCAAAATGTGTACATATATACATATAAATAATTATTCAATATATTATTATTAAATTTTTTTTTTAATACTTAAAAAATATATCTTCATTTTAAATTTATTTATGAAATTAAAAAATTTCTGTTAATAATATATTAAGTATGCAAATCCTTTTGCAGTGTCGGAATTAATAATTCATAAAGGAAAAAAAAGAGGTCAGTGCAATTAATATTTGCCTATTGATTCACAGAGTGATTAAGAAATATCATTGACACCGAAAAGGTTATATAAAACAATTATTTTACGTTAATTAATATAACTCTCTTTCTGATTTGACATATAATTCTATTATTTTAAAAAATCAAACATTTCTCTTGATTCGAGACTAGTTATTCCATTTAGCACAGGCTTGTCCTGTGAGAAACCACTGTGAATTTATCCTATAAAAGCCTATTGCGCGCCTACTGATCTTGATTGCCTAGCTCGGATACAGAAATGTTTGCCCAACCAAAAACAAAGATCACTTCTTTTGCCACCCAATTGATAGCCTGAGCAAGAACAAGAAATGGATGCCTCCCAAGCTCTGTGGCGTTTACGCCTAGGGTCTGCCTACCGGACTGTGCTAGCCTGCACCATAGTGGGTTGCAGCACCCTCTACGGCCCAGAACCTGTCCGGCGTTTGTTAACGTTCCCTGCCTTTTCCTACGTAACAACTATCTTAATTGTCTCAGATGCTACAGTCGGTGATGCCCTGAGAGGTTGCTGGCATGTTTTATATGCCAGCATCCAAGTAATGTTCCCTTCTATGCTGAGTCTCTGGTTGATTGGACCGTCGAGGTTCAGCCGCGGATTAGCTGCTGCTGCAGTGGCACTTAGTTCATTCCTGATCGCATTGCCTGACTCCACACATTTGATGGCTAAGAGGATTGCCTTCGGGCAGACTGTGATTGTCTACGTAGGTGCAGTTATTCAGGGTGCAGAAACCGGAGTCGTAAAGCACCCGATTCATGTGGCAACGAGTACAGCTCTTGGTGCCTTGGCTTCTATTCTAGCTATGTTGTTTCCATACCCTCACCTAGCCTACCATGAGGTAAGTAGCGAACTAAAGGATAAATGCTTTGCTTTGTTTCCCATCTTCATCAATTTTTATGTATTGCAGTAAGCACAACCGAATAAGGCAAACATAAGCGCATTCTTTTCACCCTAGTGCAGCAAGAATACTTATGAAGATGCCGGAGGAAGATCATAGAACTACCATAAAAAGACGAACAAGATCTAGTAGTCAAAACCCTTTCGGCCAGTATCCAATTCCTTGCATACTGAGCGGTTAATAGGCTTGAATATTTTCGTGATTTGATTGATTCTGATTCTGTTTTATTAGGATCATTTTGAACCTTAAATTGAGAGTTAATGGCCTATTACGAATGATATGATGACAAATGATGATGTTAATTACTTTTCTTCGTTAGAACTAGGTTTTGTAGATTTACCTGGATAAAATGTAGAAAAAGAATAAAACCATGACGCATCTGATTCTGAAAAATGCCATAGTACAGATTATTTCTAAATTCTTTCAATTATTGTATCATGTTGATAGCATTTGGTTTAATGGTGTCATGCACTTTATGCTCAAAGTTGACCTGAGATTATTTTTCTCAAATGCCTCCCACTCCCTTTGGTAACCTGCTTTTTGGCATGTTGGCCAATGGCGATAGTAGGAATTATTCAGATTCCTAATGTAGGATTAGACTTCAACCATATATGTTCATGAATCTTAAAGTGTAATACGTTTCGATTTTCTAAGCAATATTCCCGCTGGCCAACTCCGAATTAAGGATGTTAAATTGAGTTACTGTTAAAAAAAAAAAGGTTCCGTTCAATAGCTTGATTCCTGGCAGAGGTAATTTCTAATGTTATGTCAATACAGGTCCGAGAGACGTGCAAATCATATGCAGAAAATGCTTCAAACAGGTTAAATCTCTTAGTGGAAGCATTCTGTGCACAAGACAACACGGCAGCACTTAATCTAACAACACAAGCAGGGTTATTATCTAGAACAGGAGCCACGCTGATTCGAAGTAGCAAATACAAGCACGTAAGTTAACACGCGATCATAAGGCAAACCTTTTTATCCATGTTTGCACTTCTGCCTAGAGTAGAGCTTTTGTTTGCCGAACGCGTCAATGAGGTGTTTTCTGTTAACAGGAAGGCATGCTATGGGAGAAACCTTGGGTCAGATTCCTAAAATCTAAGCACTCGGATCCTGGAGAGAAATTGCAAGAGATGGAAATGCTAATTCAAGGGATGGAATTGGCCTTAACCACTAACACTTCCTTCCCTGTCAGAATGATGGATGAAGAGCTCCAAGGTGTTCTGCAAATTTCAAAGAAACAGATAGATCTAAAACTTGAACAAGCTACCTGTTCCGTGCCTTTTGATGCAGCAACAGCTCCAGAGTCGGGGGGAGAACATATGGAAAGGTTCTCCTGGACCCAGACTGCCATTTCAACAATCCATGAAGATCTGTCACCCTTCTTCTTCTTGTACTGCATGGAACTCCTTCGAGATGGTCCTGACTGGATTGTAAAGAATGGCGAGGAATCTAAAATAGAAGAATCAAGTCTGCCAAAGGAACGAGGAAAATGTAGAGCGGAAGATATCTGGTGCAGCCTGCTGAGTTTCAGGAAGTGTCTAATCAGTGAAAATTTGATTTTTGCAATCAAGTGCTCACTTACTCTAGGTCTTGCTGTGCTATTTGGTTTGATATATAACAAAGAGAACGGATATTGGTCGGGACTAACTGTTGCCATAAGCTTTGTAACAGGGCGACAATCAACATTTACGATGGCTAATGCCCGAGCACAGGGAACAGCAATGGGATCAGTATATGGTGTAATATGTTGCTTTATTTTTCAAAGGCTTATGGACTTGAGATTCTTACTTCTACTTCCTTGGATCATTTTCACCAGTTTTCTGAGGCATAGTCGCATGTATGGCCAAGCTGGTGGAATTTCTGCGGTTATTGGGGCGTTGCTGATATTGGGAAGGAAAAATTTTGGCACTCCAAGCGAATTTGCAATTGTTAGAATCGCAGAGGCTACCATAGGGTTAATATGTTTCATCACAGTGGAGATTCTATTGCATCCAGCAAGATCTGCTACCCTGGCTAAAACAGAACTTTCAAGAACCTTAAGAGCACTTCAAGATTGCTTTCAGGCAATATGTCTTTACACCAGCCAAAAGGGAATCTTCAGAGAATTGAGAGCAAAGCAGAAGAAGCTGAAATATCATGTCAGTGTATTCGAGAATTTTATCGCAGAGGCTGAATTGGAGCCTAATTTCTGGTTTCTGCCTTTTCACTGCGGTTGCTACAACAAGCTTCTAAGGTCTATTCACAAGATGGCAGATTTATTACTCTTTATGATCCATCAAATTGAATTTCTCTCACAAGCATCCCAGATGCTGGGAATTAATTGGGAGGAGATCCAAGAACAAATAAACAATGACCTGGAACAACTCTCGGACAAAACTGGCTCTTTACTGAAATGCCTTAACGAGGTGTTACTAATCAAGTACCTAGCAGAGCTTGAAAAGGAGCTGCAAAAGAAAAATGTATCCCATGACCTCGAGTTGGGAAAATCACCAAATGGAGATGTCTCTACAGGTTTGGGGTCTGAACAAAACAGCATTGCAGAGATTGGAAGGTCTTTTATTCAACATACAATGGGAGTTGCCAGGAAGACTGAGGACAATGAAATTGAAGGTAAGCTTCAGGGCCAAATGGTTCTCTGTCTAAGCAGCCTAGGGTTCTGCACTAATAATTTAAAGAGAGAAGCAATAGAAATAGAGAACGAAATAGCGTACCTACTGAAATGGGAGAATCCAGCAAGGCATGTAAATCTGCACGAACTGTTATGTAAGTTTAATGCCACATGAAAAATATAACTCCCGAGTCACTTGTCCATCACTGATTACTAGCTAGTTACAGAAAGGGAGTGCCTAGGCAGCAACCTAGCTACCCACAAACTCACGGACAAAAGAATGCCCAACATCAATTACTACTGCCATAATGCAAAAACAACTTTTTTTTCTCTGCAAGAAAATAAGAGCCAACAAAAGTGAATATGTGAACTAGGCTTCCCAAAATCTGTGTAGAACCATCAAGGAGGATTCAGTGCAATTTACAGAATTCTCCATATATTATCAGTTTCCTTAAGGCTGTGTTTGAAACAGCATGGACCACATGATCGACGATTATTCATTAAAATGCCAGCGTCACCTTCAGCTCCAAGACAATAGCTACACAATGCAGCCTCAAATGCTGAAGCTGAAATACATATTTAAAGCATTTGCCTGGGGAAGTCATTGTCCATCAATTGCTGATAAAGCACTTTAGAACTTGTGCATGTAAAGCCAGAACAAAATAAACAGATATAAATGATTCTCTAGCAAAACATAAGCAATAAGATAACATTTATAGCAATAATTTGTTTAGGGTTTTTAACAACATTGATTTGTCTGCATTTCTGAAACAACTCAATCTATAAAACTATCATCCAAATGTCCATTGTAAACACTTTAAAGAAAGTGCAAAATCTTCAATTGCCTTCATATTTTGGGTCAGCCATCACGTAATGATATGCTATAACCAGAACGAAAATGAAGATTCCAAGGAAATTCGCAAAGAAGCCAAGGTCCTGATCGTCAAACATCTGAAACATTACATGCAAAAATAACAGAATAAATCAGTTTTAAAAATGGATTTTCTTATTTCATGGCCGTATCTAGCGCAGCCAAAAAAGGTTCATGAATGACATTTGAGGGAATGTGAATTCTAATTGAGTCTGTACTCTTCTCTGTATCCTTATTCCTTAACCTAAAGTTTATTTTATCAAAGCAGAAACCACACAGGCATATCAGAACCCGGCAGATGGCGAAATCAGAACATCAAGCCCCCATTTCTCAATCAATAAAACTAATTAAACAAGAAATTACTCGCATAAAACGACAACAGAATTAAGAAAATAATGACCACTTGCAACGATTCACTTAAAATCCAAATGATGAGTTAAAATACACGAAAACAAAACTGCCACACACTGGAATCGAACACATTGTAATAGCATAGTCAGGCCACCACATTCATTATTCAGATCAAAACCTGGAATATGAAACGCACAGAAAATAAACTACGAACTAAAATTATTAAGAGGCAATTATGGATCAATCAAGGACCATTAAGGGAAAAAAGATTGAATCTTTCTTGAACTACAAAGATCATGGAACCGAAATCCAAATGGAAACAATTAAAAGTCGGTGATTCTGATGTCAAATAAACGGAAATTACAATCTTAATTATCTCAAAAAACGTAACCTAAGAATTGGAGTCAACAAATTAAAGATCTAGAAATTTGGTAATGTAAATTGCATAATAATTCTAAGAAAAGATCTAAAAAAAAAAACATTCTAATTGTAAAATTTAGAACTCTTACGGTTATAGCTTTGTGAGTAACGAAGAAGACGATCCGAAGAATTACAATATGGTCAAAAATCTGAACCTAGAAAGCTACTAACAGCTTATAAGACTGAACGAGGTCGTTTAGAAAGTTGTTCTGTGGCGTTTATCAACTACGAACAAAAAACGTACTTGATGTGGCTGCTGGGATTCGAGCCCAGGTCTCCACGGCCACAACGTGGAATTCTTACCACTAAACTACAGCCACAAGTTAGTGTAGAATATTAAATAAAATATTTCAATTATAAATCCAGAGAACTCTTTTTCCGCCAAAAAAAATAGAGTAGTTGTATTTATCAACTCCTATGCAATGGGGAAAATATACATTAGCAGCCTTGAATATGCCTTGTGACATATGGTGTTGACTGTTAAGGCAAAATGAAATGAAAAAAAGGAAGGCAAGTAACCACAAATTAAGAAGATATTATAATTAAAAAGTCTAATACATAATCCAAAATGTATTAGAGTTTTGAGTACAAAATATTCTTCGTATATGACCAATTGAACATGCATCATGCATGATCTCATTTCTAGAATGAGATTCAATCCATTTTAAAAGTTCTTTTTTTTTTTTACTCCTTTTCCTATCATTACTTATCAAGCCAATTATTGCAAGAAACCTCTTTTCTATTCCCTTGCATGTTAGAGAAGGTATCTCAACTTTTCTTTCAAACTCATTCTGACATTGCTTATAATGGTTTTCATTTGTAAGACAGTATCTCTTGCCATTGCGTAACTATTGTTTCTCATGCTCAACTACTTAACAAATAAAGCCATAATTCGGATTTACAGCCTAAAGTAAACTCTTGTATTTGTCTAACAACCTTTTATATATACATATATACTCACATTGTTGGATTTTATTAGATATAAAATCAAATTTACACAATATGGATTACATCTGAACTGAGACCGACAACATACATAATATTTCAATTACAAGTAGTGAACAATTATAAGCACAAATAAGCAATCTCATCCTCCAATACCTAATTATAAAAAATTAATTTAACAATCTTTTAACTAAATAATTAAAAAAAGAATTGTAGCATGTAAGACTTAGATTCGAATTTAAACAATTTCATCATTCAGTCCCTAAACATAAAAAAAACACAAATAAAAAAAAGATCTATTTTAATCGTTTAACTCAATTTTTCTTATTATTCTTCCGTATCCTCTTTAATAAATATTAATTTAATCATCGAAACAGTTTTAAATTTAATTTCTGAAACCTCTCAAGTTTCTCTTCTTTCTTAACCTATCTAACAAGCCTCGTTGATCAAGCAACAAACGAATTATTATTCCTTTTCCTCACCCTAAGAGACCATCAAATTAATTACGTAATGCTCGTTTTTATTATTGACTACCTTCTTTTTCTAAAAGGCATTTTTTTTAATATTGACATGATGTGATATACTTTACAAGGTTATAAATTTATCACAATTTTCGTTAGATACATTTAAAATAATAAATAAAATGTGCCATGATATTTTTATTTACATGTGAATTCAAAAATTTATAAATTTTAAGTTAACATAATTATGATTTAATAGTCAAATATATTCTTAATTTTTTGCATAAAATAAGTATAAGCTCTCAACATTTTATCACATAAAAATCAAATTATAAACTTTTATTTTATTATAAATAAACCCAAAAACCTTTCAAAATTATGCAATTAAATTTAAATTTGTTAAATAACAATAACTTCTACTTGTTTTGCACGCGTGACAATCCATAAAATTATTTACATTAGTTGTCATATAATATGTTCAAACAGTTGTTAATGTCATTTAATAGATTTGGATTTAATTATATTATTTTGTAAAATTAAAAATTTATTTATAATAAAATAAAAATTTATAAATTGATTAATATGCCTAACCACTTATATTCATTTAAGTTAAAAGCATAATTGGATATTAAGCCTATAATTAATAATAATCATGATTAAGTAAGATGAAAACGTTAATTAGAATTTAAAATTACATAAATTTCACTAAAACATTGACACTTATAACTTATAAATGATGAATTTTTATATAATTATTATCTCTTATACTTGAATAATTTTTTAAAATTTAATAAAACATTGTAAGGCACGGGCTATTAATTTTTACAACCTTCAAAACGAATTTCGGACAAACCATCATTGCCATTAGTATCGTCCATCAGGGCTTCCCCAACCCAAACATCATTATCACATGCAAAACCGGTACTCCAAGATGCACCGAATCAAACTGAATGCACTCAACTCCTTCCGTCTGCTGCTACTTTTCCTGCATCTACCGTTTACCGTGACGGAAAAAATATTAAAATAAATAGATAAAACTTCGATGGTTGAAAAACGTCAGATTCCCATAACACAGTAAAGCCTAAACGGAGCCCACACTTTCTTTTCTTCTTCCTCATCAATCTCCTAGGGTTCCCTGTCACCCCAAACAACATCAGATAAGATAGATTTGTACGAAAGTAAATGGATTCTGAATGAAAATGTTCAACTCAACTTCTACCCATTAAGGGTTCTACTTACAGATCGAAGTGTTTTCATTTTTTTTTGTATAAAAAGATTGTTAATTTGAGGATAATTCTTTAAACTCCTTATAGGGTCTTAAAAGCAGCCATGTCTGCAGGGGTTTGTGGGAAAAGGGCGGGATTTGAAGAAATATTCGGGTCCTCTCCCAAGAGATTTAGGTGCTCTAGTTTTGAATCTCCGAACCCATCGTCGGATCCGGGGTCCAGACCCGATGACCCGGTTTCAACTATGTTGCAAATGTTCCCAGCTTTTGATCCTGAGGTTCGTTTCTGTTTAAATGTTTTTATGTTTCGTTGTTAAATTGTTTAGAAATGGTAAAGAAACATTAGATCTTTTATTACTTTTCATATTTGTTATGTTTCATTATACTAAAAACTCATAATATTATTAATTCGTGTTTGATTTACTATCTTTTATCAAGCTTTTGTCTGCGTATTCGTATGAAATTTTGCTATTCGGTAGAAATTGGATTTGTTTTCTTGGGAGGTTGCTTTGTTAGCACTTGGCATGCTACTTTCTTTGTGTAAAACCTTAATCATGTGCTAATCTTGTTTCATGATTCTATGTTTAGTTAATAACATCCACTCTAATAAATCACAACAATAAGATTGAAGATCCTAGGGAGAGTTCGAAGGCAGTTTCCTCCGATCTTGAAGAAAGAAATATGCCACACAGCTTTGATTCTGCGAGGATTGGAAATTGCACTGATATTCCTCTTGATGAGAGTGCTACATGTAAGTTGTTTCTTTTGTTTTTGCTAAGTTGCTTATGTTTTATCAATTACTTTTCTTTGAGTTGGACCTTTGAAACTTATGGTGGATTTTGTGCTTTCCTTATAAACCAGGTAGTCAAATGTCAGAGCAGCATGTTGAAGGTGTAAATAATATCAAAGAGAAGCTCGATACTGGAACTGCTGTTGATTGTCCTAAGTGGGTAGATTTGTTTGTGCACGAGATGATGAATGCAACCAATGTTGACGATGCTAGGGTGCGAGCTGCTAGGATTTTGGAAGCCTTTGAAGGAAGTATAACTGCCAATAAAAGGGCTGCTGAGGAGGTAATCTAGAACTTATAATTTTCCGTCAAGCTTTCTTCCAAGATGAGGACTTGTTTTTTGCCTCACTCCCATGATTTACACGCTAATCGATTTCTGTGGGACAAGCAGATTGAGTATGCTTCCTTGAAGGAACATTTGCAGTGCTTGTTAGATAACAATCAGATTTTGAGGAGAGCTGTTGCAATTCAGCATGAACGCAATCTAGAGCAAGAGGGAAAGGAAAGAGAAGTACAACACTTGAAGCTCACACTCAGCCAGTACCTGGAACAAGTTCGAACTTTAGAGGTATTCATATTTTTACCTTCTGTATTTACTATTCGGTTAGACTGCTAGAGTGTCAATTTATGGTATTTGTTATGATGTCTGATTCATCTTGCCATTTCTCTAGACAAGCCACCATTAGCTCAATTCATATTGAACTTTGTTTCATTTCTATATTTCATTCTCTGCATAAGTTTTTTGTTGTAAGCCTGTATTGATAGTCCTTGAGGAAACAAACTGATTGTAACCTTTTGGTTGCAGCTGAACAACTACACATTAAGGCTCCATCTTCAGCGGGCACAAGAAAGTAACTCTATTCAGGGGCAATTTCCTCCTGACATATACTAAAGGCCTTTATTGTATCATTATCTATTAATTTGGTGTTCCCTAAATAGCTAATTTCCTACCATTAATGGTTTTTTTAAACCACCAAGCATCATGAAGATTTATACACAGTTGTACTAATGTGTGTAATTTGTATAATTCAAACCAAATATCAGCTTATGCACCACTGCCGCTTTGAGTCACTTTCTAGTCTTGATATAAGAGTTACTTTTGTCCTTTAAGAGAACGGGTGGATTAGCTAATTAAGCGCCTTCGCATAGCGCAACTTGTTATGCCTAGGCTCAGCCTGTGCTCGATCATGGTCAGCCATCCATGGTTCCTTTAAACTGATGAGTTGCGAGTAGTAGTAGTATTACGCATCGATGGCTCAACGCAATTCATTTTGCAATGGCAGCCGTTCGAGACATTACCGTGAGGATTGTTTAGCTATGTTATGGAATGGACCAGCGTAAAATAATTTGTTCATTTGCTATATTCGGTTCACTTTTACCTTGCCTTTATTTGAGGTACTGGTGCAAGACATCATGACGTTGCAATAATAATACACACAATAAAGTCTTCAATCCTTATCCAACTACTACTCATAGATCATTCATTAATCGTAAACGGGGAAATGCAAAATCTACAACATGGTTTGAGCTTGAATCAATGAATTTGGAATTAACTAATTAGGCATGTGCCACCATAAAAATGAATATATTGGAAGAACTGTTGCCCAAGAATTGGACGATCTTCCAATATGAAACTATATTGTATTATGAATCATGATCGTGCGAATAAAGCAGGGAAGAACGGAAGTCCTTAAGCTTGAGCATATCAACATAAAATTTGAAAATCAAACACCCACTTCTCCTTTTAGCCATGCTGATCTAATATTTGCATTGTAGATAATATGTTGAACTTGTAATGAGGAGGTATCCTAATCATTGTCCGAGGTAGCTGATTGCCCTTTTGCTCTTGCATACTCTGTAAATATCATCCGTCCATCGAGAAACTACAGAATAAAAAAAAAAAACGTAAAAGGAGAAGCCATGTAAGTTACTACAAAAACGTACTGCAATCATCAGAGTTACTACAGCATGAAGTTGAAGGATTTTTGTTCACTCTTTTAAGATCCTCATCTATATAATTAATAGGATTAATAACTAAAAACTGAATATATGATCATCAACAAAGCAGTAGAAATAGGGAACATTTTCAATAAAAACAGAATCCGATGTTTTTCTTATCTCCAAAGATGATAGAAATCAGATAGCAGACATACCTGTGCATCCATTCCTTTCATTCCCTTTTCTGCATCTTCTAAATTAGCATATCTCACAAAGCCAAAGCCTTTGCAGTGGTTAGTATTTCGATCTGAAACCACCCTCACTAAAACATACACAAAAGAGAAAGTTGTAAGAACTACCTAATTTTTTATGCCAGTTGAATTGAATTACTACAGACTTCACCTTATATTATACTATTACTATATGCTAAAACTCAATCCTATTTCACCGTTCATTTTCTATATGCTACCAATCAGAAAATGTTAGTCAAATTTCATGACTATCAAAGGCTTTAGGTCTGTTTATAAACATATTCATCTGTGAATTGATTTTGCCAAGCTTATCCAGAATTAGGTCATTAATTATCAACATAGTAGAAAAATTGAAATACAGAAAGAAAGGTTCATATCATGGCTGCAAGACGCGGGCATAATGCTTGTAATCATCTATACTTGACAACAGGCAATCTGGCTTGAGTCTAAAGTACCTTGATGTTAAAACAATCTGACAATTGGGGATACAAAATGGTTATAAATTTCATTACTGAAGGAAACCTCTACAAGAAAATTTAGAGACAGAGAAGAAACTAATTACCGTGAATAACATCACCAAATTTAGCAAACGCTTCACGAAGATTTTGGTTTGTAGTTCTTCTGCTAAGCCCTGAAAAACCCATCAAGAATAATGATGGCAAAGATCAAGCTTTTGATGAATTATTAGAATTAATTACGAAGAAGAAGAAGAAAGATTACCAGAGACAAAGAGTGTTGTTGAAAGTGGGGTTTGTTCAGCAACACGAGATGCAGAGGAAAAGGCAGTGGCAGCGGCAGCTATGGACTGATCAAATAAAGTCGAATTTGTTGAAAAAAATCGCCTCAAATTTCCGCTTGTCATAGCTATTTCTACCTCCCTGAAAATCCCCGATCAAAAAGATTGGTTCTTCAATGTCCAAAAAGATGGTAAAATTTTTTGAAAAATTCTAAACCCTAGAGGGTTTAATCAGCTAAATCTGGCTCCAAGCTCAAAATTACATCATTTAAAGCCGATGCCTTTCTTTCTGCGCGATAAAAGCACTTCATCAGTTAGTGAGCTCGCACACCAGTCTTTGCCACCGTGTTAATATATAAGCTGAGCTGGACTCATCGACGGGATAATTTTTGCCTTGTTTCTTGTAAATTATTTTTTTGGGTTGCATTGAAAAATATTTTATAAATGGCAGTAGGGTGGGGTGGCTTAAATTTAAATTTAGATTTTATAATATATTATAATTTTTTTTAACCAATCTCTCACTTAGTTATATTTATGTATATTATTTAATTATTATTCAATGCATTGTTATAATACATAACTCTTTAAAAAAATTAATAAAATAAAATAAAATATGTACCACTTAATGTATTGAATGATTACTCTATATTTTATTTATTTTTTTTATTTTATGTTTTGATAGATATTAGTAAAAGAATGAAACTAAAAATATATATATATATATATATGTAAAGTGAAAAAAAAGTAGAGAAAAGAAAAAGAAATGATATATGCATCCTTTATATAAATAGTTAAAATTAAAAAAATAAAAAAATATTAATAACTCTCATTTGATTAAGTATTAAATAATAATATATATATATTTACCTATTATATATTTTTTATTTTTTTCTAATTATAACATCTTTTATTTTAAATTTTATATACAATAAGGTTGAATTTGATATTTTATCTCTTCAATTTTTTTTTCAAATTTTAATTCTTTTTGTTCACATCAAATTGAAATATTAAAAAACTAAATAAATCGAAGGAAAATAAGAGTACTCATTCTCCCTCTGTTTCATTTTCTTAACTAAAAATTTTTTCCAAAAAAAAATTACTTAATTTTTCTTTCCTTTCCCTGCCCTACTTCCAATCCAAACATAATGTTAAAAAACAAGACATACTACTTGCTGAGAAAAATTCTGAAGTGACCGTTCACAAGGGAGATCACACAACTTGAAACATAGTAGCATCCAGAAAGACATCCTTTGAATTCTGACGAGAAGATTAATTTGATGCACATCACGGGAAGCAAGCTATGCCAGCAGAATGGCAATCATAAGCAAAAGAACTTTAGGGATAAGCAAAGATCTGAATCAATACAGGGACATTTATGAACACATGATACACATTCATTCGGGCCAAAAACTCAGCTCCCCTTCAATCAATGTCCAGCAAGTTTCAATTTTTAAGAAATATCAGCAGATGGTCGAGACAAACTTTAAGCCACAAAAAACCGAAGAGGCATTGCAATGCAAGTGTCTTTATAAGATTTCGCCCAGCCAAAGACAACAAAGTTGCCACCATGATACAGAAAATCTCCCATTTTACATTCAAGGCTGACCTTTTCCTAATCACATTCTTCCGTTTGTCTTGTCAGT
This sequence comes from Firmiana major, assembly GCA_033439115.1. Classification (NCBI taxonomy): domain Eukaryota; kingdom Viridiplantae; phylum Streptophyta; class Magnoliopsida; order Malvales; family Malvaceae; genus Firmiana; species Firmiana major. Next base: position 43,546,871 of record CM065913.1, on the reverse strand, counting down.
GGGTAAATAACAGATATATCAAGCAATCTCGGATAATAACTTTTCAAGGGCCTCGGTTGCAAGAGGAATATACAAGCAATCCTGGCCGTCAGAATTCCTTCTGGTCTTAACTAGCTCATGATCTTTGAACTCAGTCAGGTGGGCATTCAGTGTAACCTGGCTACTGACAAGGAAGCGCTCTCGAGAGATGGAATACAGATTATCAACAGCCATTCCTAAAAGGTAAAAAGATAAAATTGACTACATTAAGATCTAAAATGACAAAAAATGATACACCAAATCCCAAATAACTACTTACCTTCATCATCAGGATGAGACAGTTGATATTCCGCAAGAATCCTGAACACGCTCTGAGCATTTGGTGTCAAACTTTGTAAAACTATTGTAGCTGTTTTGGCACTCTGGTTACTATTGCCATGTGCAAGAATCATAGGAAAAAAGAGCCCCTCAACCTTGTACGGAGCAAATGTAGGAACATGATACCAGTACCAGTTAAATTGTGTATGAACCATCTTCTTGTCCCACACTAACATCAAAGCCAAGTTGTAATTATTAGGATCAATGACATGAAAATCTTTAATATTATACAGTGCCAAATATCTGCATTCCTTTTGAGAAGAGAATTTGTTACAACATCTATTGAAAAACCACAAAAGAGTATTACTAAAGACCACCGAACCTCCCAAGAAAGATCCTTTTCTCTGGTGTTTGGCACGACAATAAACACATTTCCGTTTACTAGGTTTATTATGGGTCACAAGGAAAGACCTTCAAGCATAAACACAAGGCTATCTGAAACATATTCTTCAAGACTATAATGAAACATATTCACTATATGAAAGATATATATAACAAAATGACTGCTGCCACCCTATCTGATTTTTCTTCCTCATTAAAGTATACAAAATTATTGATATGTAAAGCACATAAATCATCAGCACATTCTTTGTAGCATCCAAGAAAAAACACCAGCATTATCATGTATATATTTGGCCCAAAAATACTTTCAAAAAAAAAAATAAAAATAAAGACAACACTGCAATGAGAAACTGAAACTCTAAGATGTTCTCCATTTTTCTTAGCCACCAGCACTATCAAGATTACTGACAACAATTATTGTCAAAACTTAAAACAGATGAGTGGACTAGCTAACATAACTATTGATTGAATATAGAAATAAGAGTTTACTTACAAAGAGGTGCATTCACATGGTCAATAGAGGCAACAACAAGAATATGCGAACAAGAAGCAAGTTGTGCAAGATATTGTTGAGTTTCAGGATCTCTTAACCCAGGCCCATCAATATTGTGAACAACAACGCATATGAAACTATCATTCTCCTCTATATGAGGTCCGTCCAAAAAAGCTAATAGATCATCCATAGATCGAGAACTAAATGGCTGTTGAACCTTAGGCAAGTTCCCCCTTCGTTTTGATTTCAATTGTTCCCATAGAATCTCAGCCAAGCCTATTATAACCTACACCAAAAAAAAGTCTGAATTCTTAATAGAAAAAAATGAGAGCTCAAGAAAACTTCATTAAAAAAAATAAAAATTTTGAACGTTAGAAATAAAACAGCTATTCAACTAATAAAGCAGCCTCGGAATATTTATGTGAGGAGAATTGCACCTGTTTTATATTAATTGATTGAAGGTAGCCATTGATAACAACAACAGGATACTCTGTCAAAGCAGTAGAAGCAAAATCTTCAAGCAATGCTTTTTTTGATCCAAATCCATACATTAAAAGGCCAAAACCACACCTCGAAAAAAAAAAAACACAATTAAATAGTGGAACACTAAGCCAATACTCAATTTCAAAGCAACATATTGGAATGGGAAAAAAAAAAAAGTTTGAAACTACCTTAGATCAAAAACCCATTTTGGGTAAAAACTTCTGTAACTGTTTACTAAAGCTGCAATGTCTTTCTGATGCTTTGGTTCAATATTAGCTGCAGCAGCTCTGAGTTCCTACAATGTTAAAAATAAACAATGAAAATCAAAGCTCTAGAGTACGCGATGGTATTTAATGGGAATTTGGAGGCAAGTTAAAGTACCTGTTCGTCGACTACGTTGATATCAGAGAGTTTACGGGTAGATTTTTTTCCAGAACTACCCTGTTCTTTTGCCAAGAAATAATTTCTTGAGAATCCGAATTCGTCTTCCTCTGTATTGTTAAAATCCATGTCTGCCGACCCGAACTGCAAAAAATTGCAAAACTCAACTGATTTGTTTTGAACTACGACGCCAACATCCAAATTTTTTTTCAAAAGAAAAATCCCTTAAAACTGTGGGGTCGTGTAAATTTGGTCCACCGATGGGTGCCCTAGCGACTAGGGTTCTTCCCGCCATTTTCATTTCGGGCACTGGACTGGATATGCAATTCAGTACTGACCCGATATACAAGGTCAATCCAATTTCCTTTTGGTTCCGGCCCATCTTCAGATGGATATATACTATAAAAAATAAAATAAAAGATATATATATATATATATATTGATTTCAATTCTAAAATTTGAAAATGTTAAAATTTTTAACTTAAAATAATCAAAGTTAAATATAATTAAAGATCATATTTTTAAAATACTATAATTTTATTATTTAACCATTAAATTTAATTTATTTTACTGTATTTTTAATTTCAAATTCATGCTTATTTTAATGTTAATTATAATATTATACATTAAAGAAGTTATCTCTTTTGTGCCCAAAAAAAAAACTGATGACCATCTATGATTAATTGACTTTAAAGAAGGTGGGCTATTGGATTTGAAATATTAAAAACAAGTAAAAACAAATAGAAGCAACAATTAAGGTTTAATTTAATACTTTATGAAAGATTAAACTTAAAGTTTGAATTTCTTTTTCCTTTATACCTTCTACAAATCAAAAGAACAATGAGGAGCACTAGAGTTGATACTTTGAAGTGCTCTTCAATACTCAAGTTAATAAGATATTTAATATAATATAATAGCAAGTTTCATATATATATATATATATATATATATATATATGTAATAGTAAGAGAATAAGGAAATATGATGCATGTAAATTGTAGTACGCCAAAAGTCATTTATATGTAGCTTGGCTTTTTATATATAGCTTACTCAATTAGTTGTATTTGAGAATATTTATGATTTTATATTATTGTAAGATATTGTTGAAGAGATTTCTTCGAAAGAGATATTAAGTTTTTGAAATCATTATTGCACGGTATCAATAACTGATTATGAATTGTTTTCATGAGTATTTTTTTTAATAATGCATTTTAATTTGAAGCTACTTATGACTATGATTAACATATTACATATATTGAATTGGTAAGTATAAAAGTCATTTTACTCAATTAATAATTAATTGTAACTAACTAAATTAGTTAAACTCAAACTCACTCATTATAAAATTCGAACCTAAAGCTTCGATGTCCTAAAAATTCCTCATTATCATTAAATCAATATTTTATAGGCTACTTGTTATTAAGTATTAAGTTCGAATTATGTTGTTCATCCTGGATTGGGCTGTCATATCATAATAAGTTGTAATAAGGGTTAAAGGCTTAAGTTTAATATCAAGAAATAAGCATTAAATTGATTATTTGTGGTATAACATTAAGCAATTTATTCAAATTATACCACATAATGTAGACAATCATGTTATATGTGTATATATTATATTACAAGGTATAAAGATATCATATAAAATATGCTTACATGCACATCTGCGTCTTTGTGATACATAAGAAAATTCTTATATTTTTATCATTATATACATAATTTAAATTAAAAAAAAAATTATACCTATATTTAAAAAATAATGCCTAAATTTATGTTTAATAAACTAAAAATATATACCCTTAATTATTTACTTTTTGTTTTTAGATATGTATATATATATATATTTGTCATTCAACTATCATCCAAAAAGTTCTACACGTATAGAGGCTTTGGTTTGGAGAGATTTTTGAATTTTCAAGTTTGAAAATCAAGATCAAAATTTATGATAATTGAGTTTGAATTTAATTATTTATTAATTAATTGAATTAAATGATTTTTATTTAATCACAAATCTTATACTTATAATATTTAATTATAATTGTAGCTTCTATAATAATATATCTCTTAAAAAATTTAAACTTATAAATGATATGAGATCCTAAAGGTACATACTTAATTTTATAAATTTGTTATTATAAAAATAGTTTCTTAAAATTGATTCTTTGGAAACATTCCATCTAAGCAATCCGAGCACTCAACAATTCACCAACCAGATTGCTTGGGTAATCGAGGGTCGTAGATGAGAACTTAATCGACGGTTCAAAACGACAAAAATCACACATGACAGAGATCGATACATAAACCGTTGGATAACACCTTAATCTAATGGTGCACACACTACACTCACTTCAATTTCAATCTCCAACCAATAAATCAAATGCCACGGATCACTAATAATTATCGTCGATAACGTTCCAATCCAACGGCATTTATTCTCCTTCTATTGCCTACCCCGAAAAACACACCTCATCTGACCTCCCTATTAAATCCCTTCCACATCCCCCAAGCTTCCAAACTGCCAAAATCTTTTTCAGGCCTTACAAATTCTCTCAGAAACTCTTCGAATCAAGAAAATGTCGGGCCGTGGCAAGGGAGGCAAAGGATTGGGAAAGGGAGGAGCCAAGAGGCACAGGAAGGTGCTCCGGGATAACATCCAGGGTATCACCAAGCCGGCGATTCGAAGGTTGGCTCGTAGAGGTGGCGTGAAGAGAATCAGTGGATTGATCTACGAAGAGACACGAGGTGTCCTCAAGATCTTTCTGGAAAATGTGATCCGTGATGCCGTTACCTACACGGAGCACGCTAGGCGGAAGACCGTTACCGCCATGGATGTTGTCTACGCTCTCAAGAGGCAGGGAAGGACTCTTTACGGTTTCGGTGGTTAAGTTGATTTTAGGGTTTGGGTTTCTTGACTTTGTACATCATTTGCAGCAGTTACTAGTAGTCTTTGGCTCGGTCATTCTCTGTAGTTTGATCTTTTTTGTTTTAGTTTATTTTATTAGATTGTCTTTTAATTGTAATCTGCAATGAAATTTGTCACAGAATTTCATTCTAAGAATCCAATTAAAATCTTCCATTTTAAGTAGTCCATTTCCAGGTCCTTTTAGAATTGGGTATTAGTATTTACCTTGGATTTTAATAGCTGCTTTGGTATTGGTTTCAGAATCCTTTAAAGAGAAATTTAAATAAAAACTTAAAGAATCCCAGAACCATGACACTCCCCAGAAAATCAACCTCTTCCTTGGTAACAGCTAAAGAATCCCAGAATGAGCAAAGGGCTAAGGCAACTTATGAACAAGTTAACCTTCTTGCAACACCATTTTGATTTGCAAACTGAACGTTTGTAGCTGGGAGAGTACCAGGAGTTGCAATATTCGTTCCTCCATTCTCAATCTTCATCGGATTTCCATCTAATTGAACATCATCATATATTCTGAAAGACACTGCAGCACAAAGAATACTTCAGCAGTTCTTGAGGGATAAATTTCTTTCTCAGATAACAGCGGCATGAACAGTTTCTATTTGAAGAGTTCCGCTTCTAACATAGTGAATAGAGTACCGTTTTATATCAGCAATCTTGAAAATAGCTCTCTGGCTCACAAATCAGTTCAAATTAGTAACACAGAATCTCATGCTTATTGGTTATATCCCTTGGTTAAAATTTCGAATTACTTCTCAAGTTAAGAATCGAAGTAAAACCCAGTCGCGCACGTATTCTATGGCAATAATAAAAATAAGCAAAGCAAATAAGGTACAGTAATAGTTGGACGCTGATGCCACCAAATAAACGAAATTTTAAACGGAGAATATTCAAAATTGTGTAATTCCAGAAGCAGAACTATCATCTTGCAAACAAAATTTCATGAGAAACCCAATGCGAAGCAATATGATACCTTTCCAATGCCATCTTAACTTTAATTCCAGGACAAGGACTATGAAACAAACATCTTAATGATTTAAGATTAATGCCTAATCAAAAATCAAGCAACTTTTGAAGCAATTGGCATAATTTTTAATATAAATCTACTACACCCAAATTTCATATATAAATCCATCTTTAAATGGAATTAAAACTCTAATGATCAGTTAACAGATCTATTCATGAAACATAATGACTCAACAAATATCTGAAATGAAATGAGAGAAGGTGACCTTCATGTCTCCATTAGAACTCCAAATCCAAAATCCAGGTTGTAAATATAAAGCTTCGAAATCGAAGCTACCGGGAAACCTGTTCTGTCGTCCACAAACATTTCGTACTGCAACGTCGTATCGGAGCTTGAACAGGCTATTCCAATTTCGACAACAAAAAACACAGAGAAAAATGAAAATTTTATCAACATAAGAAGAACGCACCAAGAAGAAGGAAAAGAAAGAGTAATAAGTCGCAACGGCAAAGGTGCTGACTGTTGAGTACCGAGCAAGGAATACGTCGCGATCCGGTTGTTGGCGCGACTAGGGAAGCGACGAGAGGGACCTGGCCGTAATTACGGGCGGTAAGGATTTGGGTAGCTCCCAGCTTCTTGTTCTGGTTCTTCATCGTTTTTGTTTAGCTGAACCAAATGAACTGGCTTGAGAAGAAAGACAAATGAAAACAACCTCAGCTGGGGGTTCGGCAACCTTAGCAGTTGCTAGAGCGGTGGGGCCACAAGAAAGAAAGAGGGACATGAACTTCGATAAATTGATTATAACATAAGAAGAGGACATAACAGGCGTCGTGGCGTAGTTGGTTATCACTTCAGTCAAACACACTGAAGGTGTCTGGTTCGTGTCCGGGCCTACTTGGACTAGCTCTTTTCTACTAGGTTTACATTGGGTTCTCCCGTTTTGATCTTCATGGCTTTTTGAGAGAGTTTCTAATTTAATGTACTTTAATTTGTTTGTAGAGCAACCCAATCGATTGTAATTGCTGATTGTTATTGGGAGTTCATACATTACTTCAGGGCCTGAGCGATCTCTAGCTGAAGTAAGTATTGCTTATTGCTAGTGTCATATACTTAGGGGCTGTTTGGTATCTTAGAGTAAAAGTTATTGCAGCGCAAAATAATTACTGAGAAAATGATTGTTGAGAAAGTGATTACTGAGAAAATAACTTTGCAGCGTTTAGTATGCAATGTAAAATTATGTTTAAATTGCAGAAAAATAACTTTACAGTGTTTGGTATGCACTCATTTTACTGAGAAAGTTATGTCAAATTTCAAAAATATCCATAACTATAAAAAACAACTTTGATTTAATAAAAAAATTAATTAAAATGAAAATATAAATGATATAAAATTATATTATTAATATTGCTCATTATTTGTAATTCTAAATTTTCATGATTATTAATTTAAATTTTAATGAGTAAATTATTACAAATTCATTTAATTAATTTAAATTTACAAATTCAAGTATTATTAATTTAAATTTTAATTCATCTATTATTTTTAATTAATGTCATAATAATTTATTTTAATCCTTATAAAATATTTTTTATGTATGATAATTACCTATAATATCCATAAAAGTATTTTTGTGTTTTTTGTAAAAGGGTAATTTGGGTAAAATTTGGTAAAATTAATTTTGCAGCCAAGATTGCAAAGTGATTACAGCCTACTTGGACTGCAATCACTTTGCAGTTTTTGGATGTTGCAATCACTTTACATCCAATTTTCTTGATAACAAACGTTGTAATCACTTTGCGCCCAATTAAATTACAGTGCAAAATATTTGCTTTCATAATATCAAACGGGATCTTACGGATGCAATGACAATTTTCTGTTGCGAATTTTTTTTTTTTGGAGTTGTTACCATAAAAATGTAATATTTTATTTACCATAAGAAATTATATTTTATTTAATATTATAGACGTTTGTTATTTTATTATTTTCTTAGAGGCTTGAACTGTTAGGAAAAAAATGTATAAAAATACGGTAATAATATGTTTGAGGCATATAAAATTACAATTTTTTGAGTGCAATACAGAACAAACTCCATTAGCGCCACATCAGAGCAAATTCTTCCTGGCGGGAATATCGTCGTGAAGAAAATGATTACTCCTCGCAAACGGCTTGCAGCACTACTAATATTGGTTGCAAGGGTCCACAAATTCCCATAGTGGACGAAATGGATGTCCTCACAATCCAATAAATATCAATCATTAAAATTAAAAATAATAAAAAATTTGAGAGAGTAACTTTACTTTTTATTTTTTTTGGAGTGATCTCAGCTCATTGGTCCCCAAGTTAAGCCTGCATCATTCAACCGTGATCGTGGCTCCAACATTTTGTGGTGCTTGCATGTTGTCCTAAGTTGAATACTTGGATACAGTCGTGACTCGTGGATTGAAGATTTTAATTTTTGATTCATATTTGAATTAAATAAACACGAAAATTTTATATAATGTAAAATATGTAAATTTTTTATTGAAATTTTTGTTGATATATAAAATACATTTTTTTTGTCAAATTTATACAATTAAATTTGGTTCATATAACTTAATATTAATTTTAAAACTAACACCTTATTATGTCTAAAATTATAATATTTATCAATTCTTTGATACTAATTAGTATTGTTGTGCATGATATTAAGAATAAAAAAAGTGTATCACGTGGCGTACGAAAAAAATAAGTATAGACATGAGAAAATCTGACATTTAATGAAAATGACATATGCGTAATTAGTGACGGAGAGAAACTCTATAAATAGGGGTAAAATATTATTCATAAACAAGATATGAGAATTTCATACTAAAACTCTGTCAAATTCTCTATTTGACTTAAGTATCGGAGTGTAAACGTAGGAAACAACCCCTGCGTTCCTATGATTTTCTTTTTTTGCAGAAACTCTCGGCAACTCGTGACAGAAAATCCGAAAAAAAAAGGTCAACTATTCATCATCATCGTTTTAAGTAACAACAAATATGATAACATTTTTCAATTTTTTTTTTTACGTTATTCCTTTCTCTTCCAAAAAAGGATTCATAGAGTTTCCCTGGAAAAAAAAGAGAAGAAGTTATGGCCCCTACTAAGTTTACCAAAAAATTGATAACTAGTATGTTAAATTTTGTCTTTTTTAAAGTATACATTAATTCCAAACTAGATTTTCTTAATAAATCCAATAAAAATGTGGATATACTAATTATTACCTTAAGACTTATAAAAGAAGCTTCATTAATTAAGAAAACTATAATTATATAAATTTTGCATAACAAATTCATTGTACATGTAATTCAATTTTTATTTTAGATTTATTTGTCTGGTTTGTCGGTGAAGAAAACTACGTTGACAAAAACAAATCGAGACTAATAATTGCTATTAGAATAAATTAGATTTAAAATTTGAATATTCTTATTTTAGGAAAAAAAATTAAGAAGAAACTGAAACTTCTAAGAATAAAAAGGGGTTTTATGTAAAACTACATTTCGACGACTTCCACGAACCAAATAATTTACGTAGAGTTTTCCTTCCTTAAGAAAATTAAAGAAATGAAAGGGTTCTATCGAATTCCTATATTTATATATAGGAGATCATGATAAGATGAGATGAGTCGATTATTGACAAATTTTTGCTTTAAAGCTTAACGTGAAATAAACATTTATATTATTACTTTCTCACTTTTCAAATATTTATTAATATAATATTTAAATGACCACTAAATTAAATAATGTCAATGACGAAATTTAAATAAAATAAAACCTTTTCAACCCGTCCCAAAATTTTCTTAATTATTAATAAAAAAGGCTGATGATTTTTTTGTTTTTATGTGAGTAAGTGAACGCAATTTTTATGTCGGAATGAGTTGGGTCGTGGGTCCAAGCTGCCGGCACTGTTTAACAAATCAAACTGGAAATGCAATGAATCGAAGATCACCGTGACGTTGTACCCCACAGTTTTGACTAGCGACCGGCAATAACACTGCCTCCCCCGTCAGTTGCTATAAATTCCAGTCTTCTCTTCACATGTTTCATTGGCTCCTTCGGAGAATCCCCTCCTAAGTTAGCTTAATTCCATTTGATGAACTAATATACCCGATTTAGCAGAAGTTATCAGATTTAAAGGGGAAAAAAAAGGATGCCTGGTTTTAACATTACCTCCGTTCAAACCTCTTCAAATGGAGCTTGGCAAGGTGATAATCCTCTCAACTTTGCCTTCCCATTGTTAATCGTTCAAACCACTTCAATCCTCGTCCTCAGCCGCTTCCTTACTTTCCTTCTAAAACCCCTTCGCCAACCCAAAGTCGTTGCAGAAATAGTTGTACGTCTCTGATCTCTATTCCAATATCTCTCGCTTGCATCTAGCTAGATATGTTTACAGTTTACTAGTACTGACGATGATGATCATGATTAATTCTATGATTTCAGGGGGGAGTTCTTCTTGGACCGTCAGCTTTTGGTCGAAACAAGGACTACTTGCATCGAGTGTTTCCCACATGGAGTATGCCGGTGCTCGAAACCGTGGCAAGCATTGGTCTTCTTTTCTTCCTTTTCCTTGTAGGTCTCGAACTCGATTTAACCTCTATTCGTCGAAGTGGAAGGAAGGCCTTCGGCATAGCACTCTCTGGAATATCCGTACCATTCATCTGTGGCGTAGGCGTAGCGCTTGTCCTTAGAAAAACTGTTGATGGAGCTGACAAAGTCGGGTATGGTTCGTTCCTAGTCTTCATGGGAGTAGCACTCTCCATCACTGCTTTCCCAGTACTCGCCCGCATTTTAGCAGAGCTCAAACTGCTAACAACCCAACTGGGAGAAATCGCCATGGCTGCATCAGCATTCAACGACGTCGCTGCATGGATTTTATTAGCTCTAGCCGTTGCTCTCGCTGGCAATAACTCCGGTGAACACAAAAGCCCCTTAATGTCCATCTGGGTCCTTCTCTCAGGAGTTGCTTTTGTTCTTTTCATGCTGTTAGTAATCCGACCCGCCATGAAATGGGTTTCTCACCGGTATTCCCCGGATCGAAACGTTATCAACGAAGCTTATATTTGTTTAACCTTAACTGGTGTAATGGTATCCGGATTCATAACTGACCTGATTGGAATCCATGCAATTTTTGGTGCCTTCGTTTTTGGAGTAACAATTCCTAAAGAAGGAGAATTTGCAAAGAGATTGATAGAGAAGATTGAAGACTTCGTCTCGGATTTGCTTCTTCCGCTTTACTTTGCCTCTAGCGGCTTGAAAACTGATATGGCTAAAATTAGCGGAGGGAAGGCCTGGGGCCTCTTGATACTGGTTATATCGACGGCCTGTGCTGGGAAGATCATAGGGACATTCGCCGTGGCTTTGATGTATTGTATGCCCGTGAGAGAGTCGCTGGCACTTGGCCTTTTGATGAATACTAAAGGACTGGTTGAACTCATCGTTCTCAACATTGGCAAGGAGAAGAAGGTGAGTTTTGTGCCCTTTTGGTTGTTACTTGTTACTACTAATAATTACTTAATTTTTGGTTTAATATTGTTTTTGATTAATGCACTTTTATGATATATACCGAATGGTGTGTTATATTTGATGCATTTTTTGATGTATAAATTAATTCATATATTATCAGTAGATTATCATTTAATTAATTCATAAATTTTAAAATAACTATTACTAAATTTACTAATTAAATAAGTTTTACACCATGATTTAATGATAATTTATGAAATTTATATACTGAAAATAAATACAATATTAATTTTAGATTTAAAAATTACTATTTTTTTACCAAACTTTTGGACGGCTAACAAAATCCAATCATCTATATTTAATTTCCAATCTTAGGTAAGAACTCGAAACTAAAATTCCAATTTTTGAAGAATTTTTCCTGGCAATTTAATCTTAAAATTCAAAAACCAAAAGCAGGAGCCCTGGAAGAAAATTCTGGTGATTTGGCACTGTTCTGAACACCCAGAGACTTCAAGTTTTCTTCTCGGTATGTGTCATGTCTCTTTTTTTTTTTTTCCATGATTTATGTCTAATCTAAACTTGGATTTCCATTTTCAAATGATAAGATAAGAAACGAGAATTGTAGCTGTTGCCTGTGCCATAAAATTATCCCTTCTTCACTAACCTTATTATCTGCCGTCCATTTAGTTAGTAGTAGTATTAGTTTTATTATCAACACTTCAATTTTTTTTTGTTGAGGAAAACAGTTAACTTAATCTTCATACTTAGCTATTCCATCATTTATTTTTACGCTATGCATACCTAATTAATAAGAAAAATAGAAATGCTAAAAGAAGAAAGAAAGAAAAAGATTTCGGAAATGATTAGCCTTTAGAATCGAATATTTTATACAACTCTATAATCAAATATTAAAATCAATCACAATCAATCTTATAATACTAATTATAATATTACCTTAACCTTTTATAGAACTTAGCTCTATGATAAAGTTAAAAATGATAAAAAATTATTAAAAATATATTTCTGAATAAAATAACAAAAAATTTAAGACAAAAAAAAAAAAAAAATCTTACCCTCTATTAATTTATCTTCTTCTGATATACGACTAAATTGCAGGGGCTGCCAAACTCAATAAAAAATTATTAGAAGAAACCTTAAATTTTGCAATCCAAAATCCGAGGACCTGGGACAATTTGCAAACCCATGTTTCAATTTTACATTGAGACCTTGTTTTCCTCAAACCAAGATGAGTCCCCTATAGTGGCAAAAATTCCCAAAAATACTTTCAGCGACTTCTGGTGAGTTCTTAGTACTCTCTTTTAAGTTGCTTTAATACCTTAATTGCTTCCGATCATCGTCAACGTCATTGTCCGGATTAGAAGTAGAGAGTAGTGGGCTATAATTACAGCTTGCCCAGCTATGAAAGCACATATGGTTACTTACATATTCAATGTTCTGTTTTGTTTTCTGCTATTACTTACATATAAATTTATTTTTATATTAAATAATGTTTTTTATATTAGATATTTTAAATTAAATAATTTAAAAAATTAAATTAAATTAAATTATTTAAAAATGGGTGGTCCATTCAGCCATTGGCTCCTTGCCTCTCCGATGAGCTATTGAAGGGGCAAGTCATTTTCCCTGCACTACAAATGTATCAAAATTATTCCGTGGTGCAATGATAAATTTTTTTTTACCTTTAGATTCCACCGTATCGTGATTAGCAAGCAACAAGAAATTGCTACGATTTATTTATTTTATTTAAAAAAAATTTGGGGGTTGTGTGGGATAATTACACTACTTTCATTAATTGGACAATTTTGCAATACTAATGATGTTGGGTTTTCAGGTGCTAAATGATGAAACCTTTGCTATATTAATTCTCATGGCACTTGTCACCACGTTTATCACAACCCCAACTGTTATGGCCATCTACAAGCCAGCCCGCGGTTCCCCTGTCTTTACTCACCGGAAATTGCGTGACTTGGCCAACATCGACGATTCCAAGGATGAGCTTCGGGTCTTGGCCTGCCTCCATGGCATTAGCAACGTGCCTTCAATCATCAGCCTCATCGAGTCAACTAGAAGCACAAAAAAATCTCAACTAAAACTTTTCATTATGCATCTTGTTGAGCTCACTGAAAGCTCTTCTTCGATCATTATGGTCCATCGGGCTCGAAAGAATGGTTTTCCTTTCATCAACAGATTTCGCGGAGGAGAGTTGCAGGATCGAGTTGCTGGAGCTTTCCAGGCCTACAGTCAATTGGGCCGAGTCTCTGTTAAGCATACAAAAGCAATCTCTGCATTGTCCACCATGCATGAGGATATTTGCAACGTGGCAGAGACCAAAAGGGCCACAATGATTGTCTTGCCTTTCCACATACAATGGAGACGAGAGAATGAGCAGCGGATGATAGAAAATGTGGGCCACGAATGGAGACTGGTTAATCAAAGGGTGCTAAACAGCGCACCATGTTCGGTAGCAGTGCTTGTGGATCGTGGATTGGGTAGCGGAGCCCATACTCCTGGGCTCATTTCCCCTGTGTCTCAAAGGGTTTGCATCATGTTCTTCGGTGGGCCGGATGGTCGTGAAGCATTGGAGTTAGGTGGTAGAATGGCTCAGCACCCACTCGTTAAAGTGGCAGTTGTAAGCTTCGTCGAAATGGAAGAATTTGAAAGAGAAGGCGTAATGTCGGGGCCTTCAACAAGCAACTACACTGAGAAAATGAATAGTGAAATAGAAAATGTAAGTCCACAGTATCAACAAGTACAAAAATACTGAATTGTTATATTAAAATTAGTAATTCAATCAAACATGATCATTTTTTTTTTATTAAATCAGGAATTGGACAAGGCTGCAGTGGCAGAATTCAGAAGCAAATGGGATGGAATGGTGGAGCATATAGAGAAGACGACTAACAACTTTGTAGAGGAAGTGTTAGAACTAGGACAAAGTGGAGATTATGATCTTATAGTTGTTGGGAAAGGGAGGTTTCCATCGCCCATGGTGGCAAGATTGGCGGACCGCCAAGCCGAGCACGCAGAATTGGGGCCTATTGGAGATTTGCTGGCCTCATCCAGTCGCCGTGTCTTGTCATCGGTGCTGGTAATTCAACAGCACGATACGACGCATGCGGAGGAAACTCCGGTTGCAAAAGCAGTTTAAAATAATTATGCTCTACCGATTATTACTCCTCATTACCTACAACCGGGTATATTACCAATCATCTCCAAATCATAATGCTGAATGGAAAGGTTTTTTTTTTTTGGGGGGGGGGGGGGGGGGCGTGGTAGGGGGGTTCACTGCTAGACGGTGACATCCTGCTAGTAGTAGCAGTAAAATGAAAACCAATTAAGCACTCAGAAGTCAACGAAGACTTCTATAACTTTTATTATCGGTAATCATCTTTAGTGAACAATTTGTAATCTCTCGACATGCCTTGAATCTAGACAATGAAAGCCTCCTCGTCTAAACTTTTTCTTACCCCAGATTAAGCAAACAGAAAAGTTCAACGCTACGCAAGCATTACAAAGATCCCTATTTGCTAAGTTCCAATCATATATTTAGTGAGTAGGAGTGTTTATTTATTCATTTTTTTCTATGGATAATTCATATTTCGATTTTTAATTAAATTAACTAATCAAATTAATTTAATTCATTTGCTAAATTAATTTCAATTGATTATTGGAGATGACTTCAAAGAATTTTGTTCTTCAATTAATTCAGTTTCATCAAATTAATTCATCATATGCATGACACTCTTCTTAAAAAAAATTATTACTTAAACATTTGTTATTCATAAAATATTTATAATGTGCTTTTTTAATATCAAAAAGAAAAAATTAAAATCTTGCATAAAATATTTTTTTAAATACTAAAAAATAATTTTTAAAAATAATATTGCAATAATTTTGGTCCTAGACGTAAAATTATGAAGTTATCAACAACCTTTTAATCTAAGTATGATTAATCACTTATTCAAAATTAATGATAAATACTTAATCTACATTTCAAAATTAAAATTTGAAAATACAGTTACGCGTGAAGACCTCAAAACGTCCATTCTGTGAACAGTACTAATTAATCATGTTTTATTCTGAGCATTTTTTAAATATTGAAATTATCTTGAGGATTTTCTTCAACACTTTGAACAAATTCTCAAGAAATTTTTTTTCCTCAAGAGTCTTCACGAGACACACTCGTCCTCGTAAAGAAACTCGATCGTCGGGTTAGTACATTTTTATGAAAAAGATTTAATTAAATTTTTTCTTATTATTAATTTTAGTGAATTTGTACTGATTAGTTGCTCCACATGGCATACGATTTTTCTTTTTTTTAGCATTTATTTTTCATTTTTACCGATTTTTTTTATTTTACCAATATTTTGTTGATTGAATGTATTCAATAAAATTTTGCAAAATTTCTTGCATCCTCATAGCGTCCGCGTCCCGCATTTATTTATTTTTTTGGGGTCGAGACGAGAGATAGAGTTAGAGATCTTTAAGATTTATAGTTTTTGAATTCATTTACTGGTAAATTATTATTAGCAAACAATTTTTTTTACAAATTTATTCCTTGAAAATATATAAATATGTTATTGTTACATTTTTATAATTTTTTTCAAAATGAATTAAATTATTATTTTTAAAAAATAAAATCAATTTAAAAATATTTTTGCGTAAACTCGATATGACTATTGATGCTCACTCCTTGATTTTTTTTTTTTTCTTTCTTGTCATTTTAAAACTTTCAATCATAAAACAAGAAAGAGGGGTTGTGTTTTGCATGTTGTGAATTGTGATTATCATTATTTTTTACTAAAATTATTATATAAAAAAATATTTTTGTTTGTTAAATATGAATATTATCAATATAATTTATTTTGAAATTTTTTATTAATTATTATTAAATACATTGCTTAAAGTTTTTAAGCGATGTGATGATATAGTTGTGAATAGTACCAATAAAACAAAAAAATGGAAATGTAAAATTTTTTTTCACCCATGACTTTATGTTTTTAATTACTAATTAAAAAGATTCGAATCTAATTTAGTTAGCTTAGCCGTAACGAACGTGTTGAAGTAGAAGCAGTGTATACTAAGGAAATATATATAATTCGACTTTATATATACTAGTTATATTTGCATGTTAGTTTGAAAATAAGTGCCTTTGAATACATATAATTATCATGATCATTTTTGATTAATATTAAATTAATAAATATTTTAAAGGTAATATATCCATGTCTAGTAGTTAGATTTTGACCAAGTATGATTTTATTGTCATTTCAATATAGATTCTTAATGTGATGGGTCCATCATATATATATATATATATACATATATATATATATATATATAAAATGTGGTAGTGAAGAGAGGATCAGATGTAATGATAAAAGGAGTGCCAGCAGAAAGTTGCACCCAATACATTTTTCATTCTGTACAAGGCTTGACAATAACAACTAAAACTTAGTGTCCATGTGGCTAGAATTGGTCCGTTTGATGATCTTGAGGGATTCTTGAAATCTATAGGACTAATGCAGCAGGGGTTGTCGGCGATGATAAATGGACCATTTTTATGTGCACGTGTAACATTTGGAAACAATGTGCTAGAAAATTGTGGGGGACATGATCATTGATAACGTCGTACAAGCATTATACGCAATTATATATGCAGCAGAAATTAAACACACCTGTATAAAAGTTGCCACGAAAGTAAAAATTATTTACCCAAACGATCAATAATTCGTGTGATCTATTAAATAAAATCATAAAGTTAAAGATTAATAAAATTCAATTGTGCATAAACTTTAGTGTCGATTGACATTATTTTTTTTTTGAAAATATCAGTATAAAATATATTTAGTTACACGTTTCTTTTTTTTTTAGAAAATGAAAACTAAAATAAAAATAATTTTTTTTTGTTTTTACTGTTTTTAAAAATATGCTTTCTTTTTTATATTGTTCATAAATAAGTAAACAGCATTCATATATTAATACAATATTAATATATTTTTATTATAAAAATATATAATAAAATTAATTATTTTTTAAAATAAAATAATGTTAAAAAAGTTAAAATAAATATTATTAATTTAAAAATAAGTAATTAAAAATTAATATATTTATTTTGATATAGAAAATGTTGAAAATGTAAAAAACAATTAAATATAAATTATATTAGACTATATATTATTTATTTTAAATTTTTATAATAATTTATTGAATAAATTATATATTTCAATTAATCATTATTATAATTGTGATATTTTAATAATTTGTTGAGTTAATGTATTTTGAAATGACAAAACAAGTTAATTCAATAATGTTAAGATGATATACAAACATGTTTAGAGGTTATTAGTACCAGAACTTAGAGTTCTGCTGATGAGAGATCGATCTGGGGTATGAGAGATCGATCTCCTGGGTTTTTACTTGATGAGAGATCGATCTCATGATGGATGAGATCGATCTGGCAAGCCTTAAATCTGTACAAAGGTATTTAGGAAGAATGAGATCGATCTGCAAGGGTTAAGAGATCGATCTGGCTAATGCTAGAGTTGAGAGATCGATCTGGTCGATGAAGAGATCGATCTCCCTTAAGAGCTTAAGACTATAGATCGATCTGAGAGATCGATCCACACTCGAACAGAGGACTTATGAGATCGATCTGGTAAGGAAGAGATCGATCTCCTCAAAGTCAGAGAGCTAAAGAGATCGATCTGTGTTGTTGAGAGATCGATCTCCTCTCTACGAGATTGCATGGCAGATCGATCTGGAGATCGATCTTGCTTCAAACAGAGAGTTTAGGAGATCGATCTTCCTATTCGATAGATCGATCTGCCTCATTATTTTCAAACTAACAGATCGATCTGCTAACCTATGAGATCGATCTCCTTGTGTATTTGTGCTTCAATCTTGCAGGATTTATAACTAAGAGATCGATCTGGCCAAGAAGGCAGATCGATCTGGCACTCTACTGGAGGTACCCAACGGCTAGTTTCTGCAAAACACAACGGGAAGAATAGCATTTAATGCTCCAACTACCAATCCTTCAGTATTTAACCAAGCATTGAAGACAAAGAGAATTGAGACACTATTGCTGCATATTCCAAACATTCTCAAGCTTTAATTCTTTCATTATTTGTGTCCCTATTGCTCATTCATTGAGAATCATTGTAAAAACTTAAGTGCAAAAAGCTACATTTGTCCTACCACTTTAAAGCCTTATATTGTATTCAGTCTTATCTTAAAAGAGAAGAGGATTGTTCCTCAGTGAGAGTAAATTGTAAGAGGCTGAATACTTTTTCTGTATTGCTAAGGGTAGAGAGGTTATTCCTTAACCTGCAAAAGGAACTGTGTAAGCTCTATTGAAAGAGAGGAAGAAAACACTTGACAAGAAGGTCAAGGAGAGAGGACGTAGGCAAGAGTTTGGCCGAACCTCTATAAACGATTGTGTTTGTTTCTCTCTTCCCTACTCTGCATTAAATTGTTATACTGCACTATATTGCTCATTATCATTTGTGATTAAATTGTGATTAATTTTTAATTTGCCATAATTGTTAGAAAACCGATTCACCCCCCTCTCGGTAGAGCCAACAATTGGTATCAGAGCAAGGACTCTTTAATCACATAGGAACAACTTCCTAAGAGTTAGAAAACGATCAAATGGCTCTTAACAATGTAGCAACTAGTTTGATAGGAGAGGGGCACTCTACGGTTAGACCTCCCATTTTCAATGGTGAACATTATTCGTATTGGAGGACTAGGATGATGCTATTCATTCAAGCAAATGACTATGAAGTATGGAGAAATATAGTTAAGGGACCTCAAATCCCTACAAAGAAAATAGAGGGAAGAGATATCCCCAAAGAAGAAGATGAATGGGATTCTAATGACATTAAATGTGCACAGCTAAATGCTAAAGCTATGCACACATTATTTTGTGCTTTAGGTCCTAATGAATATAATAGAGTCTCCGGGTGTGATAATGCCAAGTAAATATGGGATAAATTGGCAATAACTCATGAGGGTACAACCCAAGTGAAGGAGACAAAAGTAGGTATGCTCACACATGATTATGAGCTTTTTAGGATGAAGGAAGGAGAATCGATTAGTGATATGTTCACTAGATTTACAGATGTAATTAATGGATTAAAATCTTTAGGAAAAATATATTCTAATATTGAAATGGTAAAGAAAATTCTAAATAGCTTACCTAAATCATGGGAAGCTAAAGTGACGGCAATTGAGGAATCTAAGGATCCTCACACATTGTGCCTAGATGAATTGATAGGATCTTTGCTCACTTATGAGATGAAACTTAAAAGAAATGAAGAGCCACCCAAGAAAGTGGGTGTTGCTCTAAAATCCACTGCTCAAGAGGAGATTAAAAATGAGAGTGGGAGTGAGGAGGATATTGAGATGGCAATGTTTGCCAAAAGATTTAATAAGTTCATGAGGATGAAAGCTAGTAGTAGTAATAGGAGAAACAATAGGAGAGAACAAGAGGAAGTAGGTAGAAAAGACTCTATTGTATGTTATGAATGTAAAAAATTGGGACACATAAAATTTAACTGCCCTCTTCTTAAAAGGTCAAATGATAGGTTCCATAAAAAGAAGGCAATGGTGGCAACATGGAGTGACAGTGATTGCTCCGATGATGAATCAAATGAGGACATTGCCAACTTATGCTTCATGGCTATTGATGATGATCAAAAGGTAACCTCTAATCTCAATGAATACTCATTTGATGAATTGCAAGATGCATTTGATGATCTTGCATTAGAGTATGAATGTATGAGCATGAAGTATAAAAAGTTAATATCTAAATTAAAAAAGGAAAATGAGATAATGTTAAAAGATAAATTAGAATGTGAAAAGAAACTAGAGATTTCAAACCTAGAAATTTGTGACCTTAAGGAGAAAAATAACAATCTACATAACTCCTTTAATAGATTTCACATGGGGCAACAAAAGCTAGATAGCATGTTAGAAACCCAAATGGCATTTTTTGACAAAAATGACTTAGGATATAATGCACAAAGTAGGGAGACCCATCTTAAGAGTTTTATTGCTAGGAAGAGCATGATTAAACCTGCAATTACTTGTTCATATTGTAATAAGAAGGGACATAAGTCACATTATTGCAATATAAAGATGAGAAATCTTAAAAGAAAAATTGTGAAAAGGATATGGATTCCGAAAGAGGTAATTCATTCCAAGGACTGTAATGCATTAGCAAAATGGATCCCAATGGGATCAAGAATTGCATTTACTAACCTCCAAGGACCCAAGAAAATTTGGGTACCTAAGATTTGAGTTTGATTTTTTGTAGGTGTTTGAGCATAGCCACAAAGCTAAAACAAAAGAAGCTTGGAACTTAGATAGTGGATGCTCAAGGCACATGACGGGTGATAAAAGCCATTTCAATTCCTTCAAATCGAAAATTGGTGGAGAAGTCACTTTTGGGGACAACTCCAAAGGCCAAGTGGAAGGAAGTGGCTCAATAGGTAATGATCATTTCTCTTTAGAAAAATTATTACTTGTTAGGGGTCTAAAGCATAACTTACTAAGCATTAGTCAACTTTATGACAAAGGTTACAAAGTAATTTTTGATTGCATGAAGTGTAATGTTATAGATCCTAAGTCAAATAAAATTTTTCTTCTAGGTCATAGGCAAGGTAACATATATATAGTCTACCTTAATGAACTCAAAAATGAAAACATATGCTTAATGGTAGACAACAAAAAGGAATCTTGGTTATGGCATAGAAGACTAGGTCATGCTAGCATGCATGTACTATCTAAGTTAGCTAGAAAAGATCTAGTTATAGGTTTACCCAAAATATCCTTTGATCATGAAGAAATATGTGAAGCTTGTGTTAAAGGGAAACACAAGAGGATAACTTTTAAGCCTAAGAATAGTGTATCCACCACTACGCCTCTTCAATTACTGCATTTAGACTTATTTGGACCAACTAGAACCACTAGCCTAGGTGGGAAACACTATGGATTTGTAATAGTTGATGATTACACTAGATACACTTGGGTGTTCTTTTTGAGAGTAAGAAATGAAGCCTTAGAGAAATTCATCACTTACTCAAAGGTGACTCAAAATGAAAAAGGTTACACAATAACAAGCATTAGAAGTGATCATGGCAAAGAATTTGAAAATATAGGATTTGATGAGTATTGCAATGATCAAGGAATTAGTCATAATTTTTTAGCCCCTAGGACACCACAACAAAATGGTGTAGTTGAGAGAAGAAATAGAACTTTGGAAGAGATGGCTAGGACCATGTTATGTGAAAATAACTTGCCAAAGTATTTTTGGGCTGAAGCTATAAACACATCATGTTATATAATTAATAGAGCTATGATAAGACCCATGCTAAAGAAAACTCCTTATGAGCTCTACAAAGGCAAGAAGCCTAATATTAGTTACTTCCATCCTTTTGGCTGCAAATGCTTTGTTCTAAATAATGGAAAAGATAATTTAGGAAAATTTGATGCCAAGAGTGATGAGGGAATATTTCTAGGATATTCATTGAATTCAAAGGCCTTTAGAATATATAACAAAAGAACATTAGTGGTTGAAGAGTCTATTCATGTTATATTTGATGAATCAAATAATATATCTAAAGATTCAACCAATGATGAAAATGTTGGAATATTTGATGAAGGCTTAGAAGATGACTTTCTAGAAAAGCTTGACTTGAATAAAGAAGATGAAGAAGAAATAGAGGTTTTAGAAAGAGAGCCTAGAGCACCAAGAGAGTTAGGATATGTAAAAGATTGTGAAATAGTAGGAGATCCAACTCTTGGAGTTAGAACTAGATCATCCCTAAGGAATATGTGCCAATATATAGCCTTTGTATCTCAAATTGAGCCTAGGAATGTCAATGAAGCCTTAAAAGACAATAATTGGTTCCTAGCAATGCAAGAAGAATTAAATCAATTTGAGAGAAGCAAAGTATGGAAACTAGTTCCTAGGCCTAGTGATCACTCAATAATTGGAACTAAATGGATATTCAAGAACAAAATGGATGAAAATAGTGTGATCACAAGGAATAAGGCTAGGCTAGTTGCTCAAGGCTATAGACAAGAGGAAGGCATAGACTATGATGAAACATATGCACCGGTAGCTAGATTAGAGGCAATAAGAATGTTACTTGCCTTTGCATGTTATAAAAACTTCAAGTTATATCAAATGGATGTAAAGAGTGCATTCTTAAATGGTTTTATTAATGAAGAAGTATATGTTGAGCAACCTCCCGGATTTGAAAATCATGAATTTCCTGAACATGTTTTTAAATTATCTAAGGCACTTTATGGGTTAAAACAAGCTCCTAGAGCTTGGTATGAAAGGTTGTCAAAATTCTTAATAGAAAAGGGATTTTCAAGAGGAAAAGTGGATACCACCTTATTCATTAAGAATAAAAATAAGGATTTATTAGTTGTACAAGTGTATGTAGATGATATTATTTTTGGTTCAACTAATGAGTCTTTATGCCAAGAGTTTGCTAAGATCATGCAAGGAGAATTTGAGATGAGTATGATGGGAGAACTCACATTCTTCTTGGGACTTCAAGTGAAGCAAACAAAAGCTGGAACCTTCATCAATCAAACAAAGTATACTAAGGAATTGCTCAAGCGATTTGGAATGAACAATTGCAAACCTCAAGCAACTCCAATGGGCACCAACATCAAGCTTGATAAGGATGAAAGTGGTAAGTGTGTAGACACTAAACTTTATAGGTCTATGATTGGCTCATTGCTTTATTTAACTGCAAGTAGACCAGATATTTTGTTTAGTGTATGCCTTTGCGCTAGATTTCAATCCTGTCCTAAGGAATCACATCTATTGGCAACTAAGAGGATCTTTAGATACCTCAAAGACACTCCCTCACTAGGACTTTGGTACCCCAAGGACTCTACTTTTGCCCTTCATGCATTTTCAGATGCTGATTTTGGAGGCTGCAAAATAGATAGGAAAAGTACTTCAGGTACTTGCCAATTCTTAGGAAATAGGTTAATTTCTTGGTTCTCCAAGAAACAAAACAGTGTGGCTCAGTCCACAACTGAAGCTGAATATATAGCAGCTGGTAATTGTAGTGCTCAAGTGTTGTGGATTAAACAACAAATGAGAGATTATGGTATTGACATGAAGCAAGTCACTATTAAATGTGATAATACCAGTGCCATTAATCTGTCTAAGAATCCTATTCAACACTCCAGAACCAAGCACATAGAAATTAGACATCACTTCCTTAGAGACCATGTACAAAAAGGGGATATAATTTTAGAGTACATTGACACTCTACATCAAATAGCTGATATATTCACCAAACCCCTTGATAGAGATAGGTTCTGTATCCTTAGAGGTGAATTAGGACTCATGGATATGCCTTAGGACTTTCATGTTTTAAAAATCTTGGTTTCAAGTTGATTGTAAAAGAGTTTTTACAAAAATTTTCTGGCAATGAGGATGAGAGATCGATCTCCTTGCAATATAGATCGATCTCCATACCTCCAACAAGACTAAATCATCAAGGTTAAGCTAAGCAGATCGATCTTCTAACCATAAGATCGATCTCCTTACGTCTCTGTTTAAAGGAAGATCGATCTGTCAACACGACAGATCGATCTCTTCAAGCTTCCGCATTCTGCAGATCGATCTTTGCATTGGGCAAATCGATCTGCCTAAGCCTCTGTTAAACGACAGATCGATCTCCTTAAGCCTCTGTTTGCGACCAGATCGATCTGACCTTACGACAGATCGATCTCTATTGGATTCTAGAAATGACAGATCGATCTGTCGCCTCGACAGATCGATCTCCTGTGCCTTGGAGTATAAATACCCGTGTAAAATTCTCAAATTTCCCAAACCCAATCTTCAAAATTCCCAAATTTCCCTCGCATTTCTTCCTTTGATTCGCGACCAGATCGATCTCTGTACGGTCCTCCTTGCGTCTCGGTGTCCAATTCCGGTATTGTAACCAACATTCCTTACTGATTTTCAAAATCTTTCTTCAATTTGTGTTTTTAATTCTAGGGCAAACCTAGGTACTGTTTCATTGCTTTTCTCGTTGTTGAATCTATTTAGTGCCTCTTTAGAGTCTAGAATCATGCCTAGGAAGTCAGTAGCAAACAAACCTCCTAGAACCACTGTAGAGGCAGGTTCCTCATCACAACCCATTCCTCCACCTCCTGTCGCTTCCTTCAATCGGTGTTTTAAAACACCAGCAAAAAGAAAGCGATATGAGGAATACTTCTCAACCATGCCAATTAAGCATTGGCGAACCATAGATTTTTCATTCCTCAATCGCATATACTTTCCATACATGTCAAAGTTTGAGGAATTTGGTTGGATGAATTTTTTGAAAATCAACACTCCCGTTCCTCCAAATTTAGTTCGTGCATTCTTTTCCAATGCCGAACTCCTTTTTGACCCAAAAGACACTTGCAAAATTATCGGTTTCAAAACCTATGTCATGGGTAAATCAATTATAATAGACACTGAAATTCTAGCCAAAGCGTTTGATATACGCGATGAAGGCTTAACGAATGAGGATGAGGAAGTCCCCTTTGCGTTTGAACTCCCCGGGGACAAGGCGAGTAACCTTCCAATGCACCTTCGGTTACTCCACCTAATAATCTCTTGGAACCTCCGCCCTTTCGGTACTCGTCATTCTACCGTTAGGCGTTTAGATCGTTTTTGGCTCCATCACATTCACACCACAAGCCAAAAACCTAACCTCCCTCACTTTATATACGAAGATTGGCTGAAGATTGTGAGTGGACAAGCTACCACAATCGTTTTTCCACAACCGACAGCTTATTTTCTCCACCGCCTTGGTATCGACTGCAGCGGCGAAACCGGCGAACTCCCCTCTCCCAAGAGCGTGCTTAACATTGGGACCCTCCATCATATGGGGTACTACAAAGACCTCCGGGGAGAGTGGACGAAAAAGAGGGATCAGCAACCTGCAGAGGCTATGGAGGAGGACCCCACTGCTGAGCCACTGCACCGACCTGCTGCACCAGCTCCGGAACCATCGGCTCCACCCACTGCACCAACATCGTCTCCTGCTGACTTGGAGATGCTCATGACGATGATGAATGACCTTAGTCAGCAGATGAATGACGGCTTTGCCACTCAGCGGCGTATGATCGAGGACTTAACCCAAAGAGTGGATAAGATTCAAGAGACTCAAGAGGCGATGTTCGATGAGCTCCAAGTAACACGCACGCACGTTGAGAATCTTTTGGATCGTGATCCTCCCTCACAATAGGCATTAGGTCCTTTGATTTAGTGTAGTTACAACATTTTAAGCTACTTGATGTTATCCGTGAGGAATTTGCTTGAATGAAATGTGATTTGACTGGATATTGGGTGAGTTAATGAAAATGTTGATTTTGAAATGCCATGAATCTTCTATTTTGTGTGTGATTGATATGACAAAAAGGGGGAGAAGAAACATGTGTTGTGGTTGTGTTAAATGTTTTAAAAGTATGATTTAATTGAGGGGGAGTTAAGATTTAACTGAGGGGGAGTTAAGTCATTAACAAAGTCAAAAGCTCACAAAAAGGGGGAGTTTTGCAAATTCACTAAACATGTTTATTTGATGAGTTTTGTCATATCAAAAAGGGGGAGATTGTTGAGTTAATGTATTTTGAAATGACAAAATAAGTTAATTTAATAATGTTAAGATGATATACAAACATGTTTAGAGGTTATTAGTACCAGAACTTAGAGTTCTGCTGATGAGAGATCGATCTGGGGTATGAGAGATCGATCTCCTGGGTTTTTACTTGATGAGAGATCGATCTCATGATGGATGAGATCGATCTGGCAAGCCTTAAATCTGTACAAAGGTATTTAGGAAGAATGAGATCGACCTGCAAGGATTAAGAGATCGATCTGGCTAATGCTAGAGTTGAGAGATCGATCTGGTCGATGAAGAGATCGATCTCCCTTAAGAGCTTAAGACTATAGATCGATCTGAGAGATCGATCCACACTCGAACAGAGGACTTATGAGATCGATCTGGTAAGGAAGAGATCGATCTCCTCAAAGTCAGAGAGCTAAAGAGATCGATCTGTGTTGTTGAGAGATCGATCTCCTCTCTACGAGATTGCATGGCAGATCGATCTGGAGATCGATCTTGCTTCAAACAGAGAGTTTAGGAGATCGATCTTCCTATTCGATAGATCGATCTGCCTCATTATTTTCAAACTAACAGATCGATCTGCTAACCTATGAGATCGATCTCCTTGTGTATTTGTGCTTCAATCTTGCAGGATTTATAACTAAGAGATCGATCTGGCACTCTACTGGAGGTACCCAACGGCTAGTTTCTGCAAAACACAACGGGAAGAATAGCATTTAATGCTCCAACTACCAATCCTTCAGTATTTAACCAAGCATTGAAGACAAAGAGAATTGAGACACTATTGCTGCATATTCCAAACATTCTCAAGCTTTAATTCTTTCATTATTTGTGTCCCTATTGCTCATTCATTGAGAATCATTGTAAAAACTTAAGTGCAAAAAGCTACATTTGTCCTACCACTTTAAAGCCTTATATTGTATTCAGTCTTATCTTAAAAGAGAAGAGGATTGTTCCTCAGTGAGAGTAAATTGTAAGAGGCTGAATACTTTTTCTGTATTGCTAAGGGTAGAGAGGTTATTCCTTAACCTGCAAAAGGAACTGTGTAAGCTCTATTGAAAGAGAGGAAGAAAACACTTGACAAGAAGGTCAAGGAGAGAGGACGTAGGCAAGAGTTTGGTCGAACCTCTATAAATGATTGTGTTTGTTTCTCTCTTCCCTACTCTGCATTAAATTGTTATACTGCACTATATTGCTCATTATCATTTGTGATTAAATTGTGATTAATTTTTAATTTGCCATAATTGTTAGAAAACCGATTCACCCCCCTCTCGGTAGAGCCAACATAATTAATATTAATTCCAAGAACTATTATCTAATATAATTAATTATTATTTAATATTATATTTTTCAATTGAACATAAAGTATATTACTATTATTAAATACTTTAATATTATTAAATAATTGAACACTTAATATTAAATAGTATTATTTATATTAAATATAATTTTTTTTATAATGATATAATTTATTATAAATAAATAAATTAATATATATTATTCAATAATTTAATATTATTACAATTCAATTAAATTAAATAATATTTTTAAATATAATTTATAATTATTAATTCATATTATAATTTAATACATAAAATTTAAAATTTTACTATCTCAATTATTATCCAATAAAAAAATATTAAAAATTTATTTAATATTATTTTTAATTTAATCACTTTTAAGTAATTATTATATTAAATTATATTAAATTTTAATGTGAGTAAGGGAAGATATTTAGTATTAGTTTTAAACAGTATTAAATAATATTATTTAATAAATATATTATTTTTAATTTAATTTTTAAAATTTTATTTTGTGAATTAAATTATTGTATTTGAAACAGTTTAAATATTTGTTTTCAATATATAATAATGTTAACCAAGCATATTTTCTGCTTTTTGAATTTAAAAAGAAAATAAAATAAAATTTTCAAAAAAAAAAAAATCCCAAATGACCTCTTAATTTGCAACTTCTTTTTAAAATTTTCTGAATGGCCAATGTTAATAAGAAATAAGAACAGCAGGCAAGGAGGTGGCAATCTCTTTCATTCACCAAAAACAATGACGGCCACCACAAGCTTAATTCTATATACTAATGATGAATCCAATGCAGTAATTTCCGTTGTACGAAAAAGCAGATTTTTCACCCTTTTGAAATCAGCTTCTTTGGAGGTTGATGTCCATCTCTCCATTCCCCCAAATGTCGATGTTTCTAAGGCGAAAGGATGTCGTGGAGCAACGAACCATGTCTCATATATTCGATGAATATTACATTTACCTTATCCGATCTGATCAACGGCATGATTAGTATTCCCTGTTCTTCAGATAAACTGCAACTCTAATCGCTTGGCTTAATTACACTAATTGTATTAATATAAACAAATACCATCGACAATGAATATATTTATACATGTTGGGGAAGAATTAAAAATTTGATCGTGAATAATAGACAAATAATATTAAAAAATACTCAAACATAAACATAAATAAAATAAACATAATGATCTTTTTATTAATAAACAAACGATCACTAATGAGCTATAAACGAGCTTTTAATCGATTTATAAACAAAATTATTTGTTAACATAACGAAACTGAACAAACTTTGTTCAAATAAATTCTAAAATTTAGTCTAAAGTAGTCTTTTTAACTTAACAAAATGAACATATACAAATAAAAAAATTAAAATTCGTTTAGGGACGATTTATCAAATACTCTATTCATTTATATCTCTAATCAAAATGTGTCGAAAGCAAATCCATAAATATGCATGTGTTATATAAATTGGAATTATCAAATTTTTTATATACGTCGGCAAAATGCAAAAATTTTTTTTTATTTCAATCACTAAAATTCAAATTAAGATAATCTCAACTAATAAAAAAAATTCAAATGTTTTGTGCCATAAGCATACCTTTCAAAGTGAAACATCTGGTTAATGAATGTGCCTAGCTAGTTTTATTTTAATTTTTTTAATACACTATTTAATCTCATTAATTAAAAAATAAATAATACGTAAGTTATAAGCATTTTTTATTTATGAATATTGCCTCCCCTGGTAGCACCACTATTTTACTTTTGTTACAAAAAGTTTAGTAGTGGAGGCAATTATTTCATTTTTAAAGTCAAAAAATTTATAGATTTATTTAACTTTTAACTGTGAATATTTTAAAATTTAACTATTGCTTATTAAAAAAAATTATCAAAATTTACACTTGAGTTCAAAAGTCAAATCTTAATCACTTGTAATCACTTGTGTCGCGTGGTCACTTTTTACTCAACATTTCACTTAAAAATACAATTGGTCCCTCCCAATTAAGCGAAGTAGTTGCCTTGCCTTAAGTTGCCTTGTTCTTTTCTTTGTTCTTAATCATTCATTTAATTAATTAATGCTAGAAGCTAGCAATTCTAATCAGTGTTATGTGCTACACGTTAAATAAAAAATGATGAATTAAATGACATTACTTGCAGAGATGGTTGAAGGACTTAGTTATTATTCCTCGGCAATGGATAATTATGCCTGAACAAACTTTCTTCATTTCCACCCTAATTAGTTAACATAATAAATTCAAAGAGAGAATTCAATTTAGATGGCTTGATGAATTCACAATCTTACTACTTTGGAGTTTGGAGCAAAATTTAATTAGACATGCTGTGGTCAATTACCAGCTGTTATTGCCTATATGGTTTCGATCGAATCTGATTTTCCCTTTCTCATAGCAGCTTACCGATCGAGTGCGAGTGCGAGTGCGAGTGCGAGTGTGAGCCGTCAAAGTCAATACTATATTTGATAAGATACAAAAGAAGTTTAACATGAAAAGATGCATTATTCTTTTTTTTTTTTTTTAATTGAATTTGTCTTGATTTCCTTTGTTTCCCAATAAAAGTAACAGGTGGCAACAGGAAATATGTTCAAGGGAAACGTGAAAAAGGAAGACACGCCAAGAAAATTAACTGCAAAGCGCAATAAAAGCTAGCATTCGGTGCATTTAGCTGAGTATATATAGCTTCAAATCAACTGCAAATTAAGTCAGGTTTTGGTGTTTCTATAGAGATCCTATGTAGATGAAGCATTCTCAATCTACACAGATTTTCTTCTTTTCAATCTTTTTTTACATTAATTGAACAGTGTAAAGAAAACTTTGATACATT
The DNA here is from genome assembly GCA_033439115.1 of Firmiana major. NCBI lineage: Eukaryota > Viridiplantae > Streptophyta > Magnoliopsida > Malvales > Malvaceae > Firmiana > Firmiana major. Next base: position 43,516,616 of record CM065913.1, on the reverse strand, counting down.
TAAAATTTCTCTATGTAGAATTTTATTTCAATAGGAGATCATGATCATGACCATGGCCATGATGAGATGACGTGAGATGAGATGAGTGGCAAATTTTTCCTTTAAACTTAATGGAGAGTAAGGTGCCGTAAACATTCATATAATCACTTCTCTTTTTTCAAATATTTATATTAATATTATAGTTAAGTGACATCTAAATTAAATAATGTCAATAATAAATTGTTAAGATTTGACCTAATTGTTGTTACAATTTTTTAGAAGAGAGCAAGTTAATGTTTGATTCTCTTCTTTTTCCCTTACATTTTTTTATTAAAAAAATAGTGTAAATAAGAAATGTCAATTTGTTAAAATACTATATTCTTATAATCCATCTGGCTGTTAATCTGTTATTATCAATCATAGAACTCTTTTTTTTTTTTTTTAATATGCTAGCTTTTGTTATATAGTAATTAATTATAGAATTTATATTTGATTTATTGATTGCCTATCAAACATAAAGTGTTAAATAAGTAAAGCCAAAAAAATGTAAATTTTTAAAAATAAATATGTACATATTTTTACTTTACTTATTAATTAAGGGATAATTTGTCGTTGATTGATTGAGTATAATTATTATGCATTATTGTTACATCATATATAAATATTTAATGATATATATTCAATAATAGACATTATTAGAATTTTTTTAAAAATAAATTTTGAACCCTTCCAATTTACATTATCAATTATTATGTGAGTATTAGAAAAATAAACAAGTGATGTATATAATTTAAGCATGTGGGAGCGAAGTCCAAGTTGCAGGTTTTCATTTTTTTGCTAGCAAACTCAAATTGAAAAGGCGATGAATCAAAGACCGTGACAAGCGACCAGCAATAACCCTGCCTACCTCCGTCACTCGCTATAAATTCCTAGTTTCCTCTTCACATGTTTCATTGATTCCTTCAGAGAATCCCCTCCTAAGATAGCTTAATTCCTTTTGAAGGACAAAATAGGCCCAATTTAGCAGACGTTGTCAGATTTAAAGAAAAAAGATGACTGATTTTGAAATTACCTCCATTAAAACCTCTTCAAATGGAGCTTGGCAAGGTGATAACCCTCTCAATTTCGCCTTCCCATTGTTAATAGTTCAAACCACTTTAATCCTGGTCCTTAGCCGCTTCCTTGCTTTCCTTCTAAAACCGCTTCGCCAACCCAAAGTCATTGCTGAAATAATTGTACGCATATCTCTCCCAGTATCTCTCGCATGCATGTAGCTATACTAGTATTGAAATTGGTGACGATGATAATGATGATTAATTCTATGATTTCAGGGGGGAGTTCTTCTTGGACCGTCAGCTTTTGGTCGAAACCAAGACTACTTGCATCGAATATTTCCCACATGGAGTATGCCGGTGCTCGAAACCGTGGCAAGCATTGGTCTTCTTTTCTTCCTTTTCCTTGTAGGTCTCGAACTCGATTTAACCTCAATTCGTCGAAGTGGAAGGAAGGCCTTCGGCATAGCACTCTCTGGAATGTCTCTACCGTTCATCTGTGGCATAGGCGTTGCGTTCGTCCTGAGAAAAACCATTGATGGAGCTGACAAAGTTGGGTATGGTCAGTTCGTAGTATTCATGGGAGTAGCACTCTCCATCACTGCTTTCCCTGTTCTCGCCCGAATTTTAGCAGAGCTCAAATTGTTAACAACCCCACTGGGAGAAATGGCCATGGCTGCAGCTGCATTCAACGACGTCGCAGCATGGATTTTATTAGCTCTAGCAGTTGCTCTCGCTGGCGATGGCTCTGGTGAACACAAAAGCCCTTTAATATCTCTCTGGGTTCTTCTCTCAGGTGTTGCTTTTGTTGCTTTTATGTTTTTAGTAATCCGACCCGCAATGAAATGGGTTGCTCGCCGGTGCTCCCCGGAGCGAGACGTTATTGACGAGGCGTATATTTGCTTAACCTTAACTGGTGTATTGGTATCCGGATTCATAACTGACCTGATTGGAATCCATTCAATCTTTGGTGCCTTTATTTTTGGACTAACAATTCCTAAAGAAGGAGAATTTGCAGAGAGATTGATAGAGAGGATTGAAGACTTCGTCTCGGGTTTGCTTCTTCCGCTTTACTTTGCGTCTAGCGGTTTGAAAACTAATGTGGCAGAAATTAGCGGTGGGAAGGCCTGGGGCCTCTTGATGCTGGTTATATCGACGGCCTGCGCAGGGAAGATCATAGGGACATTTACCGTGGCTTTGATGTTTAGTTTGCCCGTGAGAGAGTCGTTGGCGCTTGGCGTTCTGATGAATACCAAAGGATTGGTTGAACTCATTGTTCTCAACATTGGCAAGGAGAAGAAGGTGAGTTAATTTTGTTTACTACTTGTGTTTAATAATGTCTTTGATTGCATTCTTTCAAGATAACAAGATCCAATCATCTATTTTATATATACTTAATGCGTTATACAATAAAATAAATTTTTAATTTCATATAAAAAATTAAAAACACAATATATATTTTTTAGAAAAAATAAAAAATAAAATTTATGATAATTTTTTAATTTATTTATGAGTTAAAAAGTTTTATTATCAGTGTATAAGATAATAATTTATATTTAATTTTTTATTTTATGTAAAATTTTGAATAAAAAATTTCAATATTTTAAAGATTCTTTCGTGACAAATTCATCTTGATAATTGTCACCTGCTGGCTATTAAAATTCAACAAACAACGGCCATAAGGACCGTGGAAGAAAATTCTGGTGGCTTACCAGTGTTCTAAACCCCCAAAGACTTCACCGTTTTTTTAATTTTTTTGTTCATTCACGTTTTTTTCTCGGTATGTGTCATGTCTCTCTTTTTACAATATCTGTCCCACGTAAGTTGGATTACCAATGCTAAGATAAGAACGGAGTACTACCACTTGATTTTGCCCTAAAATTCTCCCTTGCTGACAATCCTTATCTGCCGCCCATCGCCTATTTGGTCAGTACACCGCTGAAACTTCAATTTTGGATGGTTAATTCTTTCACACACGTGATTCACTAGGTATTTGTTTGATCTAATCCCTGATATCTTTTTTAATTAGGAGAACTTAAATGAAAATTTTGAATTTTCATTCTTGTATTTATCTATGAAAAAAACACTAACATCCAACATTTTTATGTTTATTACTCGGAGGTTAACTTTAAATAATCGTGTATTTGCTATAAAAAAAAACATTTTCATGTTTGACTTAATTCCAAATGATTAAATTTTACTTGATTGAAAAATAATAATAATGAATGAGAATAAAATATTTGTTAATTTAATAGATAAATTATAAAATTTGAAAGTGAATGACCATAAAACCTAATCATGAAATAACTTAAAAGTTGAATCATCAACAACTTTAGTATTTTTTTTATTACTTTTATAACCTAAATTCTCTGTGAGATCTAAACTTCTCCAGAATGTTGACAGCTGGAAAGATCAATTTTCAACAACAATAATAGATTAATAGAAGAAACCTTAAAATTTGCATTCCAAGGACCAGGGACAAATATGCAAACCCAGGTTTCAATAATGATTGATCTGTTCTTCCGCAAACTAAGATGGGCCCTAAGTCTAACTCTTATGCTTTAATTTCAGTGCAAAACATTTTTTTATTAAAAAAATCCACAGAAAAGATGGATACTTTCAGCAACTTATGGTGAGTACTGTCTTAATTTCTTAAAGGGCCGAAAGCTGAATTTTCTTACAAGCCATCAGTAATTTGGCGCGTCGCCGTCGTCATCATCATTGTCGTGACTTAATTCTAGAAAGTGGTGGGCTATAATTACTGCTTGCAAAACTGTGAAAGCACATGCTCACACTTACATATTCAATGTTTTATTTTCTGCTATTAAACTCACTTGGAAATTAATGGCTAGCTTTCTTTTTCCAGCCTTAGATATTCACGTATCAACCACACATGAAGTCAAATTAATTTAACAGTGTTGGATTTTCAGGTGCTAAATGATGAGATCTTTGCTATATTAGTCCTCATGGCACTTGTCACCACCTTTATTACAACCCCAACCGTCATGGCCATCTACAAGCCGGCCCGCCGTTCCTCTGCCTTCACTCACCGGACATTACGTGACTTGACCAACACCGAGAATTCCAAGGATGAGCTTAGGGTCCTAGCTTGCCTCCATGGCGTTAGCAACGTGCCCTCAATCATCAGCTTTATTGAATCAACTAGAAGCACAAAAAAATCTCAACTCAAGCTTTTCATCATGCACCTGGTCGAGCTCACTGAACGCTCTTCTTCAATCATGATGGTCCATCGGGCTCGAAGAAATGGGCTTCCTTTCATTAACAGACTTCTTAGGGGAGAGTGGCAGGACGGAGTTGTTGGAGCTTTCAAGACCTACAGTCAATTGGGCCGAGTCTCAGTTAGGCCCACGAAAGCTATCTCTGCATTGTCCACCATGCATGAAGATATTTGCCACGTGGCAGAGACCAAAAGGGTTACGATGATTATCTTGCCATTCCACAAACAATGGAGGGGACAGAATGAGCAGCAGGTGATTGAAAATATGGGCCACGGATGGAGACTGGTTAATCAAAGGGTGCTAAATAGCGCACCATGTTCAGTGGCAGTTCTTGTGGATCGTGGATTCGGTGATGGAGCCCAAACTCATGGGTTCATTCCCACCGCGGCTCAAAGGGTTTGCATCTTGTTCATCGGCGGGCCCGACGATCGTGAGGCGTTGGAGTTAGGTGGTAGAATGGCGGAGCACCCAGCAGTTAAAGTGACTGTTGCAAGATTCGTTGAACAGGTGGAAAGAGATGGCATAATGTCGAGGCCTTCAACAAGCAAATCCATTGAAAAAAACTGCAGCTTCTCCACCGCCAAAATGAACAATGAAAAAGAAAATGTAAGTCCTGTATAAACAAGTAGAAAAAAACTGAATTATTATATTAAAATTAGTAATTTAATCAAACGTGTTCATTTTTTTTTTTTTTACTTAAATCAGGAATTGGACGAGGCTGCAGTGGCAGAATTCAAAAGCAAATGGGATGGAATGGTGGAGTATATAGAGAAGACTGCTAGCAACGTTGTTGAGGAAGTTTTAGGATTAGGCCAAAGTGGAGATTATGATCTTATAGTTGTCGGGAAAGGGAGGTACCCGTCACCCGTGTTGGCAAAATTGTCGGACAACCAAGCCGAGCACGCAGAATTAGGGCCTATAGGAGACCTGTTGGCCTCATCAGATCGCCGTGTTTTGTCATCGATACTTATAATTCAACAGCACGATACGGCACATGCGGAAGAAATCCCAGTTGCAAAAGCAGTTCAAAATGATAATGACAAGCCCAAGGGCGATGGAACTGCAGGGTTGGGAGAGGTTTCAAAGGTTGTGTAAATTGCAATTATTTGGTACACAGCAAATGTGTATGTCTGTTGCCAAGTTCATTTCAAGGGTTTTTTTTTTTTTAAAAAAAAATTATTTATTTCTGAATTCTGATCTATTATTATATATATAATTACAATATGAAGCTTTGACAAGCCACAGTTAAAAAGACTGTCTAAAGAAGAATCATAATAATTTATTAATAGAATAACTTATTCTATAATAAAACAGGATCTAAAGCATTGATTATTGATGTTGCCAATTCACTGAGTCATCATTCAAAGACAAACCGAGACTTGTGAGATCAGTTTGGGAATCTAAAAGCAAAGATTTGAGAAATTTTAAAGAGAATAACTGAGATTTGGCACAGTATTATCCCCAATTTCTTATGGAAATAGTAAAATATTATGTTCATATGAAAGGGATGATTAAAACCAAGAGTGATTTCTAACGCAAGCTCTTTAACAGTCGATGACAAGATAAAAGCACAGTTTAGGGTTTTTTTTTTTTTTTTGAATTTACGTTCATAATTCGAATTTCTCTCTCTTTAGACTTTAAAAAAAAAGTCATAAACAAATATATTACAATTATTTTCAAGCTAAAATATTGAAAGGAAATTGATTTATCTAAAGCAGTGCAAAGAAAATTTAAAAAATTGATTTAGTGATATAAAATTTTATTAAATTTTTAATAAAAATAATTTATAATAAAAAATTTCGTATATAAATTCTCATCAAATTAGATTTTTTAGATCAATATTAACTATGCATATGCATAGTGAGTTGAGATTAATTCCGTCTCAACCCTTCCGGCTGGTTCTGACCTTGTTTTGGGAAATGTTTCTTCACCATTGCACGAATAACATTTGAACTGTTCAGAAGATAGAAATCATTATTGCAGAATCTTACCACCTAATCTAACGTTTGAGATTTGAATTTCACAACCGGGGACTGTCCTTACTTTCTGACAATCAAAAGCCACATTCCTCAAATTAATTCTTGACACCACCGTCGGTTATTCAAATATTTCCATTGATATTGTTCAAGATATGTTTTCCAAGCTACTTTGTGCGGCTTATGTTTATCACACATATATATGGACTATGGAGACAGAAAGGGATGTATGGAAGCAAAAGCACTATCAGAGCAGTACAGAGACAGCTGTGTTTTTCAGAAAGATTTTTGCTGATAAATTATAATAAGGAACTCCTTGATTTCTACGCAAACTATGACAGATCAACTTCCTTAAGCATCTTTAGGGGTCCGGAGGACCGGAGACTAGTAACTATTTGCAGCACCAAGAATAAGTGCAGTTAATTAAAATACAATATCCCATCGACAAAGACCGGCATTAATAACAAGGTCTGGCATTAACAACAGGATCACTTTATCGATCAACTCTCTATAAAAAAAAAAAAAAAAAGAGTCTAATTTACATGTGCATTATCAAAATTTTGACAAAGAAAGCCCCAGATAGTGAAATTTTACGTAATTGGCAGCTTTCAGTGGTACTGTTACTGGTACTGATCCTCAACAGGCCACAGCAACCATGCATCACAACGTAACCACAATAAGAACCTCGTCCGATGGAGCCTGGCAAGGAGAGAATCCTCTAAACTACGCCTTCCCATTACTAATCGTTCAAACAACCTTGGTTCTCTTCACCAGCCGCTTCCTTGCCTTTCTTCTCAAACCTCTGCGCCAGCCCAAAGTCGTTGCCGAAATTGTTGTAAGTTTACTTGATTGGTTCTCACACACTAGTTTACTATCCCATTCTCATCACTTCTAAGTACGATTTTACTTTGATGTTCTTAAATGAAATGATTCCTGTGTTTTCCAGGGTGGAATTTTGCTTGGCCCGTCTGTTTTAGGCCGCAACAAAGATTTCTTGAACTTGGTTTTCCCTTCATGGAGTACACCAATACTCGAATCCGTGGCAAGCATTGGTCTTCTCTTCTTTCTCTTCCTAGTGGGACTTGAAATTGATCTAAGCACAGTAAGTCAAAGCGGTAGAAAAGCCGTTAGCATAGCCATAGCTGGGATGTCCCTCCCTTTCATTTCCGGAGCTGGACTTTCCTTCTTTCTCCGAAAAGCTGTAAATGGAGAGGATAAAGTAGGTTATGGCCAGTTCGTCGTATTCCTAGGCGTGGCTCTGTCCATCACAGCTTTTCCTGTCCTCGCCCGCATTCTAGCAGAGCTCAAGCTGCTAACAACCCAAGTGGGCCAAACCGCCATGGCCGCAGCTGCATTCAACGACGTTGCTGCATGGATACTGCTGGCCATGGCCGTGGCCCTAGCAGGCAACGGCTCAGGTGGAGCTCACAAGAACCCCTTAATATCCATATGGGTTCTTATTTCTGGAGTTGCTTTCGTTGCTTTTATGTTAATTCTTGTCCAGCCCATAATGAGATGGGTTGCTCGGCAGTGCTCACTAGAGCAAGACCGTGTTATTGATGAAGCTTGTATAAGTCTAACCTTAGCTGGGGTAATGCTATCCGGGTTCATGACCGACCTTATAGGCATCCATGCAATTTTCGGTGCTTTTGTATTTGGACTAACCATTCCCAAAGGAGGTGAATTCGCAGCAAAACTGATAACAAGGATTGAGGACTTCGTAGCTGGTTTGCTTCTTCCGCTTTACTTTGCATCTAGCGGGTTAAGGACAGACGTGACTAAAATTCAAGGCGTAGAGGCGTGGGGACTTTTGGCGCTTGTTATATCCACGGCTTGCGCAGGGAAGATTCTGGGGACGTTTGTGGTGGCGATGCTGTGTATGATTCCCGTAAGAGAGTCATTGACGCTTGGCGTTTTGATGAATACCAAAGGGTTGGTGGAGCTCATTGTTCTCAACATTGGCAGGGAAAAAAAGGTGAGTAAAAAACTAAGCTTTTGCCAGAAGCCGTTGGGATTCAATGATATCGCACCTTTTAACAGTTTCATTTTCGAAAAATGCAAATCTGAATTTTCACCTGCAGGGAAACTCTCTTTCTTCGAATTTATGTTAATGGGGTCAGTGTGGAGTCGTTTTCAAACTAATTTTTGTCCTCCCGGCAGTGCCCTGAGTGGGCTGGAATCACCTTTTGATATTGGAATTTATATATATATATATATATATATATATATATATATATATATATATTCTATTTACGATGAGCAAAACTGTCTCTCCTCCTCGATTCAGGATGGATGATATTCCCAGAAAGAAATTGAAGGCCTCTGGTCTCAATCATTATCATATTAAAATCAAACTTCAGCTTTATTCGCTTTACACCCAGATGAGTAATTAGCTTATATTTGTCAAGCAGGTTCTAAATGATGAAATGTTTGCCATTTTAGTCCTGATGGCACTTTTTACCACTTTCCTGACAACTCCAGCAGTCATGGCTATATACAAACCTTTGCGTCGTTTGGAACCAGCATTGCCCCCTTCTCAAAACTCAGAAGACGAGCTCCGAATCCTGGCATGTATCCACGGGCCTGGCAATGTGCCTTCACTCATCAACCTCATCGACTCAATCCATACGGCCAAGACATCCCCATTGAAGCTTTATGTCATGCACCTTGTTGAGCTTACTGATCGATCTTCATCTATTTTGATGGTTCAGAGGGTCCAAAAGAATGGTTTCCCCTTCGTTACTCACCTATGTCGAGGCACCAAACGTGACCAAATTGCAGCTGCCTTTGATGCGTATGGCCAACTTGGGAGAGTCACCCTCCACCGCTCAACAGCAATTTCACCATTGTCAACAATACACGAGGATATTTGCCATGTAGCAGAGGATAGAAGGGTGGAAATGATCATCTTACCTTTCCACAAGCAGTGGAGAGGGGATTGCGAGGAGGCAATTGAGAACGTCGGCCATTGCTGGAGAGAGGTCAACCAAAGGGTGCTAAAAAGCGCACCATGCTCAGTGGGAGTGCTTATAGACCGCGGATTCAATAGCCCCTCAGACCAAGCGGCAGCACCCTACACCACAATGCCAAAAAGAGTAGGTATTCTGTTTGTTGGAGGACCAGATGATCGTGAGGCTCTAAAGCTCGGTGGGAGAATGGCTAGACAACAATCATCTCATGTGACTCTTGTGAGGTTCCTCCAAAGTGATGGGAGCAGAAGGGAGACGGTAATATACACAAATCTATCCAAAATTTTCGAAATATCTACTACTTTCTCTCTTTCTTTCTTTCCGTGCTGAGCAAATGGCCTTAGCAGGAAGTGGACGAGCTTGCATTGGCGGAGTTTAAAAGGTCTGATGAATCTGTAGAATACAAGGAGAAGGGGGTAAGCAACGTGGAAGAGGAAATACTGAGGATTGGAGAAAGCAGAGAGTATGATATTCTTGTGGTTGGAATGGGGCAGCTCCCATCATCTATGGATCTAATAGGAAATAACACAGAGAGCGAAGAATTGGGAGCTATGGGAGATATTCTGTCTTCAGCAGATCTAGGCCTCTTTCCAACTACCCTAGTGATCCAACGACGAAAAGACACAGATGGAAACGACGGATCCTTCTCCGAGTCGATATGATCCAGGATCTGTGATGGTAAGATGGGGTGATCGAGTGTAGCTTTGTTAAATCTTGGAAGTCATTGGAATCTTTTCGTCTAGATTCAACCCAGAAACTGAACCAGAATCAAATCTAGAACCCCAAAAAAAGGAGCGTCACTAATTTGTTAATTAGTAAACTCCAATGCAAATGCAAATGAAAATGAACCCAGTGTATGAAATAAAAATCAATGTATTTGGCAGTTACCCAGCATGATAAATAAGAAGAACAAACAAAAATCTACCCTGTTTGTTGCCAACAGAGAGGCCAAAATCCTAGTAACAACTAGAGCTATTTACCGACAGGATGGCCTCAAGGAACAAGTAGATCTTGTCTTGCGGGGCAGTGTCCTTGGCTAAAGCGGTCAAATTGACTTCTAATGATTACGAGAAATAAAATAAACAAGACGATGAAGAAGTAATTAACTACAGTTGGTCCAGATCCAAAGCAATTTTACAAGTAATGTTCCTCAAACTCACAGCAGTCTTCTTTCCCATTGGGCAAATTAGCCTAAATTTACCCAAGAAATTAAATTGTAAAATTTTAAAACATCATCTTCATCAGTCTTTATCCCAATACCGAGGTAAAGGTAAATAGAAAAAAAATAAAAAATAAAAAATAAAAGGTGAAAGTGTTGCTAAAGATATACTAACGTCATGAAACGCATCTCCCCTTCCGCTTGGAGATCTAACTCACAAACAACTTTTCTTAGCAGCAGGTGAAAAAAGTTCTATCCATGCCCTGCATGCGTTGTCCCAGCAGAAATCGTGTACTGCAAGATCATTCAAGTTCAATCTGACCACACATCAGACAATTTCATTTATGTCTGGAACTGAAACAAAAAATGATCACGAAATACAGACAAATGCGATGAGAAAATAAGAAAGTGAATATGTAAGATATTAACCTTAAAGAAAGCCTCCACCCGTCCATGTGGTATCTGATTTTCCATTGTGACCAACAGCCTTTTTATCAGACACTCCATTATAAAAATGATCATATCCATCATCCTTGGCATCATCCCAGCCAGCCCAACCATCATTGGCATGAGAAGCAGTCACTTTAGAATTAGCTTCCTTACTATGGTCTTTTGCATCCCAGTCATCCCAAGAACTGGAGCTATGAGAATTATAATTCCCACCAGAAGTAGAATTCCATCCTTTATTCTCCTGTTTACTGCTATGAGAAGCAGTCACTTTTGCATTATCTTCCTTCCTATTGTCTTTTGCATCCCAGTCATCCCAATAACTGGAGCTATAAGAATTATAATTCCCACCACAAGTGGATTGTCCTCCAGAAGTAGAATTCCATCCCTTATTCTCCTGTTTAAACTCCTGATAATATCCATTCTTCTCACTATCATTTTGTTGCCAGTTATCATTTCTCTGGTTCATCCCATCTTGAGTGTACTCCTCAATCTTCTGTGAAGCCACTGCCATGACCCCTTTCATGATCCCCCATGTCCTCTGGCCAATCTCACTAGTCTTTGAAGTGACAACATTGACAGTTTCGTTAACCCTGTTATCATAACCACCCTCCTTAACCTGCAAAAAGAGGTCCATCATGAACTTGTGTATGTAATTTCAAATTCTCCTATCCTTATAACTAGCAATACAAGGAAAGCAACCCATCAAGTGACAACAATAACATCAACAGTTTAGCCGAAATAAAATGACAAAACTAAGGAAGCATGTTTTTCCCAAGGTTGCTCTCCCTTAGGACCACAGAGAGCAATCCTAAAGTTAAAAATCAATTTCTTTTGCAGACTAAAAATTAAATGGTTGCAAAATATAAGATTCAGAACAAACAGATAGCAAAAGGACTAATGACTCAAAGAATTCAAATTTCTCTGTTTTATTTCTAAAACAGAACTGCCAGATATAAACCAGCAGTCTTGCAGTTTAAAATTAATAGAAAATAATGACTCCATAAGTTAAAGGAGCATATTAACCCTAATAATGCCTTTGGATATTTTAAAGAGCATTAGAGCAGAGAAAAATAGAAAATTCTTAAGTCAGAAATAAAAAAAAAGTCAGTGAAGTGGAGTGAAAGCTAATTTCCCTTTAATTTGGACATTAGCAAAGCAATTAAGAGAGAAATGAAGTGAAATTATAGGTTAATCAACTTTAACTCATTGATTGAGATGCATATTTTAAAGTTGAGAAATTTAACTTGGGAAAGAAATTTGCACCTATAACTTCCTTTTTTTTCTCTCCTCATTCGGTTATCCAACAACAAATGCTGAAACTAGGGATACCATGCAGAAAATTACCAGCTTGCCCATTAAAAAAAACCTGATCTTAATGGTTTTATTATAATTACATATATTTTATTCAATAAAACATAAAGAATATCAAGTCTCATATACTTCAAATATATATTTTTTTTCATATCATAATTATATTATACATATAAACATTTGGGATTTTGATAGGATAAACAAGCATGGAATTTGACTGTTCATGCATTATGTATAAAACTATATAAGGATAAACAATTTATGGAACAATATAAATATAAGCATGATTAGCTGAGAGATCCATTATACATAGAAAGAGTTTATGTAAAGGAGGTTCACTCTACAATGCAACTCATATATCACATTATGTATAAAATGGTATAAAGATAAAAAAATGCCAATGCATGTAAAAGAAGATTACAATGCAGACATGCATAATAAAGATTCAACAACGACGAATATCATCATTAACCAATGTAAGATATCAACTTGCAAAACAATCAAAAAAGAAATCAAAGTTCCCCAAAAATACCTTCGAGGTGAACTCCTTCGTTCCTGCCTGAACAACATTTGCAGCTGATTGAGCTGCCGATGCAGCTACCAGAGATATCCTCCCAATCCCCTGCACCGAACACAGGCAATAACTAATAATTATCACCATAAACATATCACCCAATTAATGGGGACAAATATAAAGAAATGATCTTTTCACCTGAGACACAACAGAGAGAACATCCCCCTGAGAATTATTATTCCTCTTGGTAGGCGTAGGACTCGATCCAAACCCAACATATTTCCCTCCTTGCGAAGGTGGCAAACCTTCAGGCCTGGATTCATTTTCCACCATCTTTCTCGCAAAGAAGCTCTCCTTATTTGCCGCCGAAGCCTCCAATTGGGATCTCGTGCACATATCCTCCGTGGACCTCGACCTCACGGGAGCACCTCCCATTCCACCACCATGAATATTCCCTCCTCTAAAATCAGTCGCCGATTGATTCCTCCTCATATCGCTCGAAGATCTAAACGGATCGTCATTATCCCAACTATCCCAACCTCCATTATTCCCATAATTATCGCCCCTCGCACCGCCACCACTCAATGGCGGCTTTTTATTACCACAAGCTCCATTGAGAGACTCCTTCACAACGGGTGGATCCCGCCAGGGTCGGCCCTCGGCTAGGGCTTGGATACGATCGCGATAAATACTCGCGGCACTGGTGTTATATTTGGTAACGATATCGGTTTCTTTAGGGATCCCGAATTGGGCCAAAAAAGTGTTGAGCTGCTCGTTACCGCCCGATTCCATTTTCTTGATCTGGATCTCGGACCATGAATCCATAGTAACGGATCGGACGAATGAAATGTGAACACCTAAGCCACGGTGTTTCCCGGAGCATTCTAAGCACATGAAAACGCCGTAGGAAACCGAAGCCCATTGGGGATTCTTTTGGTTGCAATCGACGCAAGTTTTGTTACCAGGCTGTGATTGGAGGTCGCGTAACCGTCTCGTTGCTGCCATGTTTGAATCCGATCTGAATCGGATTCAGTGCAAAAAATAGATCTAAAAAAAAAAAAGAAAAAGAAGGCTAAATTGCCTCTAAGAACGATCTATATGACTAAAAAAGGAAAAAAAAAAAAAAAGGAAGGCTAAATTTCGGGGAGGAAGAGAGCACCGACACCGTCAAAACATATTTAGGCGTAGAGATGACTGGTGGCGTGGCGATGTTGTTGAAATACGCGATTTTTTTTTAAGTGAAATTTCAATTTCCCCATTTAAATTAACAGACGTGTCGTTGGTGTGGAAATAAAATTCATTCGGCTTGTGGACTCGTTTTTGCACTTTGAAAAGCAGCCGCTCCTTGGCTTGGCTTGGCTTGGCTTGGCTGGTGCTCACTGCTGTGTACAAAAATGGATTGTGCTTATAAAATTTATTTATAAGGAAAAAGAAAAAAAAGGAGAATCTAATTATTTTCAGCTTTTTTTTACTGCAGATCTCTTTTCTTACTTTGAAAATATACGCATTGAAAAGGTTTAGGAAAAGGAACATGCATTCGTCTCCTACTTGTGAGCTTCATCGCAGTGGTTGTTCATTAACAGACTAATGGTTTAACAAAATGTTGGCCTGCCTTTATTTGTAAAATGATTTACATAAATCAAACAAAATTGACATAGCAAAAACGAAGATGATGCGGAACATTTGATTTACTGGGTACATTGCTATCTAGAAGTGAAACCCAGTTTAGTCTAGAGCCCAAGCCTGCAATCAAAATCCAAACGAAAATGAGTGAGTACCAAGAAAATCTGTAACTCCCAAATGTATTTGCGTTCTTAGAGTTCTGGCTTCTTACCTGGATTTTGCCATCAGAGGAACCGGCATAAAGCATCCTTCCATCCATGTCTGAAGCCAAGGATGTAATCTTTGCATGGCCCTTGCTGCTCACCTTAATAGAAGCAACTCTGGTGATTCTTTCTTTCAACCAAACCTCAATGATCCCGAATTTTGTGGCTGTAAATATGAAGTCATTGTTGACTGCAATTCTTTGGATGTCAAATCCCGTTGAAAATGACCCCATTACTGCCTTGGAAGATCGGGAGAATACCTTCAAACATGCAAATTTGTTTTGAACAGAATTGAATTACTAATTGTTGTTTATACCCTGGTAAAACGAATTGAGTTGCTTGTAACTACATATATACCTTTCCTGCTGTTCCATCAACTGCAGAACCACCAGCGTACAGAAGATCATTATGTATATCCAGGGAATTTACAGTTTGTTTTCCCAATAATTTTCTTGTTCCTGAATAGAATGTGCTCAATGTAGAATTGCTCAAGTCAAGCTCCTGAAAGTTTCATTTTAGTTCAGCTTATTGATGAATGGTAACGTTGGCAGGATTTAACAGCTATGTGAAAGGGTTCTTACCTGGATGTTGAAGCCAGAGCAACCACAATATAGCTTATCTCCTGTCATGGCCAGGCATTTTGCATGTTTATTGAAATTTATATTCTTTGGAACTCCAGACCAATTATACACCTGCCAACATGCCATTTTGGGTTAAAGATCTTCTTATGAACTGAGCTGCTTGTTCTCTATATATTCAATGCACTTACCTTAACTCCATTTCCTTGAGAAATAAAGCATGCAAATTTAGAATTGGCTGTCAACTCATGCACTGCGTCTTTCACATCATGAACTTGAATACAGTGAATTTCTTCGGGTTTGAGCGTCCATACCTGCCGATAGAAGTAGATACAGCAGTTGGTGGCTGAAACTTATTCGGAAAACAACTCAGGTACTTTATAGTACTAGCAACGCTTGAAGGCTTGACGGTGAAAATTACAAGGGAAAATGAAAGAAAAGACCACTTTTGTTATCTAATAACTTTGCTCCAGGACAATGGATCCTCTATTCAGAAGCTAGCATTGTTACTTTATAGCTACTGCTTTAGTTGAAGCTTTAAAAACCCTGTAATTAGGCCATTGTTTACAGGGTAAAAACAGAAATGAATAAGACTTTAAAAACCAATGTCTACAAAGATGTGAGATGATTTACCCGGATTGTTTTGTCCAAGGAGCCACTGTATAGTCTGTCACCCGAAGGCGGAACATACAAGCATGTAACAGCTTTATTGTGCTCATGAGCTTCTTGAACCAGCCTCAAACCCATTTTCCCTGTGCCCCAAACCTTGAGGCAAAAACATTTGAGCACAGTTATTGGAGAAAGTAGTAAAAAGCTTTTTATTTTGCTTCCATGCATGAAGGTTTGTTTGTGGGAAAGAGTCCTTTAGGCCCAAACCTTTATGCTTCCATCCGAGTGACCGCTTATCAAACAACTCTTCAGATGAAGCATACACAGAACCTCACCATTTGTGCTTGAATCTATTTCTGCTACATCATTACAACTCCACAACTCCGTCTATAAACCAGAAAATTATGTCTAATCAATTTGCTGACAGTTTATATTGCTTGTTTTGAAGCTTATAAATGGCTCCAAACTTACTGCATTGACGGATGACAGATTCATTAAAGCTTTTAGTATATCAGTGGCCACAACTGAATTCCTCTTGACCTTTCTCAAAGTTTTGTAGATGCATTTAGCATACTTTCCCAATTCTTCGAGGGCAGCTATAAGAATATGATAATTCAAGTTAACAATTATTGTGGAAATGAACATGATAATGCAATTGTAAGATTTCTAACAGTCACTTACCTGGATCATTAATAAAGGTTTTCAAAGCAAGGGCTGCCAAAATCTTCTCCTCCAAGTTCTTAGATGATTGGAGGACATTTATAAATTCATCGAACAAAGATTCACGAGCAGCTTCTCTTACTCCAGTATCAGGCAGTGTTGAAAGCATGTAAGTGAGCCATGTAGCTATGACAAGGCATGACTTTGCCATATTTAAGGAATTACTCTTGAAGCATTCCTCCAAGGCTTTGAAAATAGAACCTTTTTCATGATTGCACAGGACAAAAGCCACTCTTTTCTCCCATGAACATAAAGCTTTCTCTTCCCCTTCCTGCAGCAAAGAGTAAGATTAAGGACTGACCCGAGGTAGCATGAAAATGAAAATAAAAAAAGAATAGAGATCATATCTCCACGACATCTGTATCCAGCATTAATGCTAACCATCGTGTCAGTCAGATCTTTGTCATGGTTTTGCAACCAATCTGGCTTCATTAAAGCATTGTAAGGTTGATCAAACCCTGCAATCTTTAGTAGCCAGGCTTCAATATAGGACTCCCCTGAGGAAGTAATACGGCCTGAAAGAGATAGGAGTGCATCTAGAACTGACATTTGTTGATTTGGAAAGTCCTTTCTGCGGAGTGCTTCAATCAATGCCTCTATAGCTTCTTCCCTATAAATGCTCATCTTCCGTGGCTCAACCTGGAAAAATTCAGTCATTAGCATCTATGTTTCATAGTCTACTACTAGTAGTAGTGCACATGAACAAGTTTTTCAGTGATAAATTTTAAAGTTTTATTGATTTCAAAACAAACCAGGAGGTCAAGCTGCAGAAGAAGAGTGGCAATGGCAGGCTGATGTTCCATGGGGGCCATCTGAAGATAGACAAGGGAAGTGTGCATGGTGCTAAATGCTCCTTCACTTCTAATTGTTTGCAATATTTGATTGCTGAGTGTTCTCCTGAAACAAAGGAAGAATGGGATTTAGACACAGATATTTGGTGTAGTATCAAGTGATAGCAATGTGCATAATTTGGTGCTTCCTTTCAAGATTATGACTAAGGAGTGCCAAATTGACTAATTTTATTTTCTATCCAGATTCTGGGTTTCAAAGAGGGTACAATTTATCAAAGTAGCATATAAATGATGGAAGCTAAATGGAAAAAATAGTACATTTATGAGACCAATTTTAATTAACGAAGTTCAAATATACTATTTTAAATAGAGGCAGAGCCAAGACCATTTCCTTATCATTTCATATATAAAGTGAAGTTATAAACAGCAAGAATGAATTTAGAAATTAAAAAAATATATATATCATACCTAACTTGCAGACGATGAACATGCATAAGAAAAAAATGTAACTATAAGAAGTAAAAATGAAATAGTGCAAGTGTAATATTAATTCAAATACCTATTCAGCTGAACCAATTCGGAGAGAAAATCTATGCATGTGCCTCGTATACTATCGTTGCCAGCATGAAATAACTCAAGAACAGAAGAAAGTTCGATTTCATATGCGATCAGGTTCCTGCAACTTTTATCAACTCTCATACAACAAAGGAGTATGGCAATTACAGACCTCCTTCCTTCCACCCTATCCAGACACTTGACCAAGGGAGGAATTCCATTTGCAGAAATAATGCTTAAGGCATTGAAGGACCTGCTGTTTTCATCCCCACCCATCAATATTTGTTCAAGCATTGCTATGGCAGCATCCTTAGGTTCCATTATGGACTGAAGATCATCTGATTCTTCATTTTTATGTAGTACGATCTGGACGAGGGAGGGGACAATATCATGAGATGAAAGGTGAGCAAACGCTGGTCTCAGTTGGAATATAAGAACAGCAGCCTCAGCTAGGCCATTCTTTAGCAAAGCAGCAAGACAATCAAAATCAGAATCTACACTGGTCAATGTCTCTCCCACATTTTCATCCGAGAAGATTAGTTCTGAAAGAATGTAAATTGATGTCCTGAGAACTTCTCTATCCAAAGAAGCTGACAGTATTTCAACAAAACCATTAACAATTGTCGGTTTGGATAAATAAGAATGAACAGCAGCATCACCCTTTGAGTCCTTCCATAATCTAGCAATTCCCAGCACTGCTGATTCACATTCTTGTAAATTGTTTGAAGTACAAAGACATGACACCAAAGGTTTTAATCCATTGATAATTGTCTCAACAGCAGCTTGAGATATCACACTGGTTGGGGATGTGGCTACCGCTGCTCTTGTAAACCTTTTGCCCCTTGGGTTTACATAATCATCCACACCCTTGTGGTTGGAGTAGTTGGATGCTCTGGTTGAAGGGGACACCAAAACAATTTCTTTCCCTAAAGAGGAGCTGAATGGATTCCTGGGTGTTTCAGAATATGAAAATTCCTGAGCAAGATCAGGATGCTGCTCTTTCCAAGATGTTATAAGCCTCTTCAAAACATAGTTTGTCTTAGGCAGTGCGCTTGAAGAGAGAGGCTGCCGAGTAATGGGGCAGGTTGTGTTCCCTCTATTTAGCCATTCTTCAATTGCTTTTCTTTCATATGTTTGACCCGTTTCGAGTGTAACAGGGTCATTGAAAATCTGGCCTGTGATGGGGCAGACAAAATCTTTTGGTGGTCTAGACAGCGGAGTCTGCTTATCAGACAAGGGGAGGGAAACACAGCTATGGCTACCTTCATCACTTCCATTTTGAGAACTGCAAAATGAAATGAAATATGAATCTCACGAGAAAAACACTGATGAATCCTTGGTATAGATTTGTTCAGTCAATAATAAGATGGAAATTAACGAGAAAAGACAAATTTTCAACCTATTTTCCAATGTTCGGATATAATCATGACTCATGCTCCGATTTCGACCACGATTCTCCCTGCAACTTTTCTGCACCTCCTAAATTTCCAAGTTAACATCAGAAAAAATTAAACATCAAACTGAGATGTGTTAAGAAAAGTAAGTTTGGCATTTCCGAGTTCAGACATACCATCATTTCACCATCCGACTCTGCTGAGCTTATGCTGTGGTCATAACTCTTGCCAGGCGAGATAGGCAAAGATGCAGGATTACTAGAATCTGTGATACGACAGGATAAAAGGCGCAATATTGATTTCGATTCCTTCTTCGATTTCCCGTCAGGTTTTGGAGATGAATTTCTTGAGGAAGAGCTTCTTGGGGAATCTACAGGTGAAAAGATTGAGGGCGAACGTGTTCGATTCACAAGTTTTGTAGGTTGAACAGTTGATCCAATTTCCTTATCCTTGGCCATTTTCATCCCTTTGCTGGATTGGACCTCCTCAAATTGATCTTCAGAGTCAATAGAAGCATCATTGGGCTCATAGTCAGAATCCTCTTCATTTTCCTCGGGTAATCCATCCTGCCATCATAAGGCAAAGACAAAGATTAAGTCATTACAAATTCACAAAGTCTGTCTACAGTTCCAAATATTTATCCGGGAATGTTTCAAATTTCAGCCTTACATGAGGAGGCCAGGCAGCAGATTCATCCATATTCTGTGAGTAGGCTGAAGAAGTTGCACTCATTCTGCTAGAAGCAAATGTCCAATGAACATTGTAAGAAGTAATTATAAACAATGTAACCTGTTTATAACTTTGTATGGAATTGAAGCTAACCTGTTGTTTCCTTCTCTGTTACCATGTTTAGATTTGACAACTCGGGAGAAACCGGCAGTTTTCGGCAGTATAGGACCGAATTTTACATAATCAGGAATTGACCTGCTCACCTCATGTAGAGGAGTCATTGGTGGCTCAGCAATGGGTAACATGGGAGACATCACTTTCTTGCTGGCAGTTGAATCAGAATTTAAGCAGTCTTTGTAGTATTTAGCAAACAACCGCGTATTCTCATCTAATGATTCACCATAAAGTTGCTCCAATTTTTTCAGTGTTTCAATTTGATCAGGCCTCATGGAGAAAACCAAAGATTCATTAAAGAATTGATCAAAATCAGCAGTAAGTGATAGATCAGAAGAATCAGGAATTACTTCCATCATAAGCCTATGCCTAGCTTGAGAATACCACCCAACAATGGAGCTCATGTGTGGGAGGAACAATTCTTTCCAAATTTCAGGAGCAAAATCAATCCGCGAAAAAAAGGGATCTATAATAAACATCTCAAGAACATGAAGAACTGAATTATGAACATTGTTACGCAATTTCCAAAGGTAAGAAAGGTTTAAATGCGCCCATGCAGAGAGGTACGAGTTGGGGACTCCAGCAGTTTTCTGGTCAGAAATCAGCATAGCACAAACTTGAAGCATCTTCTCAGCATAGTCTAACCGTGCATGCTTGGTTTCCATATTAGAAGTGTTAATAGCTTCTTCAAGGGCTTCAATTCCCCAATCTAAATTTGCTAGTACGGCTTGATCAGAGTATCGAACCTCCATGTCCTTATCTATGCTTCCATCTTCAGCTGCTAATCTCTCCGCACACTGCTCTTTGTGTTGAATTCTCTGTTCCTTATTGATTAACCGATCTTGACCAAAACTTCCCACAGTTGTAATCAATGTCCTTACAATATCCTTTCGATCCATTGCAAACCTATAATTTCCAGCCATCTTCTCAGGCCTCTAAACTCCTTACTCAAAGTGCAAACTAGAACCTCAGGTCTCCATTTTCACCTTGAAAAAAACTGCTTCAGAAGGTGCAAAAATTTAGAAAATGAAAGATATTTAATAAGTACCCTTACATTCAATTGAAACATTATATCGAATTAAGTGCTTCTAAACAAACATTACCTTGTTGAAGCAGTAAACCATCAAATGGAAGAATATGCGGTGGATTGGCAATTTTTATTCAGGGTGGCTTCAGTGGAATTTTGAAATGAAGAATAATTCTTCGTCAAATTCAGGGAATGGAAAGAGATGGCCGGCCTCTAAATTACTATTTGGCAGTAGCTGTGCCGGCTTTGACAGTTGTTTAGCGATGATCAAAGCATTTGGTAGACTAAGCATTAATATATTGCTACAAATAATTATTAGTAGCATAACCTTTTGCATATACTAGACTATAAATGATAATTAACTCTTCAAAGGGCAGATTTCAAGTCTTTTTCAGTCTTTTGGCTTTCTTAAACTCTCATTTGGAGATTATTCTGATTTTTGTGGACGTTTACCAACTATACAGTTGTGGTGAAGGAAAGCATATTTGATGATCTCATTACTTTTCAATGTAATTAATTATTGTAATTTTAATCTGATGAAGAGACATAAAGTAATAATACTTGTTATAAAAGCGATATACTTAATTTATATATAAACTTTGGAAATTTTTACCATAGAAAACATCTTCTATACTCAAAAAATTTTGCAGATATTAACCCGAATGATTATTTCGCATATCTAAGTTTTGAGTCTTACTTGCATTATTTTTTCCTCAAATCAAAAGGCTTCCATCATCAATCAAATAAATAAATGAATATTTCTTTCTTCTAAATTAAGAACAGAGAATTTCTCCTCTCCTAAGTCAAATGGCCTCTATCTGTCAAAAACAATATTTTTTTTTTTTTTGTTTCTTAAGATTAAAAAGAGAGAATATATATATAAATATCATGTGGAATAAAATAATTTTAAGACATAGTCAAGTATTGATTGATACTAATTATCTAATATGATCATATTAAAGAGTATTCATTAGCGATTTTTTTTTAATTAGAAACAACTTCTGCATCTAAAGCCTAAACAATGGCCTTATGGGCCTATTAATCTTACCCAAAAATTAAAAGAACAGCCCATTAGCCTCATTAGTTGGATTCTTAATCTTCAATATCCCGACAGCCCATAAAACATAGTTTCTCACGTGTCACCCATGGCTTATGGCCCAAGGCCCAAGGCCCAGCCTTTTTCTTTTTTTTTTTTCTATTCCATTGTATTTTTTTATAAGATGTTCCATTTTATTGTTAAGAAACGTAGTCTGGGTATAAACCAATAGTACTTTTGGCTGAATCTTTTGGGAATATGTTATTTTGGTTCAATTAGGTTCGTTTATAAACTTAAATAACAATCATAAATAGAGATTTGTTTTACTGATTTATAATTTATTTTAAATATTAAATTGTTAAATATCCATATTAAATTTTTAAATATTACATATTTACTTATAGGTAATTTAATTATAGAATTTTTATATGATTGAAAGGTAAGTTTACAAGATAATTATTAGATCAATATTATTATATAGTAGTAAATATTGGACCGTTAAGAGATTATATATAAAAAAAAAAAATGAGTGTAACAGAAATGCTAATATTGTGAAGGATATGCAAATATACAAGAAATGATAAAATAAAAAATAAAAATATCCGTAAAAAATTGAAGTCGTACCTATCAAAGACAAAATATGTAAAATCATTTTCGTTATTTTGAATACATATAACGTAGACTTGTAGTTATTTTAGTTAAAAGAGATGACTCTATAAATAATGAACAGATGGGTCAAAACTAGAGGAATTATAAAAAAAACTTTAAAGAAAATTATTCGAAAAGTTAAAGGTATTAGAGTTAGATGAACACATTACTTTAGTTAAGAATGTGTGTAATGTGAGAATTCATATAGACAATTTAATGTGAGCTCAAATATTGATTTATATAATCTATCCAAATTTATTAGGATAAAAACTCTGATGATAATTTATATAAAATTTTTTAATTTGATATTATATATGTCGAGAATGAATACAATTGTATTCACAGTTATATTAATTTAATATTTATGAATGCGTATTTCTAATATAATATTTATGAATGTGTATTTGTAAGTATAATCATTTACATATTCATAAACATTTTTTTTAAATATTTATTAACATGTTTTCTTAAAGTTTAAAACAATATTTAACAACATCAATAAAAAATGAACAGTATTAAAACAAATGTACGAATATATATCTTTGGTTCATGTTCAGTTCCATCGCTTACACCCGGAACGGTAGCTCCTTATCCTTTTTCCCGCTGTCGCTATCCGTCTCTTTCCGCTAGTTTGGAGAAGGAACCTACTATGTCGGCCGACAATATCTTATGGGATCTCTCCATCTCCAACGTTAATAGCTGCCCATTGCTTTGACAGTGGCATTGCATGATCTGCCATGGATAACGAACTGATCGAGTAGCTGATTCCCAGCTTCTTTGACTCTAATAAAAACAGCCCAAAATTTCCCCCATACCCAGGTCCCCGCAGTCCAACGCCATGGATCGATGGGCAGTTGGAAAATTGAAACAATGATCAGTATGGCAGCCCATACTTTTTTGGAGAATGAGGATACTGGGAAGGAAAGCACTGCAATTTTTCTTGGTCTTAATTTTCCTGGAATTTATTGCTTTTCATCAATCATACAACCACCATCATCCAACATACACCATAGTTGGGTTGTCGTTTTCTGATGATTGATAACACGCTTTGATCAATAGCTTTAATTCCCTGCTTTTCTTTCATTACCCAGCTAGCAGCCATGGTTTTGGACTTGACTTATGGCGGCTGCAATAATTCTGATTCCAGTCTTTCCCGAGTATCCAGTCGTGCATGTCTTTTCATTCTCGATCATGTCTTGAGATAAAATTTATAGGCGCATGTGGAGTGTGCATGGACCGTTCAGCCGTTGCAGTCGGAAAAGAATCAAGATTGGATAGTTTTTGCGCTTTGAATGTTTGTGTTAATGGCTTTCCTGAGAATATTAGTTGAATCATGGCCTACCGATTACTACCATTTTATAAATGTTCTTTTAACACTAATTTATTTTTTTATTCTTTTAAAATTTGTTTAATGGGAATAATTATATGTTCATAATTAAGCTACTTGATGAACGTTTTCAATTTTCCTTTTCCTTTGATTGAAGAAAAGAAAGTCAATAACACTTTGGCTTCTTGACAAAGGAAATGTATTAAAATTTTGGGATTTTAAATTTAAATTTTATCATGTGTGAATTTAAATTTAATTAATTTAATTAGTTTTAATTATTTATTGATTCACTTAATTAGATTAGGATAATTTGTGTCTTTTTTAAAAAAAAATATTTCATAATTGAGGAGACATTAGGATTATATAGATTTATATTTAAACTTTATAATATACTATAATTATTTTTTTAATCATACGATCAATAAATTATTGACAGTATTTTTTTATAATTATCCGTTTAAAAATATAATTTTAATTTTTAATAAAAATATACGGTAAAAAAATAATAGGGAAAATGGAATGTCAGTTGTTAGGAGTAGGTTTTTTCTTTTAAAACAAAAATTGTTAGGAGCAGCAGAGATGGAAAGTGATAAAAATAGAAGGATAGATGAGGTGGGAAATTCTAAGACAATGCTGTAAAAAAAAAAAAAAAAAGAGGAGAAGACAGACATTTATTTAGTTTGTTTCTTCTAACGTAGGAGTACTTTATCACTTGTCAGTGTCTAAACCATGTGGGAAAGATTTCATGTCTTCCAAAATACTCTTTGAAAAAATAAATTCTGAATTTCAGTGGAACCGTTATTCATTACTCTACCGGCTTCCCAATCAACTTCTATCTTTTGATTTGTAATCTATAGTTAAATTTATATGATGAAAAGATCTGTAAGTAGTTAAAAAAATAAAAAAGATTATGTAAAGTAACACACTAATTTAATTTTGGACTTATGTATAATTTTTATATTTTTTAAATCACAAAAAACTAAATTGAAAGATAGAGTTGATTTCAGTTAATCAAATAAAAAAAATACCGAATGCAATATTGGTTTTTCATTTCTTTCTTATTAGTATGGTATTACTATTATATCTCAGCATTTGAGCCAAGATTCAATTGCAGCAAATTTCAATTATACAAACAAATTCAATTAAGTTCAGCTTCATATATGGTTTTTTTTTTTTTTTTGTTATTTCTTATGTGAAATTTTGTCAAAATTGTTTTTTTTTTTGGTTTTTTTTATAATTATAAATATTCTCATTCATTTTATATTATGAGATTAAATTTGTTCGAATAAAAAATAAATTCATATAATTTTTTTTTAATAATAACAATTTTAAAATTCAAATAAGATTTTTTTTTATATTAATCTTATATATTTAAAATTAAATAGAGGTAAGTATAAGTCAATTATTTTTTATGATTATAAACCTACAATAAATTGAGAAGAAAAGAAAGGCCGGCTTTATTGATTTGAAGAAGTTGAAGGTTGAAGGTTGAAGCAAAGTACAGAGTTTGCCATGAATGACCACAATTCCTGGTAAGCATTTAACGTACAACAATAACGTAAAGCAACTAAACCTTTTTTTTTTAAAAAAAAAAATTATGAATTATTGATGAACTCCAACTTTATTTAAAATTCTTAATTTCATTATTCACAAAAAAGAAATTCTTAATTCCATTTTTTCCTCTTAATTCCCATAATTGCACATATACTTTATATGCGATAATGCAGTATGGAGTAATAATTAAGTGTACTACATGATATTTCAACATGTTTCTTAAATAATGTACAATATTCCACATATCTACATACTTTTCCCTACAAAGAAAATTGAAATATAATTCTAAAATATTCTTTTATATTTCTAAATAACCCTCACGCATAAATCTACTAAAATTTTCATCTTCATTGTTCATGGTTAAAAAAATCTAAACTATTTGTAAATTACATATATTTTGAATTGCTTCGAAAACCAATTTAATAAGTGTGATTTGGTGAGAGATAATAACACTAGAGTTTAAATGAATTTATTTTATAATTTTTATTTATTTTTAAATTTATTTAAATTTTGAATTCGATTCATTTAAATATTAAAAAATTCAAAATTAATTATAAATAATTTTGTTTAAATTAAATAACTTCTTTCGCTAATATTAAATGTATATTTTCAAAAACAATTAAAAATATGTCTATGAACCATAAATAAATCATAATCAAACAATTATATGTTATCGATTTATAAACAAATAAACTTTAATCAATGTTTAAACAAATCAATCACTGATTTTTTTCCCCACAAAAAGCAAGAAATTAAATGGGAAAAGAAAATCTGTCCCAACCTGGGAAGTTGCATGTTCCAACCTGCACCAATAGGAATAGTTGATGGGTCGTTGAGAGTATTAACTGCATCTCACCGACGAACAATGAATACAGCCTCGCGAATTCCCAGAAATATCCACCTAAATATCACCAAACCAATCCATAAATACTCGTGCTCTTGTTCTCCTTTAATGCTCGCCGCCTCTTCTTTTTGCAGCTTTCTTCATCTTCTTCTTCTTCTTCCTTTTTTTCCTTCTTGGCTCAGAATAGAAAGAGAATCTTTCCTTCTTTGGGTCTTCCCTCAGTTCTTGAAGTTTTAGGGCTTGTTATTGCCTTTTTTGAGGTTGAAGAAATGGTTGGAATCATTTCGTTGGTGACAGGGTGGCCAGGACCGAGCGGCTTTGGTTCAGCTTCCACTGCTGAAGAGGTTACTGAAGGAATTGACGGAACCAATCTGACTGCTATTATAACCGGTGATCAGCTTTGCTTTTCTCTTAATTTGCTTAGAATTCACGTACGATATGGGTGTCAAGCTGCTTCGTGGCTTCGCCCTGTTGTCAAACGTCGCTCTTATCTATTAGATGGGAGTATGGGACATGTGGTTCAAAGTTCTAACATCTCCAGACTCCATGTTCTCAGTTTTTGTCTTTTACCAGTAGACAGGCATTATTAACAGTAATTTTAATCTCAGCAGTCCAATTCTTCTCTGTCTTTTAAGATAAATTTGTATGAGAAATTTCTTAAAAAAAAAAAAAAAATTCATTTCGAATAGGATATTTAAAATTTTAAAATTCAATTTTAGCAAAAAATTTAAAATATTTTAAAATTTAAGAAGAATTTCAATAAAAGAATTTCAGTTTATTCTATCTTTTTCTTGAAGATTTATTATAGAAGTGATTTTTCAAAAAAAAAATTTAACACTAATTTTATTTTATTATGCATATTTCATTATGAAATAGAAAACTATAAAAAAGAAAGATCATCATTCATACATTCTCACCGAAATTTTTAAATTTTATAAATGAATTAAGATAATCATATAAATTATTATTTAATTATTTTTTATTATTTTTTAAAAATTATAATATAGTTTACAAATTTAAATATAATATCAAAAAAAAAGAAATTTTATTTTATTTAAATATAGTATATTTTATTTTTTATATTATTAATAATATTTAATTATATATTCTTACAAATCTAATATATTTTTCCTTTTTATATTAAATATTATTATTTTTATTTTATAATAATTTTATATTTTAATAGTTAATTTAAAAAAATATTTATCCAAACTATATAATTACAAATAGGAATTTTTTTGAATATCTTTTCCAGTTCTTTTATTTACTGTCTTGTGCAGTGAAATTCTCTTTTTGTCGAGATTTGCATCATTTGGATATTAAAAGGATTCAATTTGTAAACTAGTAAACCAGATAATTCATCAAACCCAGAAAAGAAAGTGTTAATGGGTGAAGGGTTTCTTCGGGTGAATGCAGGGGGAGCAGGTGGAATTGGGTTGGAGACTTCAAGAGTATTGGCTCTTCGCGGAGTCTATGTCATCATCGCTGCAAGGAACGTGAAAGCTGCCAATGAAGCAAAAGAAATCATCGTTGCAGAGAATGAAAACGCCCGTGTAGATGTTTTGGAGCTCGATCTTTGCTCTATCAAGTCTATTAGAGCATTTGCTGACAATTTCAATGCTCTCAATCTTCCTCTCAATATCTTAATGTAATCTCTTTCTCCATCAAACGATTAGATTTCTTTTATTTGTTGATTTCAAGGAAAGGAATCAATAACAAGATTTACAATGTCTCCCAGAAACAATGCTGGAATCATGTTCTGTCCCTTTCAGCTTTCTCAAGATGGAATAGAGGTGCAGTTTGCAACTAATCATATTGGTGGGTACTAGAATAAATCAATTGTCTAATCCATTTCTGTAATCCAAGACTTGATCCTCATTCCATTTCAATTATCTTTTCCAGGGCATTTCCTCTTGACAAACCTTCTGCTAGACAAAATGAAGAATACAGCTAAAGCTACTGGTATTCAGGGAAGGATTGTTAACTTGTCTTCAATAGCCCACAGTCACTGTTATAAAAATGGGATCCGATTTGATCAGATCAGTGATAAAGCAGGGTATCCTAACATTTTCAACAACTCAAATTTTATGATTTTGCTAAAATTTTGTTTCAGTAATCAGCTAATGGTTTTTTTTTTTTTTTTTTTTTCAGTTATAATGACAAAAGGGCATATGGGCAGTCCAAATTAGCAAATATATTACATGCCAATGAACTCTCTCGTCGATTACAGGTGAAACTTAGCTCAAAGTTTGAGGAATATGTGACTGAATTAGGTCATGTTTTTTTTTCCTTCAACCAACCATAAATTTGGCTGTGAAGTTGATGAACACTTTGGCTTCGAATGATTTTGTAGGCTGAGGGTGTGAACATCACAATAAATTCCGTCCACCCAGGGCTGATTATGACGCCTCTGTTTAAGCACTCTGCTGTTCTAATGAGTATGTATACATTCCACTATTCCACAAATCAAATTCCTTCGTATACTTTTTTACCACTTACTCGACTCTATCATCTGCAACTTCGTACAGAATTTTTGAAGTTCTTCAGTTTCTTCCTATGGAAGAATGTTCCTCAGGTAACACTCCCATTTTACTGTTTGCTTCCATTCAAGCCTAAGAAACAGCTTTTTCTGTATTGGATTTCAACTTCAAAATGGAAAGATGTTCTGCTGATTTCTTCCTCTTTGGTTCCTATGATCATTAGGGGGCAGCTACAACCTGCTACGTCGCGCTCCACCCAAGCCTGAAGGGAGTCACCGGGAAATACTTCGTGGACTGCAATGAGACGGCACCAAGTTCATATGCTACAAATGAGGCATTGGCGAGGGAACTATGGGATTTCAGCAACAAATTGATTAGCTCAGTTTCAAAACCTTAAATCAAATCAGCAGCTCTCCATCTAAATGAAGATTGCATTATACAAAGACAGAAGCCTAGGTCGTGTCCTACTTCCTATATAGTTGAAACGGTTGCCCTGTTCCAGAGTGTCTGTTTAGATGTTTCAAGTTCCCATTCCAGTTTCATTACTAAAAATGTTAAAAAAGGGGTTTCCTCCTTGGCATCACCGTGGGAAAGTCGAAGCATGATTATAGTTTTAGTTGTACTCATTTTTCTCATTTCTGTTACAACAACATAGTATGCATGTGTGCATTTTTCATGTTTACAAAGAATAAAATCCCTTCTTTATTCATATTAATATACTCTCTCATACGTTAGTCATAAATTTTCGACAAGATTAATTTAGTTCCATATTTTTTCTTGATATTACTCGAATTTCAAAATATATTATATCTGAATTTTGAGTGTTAACTCATATAAGTTCAAATTATCATATTTTTAAATCTATTTTTATATTTAAAACGTGAAAAATTTACAGATCTAAAATTCCTTATTTCCCTTTTTTCAGGTGAGAGGTCTTCTTTGTATCAAAAATATATATATTATAATTCTATCAACAACTACAAATAAGTGAAAAAAGACAAAAAAAAAAAATTGAACTTGCATAAACAAAACGATGAATTTTAGCGAAAAAGGAAACGAAAATAATGGGTCAAATTCAATGAGCCTCACCAAATTCCCATAAGCCCATGACACGGACCAACCCGGCCGACCAGTAACGATGACAGCTTTCGAAAACTGACAGAAACAATCAACTCAACTTTGGGCCCACCGAAAAGGTGACGTAGCAGCACAGTTTCTCTCCATCCCGCACTCCTTCGAAAGCAAAGATGACTCAGATGCGGCAGAACGATGCCACTGCACCATCGCAATCAGGAAAACAGTCCACGTCGCAGCGCGGAGTAGCACCGGCCACCGTAAGGTGAGTCTACCAAGCGCGGATGAAGAAAGAGAGAATTTTTTTTTAATTTTTGAAGGAGATTATGGAGAGCTTAGCATTTTGGGTATTTGGGTTTCGGATTTGGTTGGAGACAAACAGTACAAGAAAAAAACACACATCACTGCTAATCTCCGGCACCACATTAACTGTAAAGCAGTGTTAGTTTGCGGAAGGAGTTTGTGCTACCAATCGAACTCTAAAACTGGGAAATGATTAAATAGTTCACTTGCATTTGAAGAGATTTTCAGAACACTAAATTAACATTGGGAACTTGAATTGGAGATGGGGTAGATATTACAATTACAAACAGCTAAATCATACGACATCAACTTGTATACATATGTAAATATGTATGAAGTTTTCTCACTCTTGATTATACCATAAGCTAGCTGGCTGAAATATCACAAGTTGGGGCCAGAGAATGCTTTCTCTACCTTCAGAGTAAGGAATAGAAATGGAACCAAAGAAACAAAGACTGCAGTAAGCATAATCACCACCATTGTCTGCAACGTGACTGCCGGGCTCAAGAAGAACACAACTGCTATGGCTGAACTCTGCCACAGCTTAAGCTGTGCAAATGCTCCTTCCTGTTTTCAGAAGAAATATTCATATTTGATTAGAGATTTGAAGTCTATAACTGCGTTTTTGTCTAAACAGGTAGCTTGATACTTGAGAAAAGTTTAGATCAAACATATGCTTGTCTCATAAAAACAGGATGAGCATGTACCGTGTCTTGCTTAAAGAGTAGAGCAAGCAGAGCACTAAGCTGTGTATTCAATACGCCATCACCAATGCCCAGTAAAGCTGCCATGAGAAGTGGGTATACTATGCCAAGCACTCCACTAGTTGCGCTATATCATAGCATATAAACCGCAGTGAGTGGGATAGAAAATGAAAATAGCTGGCAGAGTGGCAGTTAAATATAGAAAGCTTTATTAGACTGCATTGCTCTAACCTGTAATTTAGCAAAAGCCAGAGGAATATCAGTGCCTGAAAAAAAGCTCCCCCGCAAACTATGAAAGTTACTGACCTGAGGCCAGATGTAAGTCGACCAGCTGCCAGTGAACACTAACAGAAGTTTTTGCCAAAAAGATGAGGCTAGATAATAAATCATCCAATTCAGCATACAACAAAATGTTTTCTACAGGATTCCACAATTATTGTGTGCTTAATGAGTGAATGAATATCAAGATTTATTTAACCGACTTTGTAAGACCAAAGTGAGCAGGGCCATTCTATACTAAGAAAACTTACATAATTAAGTAAAACAAATATTCTGTTAATGCTGGCACATGACTAAGAAAAAGAAAAACATAGCTATGGTCCTATTGTGAATTGTCTTAACAAAAAATAATCTTAAGGATTTTGAGTACTTTTGCATCTTTCTTTCACTAAGATTAAGTGAGAAAGTTGATTACCAAGAATCTATTCCATAAAGAGCTAATTTTGCATCAAGTTAAACTAACTGCTAATAACTAGTAATCATTTCTGAATTTTAAGTACTCACAATTGCATCAAAAGCTCCATAAACTGCCATTGCACCACCCACACCAGCCTCTCCAAGAATTGGGTTTACAACATCCTTGGTGTAATCAGCCCTAAAATTGCAAACATATCTATTATTAAGAAGATTGATGGAATTCTTTTTCTTTTGAGAAGGCAAAGCTTGGAACTGATTGTGCAGTAATGGCCTCAATAAGCAATACCATACAAAAGCTTGCTGTAATCCTGAATAAGCAATAAGAGGAATGATCAACAGCATCCGTATGTCGAGCAAAGGAGTGATAACTGACTTCAACCGAGAAACCACAGCAGAACAAAAACTGACGGAAGAATCTGCTGATACCTTTTCTTCTTTCTCATCAATTTTACGTACGAAACACATAAGAATGGTACCTAATGTCATACTACAAAGAAACACAATGAAAAGCAAAGTTGTGTTGCTGGAACTTCCTTCCTACAGTGCAAGAATAACTTATCAGCGTCTGCTAAACATTTCAAAAAGGAAAGAAAACACTAAACCCAAAGCCAAAAGATGCATGCCATCAACTATTATGACCAAAGCAATTCCCACATTGAGTTTTTCGTTTTGGGAATTTGAAAATGGTAATATGCATATAATTATGTAAAGAAGGAATCAGTTCTAGAAAGAGAAATTTCAGAGGTAAGGTAAGTATTAAAATCGAGCATATATAGAAGCATGCATCTAATGCTGGAATACTTATTCCACCCTATATTACACAGAACACCATCTTCCAGAATCAAACCACAAAAGGTATTAATATAATCTTTTTAAGTACAATAGAAGAAGAAAAGCAATTTTTAGTAGAGTAACCACAGAGGCAACACATACCGCTCCACTTTGCAACACCGCAAGCGTGATAAGATTTCCAACAAACTGCAAAGTTTCGGAAAATCAAATTGGGGAAAAAGATTAATATTTACAACCTCATCAAGCAAGTTAAAAGACATTAGAAGAAAAGAGTTATTTTGACTAAAAGAATTAGAAAATGACTAGATTGTCACAGCAGAGATCAATGGTCACCTGGTGAAGAGCAAACATTGCCCAAAATTCTCCATTGAAGTTACCAATGACTGTTCCTTCATGTAAGTTGGTATCTCTAGCATGACTACGTGCAGTAGAAGTAAGATATGTCCCCTGATAAACCAAAATGATTAAGGATTGGAAATCAATCATAACCGTCATTAAATAAGAAAGATACATGAACTTAATAAATCTAAACCACTCATATACCTCCCCAACCCATATTATTGAAGCCGCAAAACCAAGGTACACAGAAACTGGTACCATGGTATACCTATACCAAGAAGATTAAAAGATGTTCAGTTCCAAAGTTTCATCACAACGAGATTACTCATAAGATGGAAACATTAGAGGACAAACAATGCATAAAGATGACGCCAGATTTTGATCCAATATTGCACGTATTAAAACAAAAAATTGCTCCAAAAAATCAGTTGTTCATTTCTACATTACCATTCAAAAACTGAAACATTAATTTCTTTCAGTTTCGAGTAAAGAAACAGTGATTACCATGTAGGCTTCAAATTTGCAGCTATGTACAACCAATAACCAGTAGTTCCCAGAACCACAGCATTCTTCGACCCCAGTACTCGAACCACCAACGATGCAAACAACGAGAAAAACGCAAAAGATACATACAGTATCCCGAGTGACACCGTTCCCAAGTTTCCTTCCTAAACCCAAAAAAGAAAAAAAAAAGTCAAAACTTTTCAATTTTAAAATTTTTTGCAAAAGTATAAAATTACCAAAATTTCTGGGAATTTCAAATTGCAGCCAGTTTTCTCAACAACCAAACAGCTGGAGTATTCAATCGAATGAATAACAATGAAAAGGAGTAGAAGAAACTCACAGCATTAACAGTAGTCTCCAAATTCTGAGCAGCCCCATAAGCGAGGAAGACCAACAAGAAGGCACAGCTCAAAATATGAATGTCCCTCGTTCGGTTTTTCGGAGTTCCAATTTCCGAAACATCAACAACCAGTGGCGTCTCTTCATCGGGAGTATCCATCGATTCGGTTGCCATTAACTTTTAATTTTTTCCAGCCGATTTAAAACCCCTAAGAATTCAAGAGAAAATCCACGAGAGTGAAGTCAAATTGGGGGGAGAGCCGGCTAACCGGCTTGACGCTTGAGGAGTAAAGGACATACGAAACAGCTTGGAGAGTTTAATTAAAGAATTATAGCGTGAGGGGCAAGGGCCCGTGCGGTTGGTGAGCAAGTGTAGGAAATGAAAGTAAAGATGGAAGGATTCTGAATATTCTTATAGTAATTTTAGATTCGTATCCTTCCGAAAGGAATCAAAAGTCATCGAATTAATCGACAATGACGAAAGATGGGGGGAAGACGGACGGCGATGGGAGCAGAAGCGACGAACAGAATCCTTACGTAGATGTTCGTCACTATTTATTTATTCTTGTTAAGGAAGATTTTTCCATTAATTTATTAAACGGGATAGTAATATTAATGACGAAAATAATCAATAAAATTAT
Source organism: Firmiana major (assembly GCA_033439115.1). Classification (NCBI taxonomy): domain Eukaryota; kingdom Viridiplantae; phylum Streptophyta; class Magnoliopsida; order Malvales; family Malvaceae; genus Firmiana; species Firmiana major. Next base: position 43,482,343 of record CM065913.1, on the reverse strand, counting down.
AAATTATCACATTTAACAAAGAATTTTATTATTTTTCGGCTTAAAAATTAATGATAACCACCGAAATATAGACCAAACTGGGCGATTCATCTGGTTGAAATTGTTCATTGTTTTTGTCAAACAAATGATTGAATTTTAAATTATTTAAATTTTTAAATATTACGATTAAAATGAATTTTTTCATTAAAATTTCTCGCCCGAAGGAACCCTAAACATTGCTTTGTATCATGGTCAAGAAAGGGAAGAATATTCCAGTTCTGGTGAGAGCAGAAGGTAATGTATCTGTGTACAGAAACATGCTGGTTATTATTAGAACAATGCATCAATGCCTGAAATTTTTGAAGGTGGAGGAGGAAATCTCTCCAGACTACAAAAAGAAAGTAAAGAGTACTGTAATTTCTGTCAAAATTGTTACTAAATCCATGCTCAATTATCAACAGGATATGAACTTACATGTGAAATAACATTAAGCACCAACTTCATATAATGTAATGAGGCTTCCGCGTTTGCTACCTGTTTGCCGGGAGCAGTATCTAGCTTCATTTTGACCAGAAAGATTTCTTCGGCTTTCTGCTGTCCAGGGTGTTTCCAAGAATGGCCAATGCATCTTGAAATTTACGAATTCTAAGAAAACCTCTTATCATCGAAACCTCACTGTCAGAGCACTTTGCTTTCTCCATTACCATATTAATGAGCTTAATTAAGGTATCCTCCATAGATAATGCAGAAAGTCCTTCAGCCAGCATATAGAATGATGAGAATTCGGGTAAAAACCCTTTCTCAATCATCTCAACTAAAAAATCAACAGCTTCTCCAATTGGTCCTCCACCACTGCAAAGGCCACGAAACACTAACTTATATGTGATGGCATCTGGGGGGTCACCACCATTCTCCAACATCTCTCTATAAAGCCTCATAGCTTCATTAGCTCTCTTCCGTCTAAATAGAGCTTGAATAACAGGGTTGTATGCATGTGGGGTCAAAACCATCCCTTTCATCTGAATAGTTCTAAGGAGTCTACTTGCAACCTCAACTCTACCTGCCTTACAAAGGCCCCCGATCAGGGTTCCATAGGTGACAATATCAGGTTCACAACCACTTGAAGTCATGGTTTGGACAATATCCGCCGCCTTTTTTATATCCCCACCCCTGCAAAAGTACGTGAGCAGAGAATTGTATGTGAATTTGTCAGGTTTCAATCCTTCCATTAGCATCTGGTCCATGAGCTGAGCAGCCTCCTCCACCCTCCTACTCTTGCAGAGACCATCAATGAGGGTGTTATAGGTCACTGAATTTCTTGAAACCCCTTGAATTTCCATTTCATCAAAGATTTCCTCTGCTTCTTGGATCCTCTTGTTTTTGCAGAATCCATCAATCAAAGTATTATAAGTAATAGCATTACGAGCACATCCACTTGACTCCATTTCTTTAAGGAGGCTTAAAGCTTCTTCTAGTTTCCCTTTACGACACAAGCTATCAATCAACATATTATAGGTAAATTCATCTGGTTGGCACCCTTTGTTCTTCATCTCCACAAAAAGTTCCATAGCAACACTATGATTTTTTGTCAGGCACAGACCTTGTATCAAAGAATTAAAAGTGCAAACATCAGGTAACATTCCCTTACTTGTAAGTACACGAGCAAGTTCAGTGGCTTCTTCAACTTGGTTCTCCTTACACAGGGTGCTAATCAAGGTATTATATGTAACAGTGTTTGGTGAACAGTCCCTAGAAACCATTTGATTTAGAATTTCCACTGCCTCCTCAATCTCGCCAATTTTACACAATCCAGAAATCAAAGAGTTGTATGTAAATATATCCAGATCAAACCCTTCTTGAAGCATCACATCCATTATCTCCAAAGCATGCTTAACATAACCTGCCTTACACAAACCATTCACCAAAGTATTGAACGTGAATTGATCCGGGTAAAACCCTTCATTCGTCATCTCTTGTATAAAATCCAAAGCCTCCTCAATCCTACCTTCTTTACAAAACCCATGTACCAGAACATTCACAGTCACATTAGTAACCGGGCAACCAGCCTCCACCATATGCTCTCTAATCTTCAATGCACCATCCATATTACCTTCATCAATAAACCCTTGAATTATCGTGGTAAACGTTTTCTCATCAGGCCTTAAACCATAACTAGGCATTTCTTCCATCATTAAAATGGCAGGCCTAATCTGATGTGCATTACATAAAGCCTTAATCAATATGTTAAAAGTTGAAACATCAGGCTTAATTCCTCGGCTAATCATTCCATTATGTGCAGTTTCTACTAATTTTAACTTATTCCCATCAACTAAAACGTTCAAAACGAAATTATAAAAATGGGTGTCGGGCTTTAACCCAAACTCAATCTCCATCAACTCAACAACGTCAAGAATTTCATCGTACAAACCGAACTCAGCATAACTTTCAATAAGAATTAAAAAAGTACCTCTACGAAGTTCACAGCCAGAAACCTTTATTTGTTGCAAAATATGCTTCATGGAATCAAAGGACCCAAGTTTTCCAAGCTTGGTGAGGAGTTCTTCGTAGATGGATAAGTTTGGGGCGAAATTAGGCTGCTTTGAGGCCCATTCAAATAAGCGAAGAGCCGAGGATTCGTCGTGTTGGCGGCGGAGGGTGTCGACGAGTTGAGTTGGAGTGAAATTGTGGGAGAGAGGAAATTGGGTTTGGTTCTGTTGAGTGGATGAGAAGGAAACTGAAAAATGTGAAGTAGGTTTTTGGAAGAAAGGGAGAGAAGGAAAGTAAGACCAAGGGTAGCATCTGAAACATGTAGTAGAGGAAGACATTTCTGTCTCTCTGAATGTGTTTTCAGATTCGCTTTGTTTTAAGGAAGGAGGAGCCTCAGCTCAGTACTCAGCAAAGCCACGAGAGAGAGAATTTGGGGTCATTTCTTCTGGCGTGTGAGGGAGACAGATAATACAGACAACGACGCCGTTTATTAGGGCCGAATATGTTTTTATCGACTGAGAATCTGGCCCAAGAATAAAATGATAAACGTATGCTCTTTTACATCCGGCTCAAAACATAGGTTCTTGTTTTCCATTCCAAATCCCTGATTTCTATCAAAACATGGAGAAAAATGAAACCATTGTAGCAAAGCAGCGTCGCATTGTGTGGCATTGAAACCAATCCAACCGACATGATGTGGCTCCAAGTAGATCGACCATGCAAATATCATTACCTAGTTAATCCTTTAAGTTCAAAAGATTGAACCGAAACCTAACAACTACCGACACAACAGGGAACAAGTCAAAAAGAATAGTTGAGAACACGACAGTTATCATTATCAACAGCAAATTGGCAACCACTCCTTCGGCTAACTCCCAAAAACTATTGTTGGTAATTGATCTGTAATGTATTAGTACAATGACCTTATAAGCCAAGCTTTATCCGCCACATTACAAATTCAGTCTACCAACATCGCATAAATAGGCAAAACATGGAATTAGCTTCAAATAGATCTTGTAGAATGTAAAGCTTTTACAAATAAGTTTGCAAGAACCGTAGTTAGTTCTTTCAACATATCAATATAGAGTCATACATCATGGCAAAAACTCAGCGGCTTGGAAGTCGTGAAAACATGCCCTTTATAAACACTCCAAAACAAATTGCGCGGGTCTATATTCAAAAAAGAAAAGAACTTGAAAATGAACTAAAGGTGTTGTCTAACCTCTCACAAACAGTTACATATTAGCTTGAAGAGATAAGACTACACAAAGGCACTCAACAGTCAACACAAAGGTTCTATAGATAACAAATCACATATTACCCGAGAGCACAGGTTTATCTTCGAGATTAATAAAAGCCTATGGCAAAACTTGGAAATTGGCATCCTAATTATCCAAGTTCACCATTCCACAACCTATAAACATTTCATTCAAGAAAAGACAATTGGGGGAAGCCCGTTGCAAGGCCTTAAAGATCCATATTCAGCTAGCACGGCTTTTGATAACATCCAGACCAATCTCGGTTGGATCTGTTGCTTGCAATTCCACCTGAATTCCATCCAGTTCTCTCTTGAATCTGTCTTTGGAGCTAGCATATATCATCTTACTCCTGACTCTTGATGTATCGGGAGACCTTCACAGGACATCAACATAATAAGTACAAAAGCAACAACACAAAAAATAAAGATAATTCAGATGATCAACAAACTTGCAGTACCATGCAATGAAAAAAATTCTGCTCTTTTGGACGTTCTCTGCCGTTAGAAAATCAAAATCATACACAGCATATCGACATTCATCAGCAGGAAGACTTTTAGTAAAATCCTCATAGGTCTCAGTTGGCTCACCAACCTTCTCCACAATAACTTGCTTCTGCTTCTCCTCGATTTTGAAAACAATGAAGCGGTAGGTTCTTTTTGCCTTGAGCTCCAAAAACTTCAACTTGCACTCATCGTGCACAGCCATTCCTGATGCTGCATTGGCCTGAGTACAAGACAATATCACATGACAAAACATCAAATATCTGAAGCAAGCACAAAGATTCATTAATCAATGTTTCGTTGGTGTAGATAATCCTCAACCTATTGATTTTCCTTCAAATTCACCCTTCAAACACCAACATTTATCCTAAAAGGGGTAAAAGAAGAACCAAAATGAAGTGATAATCAACAATTCCCTTAAATCTCTATCGCCATGATTTGGCCCTGACAAAGTGAAGGGTAACAAGACAGAACAAAACCGCACTTATGATATCTTTACATTAGTTTTTAACTTGATCTATGTCAGCTGCCACCTATGTCGGCAAAACATGGTTTGGCATCAAAATCGGCTTAGGATACAACAGCATATTGAGCTAAATTCTTACATTGCCTTGAGAACACCCTACAATAAAACATATAAAACAGCTTTTTGGGCTAAACAATGGAGCGTCAAAGTTTATTGTTTACTATCACTCTAATGTTTGGATAAATAAAAATAAGACTTTTTTTTTTTTTTGACTTTTGCTTCTGTGATAGTTACAAAATATAATAATTGAATGCAAACAGAAATACAAGGATCCAAATTAAAAGTGCAGACAGATTGGATCAACATCAACCTATCATAAACAAGTAAATTATCGGTGGCCAAGAAAAATAGTTGAAAATCGACTAAACATAATCGTAACGTATTAGATTAACAGCAAATTCAGCAGAATCGAGCGGCTAAAGACACTAGAATAGAGGTCACAGACAGTTCATCTAATTTCATAGAAATAAAGCGAGTCAATCCATAGCATCAAAGCAGAAACTACAGATTTAAAATCCTAAGATCTAGAAACACAAAAATAAATAAATAACAGATAAAATCAGTCGACGCAAGCAATTTTTTCACAAATATTTCAAGCATCGCAGCTTTCATAGAGAGATCAGTCAATCGATCAAACGAAATATTCAGTAAAGAAAAATCAGCAAAAAGTAGGATTAGTAAGAAATTACACAATAAAACCAAAGAATTAACTTAAAAATGAATTATTCTAAACACAAAAAATACGCAGCTGAAACATTACCATCTTTTTTCGGTTTGTTTGCAAACGAGGATAGTGATCGCGATCGACGGAGGAGGAAGAAGAGGATAAAATTTAGAGAGAAAGAAAGCTCCTCCGATGACGGGGGTGAGAAAGGGGGTGGTAAAGGTCCTTTTATTTCGGTGACCCTGCCTAGTGGAGATTTAATATCCTGGTTATATTGTATGTTAAGTTAGCGTACGAAACATTCCCTCATCTAATCCGCTGCTGCCACGTCGTGTATGGTTTATAGAGGGCACGTTTTTGTTTGGTTTTGTGTCGTGGTCATGATTAAGCGCTGTATTTGATTGGCAGCGCTAGAGCTTTACAAATTGGCGGCTTCGCTTGACTCGGCTGAATTTTTCAAATTTTGCGGCTTCTTCTTTTTTTTTTTTTTTACAGCTTCTTGTATTTCTCAGAAGTACGTGAGAATAATTTAAGAAAATAATAGTAATAACTAGTGAGATTGTATCAGTAGTAGTAGTTATGTCCCGTTACTTATTTTACATGCCAGTGTAATAATTTGATGCTTCTAATAATTTGTTGCTATAAACAACTTTTTTTTATAGGGTAATTAAAAAAAATTATGATATATTATAAAATTTAAATTTAAATTTAAATAATTTTATTTTAAATTATTAAATATTTTTTATAACAAAAAATTAATGTAAATTTGACCTCTACTAGATACTGCTAATTGGATCAATTTTGATACTACCTTATTTACCGGAGAATTATCCCTTAATATTGGTGTGGCTGTTCGAGATCAATTTAAAGAAGTAATTGCTTTATCTTCAAATAAGAAACGGATGGTGGATACTTATATAGCATAATGTTTAGCATCGGAGGGAACATTAATTTCTGCACTCGATCCGAGAATTAGATCAGTAAAAGTAAAAGTATAATTCTTTTATATAATTCTTTATCTGATGTGGTAATTGAAGCAATTAAAAGGTCAAATATAAGATTCAAAAAAGTTTAAGTTGGACAATGTCATTAGAAGTGAAAACCAAGTTGCATAAATTTGCTCTAAATTAATGTTAATGACCAGTAGTTTGAATGGAAAGATTCACTTTCATTTGTAAAAGCTCTCATTCAATATGAAAAAATAGGATATATAATGTTAAACTATATTTCATAGTCGATGAATTAATATCATTTATTTTTAAATAATAATAATAATTAAATACGAACATTTTTTTACCAAAAAAATATGTATTAATATTGACATAAAAATTTGTAATTAACCATTATTAACTAAGGTTTAATTTGATACAGTGATATGCAAGAGTGGCAATTGAACTAATTCTTTTTGTGTACATAACATCTCATCTTCTTGATTGTCTCATTAGTGATTTTAGAGTTTTATGTGGGAGACCATGGAGATGCAGAATCCAACATGTTAAAGCTGCTTATTTGGAAATAGATTATAAGTAGTTTTTTTGTGCCTTTAGAGCATATAAGATGGCATTTATAGACTGATGAAAAAGGAGTGTCATTTCCTTGTGGATTTGATGTTTCTTACTGTCATTATTTAGATTTTTCTTTATAAACCAAAAAATTGCATAGGCACTTAAAAATAAATTAAAAAAATATTAATTTTTATAATTAAAAATCTACATATTTTTTTTTATTTCATTTTTTAATGAAATGATACTTTTTAGTTAAGTGATAATATATAGATGTTAAATATTGTCAATACTTCTAAATATAAATTCTATTAATTTTTATTATTGTCTTAAATTAAAAAAAATTATAATTGACTAATAATTCTAATCTTATTGTAAAAAAAAAAAAAAAGAATTCTACTATTTTTTCTCCAATAAAGTAAAACTTATTATCCTACCTAACTCCTACGTAATTGCAATATCATAGAACAAATTTGATGTTTGATAAAAATAATAATAATAATAATGTGTTAAACATATATTTTTCTTTATGAATTAAATTATCTGCAACCTAAATCCAAGTTACTTGCAGTGGTTAAGTTTGGGTATTGTTAGCCGAGCTAGCTCTAGCTGGTATGAGAATAGAGAATTAGAGATATTTGTTGTGTCGTTGAATCTTGGTGTTGGACTAATAATTGCGAGTTTGTAGCTTGCAGTCAAGCAACCCATTTTTCCCCTTCTCTCCTAAGCTTATGTGGAAATCGTCAGAAACACCTGGTTTGGGTCCACCACTTCGCCTCCATCAAGAGATTCTCTTTCCCTTCTCTCTCCCTCCAACTCTGCGTCAATCTAACGCTACCTTTCTTTTTTCTTTTTTCTTTTTTTCCCTTCAAAAGACAAATTTAAAATATTTAATTACAATACCTTACGGATAAAATAACTATATAGTATATTACCAGTTAAATTTTTAAATATTATAAATAAAATTAAAATAATAATAAATATTTTATTTTTTTAGTATTATTTAAAAATTATATTTCATCATTTTAACTAGATTTAGAAAATTTGAAAACCCAACTAAAATAATTATAAACATCTTATTAACAAATTGCAAACTATTTTAAACAAACTCTCATAAATTTTACTCAATGATAAACATTCAGATTTAAATTGTAAAATTTTTAATGTTTAATAAATATGAGATAAAATTAATTTTATAAACTCTCATTTAAAATCTTATCAGGTTATAATTTTAAAAAAGTAAAATAAATTTTAAAACAAAAAATAGTAATAAGTAAGTATCATAAAATAAAGTTTAAATTTTTATATTATATTAAATATTTAATTTAAAATTAATTGATAATATATAGAATAATTCAAATTCAAATACAAATTTTTTTTAATATTCCATAAATAAAGAATAATCAATTTTAACAATCCATGTAATAATACGAAAATGACTGAAAAATTAGGTGGGCGAGTCTATTTGGTTAAAAAGAAAGTACGTTGTCCCTTTGTATTTTGACCTACTGTTTGGTACATGCACTAAATAAAGATAATGATAAAGATTGGTCCTTGAGATTAAAGTAAACAAAACCCGGGACAGGACAACAACGGATGGCTTAAAATTGATAATAGTCGAGCATTTTTACAAGTGTTTAGATTGCTTCCAGCACCAGACACGGTGTCTGGAGTTCCCTTTACCAAAGCAGGCTTAAGCACATGTCACATGACAGGCACGTGACAATTAAACTGTACCAAATCAAGTCGGGTGTGCAATCAATTGGTTCGGATTTTCACTGCAATTTTATCAAAATTTGATTTAACCGATGAGGTATTTGGAATCGACCGATACTGACGAAGAAAATTAACGAAACCGAAACGAGTGTATTCGGTGGATTATTTCAATTTTAGCGAGTAAACCATCTTCACTTTTTCTTTTTGGAAATAAATTTTGACATTTTCGCAGCGCCATTTATTTTTTTAATTGTTTGAAAATAACCCTAAAAATAGTAATTTTACTACTTACTACTAACAAATTATAAATATCCCATAATAATGCATTATAATTCAATAAAATACTACTAGTAAATTTGAATCATGTATTTTTCCTCTTGTGATTATAAAACATAAGTGGTTGAATTAGTAATTTTAATAATAAAAAATTTTACTAGTAATTTTTTTAATAATTTTGGATATAAATATGAAAATATTAAATTTTTTAAATAATAAATAGCAATAGAGTATTTTGACCGATTTAAAATTAAGATTTAAAAATCGATTACTGATCAACTTACTTAATAATACAATCGATACCTTAATCGATTAGATTGATTATTCATGGAAACTCCAGTGTGTGATCAAGCTCGAGAAGCAATGTCAGCCTCTGGTTTATTGGTTCTGCGGGGATTGGTCTAGCAGCTCATATCTCCCCGACGGTTGATCTTGTAGGACGAGGATTTAACATATTCTTAATGTGGATTAAGGTTTTTATATTTTAAATTGATTTTTTTAATTACAAGTAACAAAACATATTTACTTTTGAATGGATTAATGATAAATATAAGTGGATATTTATTTAATTAAATATAACAATTTGTCAAAGAAAACCATTGAAAATTAAAACTCAAGTCCGAAAGATAAAATCATAAAATACCAAAAGATTTCTTCATTGTAAACACTTAAAATGATAAGTTTAACATGAAAACATGTTTAACATAACCCAAATTAAACAAACTACTTCAAACACTTGAATACTAACAGAGAATTAGCTTATAATAACTTCTAGAACTAGTTCTTTGGCTTCTCCCCGTCTTTCGGTACATTGTCGGATGTCTTTGATGGTTCTCTCGCTGCATTGTCGGATGTCTTTGCTGGTGTCGAGGTTGCAGGAGGAGGAATTGGAGCACGAATCAGCTGAGGAGGTGGTGCTTGGTTATTGGATGGTGTAGGCTTATTATCTGTAGCATTATCAGCTATGGGAGCTGAGAGATCTTCGAAGGACACAAACACGCTTTGTGATGGCTTTCTTTGGTGGCGATTCGGTCTTTGAGACATGTTTCTTTAGACAACAACCAAGCAAAAAGAATGGATGATAATGAATGTTTTCAATGGGAAGAAGAGAAGAAACTTGTCTCTTTATACTTTTATTCAAAGGTTACTACTCCATTGGCGTTTACAAAGAAGAGGTGATAAATACAACATACGAAAATAGAATACGGAATCCTCTAATTACACATTTTGATTTTAATACATAATTACTTACCAAAAATATTATATCACTCAACAACTATATAAACAGATATGTTTTTATTTAACTCAAAATAAATTTTATAATTATTAATATGCCATATAAAGTTTCGTAATTTTTTAAACGAATTCGAATTTTAAAATTTTCTATTTCTATACTTTTTATGTATTTTTTTTTTTTTTTTGTATTTAAGCACTTAAGTTTTCTTTTTATGAATTGTGACATTAGGCAAATGAAAATTTGAGTTGTAAAAAAAAGTAATATAAAAAATAAAATCTTAAAACATATAAGGTTTAATTTAAAAAGTTCAATCTTTAAAATGTGGTATAATCGTATCACTTGCATACTCCCTTTTTCATTCTTATACTTGGACTTATTTTCTAATAATAATATTAATAATGATGATAATGCCTTAAATAATTTCTCTAGCTTTCTATGCTTTGGATATCAAACGGGCAGGTGCATATTTATTCAATTAGTAAGTTAATAATGGGTCTACATTTAGCGCGCGCACATTGTATGCAAAAATTCCCATATATAAAAAAAGAGAAAGATTTATGAAGATCATCTTTAATTATTAATTTGTAAATAAAAAAATATAATTAGAAAAGTAAATTGACAGAAGTATTGATGCAGTTCAATAAAACTGCTTCTGTCTTCTATTATAATTATATTTACAAGGAGTTAGAGATGCATGCATTCATTCATATACAGAAAGAACATAATGACGCTGCATGCACAGCTACCTGTGCTCTTAATACTGTTAGATTCTGCATTAAAATGAGCAAAATCCCTCTCCTATTCAGTGCACTTGATTCAAGGGACACAAAAAAAAAAAAAGAAAAAAAAAAAGAAAAGAAAAAAGCCTTTTATAAACAGGGGAGAGGCTCTGTCTCAAAAGCATCACTTCTATTAAAAATTAGGTCTTTTTAACTTGTATTTTGCACGATTTACTTTTATTTTTTTAATATTTAAATAATATATAAATATAAATATTTATATTTATATATCTATATATAAACGCATATACATGTATATATAATAATTTTTTAAATTTTGATTTTTTTTTTATAAATAATATGCACATGCTACTTCATTAGAAACAAAATTAGAAATAAGAATACAAATAAAATTTCAAGGAAAAAAAATTAAAGTAAGAATTATATTGAAAACAATAGAAGATAAACTAATCTTTAATGATAATAGGAATACCATAAAACTTACACAAAGAAATATCAGTGAAGTAAAATTTTCATTTTCTTCCACTGTATAAAATAAATGATAAAGACCCATAGTCTTCATTAAATTTGAAAAAAAAAATTAAAATAATATAATAACATTTTGTGATTTTCTTTCTTATTTTTATCATTTTAATTAAATTAAGTGATAGAATATGAAAAGTTTTTCATTTAAGCTGTTTGTTATATTTTTTGTTCAAAAAATTATTTTAAAATCATTAATTAATGAGAGATGAAATATTTAAATTATATAATAACATTTTTTTTATTTTTTATATCTTTATCATTTTACTTAAATTATGATTATTAAAACATAAAATAAAATTAGTATGAAAAGATTTAATTTCAAATTATTAATTTATGAAATATGAAAAATATTAAAATTAATATAATAAAATATTGCATCTTTGTCAATTCGCTTCAATTCAATGGTTATTACAGTATAATTAAAAAATAAATTGAATAAGAAAAAAATTTTAAATAATAAATTAATAGGCAAAAAACAATATAAAAAAATTTAGTTCAAACTTTGAAACATGTTATATCAATAATTACTAATAAAAGGTCGTATATAGAGCATTCAACTTTATACATTTGTTTTCACATAATAAATTAGTTATTTTTAAAAAATTGAGAAGAGAATGTTACATACATTCATATTTTTAATTAATTTTTTTAAAAAAAATATATTCTAAAAAAATAAAATCTTAAATCATTTTAGTCGAAAAAAAAATCCCTAACCAATTTATATAAGTTCACCAAATATTCATCGAAAGCCCAAAAACAAAAATTGGCTTAACTCGAGCCTAAGAAGCCCTCCAAATAATGGATTAATCTTAATTTCCTCCAGGCCCAGTAACAATAATAATAATAATTAGGGGTTTTTTTTTTTTTTTTGAGATGTAATAATTAAGGGTTAAACGGGAAACCAAACGCATGGGCCAAACAATCGGACTTTTTTTTTTTACCCCCTCATATTAGCCACATTTTCTATTTTTTAAAAATAAAATATTATTCTTAATGGATTGGATTTATTTTCTCGGTCGCTTTCTTTCTTTCTTGAAAAGTTAAAATTCAAACATTGAACTTTTTTTTTTATTTACATAAAAATCTAAACCTTAAACCCAAAATTTTCGCGCTTGTTGTTTACCCAAACCTGAATTTTCTTTCTTTCTTTGAGTTTCCAGATTTGAAATCTGGTGTTGCAGCACTCGTGCATGCTTTCTTCTTCTATTTGCCTGAGTTCTTTGTTATTTGGATTGGATTTCTGTAGATTTTCGTTGATTCTTGGCATTGTATAGGTAGTTTCTTGGGTTAAATTTCTATTTGGAAAAGTTATATTTCAAATTTAAATGACGGTTAAGCGGTTATTGGATTTTCTTTTCGAATAGTTTGTTAGTTGAATTAAAATATTCCTTTGTTGGTGTGGCAGTTACTTCCATCTTTTTTCGCATACTGCGAAGAATGTCGGTTTTGAATTGCTTCGGGGTCAAACATTCAAGTTTTCGTTACGAATTTGGATTCGTGTTTCAGTATATAAATAGTGAAATTTTTAGGGGTCATTTATTGTTTCGGATTTCCATTTTTGAATGCTGTCATTGCCAGAAATTTAGAAACAAATTGTTGTTGAATGGCGGAAGCAGCAGGTTGTTTGGGAATCTCAACAGAGGAGATATGGAGGATGTGAATGGTATTAAGCCTGAATTGAAGCGAGACCTTGAATGTCTTCAAAAGGAACCAGAATCCGAACCAGAGACCCCCCCTAAGAAGAAAAAAACAAAAGAAGTTTCCAATGAAGATATTCGATCAGATGTTTCGAATCCAATTGTTCGTCCTAAAGAAAACACGTATAGTTTCCATGACATAAGCAGTAGAAACCAAGCTGGTTGCAGTGAGGTTACCACTATTTGTTCGGTGAATTCGAGCTCCGAGGAGACTCTCAGTGATAGTTCTCAAAGGGGTGATACCTCCGGTATTCAGTTGAGTTCCCATGTTACGTTGAAAATTCCAAAACATTTGAGTTCGTCAGGGAATTAGTGTTTATGGGAATGGTTCTATTGAATGGAGTAGTAGATATTCTTGTGCTTCCAATATGGAATTGAAAATGTCTAAGAAGGTTGTTCCTAGTAACTACCCTACAAATGTTAAGAAATTGTTATGAACTGGCATTCTTGATGGAGCCCGATTGAAGTATATTTCTATCTGGATGGAGGTAAATTGTGTGTGATGGAGGTAAATTGTGTATTATTTTTGCTGTTCTAATTATTAGTATTATTTGTTCTTTTAGTGCTTAGTGCTTACTGTGTATTATTTTTGCTGAATGGTTATGTGGCGTGCGAGTAGGTTCTGAGTGCCTATGAGTTTGAGCATGCTGGTGCCAAAACCTGGCATCCAACTAATCACATATATTTGGAGAATGGGAAGCTAATATATAATATTATTCAAGAACTAAAGACTGGTCCGCACAGCATTCTGGATGAAGTGATAAAAGTTGTTGCTTGTACATCTATACAGGATTGGAAAGGTAATAATTTCTGTTTGAATGCTTTGATTAGGTTTATCTTGGTTGAATGTAGTCCTATCACATCCAATGCATTGGGCCTTTTTGAGATTGTGAATAGTTTTTGAATCTCCAAATACTGCTTAGTTGGTACGTGGTAAATTCCTTTGAAAGTAAAAGAAACAAATAGATGCACTCAAAAAAAAAAGAAAAAGAAACAAATAGATGAGAATTCAATTAGAGTAGTGCCATTTTACTTGAGGTTTCTTCCCTTGTTATGGGCCAGTGTAGTTAGGGTCTCAGGCTTCCAAGTCTAGTTATAAGAATAGACCATAAACCCACAGAGAGGAGAAATATCTAGGATCAGGTTGCTACGTGTATGCAGTCGCTTATTCGATACATCCAATGCTTGTGAATGTAAACAGGGAATTTTCAGACAGTGCAATAATAGAAATTAACTCTAAATGGGAAAGAAATGAATGGATATAAACGCAGTCAGAGGACAACAATTACATTCGAGGAAACTGCCGTAAGATCCGGTTGTCATGTGTAAAGTTTAAACAAAGAAGGTAAGTAAGAGTGGTCCACTGAAGCAGCGCATGCAAGAGTAAAAAAAACATCGCAGATTCTTCTGCCTTCTCATGTGTAGTTGTGAAATAAAAAGACTTTGGCTCTTTTCCCCTTTTCTGCAATCTAATTATTTTGGAAGTCTTGATGAATTTTAAGATTTAGACATCAAATTAGCTACTCCAGGTATATTAGTAGAGATATCGTCAACCTTCATAAAGAAAAGGAAAACCTGATTTTAAACCTTGCCAGTACGGAGCTGCATTTTATTTTTGCTTTTGCTCTAGTTTTGACATGTTGTTATGTTCTGCAGCTAATCTTCAGCGAATCTTCAGCGAAGTACGAAAAGGTTGAAGCAGACAAGAAATATAACGTGAGGCCTCCTACTTTGCGTAATTCTATAATGTGATTCAAGTTTTGGTGACTTCTATTTTTATAATCTTGCATGTCTCAAATTTTTAAAATTTACCCTTCTATGGTCTTATATGATGGGCAGGTTTCATTGAATGAATTTTCTTGGTTTTCAATTTGGACAAGGATTGTACCCTGTTGGTTTTATCTGGGTGCTTAGTTTAATTGAATCTAGCATTTGAATGTCATGTTTGACTTTTCAATTTAGTTCTCATAGGAGTTGTTGGAGGATTTTTTTTGCTAATTTACAAGATCGCGTGATTATGGCTAATCCCTGAAGAGGCCTGTTATTAGATCTTTCTACATTTCTCATAAGATGGTTGTTTGTCCTTTTTCTTTTCACGCTTCACTAACATTCTACCTTTTTTTGTAGGCCTAACTCAGTCATGCAACGAAAGAGAACTGCTGATGGTGGTATGAAGAAAAGGTATGCTATGTCATAGATTGTGCTCCCTCTCTATGTAAATTATACATCTGCCTGAATTAAGCTGCAATTTCTTTAAATTGTTGGCAGGGATAATGATTTACACCGGTTACTTTTTATGCCAAAAGGACTTCCAAATGGGGCTGAATTGTCTTACTTTATCAAAGGACAGGTGCAATGTTTTATAAGAAATAATATGGTCAGTGGCTTAGCTAAAAATTTTATTCAGTGGGTTTAAGATATTTTGTTACATTTTTTTATCTATTTTCAAATTGAGTTTTCTAAAATTATATCGTCTTTTCTCAAACATGCAATAGCCTTTATTTATTTTTCAATATTTATTACTTTGTACTTCTTAATCCATGAAAATGAAAAAGAAATGTATAAAAAGGATTAAAACTAAAAATTATCTTTTAAAATACACAAATATATGATATTCAATTTTTCATACAAAATCTTTTAATTATTACAATATCATTATAAAAATTAAGTACAAATAGAAAAAAAAAATTATATGACTAAAATTTTTAAATTTTGCAAGTGATAATGAAGAGTTAACGATTATTCATTAAGATATATTTATAAAATAATAAATTATCAATTATTAAATAAAAAAAGCAACCGTTTATTCTCGATTGTGGAGTTTAAAAATTACACCATCGATATAGAGAATAATAATCCAAAAGAAAATCTTTAATATAAAGATATCTTTTTACAATTATCTTAAAGATTTTTCATATTTTGAAAATAATCGTTAATATCAAATGCATTTCTTCAATATATGTAATCAAACAATTATTCACTGAGCATCTCTTATAGGTTTAAGTAACAAAATTTTAACCATTTTCGTTGTTGAAAAATTTCTTTGTATGTTGTCAATGAAGTCTTGATTTAATGATAAAGAGGAAATCTTAGAACTTGAGGTCAACTTTTTAAATCTCAATACGTGTGAGTTTGGCCCAACTTTATATTGGATTTATCTAATTATATGTTGGTTCATTATTTGGTTGGTTTATCTTTTTGATGTAATTCATTTATTTTTTATGAATAAAAATAAAATATGATCGCAATTTCTCTTTTACTAATAATTAACTTCATAAAAAAATTTTGTATACGTGCAGTAGCAATTGATAAAATCAAAACTAGTTTTAGAATGAAAAAAACTAGCGCATAAATAATACTAATAGTTTTCTTATTTAAACTACTCTTTAGGTGATCTCTATTTTTCACTAACTATCTATTGATCCCAAATTATTTTAATATTAGATATTGATTGTTAAATTTCATTTCAGTAAGGTCAATTTATCTTAAATTTTACTCTTTGTTGGGTCAGTATATAATTTATCTTATATATATATATATATATATTACAGAAGAATTTCGAATTCAGTGGGGTCAAATGACCCCAAAATTACAATGTGTTTACACCCCTGAATATGGTTGATTAGCAATAATTTATGTTCTATTACTGACCTCAAGTTTTTCTTTCAGAAGTTACTTGATGGCTACAAGCAAGGAAATGCTATAGTCTGTGGCTGTTGTGAGAAAGAGGTAAGTTTCTAATTAATATCTATTTGATGCTAGGTCTTTCTCATCTATGTTTTTCTTTAATTTTATTTGTTTTGTTTGAGCAGCTTAGCCCTTCACAGTTTGAAGCACATGCTGGAATGGCTGCCAGAAGACAACCGTGAGTGGACTTTACAAAATTTGATCTGTCGCTAGTATGTTTTGAGTATTCCTTTGTTAAATTTATTTCTTTTCACAGGTATCGTCACATCTATACATCTAATGGGTTGACGCTCCATGATATAGCCTTGTCTTTGGCAAATGGGCAATGCGTTACAACTGGTTACAGTGATGATATGTGTGCAATATGTGGAAATGCTGGAGACCTGCTTCTTTGTCGTGAATGCCCTCAGGCTTTTCATCCAGGTGTGTGATTTCTTTTGTTTTGAGCTGTTTCTTTTTGGTTTATGTTTTTGTTTTGATGTGTACTTGATTTACTGTTGATGTTATAAACATCTGATAATGAGTGGCCAACATCGGATGATATTTCATGCTACCAGTTAATATACTAACATTCGGGATTTGAAGCTTTAGTTTGGTTTGTGCGTTCAAGCCAAAAGATATCATGACTTTCTTTTTACGAATTATTTTCAAATAATAAAATGGTGGATGCACAGGTCTGGTTAACTTTTTGTTATCTTACATCTTAGTGTAAAAATACATCCAATTTATGTTGTGCCTGGTTTTCTTTCATCATTAATTCCATTGAATGTCTTTGTTGCAGCTTGTTTGAATTTAGAGCACCTTCCAGAAGGTGAGTGGCGTTGTGCAAATTGTGCATATGAAAGTAGTCCTGGTGGAGAAGCTGTTTTGGGAGAAGCTTCAAGTGTGGCGAGACCAATTGTGATACGATTGACAAGAGTCGTTAAAGCACCAGAATTTGAAATTGGTGGTTGTGCTATTTGCAGGTTGTTTCACCTTTTTTTTTTTTCCAGGCCAGTTTATTCTGTGTCTGAGGAAATCCATATCTTAGCATATGAGCTTGAACATGCAACTAAATCCTTCCATGGCTCCATCTATATGTTTGTAATTATTATCCACACAGAGGCATGCTGGATTTGAAACTAATGGATTTGTTATAGAGCATCTTTTTATGAGCCAATAATCTCTCAATAGTTTCTTACTTGGATTTTTTTTTGGTTCCCGGTATTTATTTTTTTCCCATTTTATTTATGCATTTCTTACATATTTACTGCTTTTAGTCTTATCTGTTAGCGATAATGGTGTTATGAGATGATGATGATGGTGATTATTTTTTGTCAGGGAATATGACTTTAATTCCACTACCTTTGATGATCGAACAGTTATTTTCTGTGACCAAGTATGTGCAGTTTCTCATCCTATTTCTATTCAAGAAAGCATTTTCTTTGGTATAATGTTATCTTTTTCTTTTGTGCTAAGTGTGAGAAGGAGTTCCATGTTGGTTGCCTGCGGGATAGAGGACTATGTGATTTGAAAGTAAGCCTGAAATGCTCTGGCAGTTTAATCGGTAACATATACATGCTAGTTGAAGTGCTTACCATTTTGTTTTTCCTCCACACAACAGGAAATTCCCAAGGATAAATGGTTCTGTTGTGATGACTGCAACAGGATTCATGGGGCTCTCCAGAGTTCTGTCTGCAATGGGATGCAGATAATTCCTACTTCATTCTCAAATATAATTAGAAGAAAGCAAGGATTGTTTATTGATGGAGCCATAGATTGTGTTCAATGGCAAATACTGAGTGGGCAAAGCTGTTACCCTCAACATCTGCCATTACTTTCGAGTGCAGCTGCAATATTTCGAGTAAGTTTCTCCTGATATGAGACATATTAGCTTTCAGTGTATTATACTAGTTGTAATTTTTATATACTGTTTTTTCACCTGATCTTTTTGTTAGAACATATGTCACCTTTACCCAACTTTTTAGTCATGTACTGGGAGTTTGTTGTGTACAATGCATATTAATCAAACTTTTCTAAATTGAAGTTTTTAGATAAGCCCCTGTGAACAAAATATAAAAGGAACTTGTTCTTGTAGTGAATACAGATGTGCATGTAGTGAATACAGATGTGCTCTGATGCATTATTAGAAAGACTGCTATTTGCAGCTACTTCCATCCGCATACCTACCTATAGTTTTGATTTAAGCGGTTGAAATTCTTAAGAAGACAATTATGGTAAGGTTGGGATACAAAGGAAATTATCGATCTTAGGGAATAGGGTCACTTGTACTTTTGAATTTTGTGCACATTTTGTGGATGGCTGACGGATAGTATTAAGACCTTGCTTAACAAAAGAAAAATTGTACTTCTTAGATCAAATTTATGAAAACCCATCCATGCTAAATATTAGAATTGCATTTAAGGTGAATCCAGGATTTTGAAAATAAACTAATGTTGGAACTGAGTTTGATTGGAGAGTAAGTATTGGTTTTTCAATGGGATTTTTGTGAATATACAAATATATACTAGCTACCTTAGATTGTTGATTATCCTGCGGATATGTTTGGTTATATTTAGCAATTGCCAGTCTGCTCAAGTATTTTGAACTTCCTTTTTGTCAGGAATGTTTTGATCCCATTGTTGCCAAATGTGGTCGGGATTTGATTCCTATCATGGTCTATGGGTTTGTACTCATTCTTCCACCCTCCTGCCTTTTGGATGGTTCTAGTGTTTTTACTTTCTTTTTTGCTTTTAATGAAAAAAAAAATGAAGTATCTCCTTATAATCAGGAAAGGTGTTCTGAAGAAAATGTGGTAATTTTGTACATGTTTAATAGGATATCTTGCTTGATTTATCACAATTTTACTCCTTAATGATATTACTAACATTGCGAAGACAAATAATTTATAAGTGGTCTGGTTTGTTCTGATTGAATCTGATATTTGCTTTTTGATCTTTTTTAGGAGAAATTTATCTGGACAAGATTTTAGTGGAATGTATTGTGTGGTTTTGATTGTGAGGTACATTGCTCTCTCTTTCTTAGTGGTGGGGTTGCAAGGTGTTCTTGTCTTGTTCTCATTTGATTACTTTATTGCTGTATGAGTTTATACATGGTGCATTTGCAGGTCTGTTGTGGTATCAGCTGGTCTTCTTAGGATATTTGGTCGGGAGATTGCCGAGCTCCCTATAGTGGCTACAAGTAGAAAACATCAAGGAAAAGTAAGTGCTTTAATAGATTGGACTATGAATATGCTGTGTTCTTGCTGCCAACATCAATCCTTCTCTTTTAGTCTGTTTGAAGTTCAATGCAATTGAACTTTAGAACTTGTCATCTTAAAATGCTGTATTCTTGCTGCCACCATCAGTCCTCTTTTAGTCTGTTTGAAGTTCAATGCAATTCTATGTTGAACTTTAGAACTTGTCATCTTAAAATGCTTTAAGATGGATCATTAAAACTGTTGTACTCTAAATCGGTTTTGTTCTTAGTCTTACTATCTGTTCTAAACACATCGGCTATACTAATTTTCAAGCAAGCTAATTTATGATCTTTATTCTTGTTATAGGGATATTTCCAGGCATTGTTTGCTTGTATTGAGAGGTTACTAAGTTCCCTGAAAGTGGACAAGCTGGTGCTCCCGGCAGCTGATGAAGCTTTGTCAATTTGGACAAGGAAATTTGGCTTTACAAAGATGAGTGAGCAGCAAGTGAGTGCATTCTAAATCTTTACTTGACTAAAGAAGCTACTATTTTGACCTGTTTCTACCAAATAAACCATTGTGAACTTTATTTTATGTTCAGTTTTCCAGCTACCAGAAGGAGCTCGAATTGACTGTTTTTAAGGGAACATCCATGCTGGAGAAAATGGTGCAGCGATACCAGAATAACTCCGTTCATCTTTCCGATAACTCTTCATCAGAATAGCCAGCCGGGTTTGGCATTAACATTAGTTTTAATTTTGTGTTGTTGGTCTTTTCTCTGTTGCAAAATTGGTGGGAAAAGTTTCCTTTAAAAAAAAAAAAACTCTCTCCTTCACTCTTCCAGTATCCACCATAAATGGTTTTGTTATTTGTACAAACTAGAACAAAAAAGTGAACGGAGGTAGGACTTAAACGAGGCACGACTGAATCAAACAATGCATTGCATGCTGCCTTTTTATTTGCATGCAGGCGGCAACAAAATTTCTTTCTTTCTTTTTTTTTTTTTTAAATCTAAAAGAAGAGAAAAAAAAAAAAAAAGTCCTTCTAACTTAGAGTGGTCAACGTCATTGTGCTTCTATCGGTAAAATGAGAAATAATAATAAAAAATAAAAGATTTTATGATCGCTGGCTTGTCAAGAATTTTCATTTGTGCGTATTTCTTACGTTGAAATACTTATCAATTCATGAGAGATTTATTTAATTCTACTAATTTCTTATTCAATAAAAGCTTGGGATTTTTATGTTTTATTTTCTTTTTGCAACTTAATTAACGACAAAAAGAAAAAGAATATGGGTTTTATTTTGGCATTTTGAGTAATTGTCAAAACAAAGAATTTAACAGAATATATTTCATATTGAACTAAAATTCACTTGATATGCTTTGAAAAAAATTTATTGATGAAACTGAATAATTGATCCATTTTTTTACTCATTTTTATGCATAAAAAATATGACTTGAAGCTCTTCTTATAATTCATAAATAAACAAATAGGAAATTTTAAGTTCTTGCTTCTAATAAAAATTAAAATATTATTTTATACACCATTCGAAAAAATTAAGAAGATAAAATATATTCCATAAAATATTTTAAAAAATTAAAAATTAACTGAGAAACGTTAATATTTTTTTAATTTATTTAAAAATTAAAAATTTCAGTCGACCAAGCAGCATATCAACATATTTTATCACTCGAAACTTCAAAAGTGATGTCACCACTTGACGACGGACATCTAAACGGGGCTTTAGCCGTTCGTTTCATCCTTTAAAACTCATAAACCCTTAAACCCTAGCAGAAGTCCCATTGCTTTTCCCCAACGACCGTCGGCTCTACCTCTTTTGACTCCGTTCTGATGGCTTTCGCTTCCGGATTCCGCCGCGTCTTCAACGGACGCACCCCTCTTTGCTCTCAGTTCGCTTCGATTCGTCTTAATTCGACTCTCACTTCCCCGAAGCTATTCATCAGCGGTATTTTCTCATTGCCTTTGTTTATCTTTTCATTTTTCCTTGGTTGTCATATTCGTAGATGATTCCTTTTCCTTTTCATTTCTTCAATTTTTTCAAGCTGAAAATTTAATTTTTTGATTTGGTCAATGAATGAAACAGGCAGAATTAGAATTAGATGAAAAATGGAAGCCATCTTATGAATTGGGCAAAAGTGATTATTTATCCTAGATGAATGCTTTAATAAGATGCTAATAGAAAGCCTGAGAAGCGAAATTTGGAGAATTTCTTCCTTTTTCTATTGAATTAAACGTAAAGCATAAATTTATGAGGCTAATCAATCTTTAAAGGCATTACCTTTATTATTATTATTAAAGATGAGCTAGTAGGAGAAAAATCTATAAGAAAAAAGTTTGATCTTTTAGTCTAAACCCTGTTTGCTTTTATTTAGTATATCCCTTATCATATTTCTGAACTGTGCACTGCAATCACATTATCTCTTCAGTGTTTGGTGAACAAAAGATTAAAGTTGTTTCTATGGTGTTGTACCACTTTGCCAATGGACCATTCCGATCAAGGTTCCAATTCTTTGGCATCTTCCATTACAGTTTTAGTGACCATGAGGAGTCCTTACAGTGCAATAGCTGGTTCAGGGTCCTTAGTGAACATGGCAAGCTAGTTAGGATAAGTTGGATTGAGGTGTTGTTGAGTGAAACCTTGTATAAAATTCTTGGTCTCATTAAATTCACTGGCATAATACTCTAGAATTAATTGGCATTGGATTAGTTGGACAAAGCTGAGCTTCTTGTGGAGCCTGATAAATAAGTTTTCGGGCCATGAAGTTCAGGGCCATTGTCCATTATGATTGATTGGCTTTAAAATGACAACATTTTAGGCAAAAAGAAAGATTTTGATGACTGCTGATTGTTTGTCTGCTTAACAGTTGGATGTTGTTATCAACGTGCCAACTTGGAAGTATGTAATTCTCATGGCTTTGAGTGGTATCAAAATCTACATTAACAGTTGTAGGATTGTTACTGGCTCATAGTAGCTTCTTTCTTGTGATGAACTGTCCTTCCTTTTCGTTGGTTGCTTTACAGTTACGTTAGGGTTTCGAAGGAAAAAAAAATCTAGTAGATCATGTTGAACCTAGTCACAATTGTGGGTCAGATGAAGAATGAATAACATTCGCAAAAGAGTGACAGGAAAGCTTTGTGTCTGTTTGTGGATCAGATGCGTATTCTCTCGAAATTGTTGAAAATGAGAGGTTGTAATTTTGTATAGAGCACAAAGGTAAAAACCCAAGATCATGTCTAGGTTCAACCTATCTTAATTCTCTGAGACCGAGGTGCCCCTTTGGAGAACCAAGTATAAATAAACAGAGCTGGCATTTTACTTAACCAAGCAATCAGAACTAAGAGAAAGGGTATGCCAGGTGCCCACTAGAGTTCCCTCAGGCACTTCAGTTGATTTCTATAGAGTTCAAAACCTCTTTGCCGTTTACTGAAGTGTTTGGGGGAACTCCGGTTGCCATCTGAGACGGTTAAATTGGGATGGGAGAACATAACAGTCTGCATAATGGATATTAGTAATTACAGGGATGAAGCACTATTTTCATAGTTCAATGGCATTTTGACTCACCGATGAGTTCTATTACAATTAATGCATGCTGAAATTTTAGTTAGAATCACCCTTTTTCTCCTTAAGTGAGTGGTGTTCCTACGGTTTGGAAGAAATTATAGAACTTTACACCAAATTTTTTTTCTTTTTTCTTTTTTTATTTATCAATTATTGGTTCCTTGTTGAATCCTTATCCTGGTGTATTGAACAGGTCTTTCAAGAGAAACAACAGATGAACAGTTCAAAGAGGCATTTAACTCATTTGGCCAGATTGTTGAAGGTTTAGTTTAATACCCCACTTTCCCTTCCCCATATCTACTATTTTTTTCTTTGGTCTTCAGAGTTATGTTTCTTCGTTGGCATACGTCTTCATTTTACTTTCATCCTGATAGATTGCTTTAATGATCTTGCAGCCAAAGTCATAAGAGATAGGGCGACTGGAAGGTCGAAAGGGTTTGGTTTTGTTACATATACCTCCATCGAAGAAGCTGAGAAGGCTAGAGAAGAAATGAATGCCAAGTTCTTGCATGGATGGGTTATTTTTGTAGACCCTGCGAAACCAAGGGAACCCAGACCTCCAGCGAGTTCAGAATCAAGGTCTTCTGAAGCTGGTTTCAGAACAAACAAAACAGTTGGATGGTGCGGGTAGTTCAGTTAAACAACGATGGAGCCATGGGGAGAATTATTTGAAGGCTACAAGTTATAATATATTTACCTCAAAAGGTTAGCAGAAGATACAAGTTTAGTCAATGATTTATTAATTTGGGATGGGGAAACTCGATAAACTCTTTGTACTAAACTCATTTTTTATTCCTCGTTGAACCTGTTAATTGTATTTGTCCTAAAGCTCAATTGATATTTTGAACCATCAACCTCACCAGAGGCTTTTGCTGACGAGATTCCTGTGATCACTCCCATAAACTTTCTGAGCATTGCTATCGAACATACTCTGACCTAGCAGCAGACGGGCGAGCGGGGCCTGAATTCAGACCAGGCCAGACTCTTCTTTGTTTGAAGACCATCCAAGTATCTTGCAGGCTTAATGAATCTAATCAGATTGATTGTTTCTACTGATGCTGTATTACGAACTCCCAAGCCTAGTTAAAACTCATTAAGATTCTACTGAGTAAAGCACTAAAATTGATTTCATAAATTCTGTGATAACTCTCACGAGACGAAAGCTAAAATTTGCTTGCCTTGGCTTGGCTGAGAAACAATAAAATAAGATTGGAATTTGTCCAAAAAGTAATACTGATAAATAACAACAAAAAAATCACAATTATTATAAAAATAAAAGAAAAATTCTGTGCATAATAAATACTTCATAGATTACTGTCACTCTACGTCAACATAGATTGTTTTCTTATTGAAAACCCGATTTAGTCATAAAGAAAATATATATATATATATATATATATATATATATTTATTATTGCATCAAAGTTACCTTCTTATTATAAGAGTATAAAATCCCTCGGCGCCGGCCCATCACTCCGCTGCCTCAAAAGCAAAAACCCTCACAAAATCTCTCTTACTTCTTCCATTTCTCTCAATTTTTCTAACTCCCCTCCGAAAGATTCGTACTCTTTCTTGCAGAAATGCATTCATGTGCTCCGCATTTCTTCTCTTTGAAAGTCTCTATGTTTTCTTCTAATAAGGTCAAACTCCATTTCTCCTTTTCTGCTCAAAGTCTCTGTTTGGCTGCCCGGAAAAAAGAAGAGAGAAAGAGAGATTTACTAGATAATGAATAACTTTTTTTTTTTTTTGCAGATTATAAGCTCTATTAGTTCGTCAAATGCGGATTTTAAAGTATTTGCGGCTGCGTCAAATGTTAATGAGGCGTCCAACTTTATACCAGCAGCTCCTATTCTTCTTCCTGACGGAGTATGGAAGCAGGTCAGCCACTTGTTATTCGATTAGTACTTATTTATGATTTTTCACTTTTCTATCTGATTCTGCTAATTTATTCTTTTGTTCCCGATTGCAATTCCATAGATTCCGGGGGGAGTTACTGCGGCTAAGGGATTTAAAGCTGCGGGCTTATATGGTGGATTACGCGCCAAAGGAGAAAAACCTGATCTTGCGCTTGTCACTTGCGACGTTGATGCCAATGTCGCAGGTCGAATTTTGGATGCTTATTCTATATTGAAGAACATAATTTTATATTTCTTCTTTAATTTTTTTTTTTTTTAATTTATTCTGAAAACAGTGTTGTTTTTCTGGCTATTTTTAACTTATTTGGAATTTTATTCCCAGGGGCATTTACTACAAACGTGGTTGCAGCAGCACCGGTGGTGTACTGCAAAAATGTGTTGAATAGTACAAAAACGGTATGTCACATTGGCTATCTTATTCATCCGTGTAAAGAAAGGACTATGCTCTTGTAGATTTAGTCCTGAACTGAAGAAAAAAAAATTGATTTGCAACTGCCTTTGTAGGATTTCTTAGCATATGCCTTGTAGATGTTCTTTTGGTATGTATGTCAATATATATTCCCAATTCAGTTATATATTTGGTTTAATTTTCCAAGATATGTGGCTAATGACTAAATCATGCATCTCTTCAGGCGCGTGTTGTGTTAATAAATGCTGGTCAGGCCAATGCAGCAACGGTTTGTCAAAGTAGCATTATTTTCTATATTTCTTTAGTCTTTATCTGGAAGCCATGTCTTATTAAAGAGTGTAGCACATTTAAATGCTCTCCATTTCTTTATAGCTTCTTAAACATGGGAAAAGAGTCAGTCTTTGCCTCTTTTCTTATTGTTTGAGTGTTTCAGACATGCCAGATTAAATCAGGTTTTACATGGCTAATTGACCTTCCAATGATTTCCAGGGTGATGCTGGTTACCAGGATGTGATAGAATGCGCAAATGCCCTTGCTACAGTATGCAACCTTTAGAGCATAGAGTTTCTCATTCTCATAGTGATCTTTCTCCAGACGGGATTCCTTTTCACTTAATTTTTTTTTGTTTTAATTGTTGCAGATCCTTCAAATTAGGCCAGAGGAAGTGTTGATTGAATCCACTGGTGTGATTGGTCAGAGAATAAAGAAGGTGCATATCCCCTTTTCCTTTTTACCTTGAACATGTAGGTCCTATTTATATGCCTGCATGTTATGCTTAACTATTAGTGAGCCATTGAAGTGAATATATTCTTTTGATCAGACTGATGTTATACAATCCATGTTGCTCAATCTTAAGTTGATATTCTGTTGGTAATGTCATATGCAGGAAGCACTTTTGAGTTCGCTCCCAAGGCTAGTTAATTCGCTATCGCCGTCTATTCAGGGGTACTTCTTATGCTTACTCTTTTTTTTTTTTTGAGTTGGCTGGGGTTTATTTCCCGTGCTTCCACACTTATGTAAAGGACTAGACACAGTTAATCTGATCCATGAGGTTATCTGTAATGGTCTTCCACTGTTGGTAAATTACAACTAGGACTATCGGCCTAACACTTAGATGAGCAGGAATTAAATTGTATATCTGCAAATGCTTCCAAAATTGGTCTTCTATGTTGTTTTATTTCAAATTTTGCTCAAACACTCTTGGTCACATTTTGGTTCAGGGCAGATTCTGCTGCTGTGGCAATCACCACAACTGACCTTGTTAGCAAGAGTGTGGCTATTGAATATGAGGTAAGTAATAGTTTCAAAAGAATTACAATTTAATATTCCTCTTTGCTATTTTTGAGTAATTGGTTGTCAGAAATTCATTATCTTTTCCAATTTAGATGATCGAATTGTCTCAACACTGTAGAACTTGAAGCCTTCTTAAGAATCTAGTCTTTTATTAATTGTATGTCATGTCATTGTATATAAATATTTAATTTCTCAGGTTGGAGGGACAAGTATAAGAGTTGGGGGAATGGCAAAAGGTTCTGGGATGATCCATCCTAACATGGCAACCATGCTTGGTGTATGTCTTTCAAGTTTTTCTAACATTTCTATTGCATATAACTCCACTTCTATTCTCAAGGCTGATAGCTCATCAGGTAATAACAACTGATGCCCTAGTTGAAAGTGATGTCTGGAGAAAGATGGTTCAGCTTGCTGTAAGCCGCAGTTTCAACCAAATCACTGTATGTAACTTCATTGCTTTTAGTCCTCCCTGTTACTTATTTCAATTAGGCGACATCTTGGTTGAATGGACTCTTCCATGAAATGATCTTTTGGTCTCTGCTTTGTTTTTAGCAAGTTCGAACATGTTTTTGCTACAGGTTGATGGAGATACCAGTACCAATGATACAGTCATTTCTTTTGCCAGTGGGTTATCTGGATCGAATTGGATCACTTCTATGAACAGTTACGAAGCTGCACTACTTCAAACTGGTCTTGATGCAGTAAGTTAGGCTGCAATTGAGCTTTCCTTTCATCCCATCCAGTTTAGAATGCGTTCCTTATATGACGAATAATAATTAGTATCCTTTCTGCACATCTCAAAATTTATTGTTGATTGCATATATGCTCTTCTTTTGCTGGTTATGTTAACACAAATATCGAAATTTATCTATACCAGAAGCTACTATAGTTTGGTTAAATTTTTTGGGGTGATAGCACTTGGGTTGGCCTTTTTATTTAAACCATTGTTTGTAATGAATTTACTTGAAGTTTTAACATCTCTCTTCTCAGGTAATGCAAGGTCTTGCCAAATCAATAGCTTGGGATGGAGAAGGAGCAACGTGTTTAATTGAGGTCTGCATTCTTCAATTCTCTCTTGCCCCTCTTTTTTGACCTTAGAAAGATCTTTCTTACTGAATGAGCCAAGTTGAATAACATACATCTGCCCACTTAACTGAGGAGATCTCTGATATTAAGCCACCTTAACAAATAACTTTTTCTGATATTAGGGAGTAATGCATTTGAGTTTTAGGCTGCAAAATATCTTCGGTGGTTGTTTTGTTTCTGTAATGGAGGTTCTTGAATATTTTTAGCCAACAGTAACCTAGAGATGCAGGTTGTAGTAACTGGTGCAAAAGGAGAGGTAGAAGCAGGAAAGATTGCACGCTCAGTGGCTGCTTCTTCACTTGTCAAGGCATGAACTTTGAAATAAAATCCATGTAACAGAATCTTAGCATTGTCTAATACAAATAATACTTCCAGGCTGCTGTATATGGGAGAGACCCGAACTGGGGACGTATAGCTGCTGCTGCTGGCTATGCGGGGATTTCTTTTGACCCAAACAACCTTCAGATATTGCTTGGTGACATTATGCTTATGGATGGTGGGCAACCACTTAAGTTCGACAGGTAAAGTTTGCTTGTGGTTGCTGTCGATCCGTCCTGACAATACACAAAACGTAAAATGACATGCTAGACAGAAAACACTCAGGATAGATTTTGAGATTAATTGTGAAACCCTATATCATGGACTTAGCTAGTGTTTTTGATGCACCATTGGTAGATAAACGTGAGTTATTTAGGCATTTTAGAGTGACCTTGTGAATGCATTCAAAGCCTATTTTACGTAATTATAATGGCCCTATATAATTTCAGGGTGGCAGCCAGCAACTATCTCATCAAAGCTGGCGAGACACATGGGACAGTAAAAATTAAAATTGCTGTTGGTAAGTTTTTACAAACTTGACTCGCAACATTCCTTAAAACTTGTCCATCTCGTCTTCTCATGATTTTAATGTTTTTGATTGATCTGCGACGCAGGGGATGGACCAGGATATGGTAAAGCATGGGGGTGCGATTTAAGTTACGACTACGTTAAAATAAACGCAGAATATACAACATAGAAGACATCGTTGCATGGAAAGTTACAATGCCCTGTTGCCTAGAATAAATCGTGTGGTTTTAGCCTCTTTGCAAAAAGGCCAACAGATGATGAACCTGCGTGCAGAATATGTTGCGAACTTGGTGGATTTAAGAGACAGATTCATACTGGAAATGTTAGGTTAGCTCACAAACTGATCAATAATAAGAATAATACTCCTTTGAATCTTCGCCTGTCTTTTCATCAAAGAGGCAGTAATAATATTCTGTTTACAATTCAAAAGACAGTTCAGGTGCTGCCATTCTAGAGAGTCTAGACAGCATAAACAACAGAGTAACAAAACTTTCAAACCCACACCACTATCAAAACCAATAGAGAACGCAGAAAAGAGCTTATTTATCTACAAGGAGTTGATAAAAGGTGAGATTCACTCATAGAGCCTCTGCTACAGAGTAGTGCATTCTAGTGGGTAATTTTTTCAGAAAACTACTCCCACAGTAGGGTTCTGGACGGCCAACACTAAAACCATCAAGGTCACCTGGGGCATTGGCAATCCTATTCAGAACCTCCAGTGGTTTATAATACCTATCAGAACTCCCACAGCCTCTGCGAATCTGTTTCCTGTCTTTACCACTACCGCGCGAGGAGTTGTTTCCCTTCTGCCCTTTCTTTCCATTTTTCTTCTTGTCATTGTTCTTCTTCCACTTCTGCTGCTTTTTGCCTCTAAATATATGCAGTACTGTCGTTGGCGGAGGATCATACACATCAGGAGCCCATGTCACACTCAGCTTCTTCGGTGATAATCCCTGTTTCTCACGGCTACCTTTGAGGGCAGACACTAGCTTCAAGGGAGTCTGTTGAGGGTGAATGCCAGTAAGAATGGCAGCAAATTAATAAAGGATTAACATAACCATCCACACTTAACCAACCAAAGATCTAACTAAAGATTTTAAGAGCTAGAAGAAATTAAGAATAACAAAAGACATACAGGCAAAGCAATAGAGCAGGAGCAAGTCGACTGCATTGAATCCTCGGAGAATATTTGCCCCAATGCAGTTCCGATTTCATCAACGTCTTCAGAAGGAGACACAGCAGAAGGAAATGATGAGCACTTGCCTAAAAACTCTTGAGGAGGATTGCTTTGATGTCCCTGTTCGACTAAATCTTCCACATCAATTGTATCATTCCCATCAGATTCATTATCATATTCATTCAAACAAGCATGGAGTATAGCTTGCTTTATGTCACTCAGATCAGCTATCTCTCGAGAACCCATACACAAAAGAGTCCTAGATGCCGAAGAAAAGAACAAATCTGCATTTTCACAACAGTAAACTTCTAATCATAATTCTCAACAACAGATAGAATCAAATCTCATTGGATTGATAAATGAAGAGTGGAAAAACTATTCCATCATTAGTCTCTGATTCAAACATCTGGAATTCATTCTTTGACGAGTAACATTCAGATAAAAGTAGCCGACAAATTCAAACATCCACCATTTATCCATAAATTGCGCAAAATAAATTTTCAATAAAGATATGGATAAGTCAGCTTAATAAGAAAAAAGATTGATAATTACTTTTAGAACAAGCACAAAATGCATAATTGGAATCGGATATCAGCTAGATAGCTGTTCATTACACGTGCGGATAGCACGTGCTAAATGGATAAGAATATACCTTTCTTAAGACAGCTGCTGTAATCAATAAAACCTCCTAAAAGGGCGATCCCCGGTTCAAGATCGAACCAAACCTCCGATTTTCTGAACAAATTGGATTACTTTGTATCGTACGGTAATAACCTCGAGAAGAAGACGGAAAACGAGAGGGAAGGAGAGAAAAAGGAAGAGGGATTAAAATCACTAACAAAATTAATAATTGATTGGGTAATGTTAACTAAGATTACCACGCCGATCACTCTTTTCAAGATGTTTCAAACAATAGGAACATAAACCGGTATGAAAAGGAGTCAACGAAGGGATCAACGGAAGCAGAACCGGTTCAAAGGGTAACGAAAGCATATTATCTTTTTATGCTCTTCGAAACCCTAATTTTGTACAACAAAAACCCTATTTTTTTTTTCTTTTAGATCGATCGAGATTTAGAAGAAAGAACCCTGATAAAACAGATATGGTAAGAGGAAGATGAAGGAAATGGGAGATCAGCAGATTATAAAAGGTGGAAGGAAAGAAATGTGCGTCTTTAATATAGCAAGGGAAGAATCTTGTGAGGGTCAATTGATAATGCCGGTATTTGAGACAGAATCAGAGACGTACACGTTCAATCATGGTTTTTCAATCTTTTTTCGCCGATGTTTATTTGGGTCGTTGGTCTCTCGCCCATGGTATTTATTATGAATATGATGACATGCATTCTTATTTTTGACAATAAAATTTTTTGACTAAAATAATATATATTTTTTAAAAATAATTAAAAATATAATAAAATTATGTATCATTAAAATTTAAAAATAATATATTGAATAATAATTTTATTATAAAATAAATAATATTTTTTTATTATAATTAAAAGAAAATTTTAAATTACTTAAATTTAAATATAAGTATTACAATATATTATAAACTCTTTTCTAACTGTTAGGTTAAAAAATTTATTTGTATTTTATTTATTAATGAATCTATATTTTGTGAAATAATTAACAGTATAATTTTTATATAATATAACAGTATAATTATATTATTAAAAAGTATAATCATTATACATTCTAAATACATAGAATATAAAAGCTTTTTTAAATTAAAATATAATTTTTTTTGTTACTCGATTCTTTATTTCAACCGTATTAAAAATGACGTGGCACTTGCTTTATATATAACGGTGGGGTCCACTGTTGGGAACTTGTTCTGCGCGCCCTTTTCTCTAAAAAATCTGTCTAAATCCACCCTTACAATTTTTTATAAATATAGGATAAATAAAAAACCACGTGGCAGTCACATTGGATCCGTTCTATTTCACAAGGATCGTCAAACAACTTACTTCTTCACCGTCGATTAAACATCCAATCAAACGGCTTAAATCTTCTCAACCTAGGCCGAACGTCTCCCTCGTCTCACCCAATCCCATATAAATTCCGACCTCGTTCTCCTACGGAAAAAATACCCCGATTTTTCTTCTCCGTTTACTTCTAGAGGAAAAAAAAAATACTGCGAAATTAATTTTTCCTTTTTTCTTGGGTCTAATTTTCTGTTTCTGAAGTGATGGATACCGGAGGGAAAATGAAGAAGGGAGCCGGGGGAAGGAAAGCAGGCGGTCCAAAGAAGAAACCAGTTTCTCGCTCTGTGAAAGCCGGTTTACAGTTTCCCGTCGGTCGGATCGGTCGGTACTTGAAGAAAGGGCGTTATTCTCAGCGCTTGGGGACTGGTGCTCCCGTTTACCTAGCTGCTGTTCTCGAATACCTTGCTGCTGAGGTGATTTCACCTTTTTCATTATCATTTTGCCCTCTTTTCTTAGATT
Organism: Firmiana major; assembly: GCA_033439115.1. Taxonomy (NCBI): domain Eukaryota; kingdom Viridiplantae; phylum Streptophyta; class Magnoliopsida; order Malvales; family Malvaceae; genus Firmiana; species Firmiana major. The sequence goes on along the minus strand of CM065913.1, from coordinate 43,449,618 downwards.
TATTAGCTTGGTATTTTCGGGGATTTTACATGAAACGTTTTGTTTTTATGTTAAATCTGCACTCCATTTTTAAGTTTGTGATTTGTTAGTTTCTGATGGTCTATTCAGGGTTTTGTTTAGTGAGGTAATTGGAAAAGAAAAAGAAGGAAAATTTATGCTTGAAGCTAAATTAATTGATTTTGTATGATTAAATTTGTCTCTGGGCCATAAAACGGGGAACTTTATGCTCCAAATAGTGAAACAGAGCTATAAGACAGTAATTACATCTTTATAGAACGAATTTGCTTTCGATTCTTTAGGAAATGATTGGCATTGAAATGAGGGTTACCTATTCTTGTTCTTTCAAGGTTTTCTTTTTGTTGGTGAATTTACTGTTGTAGATGCCCTTCAGTATGTTTCTAAATTTGGGTATCTGTTTTTAAGGTTCTGGAGTTGGCTGGTAATGCTGCAAGAGACAACAAGAAGAACAGAATTATACCAAGACATGTTCTCTTGGCTGTGAGGAATGATGAGGAGCTTGGAAAGCTTTTGGCTGGTGTTACGATTGCTCATGGTGGAGTCTTACCCAACATTAACCCAGTTCTTCTGCCGAAGAAAAATGATAAGCCGCCGAAAGAGCCTAAGTCACCATCGAAGGCTACAAAGTCTCCAAGAAAGTCACCTAAGAAGGCTTAGTCTGGTCTTTGCTTCTTATTTCTCTAATGTCTGTAGCTTCCTTTGTGTACGTACTCTGGTTGTAGAAAAATGTTGATGTTGGTAGGAATTTAGGGCCATTGTACTTTTAATTCTCTGTTGTGTAGAACATCCTATGCTTCCTATGAATGAAATGAAATTTTCATCTGCTTCTATGGTATTAATTGGATTTGTTGTATATTCTATTGGTTTAATTATCAGATTGCTCTCTGAATTGGCTACCATTTATGATGAAAAGCCTTGTAATTCTAGCTATGCAAGACTAAACTATCAGATATTACGGAAAGGATTCTTGCGTGCTGATATAAGAGGCATATGGTTAGGATTTCTCTTTTGCTTTAAACTAGTGCATTAGTGACTTCTGTCAATTGTCAAATGCTACATCCATCATTGTCGTATGAAAGGTTAAAGGGGAAGAAAAATCTGAAGACTAGAGATTTCACTAAACCAACCACACTTGCTGCACTGCTACAAGGAAAAAAAATGAATAAATGTTGCGAGCTTCAAATCCAAAAGAAAGAAAGAAGTAGGTTGAAAAAATCATGTCACCCATCTTCTCATTTTTAATTTATTCTCAACAAGTAAGAGAAAATAATTTTGCCCTCTTTCTTTCTTCTTCCTTTCATCTCTTTCTTCAGTGTAACTTTTGGAGTCAGCTTAGGTTAGATACTTAGTTTACCGCTACGATTGCAAATGTTCATAGTTCAAGGAAGGGAGGCTTCCAAGCTATGATGTCAAATGTTTCTACTTTCAGATTTGCTTCCGATTCACTTCATTCCTTGACCTAACCTCAGAGAAATCTTTAATACTTTTCCCCCGTCTCAAGTTTTTGGCTGCAAAAGGAACATTTATAACTTTTCTACCTCAGTTGTTTGTTCTATAATCTCTCTCTTATTCTCTTTCCTTTGGAATTGGAATCCGTCGCCAACCCTTGAGACTGGTTCAAAGAATCGTCAAAGAAAAAAAAAAACACTCCCAAATCAACTATTATAATAAAAAATGGATTATTTAAAATCATAATTATCCAAAAACATTGCATTGAGAGAGGTTGAACCCATTTCCATTTCTCTATCCATCCATTACAATTAGAACATTAAAGCATTATTTAAAAATAAATAAAAACCTAAAATCCGAACCTAATATACTAATTGGATAAATCTAAGAACTGGTAAACTTGGTGACCGCCTTGGTTCCTTCAGAGACAGCGTGTTTCGCCAACTCACCAGGCAAAACCAATCTCACCGCCGTCTGGATCTCCCTCGACGTGATCGTCGGCTTCTTATTATACCTAGCTAATCTCGAAGCCTCCTGCGCCAGTTTCTCAAAGATATCGTTGATGAAACTGTTCATAATCCCCATGGCTTTGCTTGAGATCCCGATGTCAGGATGAACCTGTTTCAAGACCTTGAAAATGTAAATCTTGTAAGTCTCCGTGCTCTTCTTTGTCTTCTTCTTCTTCTTATCTCCGCCTTCTTTTGAGATCTTTTTCTCGGCCTTTGGCCTTTTCTCTGCAGATGCTGGGGCTTTCTCCGCCACTGGCTTTTTCTCGGCAGGCTTCTTCTCGGCCTTTGGTGCCATTGGTTATGAAAATGGGAAGAAGATGATAGACTCGCAGAGACGGTGAATCAAAACAGAAGAATCCCGAGAGAGCGAAACAAGGGAGTTCGGCGGAGCGTAGGAATTGAAGGCGAGATGGGATTGTTTATATAGAGAGGTGAGGTAGAGTTTGATTAGTATATTGAGTTTCACGCGGATCGATGACGTGGCGTTCTTTGAGTCGGTTCGACGTGAGGGGTCGTGCCCGTGATTATGGGAACTTGATAATGAATGGGCTTCGCATTTTTTGGAGCCACTTGTTGGTCTCTATGGAATGGCCCAACACAAGGCATCGTAATTGGGCCACAAAGCTTTCAGAACTTCAAATCGGAAACTCTCTTAATAAAATGGTAAACACTTTATGATATTAATTTTGGTAAAATGATTTTAAAATTAAATTTTTAATTGTTAACTTTATAATTGATTAACGAAATAACTAACTTATGCTATGAAATAAAAAAATATAAAACAAAGTATTCATTTTTTATATCAATAAATAAAAATTGAATTAAGATCAAACTTTAAAGACTTATAAAAAAATTTATCCAATTTTAAGATATTAAAAAATATCAGACAATCAAATTTAACATGGTGATTATTAATAATCATTAGGAAAGATTAGGTTCAAAGATTAAATCGTCTCCCCCCTTATATCTCTTTATTAACCAAAAAAAAAAAATATTTCATACCTCATTTATTTTTGAATATATTTTAAAGAGTATGTATCTTTTTGTTAAACCCATTTGTAAAATTGTAAATTTTCATTGATTAACAGTGAATCAAATAATTTTTTATTTTTTATTTACTTGAGTATATTTCATATATCTTTTATTTATGTTCCTCGAGTAAAATTTCATGTTAACAATAAGTATCCCCAAATACCAGTTAAGATAATTAGTCATTTTTCTACCTAGGCTACTATAAACCCCTCCCCCAACCAAAAAAAAACCCTCAACGGAATATATATGATGTTGATGTAAAATTTATTCATTGGTTAAAATTATAACCTGGGCAATGGCTGGAAACTCAGAGATTAGGACACTTCGCAGTATAAACAACAGTCTCATGACAATCCTAACCTTCAATGCATATTCCTCCGAAGTCCAAACTCGCCAACAGCAAAGATACTGCCAATATCAACATATCAATGGTCAAGAGAGAGAGATAACATTGGATATAGCCAATTCAAAAGAGCACTTCAAGCAGCAGCAGGACACCAAAACGAGACCATCTTATTATACAGAAGAACAAACTGTAATTAAGAGATTGATGCATATAGATATTCAACTCAGATATTCTATTGTCATACAAAGAAAAGATATTCTATTGTATTGGAATCTCGTATTTCATATGCTAAAACCATATAAGAAAACAGATGAAACTTTTGAGCCGCTTGATAGTGTGCACTGTGCACTTCAAGCATTAATGAATGAGGCATTGAGTGATAGCCTTCCCCGTTTGAAACCCAAAAAAGCGCCAAGTAAACTTCCAATCTAAATCCTGGTTCAAAGGGTCAAAGTGAATGATTGATTATTCATTCATTGCAAATGCTAACAGAAAGAATTCTGCACAGACCACTAATAGAACCAAGCACTCAAATGTAAGTAAAAAAAGAAGTCATATATAAATAACTTAAGATATTCTATTTCTGTAAAATAATTTTATTTTCCTTGATGTGTCATTTTGTGATACTCGTCTCCAATATCTAATTATCTAATATTGTTTGAGGATATAAATGTACTGAGTACACATGTAGACATGTAGTTGATCTCAAACATCGAACAGAGTTTCTGTTTCTTAACATCCAATACAGTACAGATAATGGTTCATCAAAAGTTAAAACAAGAGTCATGAGACAATAATTATGCACTCAACAGCTCAAGCTGATTCATTTTTCCGCTGAATGCTGACAAACAACAAAAATAAATGATAAATGATAAATGATGCTAATTGTTTTTTATCATTCGAATGACTGTCATTGAACGTTGTGCTATAAATATCAGACATGAAATCAACATGATCTCATATCAGACACCCTTAATACTAGCATGAAAAAGGTTCAATTACCACTGCAAGTGATTCATATCATTCCTAGGTGCCAGCACACCACAAACTGCTACCAGCAGCTAGATCACTGCCAGCAATTTGTGATAGTTACATGTATTACAAAGCTAAGACTTGACCAAAAGCCATTTCTAAGACCGCACATCTATATATATATATATGGGGTACATAATCTAACAGCAGTATTTGACGGGAATGAATGCAACCATCTTCACATTTCTATATAAGTTTCACTTAAACACTACGATTTTCTTTCGAGCAAGTACACACCAACAAAACAATAAGAATGGATGAAAACGCTGATTAAAACGTGCTTTCACATGCACAAAAAGTAAAAACAAGAGACAACGAATGAAAGATTTCCAATTCACTGTTAAATATCAAACCCAAAAGACTTCAAAACATCAAAAATAATATCAAATTTTAGCACAAATGCGACGACAAAGGAAAGGGTATTTTATATTTATATAAACATCGGAGAACCGGCACTGATATTCCTATGAAGAATTCGACCCCCACCCGAGTCACCAGCTCCATCAATCAACTCCCTCAATCCCAAATTCGCAACTTTCTCCTCCTCCACCACCTCCTTTTCTTTCTCTTCGTTAACACGTGCAACAAGCGGCTTCCCCAGCAATCTCTCAAAGTAATTGCCGTAAATGTATTCAGGCGTATATCCATTCTCTTCGTCAAACAACATTATATGCCCGTGCCAATCCCAAACCCGATAATCCGATCCTTTCTCTTCGTGAAAAGCGATGCAAATATGGTGGTCGTTGATGGAAATGGCTTGACCAGAGTTGGGCTTCAAAGTGTCAGATTTTCCTGAAAGGATTATCCGGATAAGTTCTTTTTCGAGCTTGGATTCCTCTTTGGCGAGTTGGGTTTTGTTGCCATCCTCGGAGTCAGAGTCGGACAAATTGGCGGCGTCGAGGAGGAGGTCTTCAAGGGATTGAGTGAGAAAAGGGTTGTTGTTATTGTTGTTTGGGGAACAGATTTGGAGTCTTCCCATCAGGGTTTGGAGTAGGAGGTTGTCGAAATTGGTGGTGTTGGTGAAGGAACTCATCCTGGTTTTCTTCTGTCTCTTTTCTTTTTTTACTGTGAAAATAGTGGATTAGGGTTTTAGAGAAAAAGGGCGAAGGGGGAGAGAGGGTTTCGAGTTGTGGGGAGATATTTAGGCAAAATTGGAAAAACCACGATACCTTTTGTGGATTGACATGGTCTTTTGCTTTCGTAAGTATGGAGGTCAAGTGGGATACGTGTCTGTTACGTATATCAATTTCTTTTCTTGAAAATAATTTCTATTAATTTTTTATTTTTTTTTTGCTCAAACTGTATTAAATCTTTTTTTCTTTTTTGGTGAAACTGTATTAAACTTTGATTGAAGGACGTTGATGCTTGATCGATAATCGGACCGCTAAAAAAATACAAGTTTAATTGGCCTTTTTTTTTTTAACTTCAGTATTTTAGATTTATATTTTTGCTAATGTTGAAGAAACTCTAGCCTTACGGCCACGGGGAAAATAACAATCCGTTGATAACTACACTTTTCTTTTTTTCCTTTTTTAAGTGAAAACGATGCCTTGGATTCATATCTGCTAATCTTTTTTAGAGGTGTGAAGAACTTCAGAGTTCTCCAACTGCCTCTTATCAATGGTCATTCAAGGCTAACACACCGGTGGGATTTGACACAAAAACATCGTGGTTTGCATTTGTTTGTTGACAATTATGGCAAATGAAAAATAAAGAACTTCGATTCAAATGAAAGGGTTGGAGAACTAGAAAGACACATCATAGCGGACAATACTGTTCAAGAAAATAACAATGAAATAAATCACAAACTGTGAAGGTACATCAAACGGCAAATAAAAGTGACCGGTATTATACAACCTAAAAATATCAAGAGACAATGGAAGAAAAAAAAATTATAGCCATTACAAAGAGAATCATCGCCATCATCATTGCATAATTGTCATAATTCATTAACACCAAATAACAGTTTCACCTAGAAAATGTACTATAAGGGATAAGCACACATTTACTTTGTTGCAAAACCGGCGTGTGATTGGTGCAGTCTGCACGCACAAGCAGATATTGAACTTTCTTGTAACCATGAAAAGGACTTTAATATATATATCTATATATATAGCAGCAACATATTTATATATAGAAAGACGGAATGCGAATGAACAACTACCGCCTCAGGTTCTCCACAATGTAGTCCGCATAGAGATTCCTTCAAAATAGAATGTTTAAATGAAATTAAACTCTAATTTGAAACTGATTTAGAGAGTATAAATGCACATGGACACAGGAAAAAGTTTAAAAAGAGAGAATCACAAGCTGCGAAAGCAACACCCATACGGTCTGTTTATTCTTTTTGTCTTTTTTTTTTCTTTTAAAAAGCTCTTCAGACTTTATGCATCTGAATTTAGACCTGGACGCCATGTACGTGCATAAAATAATCTTTGTTCAAATGAGGGAAAATGCAATTATAGTTGCATAATCAATCTGATATAAGTTGCATGTACTTCTCTTGCCAGTGACGCAGGGGATTAGAGACAGGAAACTATCACTTACATGGAATGCTGGATTGCCTCGTAAGCAGCAGAGGCTGGCAGAAAGTCATTAACAGCAACTTCCTTGTTCTCATTCTTCTTGTCTGAAGTATTCATTAAGGCAGAAAGAATGTTAACATGCATCACAGAAAGAAGCAGTTTAAAATAGATATCCTTCCTAGTAGCAGTAAATAGAAAGTTAATATACAGCACTTGCTGTGCTAGTAAGAAAAATTAAGCTTTAGCAAGGATACAGTCTTCAAAAAAGCGGCGAATCTCAGCCAAACGGTGGGGAGGAAGTTCCTTGATATCATTGTAGTGACGATACTCGGGATCATCAGCACAAACAGCAATAATCTTGTCATCTTTCTCACCCTGCATTCAAAAAATTGCCAAGTTTCTCTCATTTTCTTCTAAACATATATGCAAGAGTTAGGAGTATTTTCATCAGTGGTTAATGTCTACCTGATCAATCATAGGCATCAGACCTATAGCTTTAGCCCGAAGAAAGCATCCTGGAAGAACTGGTTCCTGTATGTATTTCAATGGTAACATAAGTACTGCTAAAAGTAATGGTTATGACATTGGCAGGTAAACGGCCAACATAGTTATTTTACTCAATGATTCACTTTATGGCCATGTGCAAACCAAAGCAATACAAGAGAGTTTCAAAGCAAGAAATATATTAAGCAACTGTGTGCATTAAACTGATATTTTCAATAAAAATGGGATCAAACATCGTACCTGCATGATAATCAGGACATCCATGGGATCATTGTCTTCACAAAGAGTACGAGGGATGAAACCATAGTTGTGAGGATACACAACTGAGGAGTAAAGCACACGATCAACCTGCAAAATTATGCACCTTTCATCAGCAACCAATTAGGAATATATAAGTTGTTGCAAATACATTTGGGTAGTAAATAGTAATTACCTTGATCAGACCAGTTTTCTTGTCAAGTTCATATTTCACCTTGCTCCCTTTCCCAATTTCAACAACCTGAACAACAATCAAGCATAAGAACTCTTAAGTACTTTACTAATTACCATCTTTAACCTTTTAAAGGAATTGCTTAAACGTTAATTCTTCATTCGTTTTCTCAAATCAATATAAATCATGTTAACCGAGAAATACGGCCATGTGCAAGATCTAAAAGGTCAAATGTTATAAGATATCTCTTAGAGACAATCAAATGCGTACATTTCATAGGAATTTAAGAAGCATTTCATCTCAAGCCAGACAAGCTATTCAAAATGTAAATGCTAATAAATGGGAAGATGGTCAAGGTCAGCATACTTACGCAATTGAAAACCGATGGAGCTCCAGGTCCTATAATGGAAAGTATAAATAGTAAAAAAGTAATACCTTATTAGATTTATGACAAACCAATAGGAATAACCCAAAAGAAGCCATACACGGCTTAAGTTGAAAATTCATACCGATCTCAAGATCATGCCATGGGTGAGCTGCAACAGACCTTCTAGCCAATGATGAAAGAATCCTTTCATTCAAAGGAGGATGTGAAGAGTAGTGAGAGTCAGAGGACTTGGTTGGAGTCTCAATTGGCGGAGCCATCACTGTAAATTACAAACAATGTATCAAGAACTAGTTCACAAGCTATTGAATCAAATTCGCGGCACTAAATGTTCCATGAAATATTCTCAAGATAGAAGTAAGCAACGAGAATAAACAATGATCATAAAATTTTCATTGTATCTGTTATAATTTTTAATTTCCTTTCATTTTATCGAGCATATTGCTTAACCGATCAAATGCCTGTAAAATTAAGCAACCAAAAAAAATCATCGCCACACATAGGCTAAAAGTCGTTTCACTTTCACAAAACCTTGTAAGATTTGCATTCTACACGGAGCTTTTCTGCTTGGAAAGCTGAAGGCTTTCGTTAGCAGAAGGTTATCGTCCTATATACCATAAATAAAAAGTTGAAGGAGAAACTCTCAATAATCTAAAATAAAATGGGAAAAGAAAACCGAAGAACTACGTGTATTAAAAATTATCTTACTGTTTGCCAAAAATAAATTTTCTTTCTCCGTTTGGTAAAGCGAGCAGAGAATAGATTTTTTGAAAAAACCAAAATGATTTCTTATTAAAGTCCCTCACGCTGCTATTCCACATTCCATTTTTTAGAAAAATATTTGGAATCAAGTAAATTTACGAGTATAACTAAACAAACACAGATCTACAGAACTATTACCACTTAAATCAAAGCAAAATACTTAAAATAGAAAATAAAGAACCAAAATCTACCAAAAATAATAATAATAAAAAAAGACCTCAGCTCAAGATCAACTCCAGATGATTTTCACCAACTTACAACAAGCAGAAGCAATCAGATCCAAAAACAGAGTAGAAATGGAGCAGAAAAAAGAAAAATCTAAACCTTGAAAAAGGATTTGAAACGCACCTGTGACGGTTTCCAGTTCTTACAAAATGAAGATTTCAAAGAGGCCAAAGAAAAAAAAGCACAGATCTCAAAAACAAAGAAAAAAAAAAAGACAGACGAACAAAAAGTGATGAGAAGATAGTATAAAACCGCGCAGGACGCTTAGGTCGAGAGAAAGCCAAGAAAGCTATACGTCTTCCCGCTCTCTTTCCTCGTTTCTATTTAAAGGCAAACCCCGGACACCGAAGGAAGAAAAAATAAGTGTAAATTAAATTAAATATATAAAAATAAAGTGAATAAAAAAAATTCCTTACGTTTCAATGAAGGTGAGAAAATAAAAAAATGGAATCGAGGATATTCTGCGGAATCGAAAAAATCGTGGCTCCTAGTTGTAATATTCGAGATCACGCGTCGTCTGATGTTTGGTAGTTAGAATGATATAGCGGGACCCACTGGGGACAGAGACGGAGTTCCTAACGGTCGTGCGGTGCTGTTTGGGATTTGCCATTTGGCCCTCGCTCGTGTGACGGACGGTGGGGAGTCTCTGTTACGGCTTCCTTTATTATCCAAAATGGTTGGGTTGGGGATTTTTTTTTTTTTTTTTTGGGTTACAATTGGGTTGGGGACTTTGAAGTTTGAATAAGTTTAATTATATTATTACCATAAACGTAGCGTATGGTGGGCTCTTCCTCTTTTGTGGGACCATTTTGACTGTAATCACAATTTAAATTTTTACCTTTTTTGGTGAAAATTTTTTACTTTCATAGTTAGCAAAATTACTTAATTAAAACAATTAAATTATTATATCCAAAAACATTCAATTCATCTAACAAATTAATAATCGCTGAACATTAAATATCACGTATTGAATTTTATCAATCCAAAACAAATAAAATTTAAGTAACAATAATATAAAATTTTGATATTTAAATTTATTCTTAATTTAATAGTAAAATATACTTATAATTTTTACGCAAAATTAATATAAACCTACAATTTTTATGTTCACTTTATAAACTCTAACATTCTAAAATGATACAATTATATCTGAATTTATTAAATAACATTAACTTTCAATGTATTGTATACGTAACATGTTACGTGGTAAATTAAAAAGTTATCCATGTTAGTTGTGTTTAAAAAGTAATTAATATCATTTAATAAATTAAAATTTAATTATATTATTTTAAAAAGTTGAGAAATTATTTATACCAAAATAAAAGTTTAAAGATTTTTAAAATAAAATAAAAATATTGAAGGTTTATATCATTTTATGAAAAAGATTAAAAGCATTTTTGGCTGTTAATTTTTTATTATTCAAGTAATTATTAATGTACAAATACAAAAAATTTAATTTAATTAAAAATTTGTACACATTTTAAGCGAAATTTTTTGTCTCCCTACAACAATATCTATAATAATAATAATAATAACAATTCAAACCTTTATCTTCCTTTGGACTTTCTTTTTTTTGGGGTGGGAACCTTTTTTTTTCTTCATGACTTATGAAAGATGACAAGCAACAAATGTTTTTTTTTTTTTTTCTCTTCTCTGATTTCTATTATGTTCTAATTTTTTTTACAAATCGATGGCATAAAAATATCAAAATTTTCTTTGTTAGTAGTTTGACAAAAAATAATAATAATAATAAAAAAGCCTTTCATTTGAAGAATCAAAATCATGTGGTCCTAGTCACTACTAATTAAAACTGCGAAAAATCTTTTAAAAATTAAGATTTCTATGATACTTTCTTGCTATTATTAACAAAATTATTTTAATATAACATCTTAACCCACCATTTTTAAATGGATCATTTAGAATATTTTTCAAAAATAATATATGCATGTTTTTCCCAACCTATTGAAAGGCTTATCTACTGTGAAAATAAATTTGAGCTTTTTATGAAGTTATAAATCATTTAAGAAAAAATAACTAATTTTGATTTTTTTATATTAATTTTATAGCTAAAATGTCAAAATAAAAACTTTCAAAAAAATGATTATATCAATTGGGTTATTAATATTCTTTTACAATCAATTTAACTCCTACATTTTAATTTTCACTTAATTGAGTCATTTTATGAATGGAGATAGTTACGTTTATATATGATTTCTATTATACATAGTCAAAAATATAATGATTTTCGTTGCGAAAATGGTTTAATTAAATAAAAATTAAAATATAAGAACTTAATTAATTATGAAAAACATAAGAATACAATTGCTATTTTTTTTCTCTCGAGAGTTTTTCTTACCTTTTACCTTATTTTATTTTTTTAATGTAAATTAATAAGAATATTTTTTTCATTTGTTTATTTTAAGAACTTGTGACTTAATTTAATAAAGTATTTTTTTAATTTATTAAAAATATATAAAAATTAATTTATCTTATTTTAACCACACTTTTAAAAATTTTTACTCAAACGATATTTCCTTATAAAAACTTCAATTGGACCAAACAAACCTTAAGAATATAAAAACTTCAAATTTCAATGAGGGTAAGTGATCAACTGGATTAATAGCTTTCATTATTTGATGTAAACCGAAAAACGAAATCAAGTTAACCTGTTTGATTTGGATTGATTTGGCTTGAAGATCGAAAATTTTTGGTTTGATATTTCAAAATGTGCGTATAAATCATATATTAGGGAAAAAAAATATTAGTTTTGAAAACATCGGTGTAAACTGTAAAGCTCCAAGGCGATAACGCGTATGAGATGGAAAAAGGTGATAAAGCAATAAAGCCTCAATGATAGACGGTGAAGAAATTTTCCATATTATCGTGCTAATAAACGCGGCAGCGTTGTAATTTAGCCTCGTAGGAAATCCTATCCAATCCTCAAAGGCTGGCTAGCACATGACTTCCCGTAAAACTACCAGTCTTCCAACATTCTAAACAGTCTCTCGGCTGGCTGTACAACGTTCAAGCAAATATATATATATATAAAATAAAAACAAAGGTGAGCTGACGTTAATCCTAGACCTGTCTCCTCCCATACGCGGTTTCAATTTGATTAAGACTAATCTTTATTGACGCAGGCAACGAAAAACGGTCGAATCAGTTGATTCCGAACAAAAGAAAATTGTAACCAGGTCAATTAGTGGAGTCTTTAAGCTTCGAGCCCACCCACTAATTCAGCTTTGATTTGTTCCATTCCTAATTTTTTGACTTTTTCTTTTGTTAACATTTTATGCTAACTTACCCTCTATTTGTCATATGTTTCCCTTGGGAATAAACTTGTGCTTGTCTCAAATTTAGGAAAGATGTCTGTTTTTCTTGTTCTTCATTTTTTTAATTGGGGTTAGTTGTCTAGATTTGGACATGGCATGGGACAAGTTTAGATTTTGAACTTTTTTGCCGTTAAAGAAACCATTTCAATTCAATAAAAAATGGATATAAATACTTTTTTTTTTTTTGAGGAAATATCTCTAGCAATTCATATTTTCATTTTACTAAATTATGTAAAACAAAAAAAATAATGTGCTAAAATTTGTGTCTGCGTATCAAATATATAGTAATTTATTAATTTTAAACAAATTCATATATTATTTTTACAAAAATTTAATCCGTACTATTTTCGTATTGTTTTTATAACATATTATGATGTTATTATAAGATTATCAAATTTCTATAAAAGTATATAAGCCGGAGCATAGTTGTAATTAAACTATATGCATGGCCATTTTATTACAATACATTCTATAGACTGAAAGTTTTTTTTTTTTTTTTTTTGAAAACCAAATATCATGACTTGAGGAAAAATGAAAGGGAGAAATAGATCAAATTATGTCCTTCTAACTATAATCTATAGGTAATGGAATAAGAATAGTTGCTATATAAAATCTACTTGATGAAAAAAATGGAATATGATAAGTATGTTAGACCGATATTGACAATGAAGGAAGATCCGAGCTCATATTTAAATATTAATCACGACAAAATATTGCCAACAACAAACATGATGAGGAATTATTTATCAACATGCATGTTTTACATGTTCTAATATTTAATGATGATCAACTTTAACCTCAATTATCGTCAATCATCAATAGCATTCTCTTTAGAATTCGCCTTTTAACAAAGCAAATTAACCTAATAGAATCTTTACTATTGTATTTTATTGAAAAAGGAATTGAGCCCTAATTACCTTTTCGCTTTGTTGAAATGTTATTAAATAAATTTTGGAGTTAATAATTAGGACCGCTTGGTTTGGAGAAGAAAATTTCCTGGGTACTTCTTAAACGCCCACAAAATATCTTAAAAGATTTATGAAAAAAGCAAGTAGATCCGCTGCTAGCTGATGCATGTTTTGGCTAATGTTTAATGCAGTTTTATCCATATTGATTTAGAGCAATAAATTAGACTTGCAATTCGTGTACAGTTTATGTTTATCAACATTATGTAGGTGAGTACGTTACAAAAATTTTATATTAAAATTGTGTCAACACGTTAAATATAAAAATATTTCTTAATTTTTACTAAATTTTTATACAATTTCTACTCATTTAAATTGTATTACTTTTAAAAAAAAAAAATTATGTTGTGTTTAGATTATCAGATTTTTATAAATGCTTTGGACAGAAACCCCTTTTTTTAGTGGTTGAAAGTTGAAGCATTTTGATATTTTATTTGAGTTCACATATGAAAGAATAATAAAAATCAAACTTACATTTTTGCTTCGAAGAATTAAATTCGATGTTTTAAATACACCTCATCGAGTTACGCCTGAAACGGAAACTTTATCAATAATGGCGATCTTTTTTCAAAGGCAAAGCAAGTAGAAAGATATTCTCGGTGGCTGCCGGACCGTCCTTTCAAATCTTTACCAGACAGATATCACCGGGATTCGGCCAAAATGTTCAGCCCAACTTTGAATAATTAAAGCTTCAATCATTCTTTTCGTAGCTAGCTTTTCATTTTGGCAACTTCGGGTAGCGTTTATTCCCCCTTAGACAATGAGCACTGATGCCTCACGCCATATCATAGAATTTGGAAGCTTACTGACGGAGCACAGAAATTTACAGAATTTAATTTGAAGTTCTATGTTTTTTCGGAGATCCTGATTCCATTCTTGTTCAACAGAAACTGCTTTTTTTTTGGGTGAGAAGAAACTGCTCAGCTCATTATATTTGCTAATTTTATATACGACACAAAAATATATAAAAATAATAAAATATAAAAAATAAAATTGATTTGATAAAAATATAAATAAATTTCAGTAAAAATTAAAATAAAATTTATATTTAATATAAATCTAAATATTTCATAACTTGAAGTAAATATAAAATTTTAAATTTAGGTTAAGATGCGAAAATGAAGAAATAACTTTACTTTTGCATTTTGTCACATGCAGAAGGTGTGTACAAGTCCTTTATTTGAAAACGAACGTATGCTTTTCGCAGTCCAAAAGTGACCAGATTCACGCAAACTTTATGTTATAGTAGTCTGTCTAAACACGTACTTGGAAGAATTTAATGGAGAATGACGTTCATGTGTTGTCCACGTCCAGAAACTTGATTGTAACCTTAAGGTTTCGATTGGGCCAACAGACGACAAGTCCATAATGTAGAGGGCCGTAAGCCTAGCAGAATTACTCTACATTATGACATTAACAATTCGTCAATTTAGCTGATTAGGCCCAAAATTACACTGCATCACATTTGAGGTTACAAAAGCTTGGGTTGGGCCAACTAACGGCTCATTCTGGCAAGTTCATTTATTAATTTCAGTTAAAATAAATAATAATAATAATAATAGTTAAAATCAAAACACATTAATATATAGAGCGAATCTAGTAAATATTTGGACGGTGGATTAGACAATGTAGATATTGTAGCCCCCCCAAGGCATTTTCATATTCCTTTCCGTTTATTTATATTTACTGTACCACTGTCCACTAACACATTCTTCAGTTACATCGGCTCTGGCCTCGGTGTTTCCGGCAACCTGCCACGTGTATCATACTACTAGAATATTATGTAACCAAAAAAACAAAAATACCACTAGAATATTATGCTTTTCTTTTTCAATGATTATTATGTTTTATTTTTATTACTAATTTTCTTTAAGAACTAGCTTAAGTTTATTTTATAAAAAAATTAATTAATTTATTTTTTTTTTGTTGTCAAACAGAATAATGATGTGTTATTGACGTTTTCGTTTCGATTTTTATATCATGTGTTATCAGAGACTCTACAAGAAAAAAATTTAATTAGAGGGACGTTAGAGTTGTTTCTTACGTAAACACTCCAATACTTAAGTAATAAGAGAATTTGATTAAATTTCTGTAAATAAAATATAAATTTAGTTTCATGAATCATACATGTCCCTTATTTCAATTACATAGTTATCCACTAATTGAGTATTTTTTACTGTTTTTTGAATATTATAGAATCAAAAATATTTAAAGATAAAATTATCCAAATTATATAATTTATATCTCCCGTAATACTGTTTTCAAGACGATAGATTCACTCTGTCACCTATTTTTTTCGTGCTCAACGTGATGTATTTTTATTATGTTTTTTATCATACACAACAATTTTAAAATATTCATTGAAAATACATATATAAGTAAGTGGAAGAATATTTAAAAAAAAAGATTGTATTATGCTTACGATTCTTAATCTTAAATAAATTTGGTTTATCATTTTTTTTCCCTTTTTAAAATCAAATGATAACATGTTATCTTATCAAGTGCGTTATTTGCTTATTGTATCCTCTCTGTTAGATATGATAGGGGCTAAACGCTGTCGTTTATCTAACATCTTAGGAAAGCCGAGTAAGTTATTTTCTGTCCGTTGACGAATTAAAAAAAGACCGTCCGTTAGATCCAGACAGATCTGAACACCAAATATTAATCCAACGGTTGGGAGTCGAATTCAATAGCTTATTTCTTGAATATACTCTCTTTTTGGTTTCCCTTTTATTCCTTCTCTCTATCTCTCTAAAAAGAAAAGCGCTTTTTTTCAACGACCGACCGGTACTGACGTACCAGGGACGCTTCCCTCCTCATTTCTCTCTTCTCCTTTCATCAGATCTCACTCTTCTTTTTCCTGATCCGGTATTGCTTTCCTTTCAATTAAGCAAATAAAATTAAAAAAATATTTATTTCTATTACTTTTATTTGTTTTTATCTTTTTTACATTGATTTTTAACATCGAAGCTTTTTTTTTTGGTCCAGGGTTTATTTGTTTTCTTTTTTTTTTTTGTTTGTTTCGATAAATTTCTTCTTTTACCATGGCTGCTCCACCTGCAAGAGCTCGAGCCGATTACGACTACCTCATAAAGCTCCTTTTGATCGGCGACAGCGGTAACTCTTTGTTTTCTAGTCATGTATAAATTACATATATCTTCATTTGGAATGCGATCTACTCGTTAATCTATATTGTTTTTGTGAAATGTTAGGGTTCTTTAAAAGAATTTGATTTTTTTTTTATTTTCTAAATATAGAAACCTAGATAATTACCTTAGATTAAGCTTCATCATAGGTTTACGGATTCTCTTATTGCGGAGATTTTAATGCGTTAGCGAGCTTGATTCGAAAACAATTGTCTGCTCTTATGGTGAATCTATGCTTAGAACATTCTTCGTCTGAATATTTGATAACGTGTTATGTCTGAATATAGCCCATTGCCATGGGAGTATTCTTTGTCTCGATTAGTGTCACTGATGATGAGTATAGTGGAGTCATAGCATGTACATTTACTTGAGGGAACCGATTCTTAATTCATGCCGTCAGGTTCTACAAATGGATGTGGTTGCCTGTAATTAGGGATTAATAGGTGATATTATAGTTATTTTAAAATGGTTTTTCTTGATATTTGGCATTTTCTTTCGAATTTGAGTTCTGAATAGTTCTGTTTACTCATGCTATTGTGTGGGCAGGTGTGGGTAAGAGTTGCCTCCTTTTGCGTTTTTCAGATGGCTCATTTACTACAAGTTTTATCACGACGATTGGGTAGGTTTCTTTAAATTGCAGTACTGTGGTCTTTTATTATTTTAATGATTATTCCGAGAAAGGGCATGCAGTTTAATAAGGATGTGTTCACTTTTGCAGAATTGACTTTAAGATAAGGACTATAGAGCTCGATGGAAAAAGGATCAAACTGCAAATTTGGGATACCGCTGGGCAAGAACGGTTTCGAACAATTACAACTGGTTAGTTTTTGGGTTTTGAAGATGTCACTGACAATAAATGAATTGTCTATTGATTGATGAATTAATTTAAGATCTTGACCTGGACATTGTTTTACTTGAGCCTGTTAATTGCTAGTGTTGTTGCATGATGTGACTTACGATTTGTTCTCATTCTTTTTATTATCAAATTTAATAACAGCTTTTGTTCAAGGTTGTTATTGCTTTGCCATTTTCTTTCTCTTGTAATTTTAGTCTGCTAGGAAATTAGGAGTTTGTATGCTTCCATGGTTTGTTTCTTTCAAGTTTCCTGACCCACTGCATGTCATACTTTTGAATTGTATGGCAAGACTTGGAAATAAAATTACAAAGAACAGATGGTTAGGATTAAAATTCTCTCAGTTCTTAGAAACTTAACCTTTCATATTTACTGGATTTTTGATACTTAGTGTTTAGATTGAAGGTGTTTGCTATTAGTATTATCTCTGTGGTGGTTGAAAATTATACTGCTACATGGCCTTTTCATTTCTTCCACCCCACAAACATGATTGCTTTCTCCCTTTTCTTTTTAATACTTATCTTGTTTCACCTTTTTACGGTGCACATGGAGGGTGTTCGCTTTATTTCGGCAACTCCTGATGTGTAGACTCTCCAATGCATCTGGTTGATAAATGAATTAATGGATATATTCTTCTTCTGCAGCTTATTACCGTGGAGCCATGGGTATCTTGCTCGTGTATGATGTGACTGATGAGTCATCTTTTAATAGTAATTACTGAACTTTTAATCATTTGAATTTTGGATTTTCGTGCATAAGTTATTCGCTCTTATCCACCTTTGGATCTTTAAAGATTTTTAATGTTTCCACCTTTCAATTTCATGGAATATTGAAACTTGAAAGTATACTCCTTATCCAGTGATAAGAAATCTTATTCTTCCTCCATTATAATTATCGTATCAACTGAACTAATATTATTTTTTGTGTAGACATTAGAAATTGGATTCGTAATATTGAACAGCATGCTTCGGACAATGTCAACAAGATTCTGGTGGGCAATAAGGCTGACATGGATGAAAGCAAAAGGGTCTGTTTCTCTTTCTTTCTCTTCCATGTGCGCACATGTGCTTGTATTCACATGCATTTGTAATTACCATTTTGGCTGGATATTTTTCTTGTTGAGTTGATCGGGATCTTATTTTTCAGGCTGTCCCTACCTCAAAGGGCCAAGCTCTTGCGGATGAATATGGCATCAAGTTCTTTGAGACTGTATGTAATTTTTACTGCAGATGTTGTAGTTACTTTTGATGTTTAGTTGACCTTTCCTATATGCTCAAGGGCTGATCTATCTCGCAGAGTGCGAAAACAAACTTAAATGTTGAGGAGGTTTTCTTTTCAATAGCCAGGGACATTAAGCAAAGACTTGCAGATAGTGACTCGAGGGCTGAGGTACGGTTTCTTTTACTCCAACTATCAGCTTTTCTGACAACGCATATGCATACTTGTGATAATTATGCAAATTCATTACTTTTAACATATTTTAATACATATACTGTTGTAATTTTTATCATCTATTTCTTCCTCTTCGCAGCCACAGACAATCAGAATTAACCAACCAGACCAGGCAGCAGGGGCTGGAGCAGCTGCTCAAAAATCAGCTTGCTGCGGGTCTTGAACAAGTACGTTGAGGGTGAGATCTGAAGGGTACATTTTCTTCTCTAGGGAGCCATTCTGTTCCGGGAAAACTAATTTTGTTACAACTATATTATTCGTGTTTGTATTCTCCCGCCTATCATTATTTTAATATCTGCTACTCTTTGGTGTGTAATGTTAGATCCTCGGTATTTTTCAAAATTAATTATATTAGATTATTTTTCCTAAACAACATGTGTTTGTAAGCAAATGTGCCTACCATTTTGATATTTGGAGTTAAGATTGATAACCGCCCTAGTATTGGAGCTTAATCGAACCAAAACTACATTTGTGGAAATTATGTCAACAAACTTGTTTAGGTTTGTGTATGGCTGTCTACTAAGTTAAATACTACCAAGTTAGTTTTATCTTACATGAAAATTGTTAAAAACTGTTAGACGAATGGCAATTCAATTAAATAAAAAAAATATATTCTTAAGATTTAATTAGATATAGTGACAATGTTAAAGATTTATTTAGGAAGTTTGAAAAAATTACATTTTTTTAGTATTTTAACCAAATTAATACATGTAACAAGTTATTAGGAAGATAATCAACCCAATTTTGGAAAAATATCCCGATTAAATCTTCAGAGTATTGAGCTCGAGTTGAGTTTGTAGGTATGTACTCACCCCTTCGTTGGGAAGAGGCAAACTCGGTTTTGATTTGATATGATGTTAAATTCTCCCCACTTTTTGCCTTGTTAGTGGTAAAGAGGGTTGGCATGGCTACTCGGCCTAGGGCCTGCATAGAGGCAACTTTGCAAGGGATGGATGGGATCGGATCGAATCGAATCGAACTTCATTTCTTTGATTTCTGTAATTGGAGGTTAGTTGTCTATCTATCTGGAGAATATAAATTTGGTATACAGTCGGATTGATTCTCTTAGTACTTAATTAATGGCGAATCATCTGAAAATGTTTTTTTTTTTTTTCTCCGCGATGAGAATCATAAATTTTGTTGCTGACTTTGTTTACAAAGAAGCATTTCTGACATCAGTATTCGGGCATTAGGATCAGTCGTGTCGAGCATATCTTACAACGTTTTTGAGAAGTGCAGCCAAGACAAAAGAATTATTAAAGATTTTATAACTCAATTAGCGTGGGTGGGATATTTATCTTAACAGTGATTCTGTGGGCTCCAAAGCGTAAGAACCAGTGACGAATGCTACTCCATAGTTAACAGTATCCCAACCATTGGTAGATTATTGTTATTGTTATTGTTATTATTATTATTATTATTATCCATTAATGGACTGTTTACAACTCTGAATCTGACTCCACTCAAGAGTCCAAGATACATCCAAAATGCCAATTTGGATTAATGCGATTTGGTTGCATGAGAACTATACAGAGTGAGTTGGAAGTTGGAAGCTACTGTTGATGCTGCTGCTGCACTGCTTAAATCAATAATGAAACAAGCAGAGGCATAGCTGGAAAAGCCGCTCTCTCTGGTGTTTTGGATAATTCTTTTCCGATGCTTTTACGAACACAGGTTGTAATTTTCTTTCAAAATAACCCCAATAATTTCGTTAGGTTGTTGAAGTGGTACACTGGGTTAACGCAAGACAGGTTTTCCACCCAACAAGACCCACACTTGATTAAAGCAGAAATAATTGGGTTTATTTATTGAGGTGTTAGTGCCAATCATACAATAAAGCACAATGAAAGGAAACACAAACTGTGCAAGTGGAAGGGTAAGCCATGAAATGGAGAGGGCATTAACTTAACATCCCCACTCCGATCCTTTTAGCTAGGCTTTTTCTTTCTACCATGGACACGGTGGACTGGTCTTCCTTCCTCTGAAGAATTCAACAAAACAAACCAACAATTATGCTAAAGAAAGCAAGAAAGAAAGATATCTGAAAGAGATTTTCATGTTGGCAAAAAAGAAAAAATTCTTAATCATCGCCAATAATGGAGTTTGATTTCAATACATATCAGTTTCGTCCTATCCATTCTCTTTTTTATTAGTGGAATCTGCATAAGCAACCATGGCAGAGACTCTTCTATGGGCTACAAAAAGTAGTTTCAGACCCTGGCCCTTGCCCACCAAATCTTCAAACACAAAAGGTTAAAGCTTAAAAGAAGAAGAAAAACCCAAGCTTGCTCATAAGACAACAAGTTCTGTTCATCTGAGAGTGGATGTCAATACGCACTCAGTTGAGGAATCTCTTTAATTATTTCAGACTTGTGTTATATATTTATGGAGAACGCAGACCAGTCACGAAACACTCTTTTTGCGAGGAAACTACAAAAGCAACTCCACCGTTTCATCGACTCCTCAGCCACGCAAAGGCTCAAAAAATATTAAAAATTGACACACACGCTTTCAACATTATTAAAGGAAATATCCAAATAATTCTGCTAACTCCGATTTTTGTTCTCGACTTTGCATTTTGTTGAAAGGGTTTGGTATCAGGTGTCCATACAACTCTAGTTCATCCTCTCTTAATCAAATACTAACCACTATTACCGGTTAAGTTGCACATTCACAATAGACTTGTTGGCTTTGGTATTACTTCGGATATGGTAAGCTTTTTCTTTTGTTTTTTTGTCAAAGCTAAGGGATTTTTAAGTTTTGTAAGTTATATTTGAATTCGAAACAACCTTCATAAATAAACTCTTGAATTACATGATTTAATTTTTATAATTTAAGATAACATATCCAAATAAAAACAATATCTCTATTAATACAAATGCAAGATTAAGTATTACAACTCTTCTCAAATCTCATCATGTGAAAACTTTGTGCGTTAAATTGTCTTTCTTTTAAATTTAGTTTTTTATTGCAATGATTAAAAGTAAATATTAACATTGTTTGAATTCGAACTTAATCTTTAATGCATTTCGTTCTTTGCTCAATTGAGAGGACGTTGAGCAGGCCTATCGGAAATAATTGTTTTGCAACAGAAATAGACTTTTGTGATTGGGTGTCACAAAGATAGATGGAATATGCCACTAAGTGGAGCAACTTTCGAATATAAATAGGAAGAAACAGATACCAGAAATTCTTCGTAAGTGCATCAGTGACTAACTTTGCTGTTATATAAGTTGAGAACTGAATCGAGATTGCACTCATAAATTCACTAACAGATATGGAGAACCAAGTATATGGTTCGTTAGGTAAGTATAAGCCATACTTCGCTGCAATTTTCTTGCAAGTTGGGCTTGCAGGAATGGATATCTTGTCCAAGGCTGCACTAAACCAGGGGATGAGCAATTATGCACTTGTCGTCTACCGTCATGCCATTGCCACCGTTGTCATGGCTCCTTTCGCAGCCATTCTCGACAAGTATCTTCTCTCTCTCCCTATCTCCAAAAACATGCATTCAAAGCTTGGCATATGCCTGTAACAATGTAATGTTTAGCAGAGAAAACTGACATGGAAGTAACTTTTGTTTGACAGGAAAGTGAGGCCTAAGATGACACTACCAATCTTCATCAAAATACTGGTGCTCGGCTTACTGGAGTAATTATCCAAATTAAACTACATGTTTCTGTTTTTAACATTATAGAATAACATCTCACAATGTTTATCTGTACTCTGGCAGGCCAGTCATTGACCAAAACTTGTATTATATGGGGATGAAGTACACGAGTGCGACGTTTGCAGCTGCCTTGTATAACATTCTTCCTGCCATAACCTTTGTAATGGCTTGGCTTCTAAGGTAAACAATCCAAATAGCAATGCTATGGTTTATGGACATCTGAAAAATAGAGAACCCAGGAAGCAGTGTTGTGATTTTAAGCATAAAAATTGAGAAACTGTGATTTTCATAGAAAATACATGCGTTCTTATTCTAATTATGGCAGCTAACTGGAAGTGCGATCATGTCTCTCCAGGCTTGAGAAGGTAAAATTAAGTTCCATCCGAAGCCATGGTAAGGTTTTTGGAACCCTTGCAACAGTTGCAGGAGCCATGATCATGACACTGATGAAAGGACCAGTGCTTGAGTTGTTTTGGACGAAAGGAAGAATTAACCATGATGCAGCAGCAAAAAATGGGACAGATCTCCATCATACGATTAAAGGTGGTTTAATGATCACAGTTGGGTGCTTCAGCTACGCTGGTTTTGTGATTCTTCAGGTAAATACATAGAATATTTACAGCAAACAGTCCTTGATGGATATTTCCTTAACCAATATATAACCTGTGTGTCTATTTATAGGCAATCACTCTGGAAACATACCCTGCCGAGCTTTCTCTCACAGTTTGGATCTGCCTGTTGGGTACGCTTGAAGGGACCATAGCGGCTTTGATAATGCAAAGGGGAAATGCAGCCATCTGGGCTATTAAATGGGACACCAAGTTACTCACAGCTGCATACAGTGTAAGAATATTTACCAGTTATCAACTCATGGATGAAATGTTTTATAGACTTCCCACGAATCATTCGAATACCACTGATTTGATTCGGTAAATTATAGAACTGGTTCACTTTATAGAAAATCGTCTCACTAAAGGTTTTGAATTATCCCAAACAATAGATTTCTTTTGGTATTTTTAACTTTATATCTGCAATATGCATGGTTGCAGGGTATCGTGTGTTCAGGACTTGCTTATTATATTCAAGGGGTGATAATGAAAGACAGAGGTCCGGTGTTTGTTACAGCTTTTAGTCCCCTGTGCATGGTTATCGTAGCCATCGTGGCCTCTTTCATTCTGGCTGAACAAATGTATCTGGGAAGGTACTATCCAAACTTCATTTCACTGTGACAATTCTCAAACACATTGGACAAAAAACAAAATTGATCTGATATATTTACAGGGTGATTGGAGCTATCATCATAATTGTGGGTCTTTATCTTGTGCTGTGGGGTAAAAGCAAGGATTACAAGTCTCAACCCCCATTAATCGAGCAGCAGCGAATAGAAGCAGCTAAAATAGATATGGCTAACTACGAAAAGGACAGTTTTGATCATCAGGCCATCACAATTGATGCGGGCAGGGGAGAAACCTCAAGCAGAGATGAAACGAGACAAGAGAAAAGCAATTCAAATCCAGTCTAAAGTGTTCCACATCTCCTAAAGGGATTTGATTTTAGTATAACATCCACTACCCTAAGAGACATGTTATACCACTAGCAATTATTGTAGTGGTTTCTGATGCAAATGTAACTATAATCCACCAATATGACTTTCCACTATAAAATTTTACGACTAAGATCATGATGCAGGATTTGATCAGTCATCGGCCAATTCCTCCTCAACCTCCCTCCCCCTCTGCCCAAGAGATAAATATATCAAGCATTTGTAATCATTAAGCATAATGGAGTTTTTCTATAATTTTTTTTTTCTCTAAATAATCAGCATAGATTGATGGCACAACTCACATGAAGGCAGATTCACCATACCAAAGTGCTATGGTGCAAGACCAAGGGTTCCTCCATTTCTCCTTTGGTTTGTAACCAATGGGTAAAGAAATCTAGGGTTCAGTCCTTTTAACAAACCATGGTTTGGCCCCAATTTAGGATGGCTACATATCAGTTCTCATAGGGCATTGAAAACAAAAACTGAAAAGAAAATGTTTTGTAGAATCTGATAAAAGACAGATAATATAAAAATGGGAACCACCGAAAGCTATATGAAGAAAGATAAAAGCTTTCTAAATTATGGACTACATGTTGCTGAGATACATCCAAAGATTCAAAGACACAATATCTCTTTTTTGTGGCATTGACTCATACAGAACATGATTTCTAGCCCTCAAATTATAAAAACAGCCACGACCAGTCAGTGGTGCTGTCACCATTAACAAGCATAGAGTCTCATCCAGAAAATTACTTCATATGCACAAAACAGAGTTGACCCTACCTTACAAATAAGCATGGTTGTTTTACGACAATTGTTTCCCTCCATCCTTCCCATATATACGCTGAAGTTCGAGAGTGGCAGCTAAAAAGGACTCTGAAAAAGAAAGAGGAACGCGTAGGAAACCTTTTTTGTCAATAAAGAGTAACCGTAAAAGATGCATTTCCTTTTAATTACCCTTGTCAGTGTACGATAGCTTAAGTTGGAGCATTCGCATCTATAGAAAATCAATAAAAGTTGGGTGCAAAAAAAGGTGCCATTCAAGTTCAACAGTTTACATCACCTTTCCAAAGCCGGAAGCACTTTTGGTTAATAGGCGAACCAGTTATAGTCTGAATAACATCAAACAACATATTCTGAGGTGTGCTTCTAAGCTCTTGGACAATCCCATAAATTGTCTTCCCATTCTCAAAGTAGATGTGATTATTTGGGTGTTTTGTTTTGCAACCAGCATGTCGCTCAAATTCATATGCATTAATCACCTATTAGAAAGTAGAAACCAGCTGATCAGCACACAAATACTTTGCCTCAACAATTCCCTTGATACAAAAGGTAAACTGAAAAGCCCCACCTTAGAAAAATTGCATGTCTGACACCCACATTGATATCCAGAACTCTTTATAACACCACGTAGCTCCTTCTAAATTGCATAAAAAGAAGCAGGGATGTCACCATACAGTAAGGTAAACTAAATGAGCAATACATGAAATGAGATTTACCTCCCGTGACCAGGCAATATATTTAACAGGAACTCCATCAAGCATACCAGTTGATAGCAAACTTCTGACATTTGTAGGGAAGTTATTAGAAGGAACCTTTTTTGATGTTTTAGGCTCTTCTTTCTTCCTAGAAACTTCAGCTCCAGAGACAATTACATTACCAGTAGAAACAAGAGCAACAGTATTGGATTTAACTAACTCTTTCTCAGTTAGTGCATCAGATTTTAGGACAGAAGGCTGCCCTATCAATAAATCATAGCCCGATATAAGCCTTTCCGAAGGATTTGTATCATCATAATCATCATAGCCACCAAAAGATATAATAGTACTCTCTCCCTTACTATAGGACTGACCAATTGACAAAGTATTGCTGTCACCCTTGTTGTAGCTATAACTAATAGATATGGCACTGTCATCTCCTTTACTGTGGGTGTGACCCACAGTTACGGTACTATCATCTGCCCTGTTGTAAGTTTGACCCATGGACACGAAATTGTTATCTCCCTTATTAAAGGTATTGCTCATTGCAATGGCATTGTTACTTTCTTTATATGTTGAACCAGTGGCAGGACTGTCCTCACATTTGTTATAGGATTGTCCTATTGGAATGAAAAAATTATTCTCTCTTTCATAGGCGTCACCAATAGACATAATGTTTTCATCCCCTTTGTTATAAGCAAGAGCCATTGATATATTACCATCTTCCATCTGGTTGTAAGAATGACCTGTTGACACAAAGTTATTATCAAACCTATTATATGCATGTCCCATTGATGCAGAAATGACATTGTCAGAGTCCTTGACCTGACTGACTTTCACCTTCCTAATCCCTCCATAGTTTAACTCAGATCTAGGATCTTCCAATATATGAGACATTGATAAACCAAATGAAGGATCATTTGTAAATAAATCTTCATTAACCTTTCTACCCATGTCAACTTTCTCTGTGCTAACTGACGGCATACTTTGATCATCAACTTTGACAGCTCTAGCTGTTTCAGTATCAAATAACCGCTCAGCAAACTGCCCAGAGATTGAATGAAAACTGGAAGCATTTCCCCATGGAGAAACATTTGAATTCAACATTCCAGAAAATAAGTTGGGAGTAGGAACTCCAACTGCCTGCATCTTGTTAGGAAATAAGTCTGTCTCAGGACTATCCGTGAACCATTGATGAGAACGCTTGGGCTCAATTCTAGAAGAATTATCATATGCCAGCTCACCATCTTTTAAACACCCAGCACTTTTTGTCACCCAAAAGCCCTGATTCTGGAAAGACTGTCATACGTATAAACTCCTAGTCAGAAACAAGTTAAGACCATAATGTCGTGTAGAAGAGAATAATAATAACAGTCAAATCTTTTTTAATGATTTAGTATTCAAGATTAACCACATGCCATCAAGATAGCAAGTAGGCACTACCGGTGTTGTCAGGGATGCAAGGAGGCACTAGAACCTTTATATTGCCTGAGGCAAGCTGCAAAAAAGAGCTCACCTGGGCGAAGTAAGATGTACTATGTATTTGTGTCTGTACATATATAAAATAAGCTTAAGATATATTTTGCCAAAATCATAAAAAGCTTTAACTACAAAACTACATAACATATAGTCAACTGCAGAACATTTAATCATAAAAATTGAAAAACTGAATCAATCACAAAGAATGCACATAAACTGATAAACAGCATTACAACAAAGTAGAAACACATCAAATTTCCAAAATATTAAACTAAAAGACCTTTCTCACATCACTTAAAGCACATACCAGGCTCCAAATTTCCTAAAGCACATAAAAAACATACCATTCTTCTCACTTTACTTCAAAGTTTCGTCGGATTAAATTCTTGCTGCTTCCACTTTGCTGAAAAAGTTTAGCAGTTAAAACTCTATCTTCATGTCATAGCATGTAAAATATACATCACGTGGCATTAAAGAAAGGATCAAATTTACAAACTTTACACTAAACAGCAAAGCTTCTACCTCCTGGCTGAAGCAGATAATGTACAACTTCGTGAAAAATTGAAAACTTCACTCGCTAAAGCAATTATCTGCAAAATTCACGGAATTAATCGATAAAAAAAAAGCTCTGAAAACAAATAATCCCGATCTCCCATACACTGTATAATAGCTTTAAAAATGGAAGAAAACTAAAAACCTTCCAGAAATCTATTATCTTTCAAATGTCAAACATTGGGAAGTTCACTCATCAAAATAACATTTTTTTTTTGCAATATACCAAAACCATAAAACCTTTGAAGTAGAGACTTTCCTAAAATATTTGAATTAAGGAAACAGAGTTGGAACCTTAACCCTAAAATTTTCATTACGCAGTTGATTTATAAAAGGGGAAAAAACCAAATGAAAGATCTTCATTGTGGAGATACTCAAATACCTGCAATGAGGCGATTGAGTTATTTATTTAAGAACTCGATGATCATTGATCGGATTAAGGAAAGCTTTCCAGCATCTACTGGCCGGAAACCAAACCGGAGATTGTACGGACGGTGATTGCAGTGAGATCTAAACAGGACGAATAATTATTATTTAGAAAGAAAAAAAGATACTGAAATTCTTGTTGAGCGAGAGAGTGATATAAGAAGGTGCTCTGCACGATCACATTTCGTGGGGTCCTTAGACTGACCGTACACGTGTACTTAGTTCTGTCAGATCTGATTCTGATTCCTATGCGGCGTTTGGCTCCATTTCAGAAACACAAAAGTGCCATTTTTTTTCAAGTACTTGTAGGCTTATTTATTACAGCGTACAAATTTAATTGGATTAGTCTTTATTTTGGAAGACCCTAATAAACTCTATTGGAGCCCATTAAAGAATTTTCACAGAGAATTGAAGGTGTTAGCTAGGCCAAGGGCCCAGGTAGCAAGCTTACTGTTGGACCCTTGCCTTAAAAAATAAATAAATAAATTTATCGTGCGGCTGTTGGCCCAACCGATTTAAAACAGAGGCTGCACTGCACTTAATCTTCCATCGAAAAGGCCGAAAATGGTGTGCTATTAAGTTGATAATCTAAAACTGCTAGTTTTGAATAAAACGCCTGCTTTCTTCTAAGACCAGATAACCGATTCCTTCTATTCTTCTAAATCAAAGGTTGTTTTAACTAATGTTTTCCTTTCTTCATCTTATATGCGATTCTTTTTTCTCTTTTGTATCTGTGAACCAAAAGATAATGCATTAAATCTCTGTTTAGATATGAGGGGAAATCAAATCTTGTTTTTGGCTGTATTTACCATTTGGTTTCTGCAGTCTTTGGCTGGATTGGAGCAGATATTGTCCTGCTTCTATGACTTCTTTGATCATGACTCATGATCTGTCTGCCGGAACGGAAACATTACTGTTTGGTTGTGAGAAGTTACACCCAGAGCTAGGCAAGTACGAAGCCTAACAAGTTGAGACTTGAGACTGATCGCTAAAGTTTTGTTTATTGAATAAATTTAATTGTTGTCCCGGGGACCATTAGACTTGGGCCGAAAGTGGAATGCGTCCCAAAAATCAATGGAACATGCTAACTGCCACCTAAGTTGCAGACAAAACTGAAACCTCTCCCCAATGATCGATAGCATAGCTATTTCTAAGGAGTACATAGAAAAACTTTAACCACAACTTTTCCCTGCAAACCCATTTCTCTTTCCATTTACACTTTTCACTTTAATCAAAGCTCTCTTACCTAATTCAAAAAGTTTTAACAAATAAATCGAAACACTTCTCTGCCAAAAAGCTCAAATGCAATCCATTCCAGTTAAACAAGAACTTGGTTTAGCTTCCAAAGTATAAACACGCATGATTCGGGAGTCTCACACTCCCACTGCTCCAGTTACAGAGCCACTCCTTTTTCATGTTCCTTCTGGTTCTGCAGTGGCCCGCTTCATTGCTAAACCACATCTGATCATTGCTGATTTTAATTCTTAACGTATTTACAGAATCACTTGAGATTGCTTTGTCAAAAGAATCAGGCATGCACACCAAAATCCACATGCAACATCAATCCCTAGCATGCTGTCTCAACCCGAAAAAAATGCCAGGGCAACACAGTAGTCAGGGATTCTTATCGCTTTTTGCATCAGTAGTTAGTATGTCAAACGATTCCAGCTGTAACCTCACTACTGGAGGCCCATTTTTAGACATGAAATTGAGATGTCAAAACCTTGAAGTTGCATTTATGCAGCTTTGTGCCCTGGGAATTAGCAATAGTTCCTCAGCCTGGACCTTGGCCACACAAGTTGATGACAAGGTAGATTTTACTGAAAATCTTGGTGAACATGATCTGGCAGTGGTGATGTGCTTGTTTTCTAAATTGACTTGGACAGAGAAGAGGGAATAAACCGGTCTGTGATCCGAGAACCTCGACTCTCCCCTTGAGTACCACAACTGCTTAATTCCTTCACCTTTCCACAGGATCCTATCGCACCTGCAATAATTTCCAAAGAATTGCTTAGTTCTAAACTCTTCAATAAAATAATGTCTTGACTAGGTATTTCGGTATTGGTTGTACTTGGCCAACACCAAGAAAACATTAATAATGAATAAACTAAGACTGCATGTCAATGGTTATGGTTTCAACAGTCTTAGCAAGAACAATAATTAAACATGGTCGGTTATTTAAGGTTTACTATTTTATTGAAAGGAAACGGATAAGTCTTACTTGCCGACCACTGTATAAGTAATCTTAACAGTTGAGTTGAAAGTTCAATTAAAGCCTTAGCTCATGAGATTAATAAGTAACTAAGCAAAAAATAGTCATTCATCATCACATGAACTTTATGCCTCTGGCTACCCAATCAGATTAAAAAATAAAAAAATTACTAATCGTGCTTATGCATTAAAAAAATATTGAAATTTGAAACTTTTTTTCTTAAAAAACTGCTAAATAGTATCATTGTTCCCCAGCATGACTTTGTTGGAACATGATAATACTAATTAATTGTAGTGGCTTAAATTTTAATAATCCTTCAACAGATTATATCGAGGGTAAATAAATGTGATGAACAGCTAAGATTAGTTTAGACATGTTTAGCAGATCGGCCAGGCCAATTAAAATTGGAGCAAGCAAAACAGAGAAACTGCCAAAACTAAGAACAGAGTTGTAGTAATCAGATACAATACAATATATTCCCCCCAACAAACAAAAGATAGAATACAATATATTCCAATTATATAAAAATCTACATAAAACTCTATCATTGGATGATGCTTCCAACAAGCAACCTTAATGAATGCACAACTTGGGATTAATTTAATCCTGCTTCATGTATTTAATTACTAAGAATTAAGAAAACTAGAAGTGAAAGGAACATAAATTTGCAATCTTACCAGGCAGGATTACGCCGTTTTTCTTTCGATTTAGATGTTTGGACAACATAATCGTCAGAGTCGGTGAGATATTTGTAAGTTGGAGCAAAGTATATCCTGCCTTCTTCCCATCCTTTGAACACCCGACCAGCTCTTTGTTCTATCCTTAGCTGCCAAGCAACGAGTAAAAGATCTTAAAATAAACAATAATGAAATTCAAGGTCAACTTTTTATTTTCTTTGTTTCACATGTTACTCGTGCCAAACCAAGTCAGGGGCCAAAGCAACCAGATTAACAAACCAACATCTATAACATTATCCAAAAACAGAACAAAGCTTAACTAGATTAGGCTCTCACCTGGTCCTTTTCTAGAAGTGCTTGCCAGTCATTCTTCTTCAGGAATTCATGTGTATCAGCACAACAACCCGTAGCAAGCCGATAGTTCAAATCCCCTAACCAAATAATCTTACTGAACAAATACAAACAGAGAAAAACATTAGAGGTCTAACAAAAATATGCAAAAATTTCCAAGAAATTTGGGTGATTTTCATTTTCCTTTAATGATAACAAAACAAAAAAATGCCTGTTCATATAAAAAAAATAAAATTACGCCATGCCTAATTTAGATGAATTAGTGGACTAAGGAGCTTACTCATGGTCTAAAATGCACCTCGGAGGAAGTGGTCTTATGATATCTCTAAATGAATGAGAAAACCTTGTTCTTTTTAATATTTCTGCAACATCAGAATTTCTTTTGATCTCATCCCCTTCCTTCTCCCCGGAAGTCAAGTGAGTACAAACAAAGCAAAATGAGGTTTGGTGCAATGTCATGCTAATGGATATTGAACCCTGTTACCAAATAATTAAAACATGCTAAAATCAGTACAACTGCAATTTAACTGCTATAAATGCTCGATGGTTCTCTTATCAACAAATCAACAGCAGCATAGAATAAATGCAATTGCTGACCTTGTTTCCAAGATATCCCATAATGCCACGGCCGACACATGAGACTTTCAGGTTGCTAATATGCTTGTAAAGATCAGCTCGAACCCACACGCACAAGAAAAGCCCTACCATTTGCTTGCTTGCAGCTAGACAGAAGTGTTGCCACATTGGACTGCCAGACATGCAAGTGGGGCTAGAAGAGCTTTCTTCGCTTGAATTTAAATTCATGTTGTGCAATCTTTCAAGATCCTCATTACCAAGTTCATCTCCCATTGAAAGTAAGTCAGAAAAGCTGATCCTAGGCTTTAGGCTTGCTTGCTGCTCAGGCTGCTGTGAGGATGGACTCTTTGCATTGACGACATTGCTGTAACATTGGGCAAGTTCTTGGTCGCTTCTGCTGTTATTCAGAGCTTGACGAATAAGGGAAAGCCACCTGGCAGCTGGTCCACTGTCCTCAGCTCCAAGCACGTTGCCAGCATTTAGAGGAACAATTTCCTGGAACCTAACATGTAGAAATATCTGATTTAGCAAATCATTCCAAATTAACACAATACTTTCGACTCTTCAAAATCTAACTTAAATATTCATTTATTTTCTTTCTTCTCGACCAAGTAAAGAAGAGACAGGTCAGGGCAAAAAAGTGAATAAAAATAAAGAAAAATGCTGGACCAACAGACTCCTAGTGGGCAAAGTTCAAGATAGTTACGAGCCTTCATCACATTAAGATGGTATCAACTGCGGTCCAGTAACTCTGCGGCCACGTTGAATACTGAGGACTTGAATAAAAAGACAACTTCATCTACACGACTACATGCAGTAATCATACTAGTAACAGTTCGAATTGCCAAAAACAAAGAAACAAAGCTATAACGAGAGATAAACTTCAACAATCCAAAAGAATAGCAAAAACTTAATATGATGCCTTGGACTTTGTAAAGGATGGTGTACAAAAGCAATTTGGTTTAGATTATCTACCAATTGGAACAAAGAGAAGAGTGCAGGCATTTACCCAAGAACGTAGATGTCAGCAGGAGCATGTGACCTTAGCCAATCTCGTACGTTCAAACCCTCATCTGGTGACTTCCCTCCGACATTCCATGTCCCTACAAACATCCTGGAATCCCCAAAAACAAACCTAACATTATAGCATAACCCATATCACAACAAAACCAAAAACTTAGATTACTCTAATAAAACAACAAATAGAAAGCGATTATCGAAGATAATTATCTATCTTCAACTACAATAATTCCAGTTTACTAGTATTCAAACAAAGTACTAAAATTGTCTTCATATGTCATTTCCTAAAAGTCTGCTATAAAGGCCAATGATTCATTAACCATCCTCAACATTATATAAACAATAACTAAGAAATTATTCAAAAGTCTTGCACATATTTATTTGTCTTGACATAAACTCGAAAAGTAGGGGAATTCACAACCAAACCTGCGTATTTCGATGACTCAATTATTGCACGTGCGCTTTTCTTTAACCATAAGCCCAATATCAAAAGTCCAAACTTGAAAAGTTTTTTATAATCACCTGAGGTTGAGCGAATCGGTGGCGGGTGGTGCCTCCGGCATATGTTGCGACGGTTTAATTCCTCCGGCAGCCTCCGTCAGCCAGCGTTCTATTGAAACCAAAAACACACGGTTAAAAAAAATAATAATAATAATAAAAGGGGTAAATCTATGCATTATTACATGCTACAGTGAAAGTCAAATCTCCCCGAACACGTGGCAAGGAATTAAACACTGGATCATCAAAAATCAACTAACCAAACGGGGACCCAACCGAAATCACTACGATTTCAGATTTCTCTCTTTGATGTCCAATCAAAATGAATCGTAGCAGTCAACCTGACGGCTACTGGAAATTCAGAACTCTTCCAGTTCTCATCTTTTCACGAAACGGAGGGAGAGGAGTTAAAAATCAGTACGAAGCATGAAGCAATGCCGCTGTAGCATAATAAATATACCTGAGAAATCTTCCGGTACGATCACGTAATAATCCTCGTCAGAACAACTCTTTCTTCTTTGCTCAGTTTTACCTGCCAAAAGTAACAGGAATTCTTCCTTTGATTCTGAATGCCAAATCTCCAAACAAAATTTGAAATGAAACAACAGATATCCGGGACGAGATTTTACCGTTTATTGCGTAATCGGAGTGAAACTCGTCTGCTCCACTCGGTATATTCAGCCATTTTCTTACGACTACTTTGGGCCATGAAGACTGTAACATAAATATATATATATATATATCAGACTTTCGGCAACCATTGACAAAAATCCGACGAACTTTAAATCACATCGCCGAGAAAAAAGAAACCAAAGAGAGGAATGAAAAGGCAAGGCGCATATACCTTGGAGATTTTTTTCATATCTGTTCTCATTGCTGACACCGCCTGAGCACTGGAAATTTAAAACTGGGATCAAAAACAAGTGGGCGGATTTTATAATGGATTATTACGAGTTAAATAAACCTTGATGAATAAAACAAAAAAGGGTGGCAAATCGGGGTATTCAGAGTTGAAAGGAAAAGGATTTTGGTTATTAATTTATCTATATTTCGAGTTAAGACTCGATAATTTAGGAGGTTAAAACTAAATGGATATATTCAACGGGGATATAAAAGAACTAGTTGCAGGAAAAATGGAGACAGCTTCCAAGGACGGAACGTAAACGGAAGAGAAAATAGTTACAAGGAAAGAACAAGGACTCTGAATATAATATAAAGGAAAAAGATGGAGAACAGGCCAGGTTCATTCGTTTGGGTGATTATTGGTTTTAAAAAAGGCTTGGGTTTTCTTTAAGCGTCTTTACAGAGAGGAAGACTGGGTGGAAATGGGTGAACTTTAATCAAAGAAAATAATTGCCAAGCTTTTTTATCAGATATTTAAAGTTTGGATCAAAGTCTCCAGAAATAAATCTTGGAAAAGTTTAGCCTTTTGTTTGGTACGTCTGTACTTGACTAAAAGAAAAAGAAATAGAAGTTTGTGTGTATTGAAATTTAACAAATGATTTAGAACGAGATCAAAAGAGAAAGGAAAAGGGGAAAGGATTGAAAGCAGCAACTCAATCATGAACATAAGTGGAGAGTGAAAGCTGTTGGGAAAATCTTGATTCTTTTTTAACGACATGAAGATTGGGAAGTAAAAGGAACATAACAGGAATCCGAAGATAAGGTCATAAATAACACAAACGGAGTTCCCACAAAGCGGCCGGCCAATGAAACAGAAGGATCTTTCAATGCAGAAATGGAGTTTTTTGAGGCAAGATGTCAATGCCATTGTTAACAATTTGAAAAGATGAGATAAAATTCAACAAACGTGAGAAGAAAAAGACTTCCCAACTGAAGTAATAATTGCACACAAACAAAACAAAGAAATAACAAATTAAAACCCAGATTAAAAGTAAATAAAAAAAAAAGTTAAGAATCACTTACGAGTTACAGCTAGAAGTAGAGAAGGAAGTGAAGTCGGTGAGGTTTCAGGGAAGGAAAAAAGGATTAAAAAGCCCGTGCATTTGAGAATGAAATGAAAGGAAAATACTGACCCTTCTTTCAATCTTCTCTCTTCTCTTTTTCACAGATATTTCCTTTTCAGACTGTGAAGGATTCTGTTTTGCCTTCTTGATTGTTTTGTTTACAGAGACAAGGCGGAAAGAAATGCAGAGCAAAGTTCTTGGTGGCGTTCCTCGTAAAAGCCGAAAGCAGCGATTGCCTCTCTAATTTATAAGTGCTTGAGAGAGAGACAGAGACAGAGAAAGGCAACTTTCAGTCAGAAAGAAGGCGTAGTTTGGAGTCCAAGCTACTGCACATTCATCTTTTCTGAGTTGGGGCATTCAAGTCTTTACATACTTCAATTAGAAAATTAGTCTATTTTAAACCTTCTTTAAACTGGTGTTTGAAGAATTTTCTGCCATTTTTGTTCAATTAAAGTCAGCACCTTGATTTTCAGACTTGTAGCATTGAGTAATTATCATGGTTGACCATTTTAAATCGATTTTTTTGTTTATTTCTTCAGTTTTGAGTAAATTTTCCCTAAATAACATGAAATTTTGTTGAAATTATTTTTTTATGCGAGTGTTCCAAGAAATTTCCACAATTTGGACAATGATTTATAGGTTACAGCAGACCGTGTGATTTAATTAGCTAGATTGTTTTGCATTCTTTTTTTTTTTTTTTAAATAACAGTTACTCAAAAATCTTGTTTCGATATTAGTTTTTTAAAGGTTAGATTGAAGATTTATTCAGGTAAAATAAAATTGATTTTGATAAAATAAAAATAAAAATAATTATTAAAAATATGTTTTTTAATAAATAATTAAAAAAATGAAAAAGTCATTTTACCGTTAAAAAATTTTGTCCTATTACTACTATTGCAATTGGGCTTATTGGTGCGTGTGATCCAAACTTGCTATAAAGATCAAAAGATTTCGAAATTTTTTTACTTTTTTTACTATTATAAATAACATTATATATTTATTCACATTAAATTTCATGAATTTATACAAAAAATATATTTTTTTGATAAAATCGATCTTCAAATAATAAAAAATTGTAATAATTCCCAAAATTAGTTACATTGCAAAGCATATCAATTTCTTCACATATTCACATTGTTTCATATTACGAATTTTTTTTATTTATCAATATTATTCGTATTATTGTCTATTATAAGCAAGCCGATGACAACTATGGAATCTCAAATTAATGCCCTCAACTTGATAATTTGATTTTAGCCTTAATAAATTAGCCACCATGAATCCATTACAACCTTCTAAAATAAAGTTCCACAGATTGCTCTTGTGTACCAAATACATTATACAAGCATTTGTATTCACACAATAGAAAAACTTAATTATTTTTATTTGTCGCTACTATGTTAATTATAAAATTTTCAAAAAAAAAAAAAACATGTCCATTAGCTTAATGGTGGATATCATAACCAAATGACTTTAATAATTAAATTATAAAATTGAATTTAGATTTTACATTTTTTCTTTGAATTGATTTGAATTTTAGAAACAATAAATTGAAGCAAAAAAAATATTATTTTTTAAGATAATTATTCTATACATTATCAATGAAATTTTTTAATTTCATAAAATAAATAAAGATGATAATATATATCTTTTAAATGTATTAAAAAATAAAATATAATATATATTATCATGCTAATTTTATTTATAAAATCAAAATATTTCATTGATAATATATGAGGCCTTAATTTTTTTTTATCCTCCAAAACAAATTGATTAAAAAATATTAAAAGTGGTCAAAACCACTTAAATATTAGGACTTTCAATTTGTTTTTGGTACACTTTTACCTACCCAAATAAATCCATCTGGATCAAATTTCCCTCCATGAAATAACTAAAACACCCTTCCCAATTATCTTAACAACAAAACTACCCTTTGAATATGTTAATTAGTTTATTCCTTTTATATTTCTACTTTATTATGTCTAATTGGTACTCTCACATGATGGTTTACGTTATGTTTGGATTTTGGAATTGGAGGGACGAGATTCAGTGAAAATTTGACTTAAAGTGTAAACCAGCTATCGTAGTACCATCCATCAAAATATAATTTTAAATTTGAAATTAATTGATGAAAAAATTTTAAATTCAAATATTATTGTCCCACCAATTAATTTAAGATAACAATGAAATCCAATCATAATATTTATATTTATAATTTATAATGGGAAAGTGAACAACAATTAAAAGTGTTTAAATTTAACTTATGGTTAAAATTGTAAGGTCGTACATATTTATGATGAAGTTTTTAATGCATGTTGGATAGTAAATAGCTCATTGTAATATTTTTTTTTTATAATTAGGATAAATTATAAAATTGTTCAAATTTAAATGCATACTTTATCCGTGTAATTTCTTAAACTGTTTGATTAAAAAATGGTTAGCTATTCATTATGATTAATTAAAAATAGGTTTGCACTCATTTTTTTAATAATTTATTCTTATATTCTCCGAAACACATTAAGCTATGTCCATTAATTTTAGTGACATTGGTTAATTAGAAATCCTTAGCAATTTTGTCTGTTCTTAGGTTAGAATAGGAGAAAGCTATTGAATTCGCGGCCTTGCTTGTTTCCTTCAAACCTCCAAATCCATGCACCAACCAAGTTAATTACGGGATTATGACTATATTCAGATAATGGCGGCTACTGCAAACCTCCCTCCCTCAGTTAATTATCCGGCAGTGGTAGTTGTATTAGACAA
Source organism: Firmiana major (assembly GCA_033439115.1). Taxonomy (NCBI): domain Eukaryota; kingdom Viridiplantae; phylum Streptophyta; class Magnoliopsida; order Malvales; family Malvaceae; genus Firmiana; species Firmiana major. Next base: position 43,411,444 of record CM065913.1, on the reverse strand, counting down.
TTTTAAACAAATAATAGGATTAAACGGTAAAAAATAATATAAAAATACCAGTTAAATTTTAATATAAATTGTATATGCATTAATCAATAAAAAGTTAATAAAATTTTTTATTTAATGTATCAATATTAATTTAATATTAAAATTTATGTGTTTTATGTAAAATAAATAAAATTTAACATGATATAATCTTAAAATATTTATACAAATTATAATTTTATTTTATTTTTATTTAATAATAGTAGATATGCTTATTAAAAAAACTCATAGGATTACTATTTTTTTTGTCGGTGACATGATAGTGAATAATATTCTTAGATAAATTTCATAATATAATTGTAATTGTCATAATATTAATTATTATTTTGGTAAGATTCATAAAAAAAAACAAAGCACCAACAATAATCCAATGGATTACGTTTAAGATCTTGTTCATATTTTCTAAGTTGGCGCCCGTACTGCATGAAACCATAACCGTAAGGGCAAATTTTCTTTTGTACTGTAGGCGTTTTGGTTTGGTTTATTTCAACTTTGATTGTTTGGTTAATAGCACCATGGACTATGTAGCAGCAACTTTTTGACACCAATCATTGGTCGAGCTTTAAGTTTAGGGGAGAGGGGATGGCAGTGGTCTAATATGCCTTAGCTGCCAACGATTTGCCATTTGATTTGAATGTTTTTATTTGTCAAATCAACTGTCAGAGCCGCTTAATTAAAGCGAAAGATTGTTAAACCCAGCCCCAGGATTGCTAAAAAGTCGAGACTTTGGCAGCTACGAGGGTAACTTTTTTCCCTCTGATTATCGAGAGAGAAATTTAGGTTTGGAAACTAAACAGAACGTTATTACTTTTACTTTAGATTCATGCATGGACAAAAGAAAATTTCTTTGTCTTCATACTTTAATGTAAACGGAATATATTTGTACATTATATTTTTAAAGATGAAATTTTATGCAAGCTCAATAATTTTAAATTTATAAAAAATAGTATGTATATATATATATATATTGTGATTATTAACCTAAAAATATAATATAATAAAATAAGATATTATTTTATGTGTAGGATATAATCATTCATAAATTTTATAAGTTAATAAAGTGCACTTCGGTCTGTATTTATTTTATTATTTTTAAGGCAAAAGATTTGTTTTGATGTAAAGTAAATATATATATATTTTTTAGCATAATTCACATTTGATGAGAAGTAAATTTAGAGATTTAAGGATTTGAAAGTCCTTTCTTTGCTACGAAAAAAGTGTTAGTGGTATCAAAATAATATTTTTGAACATGAAAAATTTATAAATTAATCTATCTAATAATGTATTTGAAGTTATATTTTAAATCAAATATATTTTACTTGTTTATTATAATTATATATAATATAAACATAGTTTTTTAAGATTCTTTTCCCATTGCATATGTATTATTCATTTTTATTATAAAAATTGATGAAAATTTTATTTATTTATCTACCTTTTTAGATTTTTATGTAATTTTAATGAGATCAGTATAAAGAAATTACACAAAAATTTATCATCAAACAGGTCCCTATTTTTTGTACGTATCTAGCAACTGTGAGTTGGAATGATAAATTAATCCACTTCCACTAAAGTCAAAACAGCAAAAACCTGAAAATTTTTGTTTCTAGTGGTTTCCAATTGTTGTCATAATTCTATAATTAACAAACATGAAGAAATCGCGTGACACTGTCGTTAGATTGTTGGTGAAACTTAGGTAGAGTTCTTGACTTAGAGCCTTTGGAAGGTTGCGTACAATTAAAAGAGGGTAAATGCTATTGTAACCAAAATAAATATTGAATTGCACTAGTGCTAGCTCTTTTTTCACCTTGAAAACATGCGAATATATTCTCCTTCGGAGAAGGTAAGACTCGGACTTTAGTCCCGAGTTCGCACCTTATAATAGCCATAAAATAAATATAATTGTGGCCTGCGGAAAAGCCATCTGAACTTCGGATAAGTAGCAAGTACTGCTAGGAGCTTAAAGGCAGTGCAGGACCTACGGTTTCGGTTTGGTTACCATTGTCGTTTTTTCTTATCGCAATTGGACTCAAGTGCAATGCTATTATTCTTGGAATTGGATTTGGTTGTAATAAATGGTTGAGTAAAAAGCTTAACAAGTTTCAAAAACTAACCATGCATGGAAGCATCCTTGCATTTTCGATTAAATTATAGTACTAGCACTTTAGCCTTTGGGTAGTCGGGTACGGTAGTACCAGCTGATTTGACACAAAAGATAATCAGTCACTGGATCTCAACTCTCAAGTCCGAACCTGTTCAAGATGGATGGGTCATGGGTGCACCAGCTACTTAACTAAACTTGCCCCAACTAGCGTAGCATAGGAGATCGCACAATAATGCACTCATGGTTCAACCGCCTACCTTCTCAGTCTGCCTGACTTCCTCCATCATAAATAAATTAATTGCATGTTTATCTACACCTAAAAATTCACAAATCCTCGTAATAACAGGGATAGCAGCCTTGAATTAGCATCATGCTTGGGTATTAGCCAGGTTTTCGGGCCGCCATGTGGAGTACTAGAACTAGGTCTTTTATATCTTTAAACTTCAATCTTCAGCAGTCAAAAAATAGATGGAAGTGCATTTTCTTGGCAGAAATTAATAGTAGTAACTCCAAAAGTTAAATAGCTTTTCGTATCTTTTGACTCCTAAAGTTCCCATCAAAATCCTAGAATAACCTACCCTCATTTCCCACGCCTACATGTGTAGTTTAGACTTTAACTATTCTTTACGCGCTAGAACAAATCTAATTAAAGTAACTTTTAATTGCATTTAAAATCATTAACCTAATTCGCTTTAAACACGTGCCCAAGTCCGCCTGCCATACCGTGGGTCAAGGATTAAGCTAGGGGAAAGGGTTAGATTAATTTACTAAAAGAAATCATCTTTCGGTAATCCAATGACACCTATGATTAGGCTTTCGTATTGGTTGGACAAAGATTAAGTGCTCTATTCCTGCTCCCCACGATTAAACAATTTGCTAAGTGTTGGTGTTTCAGAGAGATGAACCTGTGAACAAACTGTCATGCATGGTTATCTCTTAAGCCTAGCTCGTGTGGTCCCGTCGTAATGGCCCAGCAGATTCCAGGAAATCATGCCTACAGACCTAACCCCCCGACGTGCGTAAATAAGTAAAGTGTGTAACAAATTAAATTTATTTTAAACAAACTTTACTCGGATTGAAAGACACCTATAGAGGAGGCATATGGTTGCGTCACAACTGTAGACTATTTCTAAACGGACAAGAAGTTAAATGTTTTCATTTCTTTTTCAATAAGATATATTACAGATTCAATCTTGCTATATTTGATTTATTTTTTTTTTACTTTTTTAATTTTTCTTTTTGTTTGTCTCAATCTTACCCCAAATTTTAACGTCCTTAATTTTTTGAACTTATCTTATAATAATTAAAGCTTAATTAGGTTAGTATTTTTTGTTCATTATAAAATTATTACTTGTCACATTTTATCTCTTAAATTTAGGAAGGGTTAATTTTTAAATATATATAATGGTTATTACTGTTAAAAATCAAGATATGCTAATTATTAATTAATTAGTGCATATGCTTAAAGAGTACTTCATTCCAGAGTTTTTCTTAACAAAGTAACACTAATTTCTGTTAAACACTGAAAGGCAGGCCTTCATTAAAGACTATAAATCTAATTATTACTATATCAGCGAAGTTTCTTTTGGCTTTTAGAGTCAACTGTTGGGGGCAAAACTAAACCTGGTTCGGACATGTAACCAAATAATGGCAGCTCCAGTCAAAGATCATTCTTCCTTATTATAAAAACGACCTTTTTTGACGAGAGCCCCAAGGCTACCATCTGGTCCAATCATCATCTCCCTTAGAAACTTCCATTGATTTTTATTTTAATTAATACTCTTAAAACCTATTATGGGATTCTCTTCAATAACATATAAATTTTTTAATTCGATCGCATTACATTACGTACGCCAAACAAAATGTGAAGGAATGGGAAGAATCCCTTAACAAATTGGGTGGCATATAGTTATAGTTATAGTTATTGGCAATGGGTCATGAATCATGATATACAATAACTGAAATTATTGATTTGTCTTTCTGCAAATCGGAACAAAACATGAATCATGAAAAGCAGGTTTTCATGTTTTTTTAAGTTGCAATTATTCTCAGACATTATGGTTTTAGTGTTAGAGGTGATGTACGGAATGATTTGGCATTTATTTGGAGGATTAAATGAACAAGCTTGGTGGAAAGCTACTTGGGGTAATCTTAGGAGTCTAAGAACAAATGTCAAGAATTTGCATGAAGGCAAAATGAGAGTAGTGTTAATTCTATTAATTAAAAGATCATTATCGTGCAAATTATGTGATGATTAATTAATTGAGTTCAATTGCTCTAGTTTTCGAGAACGTTAAATGGAGGATAGTGCTGTGCTTGATGAGCTCTAGGTTTTTAAATTACCGACATTCATGTCTATAGCTTTATTATGTAAACCACTAAAATAAAACAAAAAAAAATGGAAAATGGAAGAAACAAAAAGGGAAGAAATTGCTACGGATAATATTGTTCCACGTACTTGAAAGAAATGGGGGGAAAAGGAGTAAGAAACGTAGGCTTTTAATTAGCAGTTTAAATATTTTACACGAAATTTTATTTTTAAAAGGCTTTTGTTGGAATCGAATTTAGATGGATAAAAATTTAAATTTCTTTTCTTTATCAATTAAATTAATCTCTTCTTAATGATGTTTGCAAATCATTATTAGAGCATGAAAAATTTTAATAATCAGTTAATTAATCGTGTCATGCTCATATTTACTCATAAATTATCAATTCTATCACTATTAGTGCGTGAAAGACTCATGCGTCGGCAATTTGGCATGCAGGCTGCAGATCGTCCAGATTAAAATTACACAAAATTTGCAAGGTCACAGAACTCATTGTTCGATCGATAAACACTCTTATTAGTTATTAGAAATCCTTCAACTATATTATTTTGTAGCGAAGACCTTACACGACATTACAGTGTTTTTACAATATGTTTTTGGTAATGGTAAAATGAGTTTTTCTTGGTAAATTCATATCAACATTTTTAGAGCTAAAAAAAAAAATTATTCCCCTTATTATTATTATTATTATTATTGAAATGGCAAATTACTTGAGAAGCTCAAAGTCACACATAAAACTTAAGTTTGAAAGCTTAAAGTTTTCCTTACCATTAAACTAAAGTCTTAATCACTTTTTTTTTTTTTTCATTTAAACTTCAACAATCGGATTCTAATTAAAATGCTACTATGTTGTTAATCTCTCATCCTTACTTCTTACCCTAATTTTCTTTGAGATAATTTGTTCCTTCTGTGATTTATTTTTATTTGAAACCAATACTCTCATCTTTACAGTGATTAGGATGGAAAAAAAATCAATTTGAATCGATATTGTTTCAATTCAATGAATTCAGTTCCAAAAATATAAAAAAGTTTACGGTTCTGGTTTCGTGCCAAATAGCATGCTGGTATCCTATAATCAGTGATAACAAAGTTGTCAACCTCAATCAACTCTATCTGGAGAAGAAGAAAATGCCTTTGGAACGTCGTCTTCATAAGCTGGATTCCATACTTAAATATCCTTTCAAACAATTAGAGTATGTATGCTTGAGACAGTGATTAATTAATCACATGTGAAACCTGCCTTTAAGCCAGGTTTAGGCATATATAAATATATACACACACATATATATATATATATATATATATATATATATATATATATATATATATATATAATGAGAAGTGGATTAGTTAATGAAAAAATCGAATTGCAACTGAAGGCATAACTAGCACCTAATTATTATTAGGTTTAGATGGAAAAGATTAGAGTTAAGTGTCCTAATAATGAACGCCATGGGATCATTAATTTATGTGGGGTCTCCATATAATTACAGCAATGATTTTGGGCTTCAATGAATTGAAGCTTTATTGTCATGCTCCACCATTGAAAACTAAGTGCCATGCGCATGACTCCTCAATTCCAAAATGCTTAATTAAATCATCCTCGAAACCAAGATTAAAACTAAACTAAACCATCAACAAAAAGTATTATATGGGCTTCAATCAAATTTTCAATTTGGAAATCTCTTATTTAAATTTTGAAGACGAAAATTTTAACTCATGATATAGAAGAGGATTACCACGACATATGTAACTCAAACTTAATTTTCGATCCCCAAAAAAAAAAAAAAAGACTTCAAATAATCAATTATGGTTCTGTTTTTGTTGTAAATTGTATTAGTATTTTTCATTTCATTCTTTAGTTTTTGAGGTCCAAACTTGTTCATCATTCATCTTCATGCGCTAAATCAGCTATAAAATGATGAAAAGTTCAACGAAAAGGAAAGGTACAAAAAGGAATTGGCTTCGAAGTTGTATATGCTTTTCAAATTACACATTTGATGATTAACTTAATGCAATCATTAGCACTCATGGAATTAGCAATTAAATTACTTTATAAACAAACGTGAAGCTCTCATGAAAGCATAATTGTTAACAATATTTTATTTGCAATGACATGTTATCTGCCAAAGAAGCGTTAAAACCCAAGCATATATTAATCCTCCACATGATTCGCAAGGTTACTAATTGTTTTTTCTTTAGCATCAGGAGATTCAGATTTGGGATTCATGGCCTTTGGGTGACCAATCGTCAAATTTCTATATTATTCTGGAAAGCCCCCGCATTTCCTAGTTATCTGATTCTTAAAAATTGCCAACAATTTTCTATGAATTGGGTAAGCAATGACGTTTAACTGCACTGTCTGCTTCCATTCCATGGGAGGAGAACATTATTCCGCAGGCTTTTGCTTCAGTCTCATTAAATTTATGCTGAATATGAAAACAACATTCTGTGAGATTGTGGTCCAACAATGAGCTCTCATTAGTTGACTTCGACAGCAAATTGCAGTTTAAAATTGTGAAAATGATTAGTTAAGCAACTCTTAAACTCTATCTGATATCAAACCGGTTAATTAAGGTGGTAGGAACGCTCCAATGCTGGAAAACAACTTCTGATTCTGAAAGGACTATTTCGATTTTTCTGAAGAACTACTTAAGACCAAGAATGTTACAGCTGTGAGCTATTATTCCGGTGGCTCAACCATCTACCCGTTCAGTGCTTGCGCAGTACTGTACAGTATGAACACTTTTTTCCTGTGTTACGGCTTTAAGCTATGCTTATTGCTTGGCAATTTAAGGACAACAGTGTTTTTCTGGTGAATGATTTTAGCAGAAGTAGGCAAAGACTTCTGGCCATGAAATTAAAGTCAAGTGCAAGCTGTGTGGGTCTTAAAATGGCTGAAGGTATGGTTGTCTCGAGGAATGATTCTGTCTTCAAGCTAAAAGAACAAGAAATCACACATGGCTAATGTGTTTGGCAAAGCTTGGTGAGAATAATTGATGAAAAATATCTCTTTGTCTTGTCTGCAGCAAAGTCATTGATGAACGTTTTTCCTGGTTATCACAAGTGCCATAGAACCAACCTAAAAATAGGATTATATACAAGGAAAAATGGAAGAATATATAGAATCACATGGAGATTACATTTCTTGTGAGCACAACCATTAACTATTCAAGCTAAATGACACGATTGTATGAAAGTCAAAGTCAGAAAAACTAGAGGTTGGGGTTGTAGATGACTCAGATTTATCAGCTGAAACTGAAAGATATTTATAAAATATACATTGCATTACTAAGACAAGTCTAAATTCTCATGCAAATTATGACAGATACATGTTTTAGTTAGGTATTGTCCTGATTTTCTCAACTCGTAGACTTTCCCATCATTGCTGTAACTCATTTATCAACGCCCACGGTAGTCCGACAATGACACAATATTGTCTCCATAATCTTATATATGTGGTTTAATTTCTTATCATCAATATCCAGCCATATCAGTGGACCCAAGCCTGGCTTATAATCTTATTCATTTTCAGCTTGGATGATCAATTGCTAGCTCTAGTTTACTGCATTATTATATATGAACTTAATTTCTAAACTATATCTAACATTGGTTACCTAAACTTTTATATTTGCATTTGCTTGAAAACTGGAGATAAAAAAGAAGGGCTAATATGAAATTGTAAGATCCTTCTGGTTGATTAATTGATTCCAATAGACTATTATTATTGAAGTGTCAGAGTCAGTCTGCTTCCTAGCGATGTTTACAAGACAATAAAACCTCTCAACGTCAGGGTTATGAAGTGAAGGCCTTAAGCAATACAATTGGACCGGCATTAGACCCTCGAAAGCGAACTGGTGATACAAGCCATTATAGTTTGCTTTCAGCACAGCTTGGCAGTTGAACATCCCACGATAGATCCCTCGAGAGGCTTCTATAAAATTGATAAATTCTTCTTCATTTAATAAAACCGCATTAATCATCAATTCAACGCCCTAAATTATATAAAAATGGTGTTACTCCTTCGGATGCAAGATATCCCTCCAGGGGGCTCGGGTTGATCGCTGCTTGTTTATTCTTATCTTCAGGGTATAAAACAATATCTCCAGGCTTTGATGACATAATTCCTGACTTCATTTTTCATCTAATTAATTTTATTTTGAAAATACTATACGCGTAGGAGTAGTAGGTTTCTTCCTAATTAATCATTGACATAGATTATAAAGGAATAGTTCAATTTCAGTGACTAGAGATTGGTAATAATCTTACCAATATAGCAATTAACCAGAAGTATGGTTTTAATGGAGATTTTGAAAAAGTGCATGGAAGCCCTCTCATTTTCATTGAAAGGTTTTTGACGAGAACATGATGGTTGAAATCATAAAGCTAAGTCATTATAAATTGTAAAAGGCCATTGATTGAAAAGTTAAAGAAAGAATGAGCCTAAGGAGATTGTTGACATCAACGCTAACAAAGCCAAACAATTTATGGTCGAATGTCATAATCTGTTCCCCCCTATGATAAACATAGCAAGATTTAACAATCAGAACTTTGGAAGTTAATTTCGTGGTGACGCTTCTCGCTTTAATTATATGTTTGAAACTTTGAATCAAGGGAGTGTTTTGTTTGTTCTTCTGATGTTTTAAACCAATTTAGTTTGTCCAAAAAGCTTGTGAAAGGCACATTTTGATGAGTACGTGATCATTCGAGAAGATTCGAATTAAAATATCATGCCTACTCGACAGTAAATCCTAACCAAGCACTGGTTTACTGGCTAAGATGCTTGCAATATGATACTTTTCGAGTTTGAAAGATATATATCAAAAAGGCACGAAGGGTTCTGTCTCAATGCTACATTCATCACATGCATGAAAGCTTGAGGACTTTGTGGTTGATTTCATGAACCAAAACAAGGTCTATGGTTCTTTTCTTAGCATGGTGGCATGGCAATGTTGTCACCTTGAAAAGTAATCTTTTCCTTGTAGTATGAGGGCAAAAGTTAGCTTTAGTAATAATTAAAATGAACCACTAGTTAGTGATTTTTTGACTACATTATTAAGTGGTTTATGAGACTTTTTTTATTTTCAAAAGTGTTGCTCATCCATTTATTTTTCTTTATCATTGTGAGATGCTATAATATATGACGTCTAGAGCTTTTTGCTTAATTATTAATGTTTAAAAGTTATATTGAGAGTAATAAATTGCATATTTGTCACACTTATATAAGAAATTTATGTGTTCATGCAATATGAAAAAATATGCGAATATTTTGTAAAATTATCTTACTATAAGTTATTTTTATAAATTATACACGAATTATCAAATGTAATTTTAATTGATATATTCGTACAAAGGCATAGCCAAAGTTAAACAATATCTTATATTTGATTTATAAATATAAATTTTAATATAAAAATTTTATATTTTATATTATATAATTACTGACACAAATTATATACGAATTAATTTTAATTGATATATACGTACAGGGACAAAGCCGAAGTATGCAGGCTTTTTGAAAACTTATACCACAGGCATAAGCAATGGTTATGGGTTTACGCCTCGGCCGGCCTCGACCTTTAAAAGTTTCATGGAACAGTTGGGCTTTGTCTTTCCGTGTCTGATTTATGGAGCAATTGATATATTTTAACCCAAAACCTAACGCATAAAAATTTTGAGAGGATTTATGGCTTATCTTTTGTAAATTAGTAAAGGTGCAAGGCCCAGTTTTCATAACCTGATATCAAACGTACTTTATGGAAACGAGTGTTTTTAATCTGGCCCAGTTATAGTTAATGAGATTAGTAAGTTCCAATAGAACCTATCAGCCTAAGCAGTATTGAAAACCCTCTTCACCGGGAAGCAGGAACCAAGGTCCATTTGTTTCTCAATATGGCCCAATATATATTAGGTTAACCTGATAACTAATTAATGATCAAATAATAAGTAAAAGTTGTCCTAACTATTGTTATCTTTATAAGGAAGGATTTGAGTCAAGGAGATCTATCAGGCCTTAATTTAGTAGTAAAGAAAAAATTTTGAGACTTTAAGTTTTATTCATTATAAAATTTATTTAGTTTATTATTGTTATTTGCATAATTTATTATCACTATTTGTATTTATCAATATATCAAATTTTCAAGATTAGCATTAGAATTTCTACTTGATCTTTCGGGAAATAAAACAAAAAAAAAAAAAGGGAAATGTGGTTTGCTTTGGCTTGTTACAATCATAAAAAATACCCTGTAATTCTCAAATTTCATATTAAAGATGAAACAGGGTGTTTCTTGGAAATTGCTTCTTTCCTTGAAGCTTAGCAGACAATGGGTCATGAATCATGCATGACGTAAACAGTAACAACATGACCGGATGGCTTCCCAGTTTCCAGGGAGTGAGCGATGGGCCGTTGTATTTAGTTAGGTTCCAGGAAGCACACTAGAGCCGCCACCTTCATATGATCAAATTCCTGACATCATCTCATCTAATTTGTTTTGGCTTCATATGAAAACTATTCAATTTTTCAATGGATGAAACACTTATTCACTCACAAAACCGGAACCGGTCTTTTTTTGTTGTTTAATGCCTTTATGTCCAGTCTTGGTTTAGTAAAATTTTCTTGTTTAGGCATATATAGGAAGAGGTATTCATTTAGGTATAAAATTGATTTAATTTTATATTTTTTCATATAATTTTATCATTGAATTTTATATTCTATTTACATAAATCATGTATATTAAATTTTAAATTAATAAAAAAGTTTTATTTGTTCAATAACAATAAAATTTCAATCGTTAATATATATTAAAAAAGTTTTTATTTTTTATTAAAATGATAAAAATAAAAAAATATTTCAAAGAGAGTCAAATTAAATGAAAAATCATGGGGAAAAAGTCAATATAATAATATTAGGAGTTTCAATCATTACTACAGCAAAGAAAAGAATTGTAATCTACATTTGCATGAAAGAAACGGAAAAAAAAAAAAATCCAGGATCATCAAAAGCGAAGATCAACTTTAGGAGCCATTTTCCCAAACAATGCTTGCAAATCATTCTCCAAAGGAGTCAAATTCAAGTCCAAGCCCAAGCTCAAAACTCTTTTACTATTGGATCTGCTCAACACTGGCACCTTTGAAACAACAGGAAAAGGAGAGAATGTTTCATAAATTGAAGCTCTGTGCTTCCTCATATGACCTCCCAAAGCTTGCCCCATAGCAAACTCTTTGCCACATATGCCGCACTCATGCAGCTTAGCCTTAGTTCCTAAACTTAGAAATTTGGAATCGTTTCCTGATTTCTGTTGATCCCCTGTCAAAGACCTGGGCTTCTTATGGCTTGCTCTGTGCCCTCCTAGTGCTTGGAACGATGAAAACCGGCGATGACAAGTTTTACACTCGAAAACATCATCGACCAGCTCTAGTTTTGGCTTGGATTCTCGGCCTTGCGACAGCAACGGTAGACATTTTGTCATGTCAATGGACTCAAACTCCAAACTCTCTTCATTTTCTATACCTCTCTTCATATCCACCGAAGAAAATTTCTGTGGGTTCTTAAAGACAAAGCTAGATCAAGAATGTTTGATTGGCAATAACTGAGAAACCTTGGACTTGGAGCTTCTATTTATGCTCTGTACCTAGCTAGCATCTTCCATCAACGAATTTGGACGGGTTCTTTGACCAGATTATATGAAGTTAATAACAAACAATGTTTGGTCTTTATAGCAGACGGAAAGGGACGTAAGCGCTAAGCAAATGCCCACGCAAAGTGGCGAGCTGCTATGGCTGTGAACCAGCACTGAAACTTCGGACAAAATGCTTTTGTTTGCAGAAAATCTATGGGTCCCAACCAAAAGGATATTTAGTGGTCAACATAATAGTGATCATAAACAAAGCAGGTATCGTAAGTTCGATTCGAACTTTCTTAATTCAGACATTAATTATTATTATTTAATTTCTTATACAATTGTCACGTTGTCTGCTTCACATAGTATAAACCTCGTACATGTATATGACAAGAAAGGCGTTGAGCATCCGAGAAACGAGAGCAGCGGTCACTGAGGAAATGCTTGAAGAAAGCTTCATCGCGAAGGCGCCGGCTGGGAAGTTGCCCAACGCCCTAACCTAAGTCCTTACTTCATCTCTACGTCAGCTAATTTTGAACAGACATAATGCATAAATTATAGTACAGATGATCATGAAGCCACTTTAATTAATGTAACAATGAATTTAATTCCAATGTATATTTTTTTTTACTTACTTTTCGCACATCATGCTCATAATTTTAATAATAAAAGAATTTGTGGCATACTACTTGAGAGTTGGGACCAAAACTCTCTTATTATATTTATATTTTTCACGATATTAATGTAGTTAAATTTTTTCACTTAATCTAACACTTAAACATTTTTCTAAAATGTATATTGCAGAAAAAGTTTATAATTATAATCAAATATTAAATTATAAAAAATTTTATTATATAAAAATTACTTAACTAAAAAATTAATAAAGAATTAAATTAAATAACTATATTAAAACTTACATACAATGAGCTTTATACATTTGATTTGACGATAATTTTATATTAAATAAATTTCATCTAATTTCTTCATATTTGAATTTAATATAATTTTAATCTATTAATATTAAAAATTAATACTCATTGATTTCAATAAAAAATACAAATTCTTCGTTTCTTTCATTATTTTTTTTAGTTTCACATTAAACCAAAGCATCCGATTTTGGGTTATTGAAGTGCTTTACCCCTATCATATGAAAAGAATTCTTCTGGGGAAAGTGCTTTAGAAAAGGAAAATAAAATCCAGGATTAAATTATTAAAATATAGATTATGTAAAAGTGAAAAAAAATATTAATAACTAAATATACTCTCAATTTTTTGTACAAAAATGACTATAAATTCTTAACATATTATTATATGAAAATCAGTTCATAAACTTTTATTTTACCGTAAGTAAACCTTCAAACTTTTAAAATCTTACAATTAAGTCTAAATTTATTATATGACACTAACTTTCGTGAGTATTGCACAAGTGACATGTCACGTGACAACTAACTAAACTATTTATATCTGATTCCATGCAAAATGATCAAGTGGTATTTAACAGATTTGAATTTAATTGTATTATTTTGAAATATTGATAATTTATTTATAATAAAATAAAAAATTATGAATTAATTTTCACGCGATAAAACGTTGAAAATTTATATATATTTTATGCAAAAAATCAATCGTATATTTGATTATTAAACCTTAAAAAACTTAATATAATTTTTTTGGATTTGAAAATGATCATCACTAATTGTTAATAAATATAAAGTATTATTAAGTAATTAATAGCTAAAGATTAGATATAAAATCCGGGTAGACCGTAGAAGAACGTCCAAGCATGCTTCGCCACATCATTGTTGAAAAAAGTAAATATAAACGAATGAATGAAAGTTTCTTATTACACACACCAAAAAAAAAAAAAAAAACCTTTCATTAGCGTTTTTTGACGGTGTTCAGAAGCAAAAGAGAAGCATGACTATTGTTTTTATATATTTTTTTTATTCTACATGCTAAAGGGAGGACGGTCAAAATGTTTGACCATTGAACTTAATGCAAGTCAGGTAAGTAGTCGCCCTTTGGATTAAAACTTGATTTGTAATTACTACATAATTACGGTAGAAAAATTCTGCCCAAAGATAAGCTTACTCTAAAGTTAAATTATTTTATATTTATTGAAATTAAGTTTATACTTATATTAATATTAAAAATATTATAAAAACATAAGAATAAGTATAAAATTAGTTTAAATAAACATAAACATAAAAAAGTAAGCTAAATGTAAATTAACATAAATTAAGAAAATAAACGTAAACTTAATGTTAATAGATATAAATAGGTTAACATTATTATATTACAGTAAATAAATATAAACATATAAAAATAAGAGTAAACTTAATATCGATAAATATAAAATAAATTAATCTTACAATAAAGTGGATTTTATTGTATAATTTCGTAATTACTATAATATAAATTTATTTTTTTTATGAGTTTCAAGTTTAATTCAAGTTTTATGTAATATTTTAAAATATAATATTTAATAAATTTAAAATTTAAATCTTAAAACATGTGATTCTTTTTTCTCTCTCCAAGCTGAGGTTTTTATTTTATAAATAATATAACTAAAGATAAATTTCTTGGTCTCTAATAAAAAAAAGAATGCAACATTAGTAGAAATTTTTATCAGAGTTACAGCAAATTAACTGATAATGAATTCAAATTAAGAAACAAATTAAAGTGTACAAATCAATAAGGAGAAGAGGAAAATATTATAAAAAAAATTGAATATTTGAAATGTTGTATACATAAAACAAATGAAAAAATGTCGTTAATGAAATGGAAATTACAAGTGTCACAGTGCATGGGATTGTTATATCAAATGCAAAGATCAACCTTGGGAGCCTTGATCCCGAATAAAACTTGCAAATCATTCTCCAATGGAGTCAAATTTAAGTCCAAGCACACAACTCTCCGACTACTATTCGATCTCTTCAATACAGGCACCGTTGAAACAACCGGAAACGGCGAGAGGCTTTCGTTCATGGCAGCTCTATGCCTCCTCATATGCCCACCCAAAGCTTGCCCCATGGAGAACTCTTGGCCGCAAATGGAACACTCGTGAGTTCTAGGCTTGGTAGACAAACTAAAGAATTGCGTGTGTTCATTTCCTTTCTCCCCTATCAGTTTGGCTTTCTTATGACTTGTTCGATGGCCTCCCAATGCTTGGAATGATGAGAAGCGACGGTGACAAGTTTTACACTCGAACACCTCGCTCACCGAATGGGCTTTTGGCTTGGTTTCTTGGCCTTGAGATAGCAGCATTAGACATTTAGCAATGTCAAAACCCTGAATCTCCTCATTTTCTCTTTCTCTCTTCATTACTAGCTAAGAAAAAATGTCCAAGACTTGGGTTTTTTTTGTATGGTTTACTGCTTGAAGGGATGAATGAGAAACTAGGGAGCTAGCGTTCCAGCTTTAAATAAACAAGGAAACTCAACTCGGATTCTCTGAAGCTGCGAAGTTTGACCGCAGATTCCGTGATTCGACTATTCTAAAGGACAGAAGTACCAGTTAGCCCGCGGAGTCTTAGAAACTCGTTTCACGGGCTTCAGAATGACCTCGGTTTACTGCTCCTTCGGCGTGCTGTGATAATAAAAAAATTCAGTTGATTTGGTCAAACATGAGGAAATGTAAAGCCGATATCCTTTATTTGTAGTGGGGCAGTTGATTTCGTGTTCCTTCCGCACGTTGGTCTTCCTAGAGTCAAGTCAAGGTCACGAGTGGCGAGCTAATGTCACCGAAGCTTCGGGTCCCTTTTGTTTCAGGGCATCTAGTGTAACAGAGACAGCAGTGCATTCAAATAATAAGCTTGATCAATGATCCGACTAAATATTCTTGAAGTGGAATTGAAGTGTGATTGGGTTACGAAAATAAAGTTATTTTTTTTATTTTGATAAAAAAATAGAAAATATGAGAAAAATAGATTTAGTTAAAAAATGAAAAATATTTTTTTAGAAAATAAAAATAAAAATGGATCAAAATTATAAAATAACAAAAAGTTGTTTTTTATTGTTTTCAAAGAAAATATCAAGAACAATTGAAAAAAGTGAAAACATTTTTTTTTTGGATTTTTTTATTTTTTATTTTATAAAAGCTAAAACAACTTTATAAGTCATTTTTTCACAATAATATTATTGAAATCATTCCTTACTTGTTCGTTACTATGATTGACTTGGTGTGAAATATTTGTATCATTCTTTATTTTTTTTTTTTATTCACGTTGGTATATGATTGTAACTTTTAATTGTAATCAATTGTTGTATTACTTGATTGGGATTGTTATCAATTGCTTGTAACCAAAATATTTCATTCTTTTTATGTGCTCATGACATGTTTGATATTTGGTTAATGAAAAATTTTGCGTTATATTTTTTATTAATTCCTTTGAGTTTGGAGTTATTTTTGTCATATATATATATAATATTGTTTTTCTGACCTCTTTAAAATGTATGTAAAAAAGAAAGAATTGATTTTGGATTATTATCTATTATATTGGTAGTGAAGTTTTTTTTTAACTTCACAAACGAGATTAAGATAATGATACATTTTTCAATTAAAATATTAAAAAAGTAAAAAATAAATAAAATGAAATATGTATCATCATGTTAATCTCGTTTGTAAAATTAAAAAAATTTTATTGATAATATATTAAATAACAATTCATTGATTTTAATTGAAACCAAGTGCTAATAAATTAGCATATAAGTATAGTTACGTCTTGCTATATTATAATATCATGTAGCAACTCTATTAATGAAAAAAATAAGATGCCAAACACATTTTCAGAAGTTTTATTTTTGAAAATAATTTTTTATTTTCACATAGGAGACGTATTTTTTAAGATTCAGAAAAAAAAATTAAAAAAAAAATAAAAACGAAACGGAGCCAAATATTCTTAATGTAACTTAGAAGGTTGTAACACAAGCTCTAATTGCCCACACAATGTCAAAAAAGTAGAGGAATGGATTATGGATAGCTGATTGGTCAAAACCTAGAAAAGTCTTCCCATAGCTTGAAATTTTCAAGGTAGAATGCTTTATGTAGTTGAAAGTTTTGATAATTTTAGACACATATCAAACAAAAATATAAAAATAGTATGTGTTAAAATTTAATAAAAATTATTTGAATTTGTCAAAATCGTAAAAAAAATAATTTATATTTAACGTATCGAATTAAATTTTAATACAAAATTTTTATCTTTTACATTGCATAAATATAATCGAATTATCAGACCTAATAATTGGTGAAGCTGCTGCATGATAGTTGCAAAGTATTAGATAAACCACTTGTACAGCCCACTTGGAATTGTCAAGTTTTTCAAGTTTCAAGCAATAGATTGTTACTTGCACATCTTGTTTTCTGAAGAAGTTCCGTACTTTCAAACTAAGCATAGGCAAAAATGAATAATTATACTTCAGTCAGTGCAGGGTGAATGGAGAATTTTTTTTTTCCACGGCTTTTATTATTTTGCCGGTTCTGATTTTACAGGGTGTTAAGCAAGTCAATTTTGGTTTTTCATTTGGTGGAGGCAGGTAAGGAAGGAGCAGCCTCCAAAACATATATGACTTAGCTAATTTTCATTCTTTTATGTTCTAAGACTTTGAAGATATCTAATTTCCACCTTTCACTTGTTCCACATCTTGAACTTTATCTTCTGACTAAGACCAACTAATTCCGATAAGGACGGAAGTTCCCACAGATAATTTTGTAAGTAGTGGAGGGGGGAAATGGTGTAACGACTTAGTAAAATAAAATAAAAGTTGATATTGATTTGTAATCAATGATGTAATCTAGACATAATAATTTATGTATAAAGTAAAATAAAATAAAAGTTTGATATTTATTTGTAATCAATGATGTAATCTAGACATAATAATTTATTTATAAAATTTATATTCTTATCATAAAAATTGTATTCGTAACATATAATATATAAAAATTTTGTATTAAAATTCGAATCGACATGACAAATATAAAATTTATTTTTTAATTTTTATTATATTCATATATAATTTTTTATTAATTTTTAGCTTGTGTCACTTTTATATCTTTAATTTGTATTGTGTCTAAAATTAACAAATCTAATATAAATATAGCATCAATGAAGAAATGATGTAAGAATTATCAGATGCCACGACACCTAGTAAAACAGCATCAAGATTGAAGTTCCTAGCTCGATACATGTATGTAACCTAAGGCTTCCCGGACATATTTCAGATTCAGTCATAAAATTGCTAACAGTTATAGGTTGGTTTTGTACTCATCGGGCGATGAGCGTTGCTACTAAATCTGTATGTTGGCTTTGGTATTTTGCATTAATTGTTCTAATCATAATCGTTTGACGTCCGAGAAAAGGGTTCTGATCGGTGAGAATGCCACACATGCAATCTGTTGCTGGATTTTGCTTTCACTGTTGCCCCATTTTGATCTGTTTTCTGAGCTACTTTCTTCTTCCTTGACATGTTCGAAGGACGGCGTCCTCATATCTTCAATTGATGCTAAGCTGGGCACAGTTATGTCTCGCTACTTGGCATTTTCCCACCGCAGCCTAGAATCCTTCACTCTGTTTGAGCTGCATTAAATGAAACAATACAATTATATCAACTCTGCAACTAGAATTAAATATTTAGATCATTAAAATTATTTAAATACCACCATGAGTGTATGTGTATGGATAAAAATTGATATGGTTTTTACTAGAGACTTGGAATCAAATGCAATTGGATAGAGCAGGGGAGAGCTACTCCCCACCTTAAACCTTGCTACTTGATTTGCAGAAAACAGGAATTTGTTTCAATTAGCCCGTTCGATCAAAGAATTTTCTGTTTATAAACAATATTGTTACTAATAAGCAAAAAGATAGACAATGAAAATTTCTGGCATGGGCTCTGGTACCTGAGCATAGCAGTTGGAGATAGTGAATTCCTTTTCTTTCAGTGTCAAAGAAAATTTCCTTTTCTTTTTCTAATGGAATCTTTGGAGTAGAATTTGAAGAGTTAGTGAGATGCAAAGACCTTTTCTCTGATCGTACTTGAACTTTCTTTCCTTTCCTTTTGATTATCTTTGTCAGAGTGAAAATTGGGCAATCTGGTTAATTAAAATCTTGATGATTATATGAATACAAAATCTTTCAATTATATCCTTAATCAGCGCCGTAAAACTTGAATGCCTTAAAGGTAATGATATCCTTCAACTTTTAAAATATATAAGAATCAGTTCAACCAGGTTCAATCAAATCAAAGTTTATGATGACAATTATTTGTTAAATAAAAAAAAAAAAATTAATAATTACTACTTACTTACCAACTAGTATAATTTTTAATTATTTTGACCCACATGTTAATGATGGGCATCGTCCAGACCCGACCCCATGGAAAAGAAAGCTAGAGCTTCAAATCAAATGTATGATGCATGAAGTGATGCAGCAGCACCACCATGGTTTTGTCATTAAAACTAAAGCCGGAAACATGTAAAACTACAACACCAGAGCAGGACAAACATTCTTAACAGGTAACCAAAAGGGATGTTGACATTCATAAAATTACCATTTGAATTTTATTTCTACCAAATTCAAGATATCATGGAAAAAATGGCCTCTAGCACTAGACTCATCACAGTGGCAGTGATCCGTAGAACACTGCTTCAGCTGGGCCAGTCATGTACACATGATTGTCTTCCTCCCTCCATTCAATCTCCAATGGTCCTCCGGGCAAATCAACCGTGCAACTCTGTTTCACAACAGGAATAAGCAATATTGATTATAGCATGAATAGTGGTTGAAACATATATTTCCTCAGCAAAAGTAGCTATGAAACCAAGATGAAAATACCTCAATGTTCCATATCATGTAAGTATGCTCATTGACCTATTTCATTAACACAAGTTAAACATCACATCCTATACTTACCCTCTCAGCACGTCCTTCAAGGACAGCTGCAACCACCACAGCACAAGCTCCAGTTCCACAAGCCAGAGTTGCACCTACGAAAAGCAATTGACTTGAGTTTTAGCCAGAACAAAAACTAACCCACAAAGATAGCCCATTTTATATAAGCAAGCGGTAATTACATCTAACCTGCTCCACGCTCCCAAACACGCATTTTCAAGTGCGAACAAGAGAAAACTTCTACAAATTCTAATCATACAAGACAAATTCATGATTAGATAGTGCATTTGCTTAACAAAATGAGATAAATGACAACCATGTAATAGAAAAAACAATTCATCACGTATAAAACGCATGAAGCTGCTAACAGATGTTAGCCATGTAATTGATTGCAAAAGATCATCTCAGAGATTAGATAACAACTAACCTGTGTTAGTCCTAGCTGGGAACATTTCATGATGCTCAAATTTAGGACCAATTGCTGCTAAATTTAGTTCATCCACTGTCAAACTCTGCTCAATCACAATCATTAAGCAAGGAAAAAACAAAAAACAAGTATTAGCAATGCAAATGAAAAGAGAAGGGAAAACAGAATATGAATTTCAATAAACCAGTCAATGAATCCATTTTCTTTTAGAAAGCAATTCACTGTAAGTAAAGATGTTTTAGCAGGAGGGTGATGAATATGCTTGTTAATTGTTATTATTGTAGGGATTGCCAAAAGAGAGCATCTTTTTTAAACTCTTCATAGTCTTTTCTTCTCTAGAAGCAAGCAATGGGTAAAAAGTTACGATCCTCAAGCCCATGTATATTATTGGTCTACCAAGAAAAGTTTGGCACAGGGATAGATGTCTTCTCTTCTGCTGATAAGCCTATCTCGAGTCAAATAGGTTATTACTTATTAGATACACATTAAAGAAAGAGCATAATAAAATACCGCACAAGAAGTTTATCTAGGAATGATTCATATTATAATTATAAACTCCTGCTTAATCCTCTTATTCTTTATCAACCATCATATGGAATACAAACCTGGCTTCCTTTGGTGCCGAAAGTTACACAGTGTGGATTTCCCATACTAACGCAAGTCACATTCCAAATTACTCCATCTACATTAAGATCTGATTTAACAACAGATTGATTTTTATTTGCCAGTAATTTTGTAGGAACATCTGATGCTTTAAGAATCGGTTCACCCATGTCAACTTTAACCTGAAATAGAGCAAATGTAAATGCATCAAGTACCATATATAAACTATAATGTAAAGAATTCTAATAACATACCTTCCCATCATCTTGAATTTCTGGAATAATTAAACCAGCAGCAGTATGTATAGTAAAACTGCACGGTATTAGAACAGAGAATGGAAATAAGACATTCTATTAGTAAAATCATCACGGCAAATATAGTTATAAACTGTCTTTTAACAATGAAGTTAAAATTATAGAAGCAAAGAGAATAAAATATACCAGGGCAGTATATTCAAACAAACACACAAGCCGACATTCTAGTATGATCTGTCAGGAAAACAGAAGAACAAACCCTTAACCATACCTGTGCTTCCCTCGTAAATTCTCAAGCTCAGCAATGAATCTGGCAAAGCACCGCACCCCATTACCACACATCTATAAGAACAAATATCAATTGAAAACATAACCAGAATTCTAATCAAGCTTGCACGCAAACACAGTTGAGGCAAGAAACCAACGAATGTTCAACGTCAATAATTCAACCAAAGAAGCAAAACAGTCAACTGATAAACTCTGGCTTCATCTGGTTATTATTTTTCACTACTTGCTTTTAGCTTCCAAGAGCTAAGGCAAAAAAGCATTAGGACGCGAAAGCAAATATGTAACATTTCAAATAATAAAAAACTTTTATAAATTCTTTTAATGAAAAACCCAAAATTTTACTTTTATACGTAAAAAATATTACATTTTACTTTTTTTATTCAATTTTAATCAAACATAGTTACTAGTATCTACTTTTTAGCAGCTTTTGAGTAAGAAAAAGATAATTACCTCAGGCTCACTACCATCAGAATTAAAGATTCTCATACTATAATCGGTGCCGTTGATTCCCGGCATCGCAAAAATAACTCCATCAGCTCCAACACCAAAGTTCCTATCGCACAACTCCACCGCTTGCTCCGGCGTAATCCTCGGTTCCGTCGAGTCCCTATTATCAACCTATACCAACAAACGACAAGTTAAATAAGACAATTTTTCCCACATTTTTCTCAGCTAAGCCCAAGAGAGATGAATTGGAGAAATTACCAAAATGAAGTCGTTCCCGAGGCCTTGGTACTTAACGAAGTGAAGGAATCCTAATTCTCTTCGGTCAAGAGACGAACTCCTGGAGATTTTCTCTGGAGTTCCGATGCTCATAGAAGATGCGGAGACTCGAAACTTAGGGTTTTCAAGAGAAAAGATGGAACGGAGAGAATCGAAATGAAGCGATGAAGTTGGTCTAAACGGGGCGGCGACGGCGACGGCGACGGACAAACGGCGGGGTGGGAGAGAGAGGGAAATGGCGGCGGTGATCGCCATTGGGCTTTTGGTTACTTTTTGACTGCTGTTCGGTCTTGCAGCACTGTTGAGTCAGAAGTGGGAAAATGAAACTAATTTTTGATTTGTCCTCTTTATGTCATATAAAAGAAGCGCTGGAATCGTATGCGGAGCGTCAATCGTGAACGTGTTTGGATATGAACGGATAAGGTTTTCTGATCGTGAGGCATTTTTGAAATAAAATTGTTTTGTAAGGCCCAAACCAATACCCAACACAGTGAAGAGCTTTTCAGGCCCGTTTAAATGTTGGATGGGCTGTCCCTTCTCTCAGTTACCATCTTTTTCACCTTTCCATAATTTTTTACCCAAAAAAATCAATATTTATGATTTTAATATTCAATTAATATTGATAATTTTTGTTTTTTTTAAAAACATATATACACTTTTTAAAATGTAAAATTTATAAGGGAATTTAATTAAATCTTATTGAATTTATTTAGTTACTTATTGGTCTGTTAATTAGTTGAATTTATATATTTGATTTTAATTCAATAAATTCTACATGAAATTGAAATATAATATTTGATTAAATTATAATTTTTTTACTTATAATTTCATAAACAGTACTGCCTTAAATTATTTTTATTCCAAATTCAAATTCTCTTATAAATGTGGGTGAATATATAATAAGTTCCCAAAGGGACCATAACCATAATGTCGTAAAAATCTCAACTCAAAATACCATTTTTGAGTCTTGATAATGACTTCTGTGGCTTGAAGAAATTCTGGGCGGAGAGGACACGGTCGCATAAGCTTGGTGACCTGGTCAGCTGTCCGCGTTGCTTTATTGTCGGTGAGGAAATTAATCCATTACCGTCCAACTGTTCCCAATTAATCAATAGCCTGTCAAATGGGCTAAAGCAGCTTTTATTACCCAATAGACTTTTGAACTTCTCTCAATTTTCTGTTTATGGAAAGTGACTTGTGATTGCTTCTTGATCGCCAAACATGCATGGGAATGGAAGCATGAATGACAGCTTGCTTTAGGGAATTCAAGAGAAACTGCCATTTGAATTAAATTTTTTTATGTATAATTGGCAATGTCTCTGAAACTTGAAGTACAAGGTAAAGAAATGCAGAAAACTGTATCATCGATGTTTGGCACCGTCCACAGCAAGGAAAGCAAGCATCCCATCCTCTTCTATCAACCGATATAAAAACGAATTAAAAGAAAGAAAAATGATAATAAAATTGCTTGAGAAAGAACTGGAGGCTGCTTGTACATGGGATGTTCCTAAACAGTAAATAAACAGCTTCGTTGCAAATTAAATGAAAATCATCAGCATATACTTTAATAGATATATGAGGTTTTTCGGCTTGACTAAATTATTAGGAAATCAATCAAAATGAAGCGTTACTCAAGTTGATGATATATGTATGAGTGAAATATTATAATACAGTTTATTCAATCAACATGCAGAAGTAGGATTCAATACCAAAAACTCAAATTACAAAATCCAGACTTTCTGGACAGAAAACAGCATTAATCTCATCAAAAAAATCCTATGAAAAATTTATGGAGAAGAGAAAAAACTGCATGCTGCTTATGTTGGTTACTTGTAGTCCATGTCTGCTTTAGCTGTCTCTGAGGGATTTTTGCAACCTCCCACGGATGATTCTCTGCTGAAGTAACAGTTACTGACTTGAGCACGTTTGCCTTCTCCAGCAGAAGTTCCATTAGCAAAAACTGATCTTTTACACTTCTATAACCCCAAAACTCTGCAGTCTGGAGGTATTCGAGCTGTGAAGTATTGAACTTCACTGTTGCATCATCCATCCAAAGGTGAGGTTCATGCAAGTATTGATGAAAATATGGACAAGGTATAGAATTGAGGTCAGGATCAATCTGCAGGTTTTGTTCAAAAAAACATATTAGTGACTGAAAGATTATATTGAAACATTTGAATTAATGCTGGAATAGTTGCAGGCAAATCGAATCTTACTTTGATAACCAACTTCTCCAGGGAAGTACAGATGTTCAGGAAGCAAGCTAGTGAGTCCCGTTTGATCTTGTTCATTCCAGAATCCATCCACCTCAATTCCTTTAACTTGTTGAATCTGAATTCCAGCCTTGAAAAGATTACTCCTCCTGAGCACAACCACTATATATATATAGGCAAGTATTTCTTGTCAGGATTAATGAAAGTATAAGCAAGGAGTATCATATTTAGAGAAATCAATACCTCAAGAAGCCAGCTGCTAATGGTGAGGATCTCAATTTCCTTTAGAGAAGTTAGGAAGGAAATAACATCCTCACAATCAAACTCACTACTGCAAAAGCCATCTCTCACATCAAGCACCACTTCTACCAAGTCTGAAGTATTCTTCAGCTGAACCTGAGGAAGAACACCTTGAAGGAAAAATGATCTGAGATTTCTTGCTGAGACTGAAATGTTGACCATGTCTGGACAATTCAGCAGTTTCAGACATTGAAATTGGTCATTCGCTTCTATATCTAGGCTTTGCAATCCGCAACAGTTTTCAAGCTCCAAGCTTTCAAGAAACTTAGAACTGGAGAAAAGGGCAGATATCAAATCTTTGCCAAGGTGGTTAACTGATCTAACATGAAGCACCTTGAGACTGGAAAAGCTGAATGCCTGTGAGGCAGGACCAGTTGGTTTCAACTTCAAATGGAAATTCTCGGCCTCTTTCTCCCCCTTAGAGAACTCCAGGTGAAGTTCTTGTTCTACCCCTTTGGTTGCCACAACAGTGACATTATCGTTAGTTTCTGAAGCTGCTTTCATGCTATCCTGGTAGCTTAAACACAGTTTCCATACCCGATGACTCTCATAAGTCTTGGAGAGCGTGCAGATGATTTCCTCTAGCTCTCCTTCAGCTTCTTGATGACAGGTTAGTAAAACAGGTACCCAGAGGCTTCTCCACGGAGTCGAAATAGCGCTTGTTCTCACTGCCTCTTCCAAAGGAAGGACTGATATGATGCGTTTCAGAACATCCCGAGGCAAACTACTGATAAAATCACGCTTCTCATCTTCCATTTTTATCATCCCTGGATCAAAACCAAAGAACTCGTTCAAATAACCAGAGGAAATCCAGAAACTTTCATCAGTTACTTAACTAGTTGACAGTGATTGACATGCCATTCTAGAGAGAACCGGCTGCTTGACGTTGTTTCTGATTCATATTCCGTACGCGAAGACAAATTTAACCATCGCGTCCAACCAATACCATCCAGAAAGGCGTGCAAGTGGCTGCAAGCTCTCTACCTGCTACTGGGCGCGATGTGAAAGACAAAAGACCTTGAAGATTTTGCTATTCCACCGGCTACTTTAGCCCGTCGATCAAGTATACATAAACCTAGATAATTTGTATTTAACCCTTTCATGTTTCTCTAAGTCAACGTTAAATTAAACTTCAAAATTATTACTAAATAAAGGCTTAAAAAAGGATTAGATGACTAAATACAATTAATTACTTGATCAAAGAAGACTGCGAACATTTTAATAAAATTAATCTAAATAACTATGCTAAATGGATAAAAAAAAAGAAAACAAAAGCTAAATAACAAAGTATCATTATCATATGTAACCAAAAAAATGTGTCCTGGTGATGACATTATAATATTTGATATGGTACACATACATGTCCGAATGAGATGTGCATACATATATGAGCTAACATTTTTTTATAAAAGAAGTTAAAACTTAAAATTATAAAAAAATTATAAATGTTAAAATTTAAATATCAAATTTATTAAATGTTTTTAATAATTATTGCATACATAATTTAAATTATATTTCAAGATTAAATTTTACTTTTATTTTTGATAATAAAATCTCACTTTCTTAATAGGATTTACAAACAAATCTTAAATCACTAAATCAAAATTTCATTAGCAAACCTTTAATGGCAAGCTAATGACTTTGTCTAACTCTAAAGTCAGCGGTGTATCTATCACGAGCAAAACGCTTTAAAGTACAGTTTTTGGTACGACTTTCATTAACGAATCTAAAAAAAGAAAAGTTAAATTTCAAAAATATAGTTTTCAGACCTCATTCTTTTTTCTAATTAATTACCTAATGCAACAGTAAATACTAGTTATTTAACAAATTAATAAGTGAGATCTTCTCAAATTTACAGCTTTCGTTATCCATGAAGGTTTATTTTTATCCATATGTTATATATATTATCAATAATTAATAATTTTATTTTAAAAAATAAAAGTATTTTTATGAATTGATCACACTAATTAGATTTAATAATTTATGTATATAATTCATGTTTATGCATTAACAATTCAAATTTATCTAATTGTTATTACTCGTTTTTCAAAAAATTTAAATTCAAAATTTAAATCTATTTTTATTTTGTATCTTATATGAACAAAAGTAAAATTGTATTTATATTATATAAAGAAAAAATTTTCGTGTTAAAACAAATATTAATACATATTACTTGGATATATTTTCTTCGTATTGATTTGTATAATCTCAACATGTTGTATCTAAACTTATCCAACCTTGTGCTAATCCACCACCATATGAAAAATTTTAAATTGTATGTACGCTTCAGTTTATTCTTTCCTTGGCAGACAAATTTGAAACCTCCCTATCTTTCAAGCATGCGAAGGGTCAAATGAATTAGTTAAACCACCTATCTTTCAAGTAGGGGAAACGTCAAATGAATTAATTAAACCACCATTTTAACAACTGAGAGACCTTTCTATTTTTGTCGTAAGATAGCATCTGAAGAAATTAAGAAAGATAAAAAAAGAAAACCCTGAACGATGCGTGCTAATTCATGAAGGTTTAATTTTATGGATACTCATGTGGTATATATTATGAATAGATTTTAACCATTTTCAATACTTTTATATATTAATAAATAATAATTAGATTTGATATTTTTATATTTAGCATCGATATATCAAATATAAAAATATTATTGCTTTGCTATCTTTATATAATATAAAAATGATAAAGATATTTTGAAATTTAAAAATATTTTAGGCTAGAATTTTGAAAATAATCGTAATTTTAATGCATTGTGATAAAATTTTTATGACATTATTTATAATTTTATTCATATTTAATTTTTAAATTTTAAGATAATAATTTTTAATAATAATTTTTTCATTCAACTCTTCAACCTAAATCATCATTAAATTTAAACACATTATCATTTAAAACTAATTTTATCCTTACAATTATTCACAACCGCATTAAAATTAATTACAATTAATGGTACTGTCAATCAAAATTTTAGCCTATGATCCCGGCCGCAAAACAATCATGACAGCGTCCATGTCACCGGACCTGATTATGGTACGCTTACTTGTCTCGCCAAAAACGATGACCTCAAGCATGAACCAAAGGATCACCTTGAAAAGCGTGTTATTACAAGTCGATCTAAGTACGGAACCACACCACATCAGGTCAACACGCGCATCTAACGTGGAGACTTATAGGATGAGTGAGCCAAACCAACCTGATCACAAAGGCATACCTCTCGTCCCCATGTACAAAAGACAACATCAAGGAAAGAATTTCTCTCCTCATTCTCTCCCCTTCAGGCCCTTGCCTTTCCCAACCTTCTCCTCCTCCCTAGGGCCATTTTCAGGAAAAAAAAAAAAAAAAGATTGTCAGGTCTAGTGTTAATCCACCATTTTCATATACAAAAGTCAAAATACTGTGTGTAAGCTCCGGTTCGTTCTTTCCTTGGCTGGCTAATCTGAAGCCCAGTTAAATGAATTAGTCAAACCACGAGGAAAAAGTTGAAGTCAACTCAATTCCTCAACCATTGGAGATCTCAAGCCTTCTTCATGGAAAAATAATTGATATTCATAATGGGATTGGTTGGAAATGTCAGAAGTTTTTAGTTTTAAGGGAAAGTGAGGCGCCTGGGCAATGAAGTTGCTCTAGGTTATTTGTCTGGTCGCTCATTTGAAAACTAAAGTCTTGATACAGACAGCTTTCTGCATTGATAACATTTCACCTAATTTTGAAAACTTTGGACAAAGTATGGAAGATTCAAAGCTTTTTGCAGATTCCATGCAGAAACCATAAGCAGTGACATTCATAACTGACCAAAACATGTCCTGGTTTTACCAAACATTGATCACTACATTGATTCAGACTTCTTTTAGGTTGTTCTGATTTTCTCATGTTTCAGTCTAAAAATCTGTTGCTAGCTTTGCAATAATAGATGGAGGATATTGACTAGTAAGGATCAATATGCCTAATAAGGATCTCTCCATCATTTAAAAAAATAAGTAGAAAAATAATTAAATACACTATTTGGAGAATTTTTAAATTGTATTAATAGAATTAATAGGACGACACTTATCTTCTAAAAATATATTAAAAAATAATTGAAAAAAATATATATATAACAACTTATTAACTTTATTTGTGCAATTAAAAAATTTATTTATTATTTTATTTTAAGATAATTAATGTATCTTGAAATTTATATTTAAAATTTTAATGTATTAAATTGAGTTGAAAGATAAACAAAAAATAATTTAATCATTTTAAGATGAAATAGTGAACATTTTCACTATTTTTTACTTGATAAAAAATTTCCTATTATTACAGTCCCATAATCTTTTATCTTATAAAAATTAACAGATACAAATGTATAGCTTAAAGAAATTATTATTATTATTATTATTATTATTATTATTATTGCTTACGTTAAATGATTTTTTTTAAAATTTCTTCTTGACTTGTAAGTTGTGACAATGACTTCTTGAAGAATCAAAGTATACTAAAATATATTGTTAGCTGGTTCTAAAATTAAATTGTTAGGATGATTAGTCTGAAAGCTAACATACACGATCTATCGTTTTTCTTCTCTCTATTATTTTTTTTATCAAGGAAAATAATTACATTTAAAAAGAATGGTTAGAATTTATATGATAATATTTTTTTATATATAAGATAATTATTTTATACACCGTTAATAAATTTTTTTGACTGTACAAATGAGATTAAAATATTTACATATATTATATTTTTTTATTTTTTTAATATATTTAAAAAATATGTATAATTATATTAACTCTTTTTATGAAGTCAAAAAACTTTACTAATAAGATAAGATAACTGTATCTTTTTTTTCTCCAACCAAAAGAAATATTAATGTTATTTCTTAAACAATAGTACGCCCCACCCCACCGAAATAAATTAATAAAGAAATATGTTACAAGAAATCTAAAGGGAAAAAAATGATAGAGAATCTCTGATTGAAGATATGGAAAATCTACAATTTCCTATTCATGCAAATAAAAAAAAAAATCCCTCTTGATGCGGGTAGGAATTTCCATTTTTAATAATGTTACAATAGAATCAAACTTACCCTTTTTAATAAAAATCACTTGCTTTATTTAATCCAAGTTTAATTTTTTCTGTAAGACTTACCCTTTCTAAATTACAAAGTACCATAATTTTTTTAATATAAATTTGTTCCTGTTCTACACTTTTTTAATCTTCTTTTTGTGCTAAATAGGCTCTTGTTCAAGGCAATAAACACAGAAATAGATAAGCTATGCATACATTGTGGAATGATAATGAGGTTAGTCTTACTTTAATCCCATTTTCCTTTTCTTGGTCATTTTTGTCTTTCTTTTTTATTTTAATACATTCATATGTAAACCTTAAACCCTAAACTGGTAAGACATTGATTTGTGTATAAAAGAAGAGCAAAATTATCCCTTGAACGCCAGGGTTATGTCCTTTTGTTAATATTGCAAATGGCTTCATTTTAGGCATTTCTTTTTCCACATAATTTACAGACCTTGCTTTAGTTTCTTCTTTTAATGGTTAACATTGTGATGCCACATTGTAGCTATTTCTTTTTGCCCTATTTTTGGGCATTGCAAATGGATAATTGGGGTTTCAAAATTCTACTAAATGAGCAAAGTTTTAGAAGTGTTCTTTTTTGGGGAGAGGATTGAAACCTGGGTGGTAAGAGATTAACAGTCATTACTGAACTTCATTGATACCAATTCATCAGCTTAGAAACAAACAATGTCTTCTAATTTTGTTTTACATTAGAATATTTATTGTTTTAAGGAGCGGAAACATCTCCAAGCAACTAATTATTTAGAACTGATCCCTTGAAGAGTTGATAATGGTGTAAGTATAGATATCTTTCATTATCCAGAGGCCAGGCCATCCTGTTGTTCTGTTGCTTCTATATGACTCATTGGCTTACACCCAAACTTAAATTTGAATCTGGCAGAGCATGCTTGAACTGCAATCCAGGCATCTCTGCTACAACTATGAGCTAGAATCAATGAGAGAGGAGTTACTGGGGGAATTAAGAATGCACCAAGAGACTACAAATGTGTTATATCAGCTATTATCTGAGGCTTGCCAAGACAGAGATGAAGCTAGAGAAGAGTTGAAGAGATCAGTGGCAGAAATTTCTAAATTGAAGAAGCTACTGAACAAGCTCTTACCATCTACTTCGGCTGAAACTAGCTCTATTGTTTCACATGTCCAACCTGACAACCGGAACCAGAAAATCTTTAAAGAAAACCTAGATATCAAAGGATCAGACACTACATCTGAAGCATATAACAACTATTCTGATGATTCATCCGCAGCCGGTGGTATGATCTCTTGGACGTTGTTCAATGCTAGCATTACTGATTCCAGCAATCTTGCATTGATGCAACAGTCATTTGTTAAAGATTCTGGTAGCCCTGTCCAAATGGGAAAATTTTATTCAATGGCAGCTAGTCCTGCTTCAGAAGTAATTGATACCCTTGTTAAGGGAAAACCACTGCCAGAAAAAGGGAGATTGTTGGAAGCCGTTCTTGATACTGCACCCTTGCTGGAGACACTTATGATAACAGGCCAGCTTCCAAAGTGGCGAAACCCTCCACCCTTGCCGTCCAATCTCATTGGTATTGGCGATCATAGCTTGATCAAGCAGAGTCGGAGAGCAGCCATCAACTCAAAATCTGCCATTCCAAGTTCCCAAATATTGAACTATAAGAAATGTTCAAACACTATCAGCTTGGGGCATGCTGGTGCACAGAAGAGATTCCAGTGAGAACTCATAGCAATAATATTGTCAAAGTTATTAATTGAATCTGGATTTCTCACAAAATCCTCCTCAAAGGATGTTTTTTTCTCCCTCCCCCAACCCTTCCTATTCTTAAACATCAGGACTCAGACACTCAGTTATTAATCTCAAACTCTCATTTTTTGGCTTGTGACTCTTGTAATGTCCTTTGCCTCCAGGATAGCTTGCCTAGATATACCAGTTTTTTTTTTTTGCTTGTCATCCACTCTTTTTGTGTTACTTTTTTTTTTTTTAATTTGAGAGAAAAAGATTTAAATTTTGACTTCTTAAATAAAGAAAGAAATATATTTAACATCAAATTCTTTGTTTAATTGTGAAAATATTGTTTAGAAAAACTTTTAAAAGTATTTGAGAAGAAATTTATAACATGTTTTCATAAATTACAATATTATTATTAATTGTTTACATTTTAATGCACTGTTCGTGTATAAATTTTATATATTGTTATTAAATCATATCAACATACCTCATTAATTAGTAAATTTAAAATATTTATTTTAAGAGCTTTTCAATTTAAAATTTAAATTTATAATTAATGTATTATTAGTCTATAAATGTATTGATAAATCATAAATGTCACCTCATTAATTCATAAATTTCAAAATAATTTTTTTTAAATAAACTATTAAATTCAATAATTAATAAGGTGTTATTATATGATTCAAGTAAGATATTTATATTGTTAGTGTATCTAAATAAATTTTAAAACTTATTTATTAATGAGTAATAATGAAATGATATGTGCATTAAATATAAATTATTATTATTACTATTATTACGTTTACTATTTAAAATTTAAAAAAAAAAAAACAGAACTGATCATTAATCAAATCTCTATTTCTTAACTCTTAACCCAGTATTTTAGTGTTAATTTGTTGATTTAGTTCCCACTTTTTCTCCTTTCTTTTGGGTATGCATGCAGCACGCTCTTTTCTTTTCCCTGTATTTAACCACTTATTTTATGGGCTATAGAAACTGCACAAACATCACTCGATGCGTTGCTTCAGTCCAAAATGTAGATCGCCTCTCATAGCAGCGGCAACCATATTCAGAAGCTCTTGCAGAGCAGCAAGTAACCCTCTCATTGACACCGAAAAGGCTGCTGATATTAGCATTCCTGCTACCAGTGACTCATCAAATTCGTTTTCCAATGCTTGTCAAATGTTCGACGAAGTGTCTCACTTAGATGTAGTCTCAGCCACTTCCATAATTGGGAACTTCTCTAAGAAACACCATCATAAAGAAGCCATATATTTATTTTGCAGGATGCTTGCTAACAATATTAGACCCACTGAGTTCACATTTGGGACAGTGATTCACTCTTCGACTTTGTTAAAAGGTGTTAACATTGGCAAGCAACTTCATGCCTGTGCAATCAAAATGGGTCTCAATTCAAATGTTTTTGTGGGTAGCGCAAGTTTGGATTTTTATTCAAAGTTGAGTACAATAGAGGAAGCAAGAAGGGTTTTTGAAGATACCCATCAACCAAATGTTGTATCATACACAAGTTTGATATCCGGTTACATGAGAAAAGAAAGGTTTGAGAATGCTTTATGGTTATTTAAAGTGATGCCCGAGAGAAATGTTGTTTCTTGGAATGCATTGATCAGTGGGTTTAGCCAAAATGGTTATAATGAAGAGGCTGTGAATCTTTTCATTCAGATGTTGAGAGAAGGGGTTATGCCTAGTGAGTTCACTTTCCCTTGTGCTATTATTGCAGCTGCTAATATAGCTGCACTTGGAATGGGAAAGAGTTTTCATGCTTGTGTTTTTAAGTGTTTGGGAGATCAGCCTAATGTGTTTACTGGCAATGCTCTTGTTAGTTTTTATGCCAAATGTGGAAGCATGGAAGATGGTCTATTGGTTTTTAATAAACTTCATGAAAGAAATATTGTTTCTTGGAATGCTTTGATATGTGGTTATGCACAGAATGGAAGAGGAAAGGAAGCTATAGAGTTCTTTGAAAGGATGCTTGTAAGTGGTTTTAGACCTAATGATGTTACATTTCTTGGTTTACTATGGGCTTGTAATCATGCTGGTCTCGTTGCTGAGGGTTATTCATATTTCAATAAGGCAAGACTTAAAGAACCCACCTTGCTAAAACCAGAGCATTATGCTTGTATGGTGGATTTGCTCTCTCGATCTGGGCATTTCAAGGAAGCTGAGGAGTTTATTCACCATTTGCCTTTTGAACCTGGTATTGGTTTTTGGAAGGCATTGCTTGGAGGCTGCCAGATTCACTCAAATATGGAATTGGGGGAATTTGCAGCAAGAAAAATCATGGCATTGGATCCTGAGGACGTTTCATCATATATAATGCTGTCCAATGCACATTCTGCCGCTGGCAGATGGGAAATTGCATCTACAGTGAGGAGAGAGATGAAAGAGAAACAGATGAAAAGAATCCCAGGCTGCAGTTGGATTGAAATAAGAAACAAAGTTCACGTTTTCATGAGTAAGGATTGCAAACACTGCAAGATGGATGAGATCTACAGAGTCTTGAAGTTTTGTATCCTGCATTCACAGGAGAGTGAAGCTGACAGCTTTCTAATGGAGTTTAACATCTAGTTGGTTGGAAAAAAAAAAATTAACATCTACACTGCCCTTATTGCTCAAGGTCACTCTTTCATTTGCCTGTGAATCTACGTTTGGAGACAAACACATATCAAGAAAGTACAACGGGGTAAATTAGACTTGGGGGATTCAGCAGAAAATGAGACCAAGTGCCAATCAATTCGAACCTTTGATACTTTTGTTCCAAATTCAGTGCTGCTGCTAATATGAAAACAAAAATTGTATAGCTTCACATTCAGGTTTGACGAAGACAATCACCAGTATTAGCAGAAGCAAAAAAACCAGAAAAAACTGCCTGTACACAAGCGTAGAAATGTTACCAAAGCGAACAGCAAAATTGTTAATTGACAGCACCACAGTGTATGAACTACTGAAGATACTGAATCTTGTTAAAAAGGGCCTTCTCCATTTGGATAAATCTTGCTGTGAAAGGACAGAGTCAAAGAAATATACATCATCTCCGGGCATTTTTAATTTACATGTTTTTGGTTTTACCAGATTTAACTATCACCTTGACAAATAATTGTGATCATGTTTAATTTCAGATTGACTCTGTTGTGAATGTCTTATTTAGGCTATCCGATCTTGTTTACCACATCCGAACCATCAGTCTAGTGTTAACAGAACATAAGATTTTTTATTAATAAATGCTTAAGATTAAGGTTAACTTTGTATAAAATGTCCAATATTATCATTATATTTTAATTTTATTGAATTTTAATCACTACATTTTAAATTTCGATGAATTTTTTAGAAAAAAAAATTAGCGAACAAAGTATATTAGTAAAATTTAATAAAACTAAAAAACATTAAAATTCCAATATCAAATAATAGTATAATCACAAAACAAAATTTTTTGTACCTAAATAGTAATAATTACCATTACAAAAACAGTATAAGGGATATATATATATATATATATATATATATATATATATATATATATTTGAAGAAATAATAAATTAATAAGGTTCAATAAAAAAAATAGTTCTTTTATACATTTGAGCAATTACCTGCTTATATTAAACAAAGCCTAATTCGACTAACCATTAACATCATCTTGTAAAAGCTTTTCTAAATCTACCGATCAAAAGAAAAATTGTGACCTTGTGCTTGCAGGATAGTCTGCACAGGTATTAACTTCTCTAAACACATTTTTTGTATAGAGCAAACCCAATCCCTTCTAATGAGTTCCTTGAATGCCCACATGGATCTCTCTTAAAGGTTGATACAGCTTTCTAACTATAGGTAGAGAATCGGATTCCAATCAAGCCCAATATTCTAAAAACCCGCTCATATGAACCCAACCCATTAACGTTTCATGGGTCCACTAATCTACACGCGTCAATAAAACGCATTGGTCCCTTAAAAAAAAAAGAGCAGAGAGTTGGGGAATTAACTGGTCCCATTTTTAAAAATAAAATAACAGAGGAGGTGGTCCCCACCGTTAACCATAGTTAGAAAATCTAGAATTAACCTAACCTCTGATTCGAGTTAGATCCTCTCTTCAGGTTTAGCTCCTCAGATCTCTCTCCCAAAAAGTGATTAGGGTTTCACAAATCTTTCAAATCGATCAATCTTCTCTTCAATCTTTCGTATTCGAGTTGTCGTCGAATCGACGAATTCTTTTTTTTTTTTTTTGTGAATTGTTTGAAAATTGCATTAAAAAAAAGAGAAAAAAATAGGGAAAGAAAAAATGGAGACGCAGAGGATCATAGAGTTTCCTCACAAAAATATGGATAAACGACCCAAGAAAAGGCCCAGATTAACATGGGATATGCCCCCTGCTCTTCCTGCTAAGGTAAGAGAAATTTTTTTCCTTTTTCTCCTATATTAGAATTTGTTGAAATTTTTAGATTTTTTTTCTTACTAGTCTCAGAATAATAGTGAAATATTCACGTCTGGTAATTTGACAAATTTTCCTAATTTCCCCTATTTTCTCTCAGATTTTGTTTATTATGTGATTTTAAAAATTTTAATTGTTTTTTGAAAAAAATAACTGCAATGAGATGATATGATCACTGATTGATTTCTCTATTTTTTTATTTTTCATGTAAAAAAAATTATCTTTTGATTACAGAAAAGATATTTTTATCTTGATAATTATTTCGTTATTTTGGTTTTGCAGGTTCTTCCGGCACTGTATTGCAGCCAGGAATTCGGGAATGGAGGGATTTCTAATTTTTCATATCCTAATAATATGTTTTATAGGGGAATTCCTCACAATGGCTCTCCTCCTTGGAGACCTGATGATAAAGATGGTCATTATGTTTTTGCAGTTGGCGAAAACCTAACTGCTCGATGTAATTTCATCTCTCTTATTGCAAAATTCACTATAGTTTATGTCTCTACGTAGATTTGATAGCATCTATGTGTTTAATATGGTTTTTGGACATTAAATGTTAAAATTGTTACAAAATGTTCGAATTAAAATACTTTGCCATGCTAAACACCTAATATTCTTGCAACTTTTCCCCATTTATGTTATATTCAATTTTGTTCACTTATATTCTTTTATTCTTGATGTCTACAGACAGGATTCTCAGTAAAATGGGTGAAGGTTAGTATTTTCTTTGAATCCTGGTTTTTTCAATCATGGAGAGTACTGAGTAGCTGCCGGTGGATTAGTATTTTGATATTTTTATCCATGAAGATATTTTGGATTGTGGCTTAACATTGTTTATGGTCAATTGAATGGTATTTTTGCAGGAACATTTGGCCAAGTCCTGGAATGTTTTGACAATGAAAAGCAAGAAGTTGTGGCCATCAAAATTGTTCGCTCCATACACAAGTATCGTGAAGCTGCCATGATTGAAATTGACGTCCTTCAAAGACTTGCTAGGCATGATGTTGGTGGTGCTCGGTAAGGATGTCATCTTGTCCTTTTTTCCTTATTCATTGTAGAAATTGAAGTGATTACGGTATAAGCGGTTTCATTCCTTGCAGTTGTGTGCAAATACGGAATTGGTTTGACTATCGTAATCATATTTGTATTGTAAGTATTTATTGGCATTTGCTATTTCATTAATTTGAGGGGGCAATGCAAGCTCCTTCATTCCTAAATATTCTGTGAGTTAAAAAACTTGCGGATGAATTTAAATGGTTTCAACAGGTATTTGAGAGGCTTGGACCTAGCTTATACGATTTTCTCCGCAAAAACAGCTACCGTTCATTTCCAATTGATCTTGTTCGGGAGCTTGGCAGACAAATTTTGGAGTCTGTAGCATGTGTGTGGATAATTCTTGCACTGTTGTTAATCTATATTATATCTACTCAATGCTCAAATCCCTTATAGTATGATGCAAGACTTCTGGCATCATTGGTTAATTTATTGGCTAAGTCTTCACTTAATTTTTGGTTAGGCAGGGGGGTTGATGATGATAATGTATTCGTTACCCTAAAAAAATAAAAGTTTTGTTAACTTTGTATCTAGTTAACATGGTTGTTTTTCCTTTTCAACTGTGCAGTTTTGCATGATTTGCGGTTAATTCACACTGATTTAAAGCCAGAAAATATTCTCCTTGTTTCCTCTGAATATATCAAGGTGCCAGATTATAAGGTATTCGTTTTGTTTTTTATTCCTTAAGCATGTTGTTCGACTTTGGTGGGTAACTGAGGATTGCGTAATTTACAGTTTATGTACAATGAAACTGACTCATCTTTGAATTTTGATTGTTAATTTCTTGAAAAATGCCCTTTTTCACGTGCTATAGTTTTTATCACAGTCTACAAAAGATGGTTCCTACTTTAAGAATCTGCCAAAGTCAAGCGCAATAAAGCTGATTGATTTTGGAAGTACAACATTTGAACACCAGGATCACAGTTATGTGGTGTCAACTCGGCATTATCGTGCACCAGAAGTCATACTTGGTAATCATCATCCTCAGAATTGATTGATGTCATGTGTACTTTTATGCAGATGTTGTTGATATCCTGTCATTTTTGCAGGTCTTGGATGGAACTATCCTTGCGACTTGTGGAGTGTGGGTTGCATACTGGTTGAACTTTGCTCTGTAAGTGAATCTTTGTTGGTCTTCTTCCACCACCTCCCCCACCCCCACACAACACCCACCACCCCCCCCCCCCCCCCCCCCCCCCCCCCAAGAAAAAAAAATGGAGAAAAGGGGCAACTCACTTGCATTTGCGTTCCTAGTATAAGTTATTACCTTGTTGGTTTTATTGAATGCTGGAGCAGATAATAATTCTGACAATAAAGAGGAAATAAAAGCTTCTAGAAACCACTCTTGAGCTAGATATTAGTTAATAAGATTACAGATGATGTAAGAAGCATGTCAAAAAATCTCATTTTATATGAATTACCAACTAGAAGATAAATCACATTTTAAGGTAGCTAGAATGTGGTTTGCTGTGTTCTTTGTAGTATATGAATCCAACTTCAAATTTTCATGATTGATCTATCAGAATATTGAACACATTGTCCTTCGCTTCCAAGAGTGATTTTGAGTTATAACATTAAATCTTATATTCATGAGCAGGGTGAGGCACTATTCCAAACTCATGAGAACTTAGAGCATCTTGCCATGATGGAGAGGGTTTTAGGCCCATTACCCCAACATATGGTGATCAGAGCTGAGTAAGAGTGACTGTGTTGCTTGTTCTTGCTGTGAATAAGTTGCAGTGGAAGTTCTTACATTGTGCCTGATGTTGTTGCAGCCGCCGTGCTGAGAAATACTTCCGGAGGGGCTCACGTTTGGATTGGCCTGATGGCGCTACTTCAAGAGAAAGCCTGAAGGCAGTTTGGAAATTGCCCCGCCTGCCGGTAAGTTGTCATGAGTATGCTCTTCTTTTAACCTATTCGAAATTATCTTAACTCGCTTGATATTGACAATAACTACATATGCTGCTTTTGATGTTCATCTCAGTAAAATATTTTTGAGAAAATTTGTGTTTTGTACTAGGGGTGTGTATGTAAATCTATTATCAAATGGCAGAATTATTCCATTGCTTTTACTTACAAGGACTTATCTTGAAAGATACTGGGACCCTTTGCCTGTTGTGCTTATGTTGAATCATTTCGGCATGTACCATTTTTAGTCCATCTCTAGCCATGTGTTTGGCCACAGTACTATCTTTTATGTTCCCTGACTTATAAATTGTGCTTCTAACCCACTCTGCTTCCCTAATTGTTTTGATTTTATGCCCTGCAGAACTTAATAATGCAGCATGTTGATCATTCTGCTGGCGATTTGATTGATCTCTTGCAAGGGTTACTACGATATGATCCAGCTGAGAGACTTAAGGCTAGAGAAGCCCTAAGACATCCATTTTTTACAAGAGATCACAGAAGGTTTGGTTACCCTCTGTAATTGGAGATTGAGATCTTTGTTAATATCGAGTTTGAGCAACCTTGCATATCAAAGCATATGTTAAATGGCATTTTTCACTTAAAAAGTATTTGCAAGATCATATATATTATGTATAGTGTATACTCATTCCTTCTCTTGAACACGCTATTTGCTTCTCCTTTTCATTTGTACCCGGTTTCCTTTGTTTCCCTGATGTTTTGTTATCCGGTGGTCCTCTTTGAATTGTATCCACCTGGTAATTTCCGGTTTTCGGTATGATATTGATGAAGAGCAATAGAAAAGTTGTGTTATAAATTAGTACATTCCTTTTAGATCTCATTGAATTATTTCGATAGGATAACGAAAATGATTTAAAAAGAATTTCAATATTCAATATATTTTCTTGTCATCTTCGCTTGTCGTTCAATAATGTAAGCGTGACCCTACTGCAAAATCCTTATTTTTTGTTAAAAAAAAAAAAAATCTAGAGGGACGACCAACCTTGGGTTATGGTTTCTAGCTGTAATTGCACCAAGAAAAATATTGTTAAGTCTGTAATGCTATGAGCAAATTAATATTTTAAGGACCAAATCAAACCCTTTATTAGTAATTTAATTTATATAATAAAATAAATAAATTGTCCAATACGTTTTAAACGTTGCCTCTGCTCTGCTTCCGCGTGAAGGAAGGCGAAGCTGATCAAAGAGTCGAGACAATCATTGTGGCTAAAATCATCGACTTTGGAAAGAAAACCAAAGGACCTGGTTAAAAAAAAAAAAAGTTGAAGGACTTAAAAATAAATTAAGAAATGATATTGTTTAAAAAATTAAAAAGTACGGGGAGAATTAGTACTAATAATTTATAATTTATTTTGAGTTCATAAAATGTTATTAAAATAAAAATCATATCGATGATAAATTAAAGGACTTAAATAAAAAATAGAAGAAGTAAGAAAAATATTTCAGGGGACTGCAAAAAACTGAACTGAGAAAGAACAAATTGTCGCGGGAAACATGGCACATACTTGGAGACAATATGAACACGGAACAGTATTGGGTCCTAGGTAGGGAAAAAAAAAAAGACCAATCGCCAGGCGATACGTAGCGTAGACAACGTGAACAGTAATAGATATGATTTTGACTGCCGGATAATTGAAACCACAACTTGATTGAATCTTGGCGTTCGATTGACCGAAGGTTGATGTAAGCTCTGGAGCATGGCTCGATGTATGGCGGTGGAACTGTCCATGGGAAGTCAAGAAGCCCGTCACTTCAATTCCCGACCGTAACATATGGATCCAAAAATCGATCAAATCAATTAAATCGATCGAAATGATAGATTTTTTTATATAATCGATTTGATTTATTTAATTTTCATATTTTTATTTTTTTAAATTGATTAAGTGGATTTGTTTTCGGTATTTGTAAAATGAATCGATTGAAAAAATTGATTTTTTTAAAAATAAATGTATATTTATATTAATATTTATAAAAATATTTATATTGTATATTAAAATAAATATAAGGTTTATGCTTATATATTGTATGTATTTAGACTAAATAAATATAAGGTTTATATATGACACTACAAGTACATAATTGTTATGTTCTGTCAATGCAATAAAGATTGACATAACATTAATAAGTAAATTGAAAAAATATTAAATTCTTGTGAGCAACTTTAAAATATTTATATTTGTGTTTTTCAATTAACTCATTAATGAAATGTCAAATTCTACAACAGTGATAGAGCATAGATGCATCACATATAAATTTATATATATATATATATATATATATATATATATATATTAAAGTAATAAAAAATTTGATTTTAATCGAAACTATTCAATTTGTTTGATTAACAAAAAAATTCAATTCAATTTTTTATTTATATTTTTATAAAAAATTTGATTTAATAAGCGAAAAACCGAAATTTTCATCCTCGTGTAACCCATGACTTTTTCCACGATTAGGTAAGAAAAAAAACCATTAAAATATAGAGGTGTCAAACTGGTTAGCGGTCCATAATATGATATGATGTGAGTTTTGCTTGGCACGACTCGCACTAAAATAAGCAGGTCGAAACAAACACAATATATATAATATATATAGACATACATACCATGTTGGACTAAAAGTTTTTAAACACATGAGTTGTCACAATACGATCCATAAAGGGTTTGTGCTCGCATGTGTATCTGGTTTAGCACATCTTGATACACAAGTTCATAAGGCACATTTTATCGGCTCATAATTATTATAAATGGGTTCAATTTATTAGTTATTTATGTATTCATGTTATTTTATGATGGAATTAACTTTTGATATTTTATTGACATTTTATGAAAATAATATTACATTAAATACATCTAATTGTGAAATATTTAAATTATTGAGACATCAAATTTACAATTCTTTCACTTTAAATAAAAAATGTATGATATGCCACTTTACATATATATATATATACACAAACACAAGTAAAAACTCATAAAACATATATTATTAAACAACTAAGGTTTGGTAGTGGTTGTACATCTCCATAGGAGAAATTAGGTATGAGGTTTAAATCCCTTTAAAATTTGTCTTTCAATCATATAGCAGTATTAGTTTAATAGTTGTCTTAGAACTTGTCTTTCAACATGAGTGTAGTAAAAATACGAATATAATGGTAGATATGTATATATACAAGGAAAGATGAAATAATATATAAAGATATCCGTAAAAAAATTTGAGTGGTATCTATCGAAAACAATATTAATAAAAGTCGTTTACGTTGGTTTTCATACATATGACGTAAACCTATGGATACTTTAGTTTAAAAAATAGAAAAAAAAAGAGACTATAAATGATGAAAAAACAATCAAGACTAAAGGAATCCTGAAAAAGACTTGAAAGGAAGGCATTCAAAAATATATGACGACACTAGAATTGGTAGAATATATTACTTTATATATGAATTAATGGAGAAGAAAAATTCATATCGACGACTTAATGTGAGTTCATATGTTGATTATTGCACTCAATCATACTTTATTGAGATAGAGGCTTAGATAATGATGTTACTTAAAATAATAGATAAAAAATTTCAATTTCTTTTTAAAAAATTAATGAGTTCGAACAACCCGATATGAAAATAGACTTAATACCATAATGCTTCCCCAACATTTACCATAAAATGGAATTAATATCTCGATATTTAATTGTAAAATCAGTCTATTAAAGTTTATTTTAAGCAATTAAAATTTAAACGTTTCCGAATAACATAATTAAGCACATTTCCATTAAATATGCTTAATTGTCATTATCCTTACATAGCTGGCATCTGACATGAATGCTAACATGAATTATTTTGCCACGGGGACTAATGATATGGATTTTTTGTCATGTGTAAATTATTGTTGATGTGGATATTGCTTTAATTTTTTCAAAATTACTTTTTTGTTTTCAAAATTATGATTCTTTTTGCAAAATTACTTTTTTGTAATGCCAAAAAAAAAATAATTTTGAAAAAAAATTAAAGTAATATTCATGTCAACAGTAATTTACACGTAAAAAAAATTTCATGTCATCAATTCACGTGGTAAAATAATTTATGTCAACATTCATGTTAAGTGCCAGCTATGCAAGAGTAATAGCAATTCTAAGAATTTAACAGAAATATATTTAATTATATTATTTTGAAACGTTTAGACCTTAATTGCTTAAAATAAACTTTAATAAATTGATCTTCATATAATTAAATCTTGAAAACTTAATTTCACTTTATGATAAATGTTGATCTTATATTTAAATATTAAACACATAAAAATAATACATGACCAGCACGACCTATGAATATAAGGGCAATGTGCCTTGCGCCATGCTCAGTAATGCCTTTAACTCTCTGAAATCATGTCAAAAATGTTCATAAAAAGATAATAGTAAACTAACACGATCCATTAACAAATAATCTAATATTTTAATGGATCATAGCAATTCAAAACGACCAGATTCACACTTCAATTTACAGGCGAATAATACTACAGATTCATGAGTCGTTTTGATCTAAGTGTGGCATACTGAATCGCACGGCCTTTAGCACACCAAAAATGGAAGGTTAGCGGCTCCCACGTGTCACGTCGAGACTGGCAAAGTGACCACTTAAGACTTCAGAGACGACGGACTCCTCCGGTCCTTCTGTCTCTGAGTGGTCACTATGCCAGTCTCCACGTGACACGTGGAGCCCCTTAAGAGACAAAGGAGATTGTACGTCCATTTTGGATCGGTGATGTTTCCCACCTCTCATGTGGAAAGTGGCAGAGTGACCACTTAA
This sequence comes from Firmiana major, assembly GCA_033439115.1. Classification (NCBI taxonomy): domain Eukaryota; kingdom Viridiplantae; phylum Streptophyta; class Magnoliopsida; order Malvales; family Malvaceae; genus Firmiana; species Firmiana major. Next base: position 43,367,648 of record CM065913.1, on the reverse strand, counting down.
AAGAGACGAAAAAGGAACAACGTAAAAGTGAGGGTAAAAATAATAATGATATATATATATATATATATGTATTTTAATATTATTTAATATTTAAAATATTTAATAAATAGTATGATAGTTATATTAAAATAATAATATTTAAGATTTT